>JBBGZY010000251.1:9857000-10465000 GCA_037952925.1 Lithobates clamitans | reverse complement strand
TATATATATATATATACACACAATAATTTGTGTATTTAAACCATTTCTACATATGGGATATTTTTTTATTTTTTTTTCTACCACATCAGTGACCGTTTTCGGGAAGGTAGGTTTCAACTTTGCAGTTCAATATTAGCCCGACTCGTTATTCACATCATAGTGGCATATATTAAATTTTTTTTTTTTTTTTTTTTTTCCTATGTAAACTAGTCTATAGTCTAGTCTTTTGCCATAATTACATATATCACTAAAAGAAATCTACAACGCTTACGATCCGAACCATCTTGAAACCCCTCTTCATTAGTGGCTAGTGAAAGCAAGTCCAATACCATGCTTATCTAAACCCCCCTCCCTTCCCCCCAAGTCTACCCCAAATCCCCGAATACCCCCCCCCCCCCGAAGTCCTATATGTCGTTCCAAAATGAGCCTCAAAGCCTACCGGGTCAACTCCACTCATAAACTCCACTCATGTTGTTTTTTACCGATCTCTAGCTGAGTGAAGGGCCAAACCATATTGGCCTTTTAGATTCCCAACAACTCTGCAGATCTTATTGAACTTTTAAAATCTAGCCAGTCCCTCCATTTTTCCTTGAACTCATCCATTTCCACTACCTCGGTATATCTCAGGTATTCGAGATTTTGGATTTTGTTTGTTTTATCAAACCAATCTTGTAGTGTTGGACAGCTTCTTTCCTGCCAGTATCTAGGTATGAGACTTTTGGCTGCGTTCAGAAATTGTGGTAAAAGTGTTCTCAAATATGACTCAGTTGACATTCTGAAGCCATGAAATAAACACGCCCATGGATCATCGGGGACCGCTATATGGGTTATCTCACTGATGATTTTCCTAATCTCACCCCAGAATTTTTTAATTTCTGGGCACTGCCACCAGATGTGCGCCATTGTTCCAAGCTCTTTGCATCCCCTCCAGCAATATTGCGAGGTTTTGCTCTGATACTTAGATACTCTAACTGGGGTAATATACCATTGTGCCAAACATTTGTAGTTTAGCTCGGACACCTTATAGTTTACTGATGTGATGTGAACTTGCTTTAATAAGATCGTAGCCTTCGCGTCTGAGTTTTGATTCTAATTCAGTCTCCCACTTTTTAATGAATACCGGGATTTCTATACCCTTCAAATCTATCAACACCTTATGAATCCTCAAAATCCCCTTCTTCTCTGATTTATTGACACACAATTTCTCTAGGGGCTGCAAGTTATCCACCGATCTAATGGGTTGGGGAAGTGTTTCTATGAAATGTTTTAGTTGGGAGTATCGCCATCTATTGATGGCTATAAGATCACTTTTGTTTTTTTAATTCCTGAAAAGAACAAAGTTTACCCCGTTCCATCACATCCTTTAGTTGTACTTCTTGCAAAATCCATCTCCCGCTTAAAACCTCCATGCCTGGTGCAAAAAATTCTGTATGCTTCAGAGGGATTAGAGGGGTGTTATACTACCACTTCTCCCTTTTGTGCAAATTGTCCCAAACTTTTAAAGTGTACGTAGTGATAATATGTGTCTCGGAACTGGGTTTCCTAAAGGTTGGAGGAATCCAAATTACTTTACTCATGTTTACTTTACTAATTGTGTTATCCATTTTCACCCAACGCTTTTCCTTGTTACTTTTTGCCCATTCTATAATTCGTGATAAAATAATTGCCTCGTGATAGCCTCTGATATCTGGTGCTCCCCAACCCCCATTCTCTTTGTCTTTGACCAGTGTTGCAAAACTTATACGTGGGTTTTTCCCTCTCCAAATAAATTTAAAAAAAAGTGAATGCAATATTTTGAAATATGCTTGTGGTAGTGGAATAGGGAGCATTTGCATTTTGTATAAGATTTTTGGCAAGATTGCCATCTTGAGGATATTAATTCTTCCCCCCCATGACAGCTGTCCTCTTGTAATTCTGTTCAGCTCCCCTTTGATCTCGTTAAGGAGAGGAACAAAATTAACCTGGTATAGAGACTCTCTTGATCTAGTTATCTTAATCCTGAGATAATTAATCTCTTTTTTTCCCCACGCGAATGGGAACTCCCTATAAACCGTACGACCCCCTTTATCCATCATATTTATTTCTAATATTTCTGATTTGGCCGGGTTAATCTTGAAATTTGATATTTCACTGTACACTTTTAAGGTTTTAAGCAGGTTAGGGAGGGCGATCCTAGGTCTCGTAATAGAAAAGGATATCATCGGCAAAAGCTGCCAATTTGTGTACTTCTTCTCCGTCATTCACTCCCGTAATATCCGGGTTCTGCCTAATGCTTGTTAGAAGAGGTTCGAGCGTAAGCACAAACAGAAGGGGGGAGAGTGGACACCCCTGTCTAGTTCCATTAGTCATTACAAACGACTCCGAGAGTGTTCTGTTGACTTTGACCCTCGCAGAAGGACGGACATATAATGCCTTTATCCATCTGATCATGTTAGGCCCAAAACCTATATCCTCCAGCGTACAGTACATAAAGCCCCAGTCTACCCTGTCAAAGGCTTTCTCAGCATCAATTGACAGGAGTAGACCTGGGGCTCCACTGTCTCTAATTCTCTGGGTTACCAAGAGTGTTCTTATACCGTTATCCCGCCCTTCCCTACCAGGGATGAACCCAACCTGATCAGGGTGGACGATGTTATTCAGTATGTTCTTCACTCTCCCGGCCAATACTTTCGCGAATATTTTCGTGTCTGTATTGAGGAGCGCTATAGGCCTGTATCTAGAACAGAGTGTGCTATCTTTGCCCTCTTTCAAGATAATGGTGATAATGGCTTCTAACGCCTCTTTCCCCATCTCCCAATTTACTCCTATCCCATTCATGTACGTACATAATTTAGGAATTAGTAGGTCCTGGAATTTTTTAAAGTAAAGTACAGTAAAACTGTCGGTGCCAGGGCTTTTCCCTACCGGCGTTTTTCAATATTTTTTTTATTTCGTCCTCTGTTATAGGGGCCTCTAATAATTTACATTTATCTTCTTCTATTTTTTTTTAGTCCCAAATCCTGAAAAAAAGCTTTAGTTCTCTCCCTTTTCTTGTCTGCCTCGTTCGTTGAAATCTTGTTGTTAATGGAATACAGTCCCTCGTAATAATCTTGGAAGGTTTTAGCAATTTCACTAGTTTTATATCTCATATCCCAATCTGTTGTCTTAATTTTCTCAATATAGTTGTTAGACTTCTTTTTTTTTTTAGGGTCTTCGCTAAATGCTTCCCCGGTTTATTTCCCCCCACATACCTCTCCTTCTTTATTAGGTTGTACGCTACACGTGTTTTTTGTTCTACTAAGTCTCTCATGGCCTCTCTTTTATAGTGGAATCTTAGGAGCACCTCCTTCCCTCCATTTGATTTATGCAGTTGCTCAAGTTCAGATAATTCTTTCATTAATGTAAGTTTATTTTCCTTCATTTTTCTTTTCTTTTCCGCGCCAGCCTTAATCAAAATCCCAGTAGAACTCTAAAGTAGAACTCTAATTCATTTGTTATAAGCTTACCTATCTCTTTATCACTTAATAGTTCTTCATTTACCTCCAACTAGAACTCTTGTTATGGATCTGTCCTATGTTAAAGTATTAGGCTTACGGGCGCATGGTCGGAAAAGGTCATTACTCCAATATTTGAGCTAACGACCGCCTCCAGCCAGCGATGTTCTATCAAAAAAAAAATCAAGTCTGGAGTAAGTCCCGTGCACGGGGGAGTAGAACGTATAATCCCTACGGTTGGTATACTGCGCCCTCCATACATCCACAAATTGAGACTGGTGCAGTTTCTGTCTCACTTTGTTATAACAAACCGTGCTCCTCCCCCGTTCATGGGACGATTTATCCTTTCCTGGATCCAAACAGAGATTAAAATCGCCAGTGATTATGGCCAATCCTTTCTTAAATTCCATAAATTCGGCCAACCTCGCTATCATAAAGCTATTTGAATTTTTATTTGAGCCATATATGTTTGCCAGCGAACATTCTGTTCCATTTAATTTCCCTGTCAGGACCAGGAACCGTCCCTCAGGGTCAGTCCTTCTCTCGTGTAGGTCGAAGCTTGTTCCACTGGCAAACCCTATGGATACTCCTTTTGCGCGAAGTACAGGCGAGTCTCCGTATAGCCAGACTGGAAACTCCTTGGAGATTTTTTGGTTTCTTCCCAGGAAAAGATGTGTTTCCTGCAGAAAAACCACATCAGCCCCAAGGAATTTTAGTTCCTTTAGGATGTTGGCGCACTTTATGGGGGAATTCATACCGCGCACATTGTACGATATTATTTTTAAATTAGGCATACTTGCTTTGAGATAACTGTCCTGAGCCCTGCAGCAGAGTGGTGTTCTATATACTTATAGGATATATTAATCCGATGGGTATTCTTACTTGACTTCATCCCCCTCCCACTCCCACCTCCCTCTCCCTTCCTCCCACCCTACCCTCCTGCCTTCCCCAATGGAGTTAACAGGCCTTCCCATGGCCTAGAAGAACCATGGCCCCTCCGACTCCTCCCAGCCCCTCGATTGTCACCCTTGAGGTTGAGCTCCGAGTGATCGTCCCTAGAACCAATGCCCCCCCTATATAAGTGGGGTTCCCGTGCCTGTCCAACCCCCCCCCCCCCCCCACCATCTGAAAAATCAAAAAGACCCCAGCATAATTTCAGTTTCCCTGGTGCATAATTCTACTTTGCTTATGATCTTTTCGTTTTAAATATTGGTTTCTATGCAAGCTGTTCCTCTGGAGTTTCAGTGTCGACTGTCTTTTCCCACCAGCCCGGGATTTCCAGTAGTGGCACATCTAGGCGGTTACAGAATTTTGCTGTATCTTCCGGAAATCTTAAAGTTGCCGACCGGCCTTCTTTGCGCCCTAGTAGGCAGGCTGGGAAGCCCCAAGAATATTGAACATTGTGTGCCTTTAACTGCTCCAGTAGTGATTTCAGGATTCTTCTCCTGGCCAGCGTCTCTGCTGCCAGTACCGGGAAAATCTGCAAATTTGTATCACCAAACTTCACTGGAAAGTTCTTCTTCATATTTGCCTTAATCTTCTCTTTATCGTTAAAATTATGGAACCTTGCAATGACATCTCTTGGGACCTCACCTCTTATTTCAGCAGGCTTTCTGATCCTATGGATTCTGTCGAACTTTATTTTGCTACTTGTATCTGGAGGATTTATCATACCACAAAAGATTTCATCCATTATACCTTGTAAATCCTCATTTCCCCCTTGTATCTCTGGTAGGCCTCTGATCCGTAGGTTTTTCCTTCTATTCCAGTTTTCTTGGTCTTCCAATCTATACCGTAAATTTCTTTGTTCTTTCTGCATCTCTTCCATTTGCGATTCAAGTTCTTTGATCTCGTCTTCTTGCTTATCCACCCTTGTTTCTGCATCTTCCACTCTTTTAAGAATGTGGTTCATATCTTTGCGGATAGAGCCTATTTCCCCCTTTATAGATACTTCAAGTTTTGCAAACATTTCTGCCATTTCGCCTTTTGTTGGTAGCAGTTTTTTTTGTTGGGGTTCCATTGTTGTTTCCTCAAGTGTTTCGCTGCTTGCTATATTGGTCTCGGCCTCAGCTAGCTGTCTTCTCGTCCCTGTCCTTGATATACACTCGGGGTTTTACTTTTTTAGTTTCTTTTTGTTTTCCTGGACTATCTTTGCCATTATCGTGTACCATATATTTTCTGATGGTTCCCGGGCTTGCGCTTATCCTAGCTGGGTTAGCAGGATTGGCTGTTGCTCCCTTCGCTGATTTACTTCTCATTTCTTCCTACTAACTACACTTTAGTACGGGCACCCGCTCCCCACCGACTCCTCCCTACCTCTCCTCCTACCACTCCTGATCCACTGGTCTTGATCCCAGGCCAGCCCGGGCAGGCTCCCTCTGGTATTACCTGGTCTCTAGTGGGCTTTTGGGTATTTTATAGAAAGAATTTACCCCGTTGCTTAATTTGCCTAGGCGTCCCGTGAGCCAGACCCAGTAGTGTGTACAACAGTCCCTCGGACCACCCAGCCCACACAGTTATCAATATGATGGCACCACCCAACCTTATTTTCACTGCCTTTATACTACTGATAATTTTCTATGAAGTAAACTTTGCTTATAGTGTTGCACATCTCCATACCACTCCGCTCACTAAGTGGTACCAACTCTGTTCGGTTAACTTCTGGAGACAATATATAAATTTATTGAGATAAATAAGTGGACGTTCGAACAGTATACAGTGTTGAAGCGGGTGCATAGAAAGAATACGGCTTGATTAACGCTGAAAATTTTAGGATAAAGAGGATACTTCAGGGTACTTCAGGACATGTAAAATAAACTAAATTGCGCTAGCAAAAAAACAACAAACTTATTCTTTAGTGAAAAATAAATTAGGAGTGCTTAAAAAACACAATATATATAAACAATAAGTGCATAAAGTGTTTATACAAAAGTGGAGAAAATATGTTAAAAATCAGTGATCATAAATAAAAAGCCACTCATAATCCGTCCATAATAATATGAATCATTTTGACCAGAAAGTCCACTTCATGTATTTCGTCCCCATACACTAAGGATTGGTACACCAAGATACTTCAAATCAGATGTGCATTGATAGCGATGGAGGAAGTAATAGATGTACGCTTACCCCAAAAGATGGACCTCCCCTGTGGCAAGGTCTTATTAGCTTGCAGATTTCGCCCTCTGCAGGGACCAGCTGTTAGTCTCCTGGTCTTGGCAGCATGTACCGCCGACTTCCGTATGGTCGGGATGGTCCAACTGTCCCAATCTCGAAGGGGGAACTGTTGCTTTAGTAAGACATGAAGGTGGGCGTGACAGAGAACAATCGCTCCGCTTCTCTAGCTGGCTACTCGCAGACTGTGCCTCCCTCAGTGACGCACTAAGCTAACGCCCTCTCGCCACGCGCTCACACCTTTATATGTTTGTCACTTCATAGATATTTGGAGTTTTTTTTGCAGCTGCACTTTTTTATATATATATATTCTCTTATCACACATTGCTCATTAGCGCAGGTTGTTTTCACCATAGTTTTCACCATACTTCAGGACATGAGCTTCCGCTGAATTCATAATACATGGTACAATCCATACTTTACAGTTATTTAGCTTAGCTTTATAGAGTTATCCTTGTGACATAGGCAGAGAGCCTCTCTAAACAGTAAAAAGTCAGGACTGGTCTGTAGTTAAAGTTCACTGAAATCAAATCTACTTGCCAGACCTTCCCTTCTGTCTTCCGTAATTTCGCTATCCCTGGGATCACAGCATCGGTGCCAAGTGTCGCCTATGGACACCACACAGGGATGTAACCATTAATCGCATAGGCTCCAGCCCCGCGGGTCTCCAGGTACATAGGACAGTCAATGGCTTATAGGTAGTTGTTATCGGGCTAATTTGCGGATTTGCCACTAGAAATTACCCCTGCACATCCAGCCCTTAGCCATTCTAATATGTGAGCATACGAGGATGGGTACAAAATATTTTAGGTTTGTACTACTTGCCGTTCTACCTTGAATGGCCCCTGTTCCCAAATTCTTTAATAGGAAAATAGAATTGCATTTCACAATTATTGCCGTTCTACATACTTCAATTAGCTGGTGTTTTTTCGTCCAGTGTCTCCGATCTTCTCCGCTGTAACAATATAGCACACTTACCCCATTGATCGATACGTGTGCATACACCTGACAACTCCCGCCTGCAACTCAGCTCCTTAGTCATTCACGCCGCCGGCTTCTCAGGCTCCCGGAGCCCCGCAGGTGACTGACTCCGAGCCCAGGCAGCCCCACACAGGTTGAGCAGGAAGAAACAAGTAGTGAAGGAGTGACAGCCCTCGCCAGCGTGACCCCTCACATCCCGCTCCAGCAAGCCGCTCCGCCTCCCAGCTCACCCGGCAAAGGGACGGAGGATCGGAAGGCAGGCGAAAGGCACAGCAGAGGGACGGGAGGACGGAGGGACCAGAGAGACAGGATCACCAGGGAGGGAGGCCGAAGGGGGGACCGATGTGCTGCGGCTCTGCCTAAGCAGAGACCGGCATTACAGGGAGGAGGTCTCCATGCATCCCGGGCTTAGCATCGGATCCAGCTTGACGCCCACATCCGGCTCCTCCCTCCGCCCCAGGGCAGTGTGGGATATTTCTAATCACATTAATACATATTACCTACTATTATGCCAGCAGACAAATACAATCATGACTTGATCTATTTCGTGGGATTTAATATATGAGGTATAGTCTGTCTTATATTCATACACTTTTAGACATATGCGGATATGGTGCGATTCTCAGTAGAATATTATCCTAAACACATAAACAAAAATTCCATCGTTCCCTTTTTGCTTCGTACCATGGAGGTTGTACATTAATTATGTCACTATTTCCAGGTATTTTAAAACAATGTCTGAGCTGTATGAAATGGTCACAAGAGGGAAAAAAAAAACTTTCTATTTTTTTTTTCTGTATTTATCTTTCTCGGAGCTGAGAAAAGCTTAAGCCTACCTGGATATTCATAGGGCCTTGGAAAGTCAGTTGATGTGTACTGTTTATTAGGATTTTATCACTGGTGCAAGGGTCCTCAAATTCTGCTTAGAAACCATAAAATGTATTTATCCTTGGCTTTTATATGCCCAGTCCTGCAAACGGCTCCTTTGAAAACCTTCAACAGGGTGATAAGAAAACAGGATATTCTGTTTGACGACTTGTGTCCTGAGTTTAACCTTCTTTTTTCTTTCTTTTTTTTATGTTTTTCTTCTGGGGCTTATTCAGTTTTAAACCTCCATATGAAGAAGGGGATACACCCCGAAAGCTCGTCCATGAAAAATGATATGTGCGTGCAAATAAGAAAAGTATCACGGACAGTACTCAAACCTCCATATGAAATTTATTATTATTATTATTATTATTATACAGGTTTTATATAGCACCAACAGTTTGCACAGCGCTTTACAACATGAGGGCAGACATTACAGTTACATTACAATTTGGTACAAGAGGTATCAGAGGGCCCTGCTCGTTAGAGCTTACAATCTAAAAAGGAAGGGTCACTTGATACAAAAGGTAATAGCTGTGGGGGGATGAGCTGATGGAGGAAGCAAAACGGTGTTAGAAGCAGGATAGGCTTCTTTGAAGAGAAGGGTTTTCAGGGAAAGCCCAAAGATGGATAGATTAGGGGACAGTCGGACATATTGGGGTAGGGAGTTCCAAAGGATGGGAGAAGCTCTGGAGAAATCCTGGAGGCGAGCATGGGAGGAGGTGACAAGGGAGCTAGAGAGTAGGAGGTCTTGGGATGACCGAAGAGAGCGGCTTGGTTGGTATTTTGGGACTAGGTTAGTGATGTAGCTGGCGGCACAGTTATGGATGGCTTTGTAAATTATTGTTAGTACTTTGAATTTTATTCATTGGGTGAGTGGAAGCCAGTGGAGGGTTTGGCAGAGAGGGGTGGAGGACACTGAATGGTTGGTAAGGTGGATTAGTCTTGCAGCGGCATTCATTATGGACTGAAGGTAGATAGTCTATTTAAAGGTAATCCAATGAGGAGGGAGTTGCAGTAATCGAGGCAAGAGATGACCAGGGAGTGAATTAGAAGCTTGGTGCCATCATTAGTTAAAAAACGGGGTATTCTGGAAATGTTGCGGAGGCTAAGGTGGCATGATTTGGATAGGGATTGTATGTGGGCCTGAAAGGACAGTTCAGAGTCTATGGTTACCCCTAGCACCCTGGTGGGGATGGACTGATAGATGTGCCATTGATCTTGACAGAGAAGTCAGGGGAAGGGGCACGTGGGGGAGGAAATATTAAGAGCTCCGTTTCAGATTCAGTTTGAGGAAGTGGTTTGATATCCAGGCTGGTATGTCTGTTAGTAGATCAGTGATGTGTGAGGAGATTGATGGGGTGAGCTGAGGGGCAGAGAGATAGATTTGGGTGTCATCAGCATATAAATGGTAGTGAAAGCCATGGGAGGCTATCGGCTGACCCAGGGAGGACGTGTAGATCGAGAATAGTAGAGGTCCAAGGACAGAACTTTGGGGGACCCCTACAGTAAGAGGAGTTGGAGAAGAGGAAGTGGAGTTGTAAGTGACACTGAAGGTGCGATGAGATAGGTAAGATTCGAACCAACGTAGAGTGCAGCCAAGACCAAGCAAATTGAGTTTTTTGAGGAGGAGGGGGTGGTCAACTGTATCAAAGGCAGCAGAAAGGACCAAGAGTAAGAGTATTGAATAATGACCGTTGGTTTTGGCTGTTAGTAAGTCGTTTCTGTGGAGTGCTGTGGGCGAAATCCAGACGAAGGGGAATCAAGAAAGGTTATTCATAATGAGGTGATCGCTCAGTCGATTGTATGAAATGTCTATTTCTTTATAATAGTTCTGAAAAGCGTTTTAAAGTAACCTTGTACCCTTTCTTATGAAAATTGTAATAGTGTTCTCGTGAACATTTAGGAAAAAAGACAGTAGTCGCTGTGATGCATTTTTGTAATTAAATTTAATTACACTCCTATTATAAGTTCATATTCTGGTCTAAAATGGTTGATGAATTGCCTTGTGTCTTTACAATGAGTTTGAAATCAATAATTACTCTTTTGCACAAGAAACATGGCAGGCTTTTGCATTGGTAAGCAAATCTGTGGAATGCTGGAAAGAGCATTTATTTTTTTAATACAAAAAACAAAACAAAAAAAAGGCTGCTCACTACCAAAGGTGGTGTTTGTAAAGAACAGGAGCCAATCAAGTTTTAATTGATAGACTGTTGACCACAGTTCACAATTATTTAGGTAACAAAGTAATTGTAAACCTTAGTGGTTTTTTTTTGTTTTTTTTTTTAAAATAACAAACATATCATACTTGCCTCCTCTGTGGAGTTCATTTTGCACAGTGTGGCCCCGAACCTCGTCTTCTGGGGTCCCCCGGTGGCACTCGTGGCTCCTCCTCGCATCAATAAACCCCCTGAGAGAAGCGCTCTCCCTGAGGGTTATTTTGTGGGCGCGCTCCTGAGTCCAGCATTCGCGTGCATAGACACAGAATGCCAGACTCGGCCCTGGTGCCCGTGTCATTGGATTTGATTGACAGCAGCGGGAGCCACTGGCTGCGCTACTATCAATCTATCCAATCAAGAGCAGAGGACCCTGGGCAGAGAAGGTGAGCGTGTCTCCGCCAAGGGAATGAATGGGCTCAGGTGAGTAAAAATGGGGGGGGGGGCTGTTGGACCAGTCAGTGTCGGAAGTTTTTTCACCTTAACGCATAGGATGCAATAAGGTGAAAGTACACAAGTGTTTACAACACCTTTAAAGAGAACTAAACACTTTAATCCTTTACAGCCAAGGAAGCTACCATCTTAGCTTCTGTTTGGTGTGCAGTTGCCATGATACTGTACACATGATCAGTTGTGATACCAGCCATTTGATTGTTGGACAATTTGATTGAGAGCTTACATTGGTAACTGTAGCGGTTATTATTTGTCGTGCCTCAAGTGTAACTGTTGTGGAAAACTGTTAAATTGGTAGTTTTAATTCCACTTTCTGTTGAGTTTTTTTTGCCCAGATTTGAGAGCTAGCTTTAGGCCCCTTTCACACTGGGGTGGGGGGCGGCATCGCCGCTATTGTAAGCGGTGCTTTACCGTCAGTATACGGCCGCTAGCGGGCCGATTTTACCCCCTGCTAGCGGCCGAGAAAGGGTTTAAAACCATCGCAAAGCAACTCTGCAGGAGCGGTGTATACACCGCACCTTCCCCGCTCCAAAGATGCTGCTACCAGGACTTTTTTATCCGTCCTGCCAGCGCAGCTCTCCAGTGTATAGGGCTTTCACACTGGAGACAAAGCATAAGCAATCTTCAAGACATGTGAAAAGAAAAGAGTACATGCACCTCTGAGTGCTATATGCCTTGGCCTGGATAGGAGTGGCATGCAGTCTGGACAGCAATCTGCCATTTAGTGCTGCCTATTGTAGAGTATCCAATGATCCTGACTTTGACTGTCTATGAATTGCCACCTGTAAGTACTGAAGTCATTCAAGCCTTTCTCGCTGCTTCCTGCTTTTCCTCCTAGAGCTCCTTCATGTTTACATGAAGGATTAGAAGCCTTTCTGAAAGGCTGCTGAGTTGCTGCTAAAAGTGGGTAGCAGGGAGGCTGACCTGCTGAGAGAAGAACTTGAATGATTTCAATGATTCTGCCGATTTATGGATACAATACTTCACAGTACCCACAGATCAAACGGTCAATAAGATTGTTTTGAAGTTTCTTTATGCCTTGTTAAGATTATGTAAGTGCTTAAAGCGGAACTAAACCCATCAATCTAACTGATTCCCAAATCTGTTACCTTCAAGGCATGCCGTGTTTAATAACTGTCACGATTACTTGTGCTGTCAAGCCATCATGTGCAGCACCATGGCAACTGCAGATCAAACAGAGGCTAAGATGGCAGCTTCCTTGGCTGTAAAGGATTGGAGGGTTTAGTTCCACTTTTTAATTGTCCATGACCAAAGCAAAGGTTCACGTTTAGAGAAACTATTTTATCTGTCTCCTGTTACTTTGTGTCTGTTCACGGTTAGGTCTGGAGAAAATGATGTGGAGTATGGCAGTAACATGGATTTAGAAGAAGGAGAATTGATGGAAGATGTAGCTGGCGCAGCTGGAGCCTCAGGTACGATTTGAAAACAACAAGCAATGTTATAAAAAAAATCTTCACAAGCAAGAGGAGTCCCTCTGCCAACGCACATTACAGCACACTGCAGACCTGTTCCAATTTCAGCTTTTTAAAAGCACCAGCGTGTGCCTTTTCATCACCTGAGAATACAGTACTGATCAATTGGATCCACGCAGAGTTGCCACTTCTGCACACTAGCTTCTACAGGGCTTTGTGTTTGTGTTTTTCCTCATTGTATAGTTAGCTGACTAAAAATAGGACCTTAGGACATGTCTGCCTCTTTTCTGAGTGTTTGCTGTATTAAAACTTTAATCAGTAGGCACCCAATTCCCTGCTTTTTCTTCACTTGTAAACTCTAAAACTTACTGTTTTCCGTTTGTGTAAAAGCAATTTATTCTCCATATACATATTCTTAAATCTTACTAATACAAGTATTTTACATGCGACAAGCATGAATATTCTAAAATTAGCTATGGATCAGAGCTAAGAAAACTTTTTTTTTTTATGAGTGTGCTGTGAACAAAACCGGTCAACCCTATTAACCGGTTCCTGACCGGCTCGCGAACATTTAATACGGCACAATGGCACTGCTGCACGAAACCCCATATATATATATATATATATATATATATATATATATATATATATATATATATATATACACACACACACACATATATATATGGGGTCTCCTTTAAGAGCCGCCAGAGGGTGCGAGCGACCTGATGCGCGTGGTTGACGGTTGCGATCGCCGCTGGCCGCGAGCGATCGCGTGCACGAGTGCCAGGGGATTAAACACACAAATCCCTGTGCTGTCAGAGGAGAGGAAACAAACATAATTAGTAACAGCAAAATGTCTCCTCTCCTACTCAGTCCTATCCCCATACAGTTAGAACACAGTGAGACAACACACATTTAACCCCTTGATCGCCCCTTAGTGTTTTTACCAAAAATATGTAGAAGAATATATAGTGGCCTAAACTGATGAAGAAGTTTGTTTTTGAAAAACATATTTGGGGATATTTATTATAGCAAAAAGTAAAAAATATTTTGTGTTTTTTTTTTTTTTTGTTTTTTTTTCAAAATTGTCGCTCTTTTTTTTGTGTATAGCGCAAAAAAAAACGCAGAGGTGATCAAATGGCACCAAAAGAAAGCTCTGTTTGTGGGAAAAAAGATGCAGTTTAGTTTGGGTACAGCATTGCATGATCGCGCAATTACCAGTTGGAGCGACGCAGTGAATGAAGGATTTGTAGAGCGCTGCAAATGCTAACTGAATCGCCTCAAGGCGCTAGAACGCGTTCTCTGTTGCCAGCTTCTTAGAAAAGGAAGGTCTTTAGTTTTTTCCTGAAGGCCTGATGGTTTTCTACCATGCGGATGTGGGTCGGAAGAGCGTTCCATAGTCGAGGTCCTTGGACTGAGAATCTTCGTTCTCCCTTTGCTTTGTAGCAGTATTTGGGAATGATGAGGAGGTTTTGATTAGCTGGTCGAAGGCTGCGATTGGGTGTGTAGTGTTTTATTTTCTCCTGAAGATATAGCGGAGCGTTTCCTTGTATGCATTTGTGGGTGAGGCAGAGGGTCTTGAATTTGATCCGATTCTTTACGGTTAGCCAGTGTAGGCACTTTAGGGACAGTGAAATAGATTCCCAGGGTTTTTTCCTGTTAACAGTCTTGCCGCCGTGTTTTGAATGAGTTGTAAGCGCGCAAGCTGATATTGGGGTAGTCCTATGTAGAGCGAATTTGCGTAGTCGAGTCGGGAATTGATGATTGTTCCCACAACTGCCGCTTTGTCTTCTTCTGGGATAAAGGGGATGAGTCTGCGTAGGAGGCGGAGGAGATGGTGGGATCCGCTCACCACTGATCCTATTTGGGCATCCGTTGTCATTCCTGAGTCAAAGATGACTCCGAGACTCTTGGCTTTGATGCTTTGAGCGATGGTCTGTCCGAGGATGGTGGGAGGTGTCCACGGGGTCTTAATTTCATAATTTTTGTTGGCATGTAGGAGAAGAAGTTCTGTTTTTGAACCGTTAAGTTTGAGGGAGCTGATGGTCATGCAGTCATCAATTGAACTGAGGCATTCTTCTAATTGTTGATGATGGTTTTTTTGACCGGTGATGCGAAAGTAGAGTTGGGTGTCATCAGCGTATGAGTGGAAACAGAGGTCCGTTTTCCTGATATTGAGAAGTGGGCGGATGTAGATGTTGAATAGCACTGGTGGCAGGGGTGAGCCCTGAGGGACTCCGCAGAAGATTGCCCGGGTTTCCGAGGTGAATGTTCCTAGTTTCACTATCTGAGAGCGATTCTCTAGGAAGGATGCAAGCCATTTTAGAGCCGGACCTGTGGCTCCTGCCACTTCTGAGAGGCGGACAAGTAAAGTATTGTGGTTCACTGTATCAAATGCTGCGCTGAGGTCCAACAGTACCAGGAGACTAGATTCTCCGTCATCTGCTGCTTCAAGGGGGTCGTCCCATATTTTGAGGAGTGCTGTTTCCGTGCCATGGCCCGGGCGGAAGCCTGATTGCAGCGGGTCCAGGAGTTGGTGTGTGTCCAGGTGGCGTTGTAGCTGCAGTACTACTGCTTTCTCCATAATCTTGGAGATGGTGTTGAGGCTTGTTATCGGTCTGCGGCAGTTAGGGTCCTTAAGGTCAAGATTGCGTTTCTTCAGCAGAGGTTTGACGATGCCTTGCTTGAGGGAGGTTGGTACAGTCCCTTCTTTGAATGATTGATTTATGAGGTGTGTAAGAGTAGGGGCCAGGATGTCAGACCATTCTTTAAGGAGTTTTGAAGGAATTATATTGTTTGGTGATGTGCTGTCTCGAAGGCTTCTGATGATGTTTATAGTCGTGTCAGCGGTGATAGGAGACAAAGAAAAATTCGGTGGTTGTGTGATGTTCTTGTTAATATCCTCTTTTTGCTTTGGTTGAATGAGGTTGGTTGTTCTTTTCTGGTGAATTGATTTCCGGATGTCGATTTTGTCAATGAAGTAATCTGATAATTGATTGCAGAATTCTTGAGTATTGTTTCCGGGTGGCTCTAAGCAAGTCGGGTTCATTGACTGAGTGACTAATTTGAAAAGTTCTCGCGGACGGTTTAGGGCAGTTGAGTTGGTGTCCGAGAAATGTTCTTTTTTGGCTTTGAAGATTGCCTTGTGGTATTTCACAGTAAGTTTTTTGTAGTTGGTACGGTTTTCCTTGGTGGGATTTCTTCTCCATGGTCTTTCAGCTCTTCTACGTTCCTGCTTGAGTAGGGTGAGCGTGGCATTAAACCATCTCGAGTTTTTATTGCGGATAGGTGTTCTGCGTTTTGGCGCCACTGAGTCTGCTGTTTGTAGTAATACCTTGTTTAGGGAATTGAGTGTTTGTTCCGTTGAGAGGTTTGAGTTTAGCAGAAGTATTTTGTTTGATAATGTGGTTTTGAAGAGTTTGGAGTGTAGTTTCTTCTGGGATCTATTCCAGTTTGTTGTTGTTGCCCGTTTCTGTTTTTGGGAGGTGGTGTTGATGGTGATTTTGAATTTGATAGCGTGGTGGTCCGTCTACGGTAGTGGAGTGTTGTCCAGTATGTTAATGTCCATATTCTGTTTGAAGATGAGGTCTAGAGTGTGTCCTGAACCATGTGTGGGAGCATTTATCAGTTGTTGCAGGCCCAGTTCTTCCATGTGGTTGACGCAGGCGGTTGCGATACAGTCTTGGGCAGAGTTTGCCCAGAGGTTAAAATCCCCAAGTACCAGCAGGTTTTTGGTTTTCAGGGTGTGTATTGAGAAGAATTCGGTGAGTGGAGTAAGGAGATTGGTCTTTGGTCCTGGTGGTCTGTAGTATGTGAATGGTGTCTTGAGGTGTTGTTTGAAGATGCAGTGAGAGAGTTTCCATGAAAGGCACTGAGTTCTGTAAAGTTGGTTTGGTAAACCCAAGGTGCGATTTGAAAATCACTGCTAGGTCTCCTCCTTTTTTTCCTATTCTATGCTCAGTTAGGATACTGTAGTTTTCGGGCACCAATTCAGTTAGGATGGTGTTGCAGTCAGGTGTTAGCCAGCTTTTTGTAATGAAGAGGCAGTCAATGTTGTTTTCGATGATAAAGTCGTAAATTTCCAGCCTGTGCTTGTCTGCAGATCTGGTGTTGATCATGGCGCATGCTAGTTGTTGTGGTTGGATCGATGTCTCCCTGTTTCTGATGGTTGATTGTGGCTTGGTCCTTAGTAATTGTTCTTTTTTTCAGTCTTTTTTGAGTGGCGGTTGGCAAAATTGAGGCACCGTTTCTTAGTCTGTGAAGGGCGTCTGCTGTGTATTTGAAGTTGCACATGATGAGGAGGCAGAGTTGTTGAAGGAAGGTTAATCTAATGATGATGATACTGATGTAGCGATAACGAGCTTGCTGGAGGATGTAGGGATTAGATGGTCACCACTGCTTCTGGAGTGGTGTGGGTGATGGGTTAATGTGGTGCGGAGGTGGTGTGCCTCTGTTGATCCAGAGGAAGGCGAAAAACCTCTGCTGCGATAGCCAATTGCGCAGCAGAGGAAAAAATTCCTTCCTGACCCCCCGAGGGGCGATCGGGCTCGGCCCCTGGATCAACTGCCAGTGACCTCGGTGCTTACATGTAGGATGGTGGGTGGTGCGGTGCCTGCGTCTAGGACGATCTGCGGTGGATAGGCCTCAGGTGAATCCACCAGTGCCCTCTGTGGTGAGGTCCACTAGCGGGGGGGTGTTTCCAGGTGTGGAGGGGCACGGGCTCTGTTAGACAAGAGTGGGCGGGGGGGTGTGTGGCTGC
Organism: Lithobates clamitans; assembly: GCA_037952925.1. Lineage (NCBI taxonomy): Eukaryota > Metazoa > Chordata > Amphibia > Anura > Ranidae > Lithobates > Lithobates clamitans. The sequence continues at coordinate 10,447,644 of JBBGZY010000251.1, read as the reverse complement.
CGGAGCTGTGCCGCAGCCATGGTCTGTCCCACCAACCTAGCGGCTGGAGCGGGGTGGCTAGACCGCGGCTGCGGTGGTGACCGGGGGGTGGAACTGGGGGGCTGTGGGAGGAGGGTCCAGTCAGGAAGTGATGCGGCTGGAGTGCTTGCGGCCTCAGGAGGGAGGCCCAAAAGCTGTATCATTCAGCCTAGGTGTAGCAAGATGGCCACCGGCTAGGCCAAGCGGTGGACTGGCCGGTAATAGGAGTACTAAGATGGCCGCTGGCTAGGCCCGAGCCGCGGGCTGTCCTAGCGTAGTTACCCAGGCCCTTCTGCTGTAGTAGGCGGGTAGATCCGGTGTGGATAGGCTGGCAGGAGGGGGGCGCGGGTCCGCCGAACGAGCTACCTGGCGGTTGGTGTGGGGAGCGGCAGTAATGTGCTGCCGGGCAGTCAGCCGGAGCTAGGCCGGAGCCGCGGAATGTCCTGAGCGGCCGGCCGGTTGGCTGAGTGCAGCGCCCGGATGTAGGTCAGTGAGGGGGGGGTCCTGGCGTACCGCTGGATGGGGCGACGGGCTGAATCTAGATCCGAGAATGGGTGGCTGGATGCCGGAGCTGAGAGGCCGGGTGACCGAGGCTGAAGTGTGGGGTGGCAGTGATGTCCTGTCGAGCTAGCAGCTGGAGCTAGGCCGGGCCACAGAGGATCCTGAGCGGCTGGCCTGCTGGCTGAGCGCGGCACCCGGAGAAGGTCGGAGGGGGGGGGGGAGAGGGATCCGGAGTGATGCTGCAGGGGGGGTCAGGGATGGGTTCGAGGATTCACGGAGAGGTGGTCGGATGCCGGAGCTGGTGGTCGGATGATCGGAGAATGTAGAGGAGAGGCGGTGATGAGATACCGGTTAGCAGAGGAGCTGGCCGGGGCCGCGGGTGTCCTAAGCGGCTGGCTGGATGTGGCCCTCGGATGTGGGTCAGTGAGGGGGGGCCCGGTGGCCGCTGCAAGGGGATCAGGATGGATGGCCGGAGCTGGGTGGCCGGATGGCCGGAGCTGCTACAGAGGTCTGCTCTCCACAGTGCCAAATGGTAAAAAGTGCTCTGGTCGGGAAGGGGGTAAAACTTTCCGGGGCTGAAGTGGTTAAAGTGACTTAAAGTGGAAGTCCAGTTATTACTTAACTATACTTAAACCTGTTCCCCCCCCCATTCAATGCCTATTCTAATTACCCGGTAAAGGAAAAAGTCTATATTTACCTATGCTGAGGGCGCTCCAGTCCGGTCACATGATCGGCTCCCAGTGGTCAGCTTCAGTGTAGAGCAGGGACAGCCAATGACCAGTGTCCCATAGTAAGCCTATAGCTGACAACGCCGCATAGGCTCTGCAGCCTTTGTCGGCAGTCTCTCCTCTCGACTGAAGCTGGACGCTGGGGCATACATACCAGCATAGGTATGTATAGACCTCTTTCCTTTTACAGGGTAGATAGAATAGGCTTAAAATGGGGTTGTGAACAGGTTTATGTATAGTTAGAATTTGTTCGAACAACAGCTACAAGCTGGCCATACACTGATTCAGCTAGTTCAGCAGGGATTGGCCAAATATTAATCATTGTATGGCTGTCCTTGCTCAGCAGAAGGATCGATTCCTCCATCCTCTAGGTTTGTGTGGATGGAGAAATCTATTGGTTCTTTTGTTCAGCCTGCTGGCTCAAGGAAAAAACAAATACCTATCTATGGCCCACTTTAGGCTTGTATCTACTGTGTATATACACAGTAATGCCCATGGGGTAGACCTGTAACTGGCTTTGAAAATTACACAGTACATTCTCCTGTGACTTTTCATTTGGACTTCAGCAGTATTTGACATTATTGCATGCACTGACATTTTCCAACATATGGGAATATCTGTGACCTTTAAAAGTATTAAATTCCAGCTCTGGGCTAATATTTTTTAAGCTGCTCCAGGACCTACTCCTCTCCAGTATTTCCCCCACAGTAATTCCCTTTTACCAAAATGTGCCCTCAGTCTTCAGAGATGACAGACTCGGGATGTACTATGAGTGCAGGGCATCATGGACTCACCCTGTGAGAAGGCTGTTTCCATTGCATCCAACTCTGACCATGTAAAAGATGCAGGCTCCAGGACCATCATCCAGATCCTGGCTTCATTGCCTTTTAAATCATTGATCTAGCACATGAATGAGGCCAGCCAAGTCTGAAAAGTTTAAATTTCTGTACTGCATACATTTTGAAGAAAGCCAGGATCAGAATGATTGTCCCTGAGACTGAAAAGTGTAAAGCCATTTTGAAAGACTGCAGTGCCAGCTCCCATATGTCTAGTGGTGCAACTTTCCGTAGTATTTTTGTACTCACTAGATTTTTGGGCTGTTTCTTTTAGACTTAAACCAGGTGCTGTTTGCGTTCTCTTCCTTCACTATACATTTAACTGGTGTAGCTTTTTTGAGTCTTTTCACTTAAAGGCTAATGCCACCTTTTTTTTGGACCATGTTTTACACCCATATTCATGATGTAACATGGTTCCAAAAAACCTGCCCCCATCCTAAACTTGAGTACCTCTCCCTGACGACAGCTGTCACTTTTAACTTTTGTGCAGCTGTTCGGGGCTCCATGTGATCTGTGAATGAATTAACCTCCAGATCCCATCTGCCACCGCAGCAGATGGACTTGTAGTGATCAAAGGAATGCAAGTGTGGTGATCACTGAACTTGTAATCCAACTGATACTTCCTCCAGCTCTGTAACTGACAGTCTGTAACTTGGTATGGACAAGGAACTGGGGGAGACTCAGCAGGAACCTGTGCACTGCACCTGCAATTCATTGATTTATTGTGGTTGCAAGGCTTTGCAGACTCTTTTGAAAAAAAATAATAAATGCATTTTTTTCCTCCTATAGATGTGCTTAGCCTTTAAATAATTTCCATTTTCTCTTTTTAGCAAGTAATCATACATATGGTGGCAGCAGAAACTGCAGGCGATCTGGGAACATAAGTGCTTCCAGCAGCAGTAGTTTATTGGACCTAGACCCTCTTATTCTTATTCATTTACTCGACCTCAAAGACAGAAATAGTGTGGAGAATCTTTGGAGCTTACAACCTAGACCTCCTGCATCACTTTTTCAGTCCTCAGGTACTTGCATTGTATTTATTTTTTTATTCAGTTGAAAGGAAATATATTGTCTTTTGAGAAATGTTTCATTACAAGCGTAAGAGGTCAGCGTGTTTTTCATAATGTTAGTGTGTGTTGGTATTACAGTGCTACACAATGGTTGTGCTATACTTTTTCTCACAGTGCAAATCTTCTGTTGTATTTGTTTAATATGTTTTTATTGAAGACAAGATGGATGGTACAAGTCGTTTTTAAACATAAGTACATACATGACATACAATCTTGTAATATCGATAAACCTATAGGTCACGTATCTATATGTTAACTCTCCTTGTGACAAGCCATTTGTACATTTCTGTTGCAATCAAACTTTCCGAGAGTACCAAATCCTGTCGTGTACTTTATTATCTAATATACAGAAAGAACAGAGACAAAGAAAAAGAGAGAAAGTAAGAGAAGGGGGGAAGAAATTGGGGAGGGTGAGGGAAGGTCAAATCTTCTGATGTATTAAAAACAATGCACTCTTTTTGTGTGGCTGATATTTTATTTCAACATGTATGGGAGGAAAGGTAATTGGATTCTTGAAATTTTAATATAAAAACCGTTATATAAATCGGCAAACAATTTTATAAATGTATAGTCCATAAACAAAATTACTGTAAACACTTCTGTAATGACTCAAAACCTACATTTATTGAAAATACTGTGGTGGTAATTTACTAAAACTTGATCAAGTATTTTTTTTTTATTATTTAAGATTGGGTAAGGATGGATTAAAACCCCTGTCAAATTTGTTTTTCCACCTGTGTTCCATTGAGGAGATTTTCCTTCACTTCCTATCTCAAAACTAAAACGGGAAGTAAGAGGAAATCTGTCCAAAGTGAGGGAATCCCTGGTTGCCGCCAGAACTAGTGTCCTCATTGGAAGAGTTCTCCTATTCCTGTATTGGTGTCAACTCTAAATGTGGGGCTTTCTTTTTATTTCCCTCTCAATGATAACCGTCAACAGGACAAATATGCTATCCAATCTAATGAAAGAGGATTTCAGGATAGGCACCTGAGTTTGCCTGAAAAAAAAAATCAAGGAATTTTGGTAGAAAAATTAATTTTAAGTAAACTAACCTGTCCTATTGTGCTTAGGGGCAGTGTAGACCAGGAAGAGCACCTACTCAGGATAGGGAGAAGGTTGCTGGTGACATAGAAAATGAGATCCTGTTTTATCTCCACCCCCACATACTTAAATTTAGATGCTGTTTTTATTGGGGAAAACAGTGATCGAAGGGGAGGTGCTAGGAGCGAGAGGGAAGAGCAGTGATTTGTCCCAATTAAACCAGATCCCGGAGTAAGTGCAGAAAACCTCTAGAAGATCCAGTGCTGCCCGTAAGGACGATGTACAATCTCCAAGGTACAACAGGGCCTCATTGGCATACATGGATAATCTCTCTTTACAGTCACCCACCAGCACCAGCAACCCCTGGATCAACTCAGATAATCTGATCAAACAGGCGAAGGGCTCCAATCCCAGAGGGAAAAAAACTGGCGAAAGAAGGCAGCCCTGCTGGGTCCCCTGATGGAGAACAAAGGGGAAAGACAGGTTACTATTGGTACGAACACTTGCTGAGTGTGACCTATACTGTATAGACTATGAATCCACATAACAAAAATTGGGCCAAAACCTAATCTGTGTAAGACCTTCCGCAGGTACCTCCCACTCAATGGTATCAAATGCCTTCCCGACATCCAGAGACTGCACAACTCCCGAGCCACCCCTGGAGGCCACGACAGATGTTGGTGAACAACCTCCAGATATTTATGTATGTGCCCTTTCCTGACATAAATCCTGTTTGGTCATTATATACTAAAGTGGAAATAACTGTACTAAGTCTCCCAGCAACCCTGGCAAAGATCTTTGTATCAGTAGGTAAAAGGGAAATTTTCTGCAACATTCAGCCAGGAGTTATAAATTATCTTATAATTGGAGGAGGCACTTGTACATAATTATTGATTTTGCTGACACATTGTGTACCCCCATTGGGGCACATACATTCAAATATATATGTGCTAAAATATTTTTGTTTTTCCTCCCCCTTTTTCTTTTGGGAGAGGAGGTTTTTTTATACAGCTTCCCTGCAATGGTTGCATGTATTTTTAATAATTGGCCAACTATGCTTTTATGAGATAGTGGGCTTTGTATTGTCTCACTCTCTCTGGCTGCATTCCTGCAGCCATTGAAATACTGATAGCCGTGATTGGCCACCGCTATCACATAGTGCAATGTTGCTGTGAGTGGCCTTGTACCCTGACCAATAATACCAGGATGTTGTGGTAGACATGCTAGCTATGTGATGTGCAATTTGCACACAATGCATTACATTTGTAATACAGACAATGACACTAGAAGCTCTGGTATGTGATTGTATATGTATGTATGTATGCATACAAGTGTCCATGTTATATATGTGTGTGTGTGTCTATATTGTGGCAGTATGAGACGCTGTCCCTATGAAATTGGTCAGTTAAAGGTGTAGGCATAGATGTGGAGTTTACAAAACTGTGTTTTTGCAGCTTTCTCTGGTTTTGGTATACCTGGATGGGGCATTGTAGTTTTAAGATTCCATAGTATCTTGGGTGGGACAGATCTCCAACCCAATGTCCTGGTTTGCGGAGGACCAGCAGGGTGTGTGCTCAGGTGCACACAGCCCCTATAATGGAGGTTTAGGAATACCTCAGGGCTTCCAGTTAGAGATGGCTTCACCCAAGAGAGACAGGAGGTCTCCAGAAGTCAGAGAGGCTGCAGGAGCAAGTTTGTCTGCAAAGTGTGTGTGTGTGTGTGTGTGTGTATATATATATATATATATATATATATATATATATATATATATATATATATATATATATATATATATATATATATATATATATATATATATATATATATACATATATACAAAGGTAGGCACTAATCAGTTTAATTTTCACAAGTGCACATTGTTTTGAGTTTCTTATTTGGCTATTTAGCATTTCAGAATTTAGTTTCAACATTTTTTCACATGATTTATTCATCATATTTTTACCATTAGTGATCAGTATTGATGTATTGTTTTGCACAGAATCGCTTTGTTTTATATATTTGTCATTGGTAGATTGGTGTATACCATTAGATTTTGCTGCATTACACACACTCTCACATTTTTCACATTATAGTAGCGCAGAGGTCCTGCCATTGTTGTTTCCATTTACTAAGTAACCATAGTCATTAATAATGGGGCTGGTCCAGTATTTAAAACGTAATATGCATTTTTTTAGTGAATAAATGATTATAAATCCCCTTTTTTTTTCCTCTTTTTCTTTGTCTATTTTTTAATTTTTCTTTTTTTTTTTCTTTGGATAACTGGTGCCCTGCCGATTAGTTTCCTCATGACATATAGGGAATTCAATGCACCTGATGGTCCTATCGCCTCATTGTTATACTAATTTAAATGACTATGGTTACTTAGTAAATGCTTTATTGAATATTTGTTTCCAGAGGATATGATGGTCTTTGAATCTTCATGTTATTTATGCATTTGGGTTGAAGAAGGGCTTTATTGCTTTAGCCCGAAACTGTTACCTTACCTTGCAAATTTTGGACATTATATAAGCTCTACTATTTTTCAATAAAAAATTTGCACAGCAATCCCTCAGACAAAAAAAAAATAAAAAAAAATATATATATATATATATATATATATATATATATATATGTATATATGTATTATTTTTTTGTCTGAGGGATTGAGGGAGGGATCTCCGAGATGTATATCTCGGAGAAGTGTGTTTGGAGAGAGATGGCTGTTAAACTATCAAAGCTGAGAGGAGCTTGAAGCTGGAAGGACCCCTGTTACCTATGATTTGATCCTTTTGGATCCTAAAAGTTTGGAAGGATCTAAAACTAAAGCCAGCTGAGTAACCGAGATCTACCGGACACCCACGGCATTAGGGGATTGCGGTACACAGGTGACTCATCTGGGTATATCAGTCTGGACGTTCCTTTACCCAAGCAAAGGCCGTGGCTGGGCTATAGCCATCTGCATGCTTTTGCTTGCCATCTGGTAAGCAAGTTTTTTATTAGGTGGTGGCACAAAAATTTTGGATCAAGCTCACCTGGGTGTCTGTTTTTGGACTCTGTTCATGCATATTAACATCTTGATAATTTAAGCCATTGCTGGTTTGGACTTTATATAGCGCAGCTTTTCTTTTCTATTCCATTTTTGTGTTATCCTGCAAATAAGCTGATGCTCTTTGGACTTTGTTTTATTATATTATTCCTTTTTATTTTTAAACCAATATTGTTACTTGGATCTAGCGCGTTTTTATATATATATATATATATATATAGTGATGAGGTGGTACCCCACCAGTGTATTGGTCCAGGATTCTCATTATTTAGTAAGGTCCATTTTGGGACCTGGAGCCTGGGGATTTCTTAGAGATGCGGGTGGGATGAAATCCCCAGTCCTGGGTCCAGGTTTTGGGACTCACCGGCACACTGATTGTTAAGGTGTGTGTGGGCCTGATAGCAGAGTCAGGACCATGATTTTGGGCTCCACCCAGAGAGACAGGTGGTCTCCAGGAGTCCAGGCTTGCAAGGGAGAAGCCAGAGAGTGCAGGTGTGCACTGAAGTATCCAGAGAGTGCAGGCTGTAAGGTAAAAGCCAGAGACCTGAGTCTGAGGTCGCTGACAGTAGTCAGGAGTGCTCCATGTGGGAGCCTGAGCAGTGGTGTGTCTGCTGCTGAAGAGAGCCAGGTGGCTCTGTATTTTTGTTTGCAATGCTTCATGTGTAAGCCAGGAGGCTGAATATCCTTTTATTTAAAGCTGATGTTGAAAACTGCCCTGCGAGGGAAACTACTTTTGTTTTCATTCCTGGAACTTTGATTTTCTTTAAAAGTGGGCTAAAAAGCCCTGCAAAGGAATCACCTGTATGGACTGTTCTCGCTAGCGGGTGCTACACTTGAGCTAAACAACCCCCAAACCTCACTATAATAAATATATGTATATATATATATGTATGTATGTATGTATATATATATATATATATATATATATATATATATATATATATATATATATATATATATATGTATGTGTATATGTATGTGTATATATATATATATATATATATATATATATATATATATATATATATGTATGTGTATGTGTGTATATATAATTATATTCACACACTCCATCTCACAAGAGTGAGTACACCCTTTTAATTTGACAACACTGAAGAAATGGCACTTTGCTACAATCTAAAGTAGTGAGTCTACTGCTTGTTTAACAGTGTAAAATTGCTGTCCCCTCAAAATAACGCAACACACAGCCATTAATGTCTAAACTGCTGGCAACAAAAGTGAGTACACCCCTAAGTGAACATGTCCAAATTGGGCCCAATTAGCCATTTTCCCTCCCTGGTGTCATGTGACTCCTTAGTGTTACAAGGTCTCAGGTGTGAATGGGGAGCAGGTGTGTTAAATTTGGTGTTATCACTCTTACTTACTGCTCACTGGAAATTCAACATGGCACCTTGTGGCAAAGAACTGAACTGAAAAGAAAAAATGTTGCTCTACATAAAGATGGCCTAGACTATAAGAAGATTGCCAAGACCCTGAAACTGAACTGTGGCCAAGGCCACACAACAGTTTAACAGGTCAGGTTCCACTCAGAACAGGCCTCACCATGGTCGACCAATGAAGTTGAGTGCACATGCTCAGCGTCATATCCAGAGGTTGTCTTTGTGAAGTAGACTTAGGAGTGCTGCCAGCATTGCTGCAGAGGTTGAAGGGGTGGGGTCAGCCTGTCAGTGCTCAGACCATACGCCGCGCACTGCATCAAATTGGTCTGCATGGCTGTCATCTCAGAAGAAGCCTCTTCTAAAGATTATGCACAAGAAAGCCTGCAAAAAGTTTGAAGACACGCAAACTAAGGATATGGATTACTGGAACCATGCCCTGTGGTCTGATGAGACCAAGGTAAACTTATTTGGTTCAGATGGTGTCAAGTGTGTGTGTGGCGGCAACCAGGTGAGGATTACAAAGACAAGTGTGTCTTTTCTACAGTCAAGCGTGGTGGTGGGAGTGTCATGGTCTGGGGCTGCATGAGTGCTGCCGGCATTGGGGAGCTACAGTTCATTGAGGGAACCATGAATGCCAACATGTACCGTGACATACTGAAGCAGAGCATGATCCCCTCCCTATGGAGACTGGGCCGCAGGGCAGTATTCCAACATAATGACCCCAAACACATCTACAAGACGACCACTGCCTTGCTAAAGAAGCTGAGGGTAAAGGTAATGGACTGGCCAAGCATGTGTCCAGACCTAAACCCTATTGAGTATCTGTGGGGCATCCTGAAACAGAAGGTGGAGGAGTGCAAGGTCTCTAACATCCCCTAGCTTTGTGATGTTGTCATGGAGGAGTGGAAGAGGACTTCAGTGGCAATCTGTAAAGCTCTGGTAAACTCCATGCCCAAGAGGGGTAAGGCAGTGCTGGAAAATAATGGTGGCCACACAAAAATTGACACTTTGGGCTCAATTTTGGACATTTTCACTTAGGCGTGTACCAACTTTTGCTGCCAGAGGTTTAGACATTAATGGCTGTGTGTTGAGTTATTTTGAGGGTACAGCAAAATTCAGCACATATTTGGCCACAGGACATCACTAATCTCTCACTGCTCTGGTGTGATTTTGTTCCACTTTTCTTCCAGTCTCTTCCACAGTTCGGTGACTGTAGTCGGTTTCTTGGCTAAAACTTTGTTGCCAAGGATTTTCCAGAGGTTTTTCTATCGGGTTTAGATTACGACTCTGGGCTAGCCATTTCATTATTTCATTGTTTTCAGCTTCAAGGTACTTTTTTACTTGCTTTGCTGTGTGACAGGGACATTGTCATTCATGAAAATTGTGGCTGATTGGGTGATGAATGCAGGGAAGAAACCACATGTTGTCAAAGAAGGTTCTAATAAACATTTGCATGCACTCTGCCATGTAGCTGTATAAGAGGCCCAACTGCTACTGCAGAAAACATCCCCCAAACCATGACGCTTCCCCCTCCACCTATCACTGACTTCTTTGCACACTTTGGGTTCAGTCTTTCCCCAGTTTGACGAAGAACATGTTCCCTATCAAATATATGTATATGTGCAGGGGTGGGTGGCGCTGCCTGTCACTTGGAGAGTGACATCAAGTGATGACTAACAGTTAAAAGTGCAAGTGCTAGTTGGACCACTAAGTGATGTGAACTGGGATCAGATTATATGTGGTAATAGGTGACACTGCATATCCCCTTTGATAACAAGGTATAGAAAAAGGGAGGAGTTTTTGGTTCAAAATGATCCAAAGAGCCCGTGTTGCGGTGCCCATATATAAGGTCCCTTAAACCTCTACACCTATATACAAACGTGCATATTACATCAAAAATTCATACAAAATTGTTAGGTAGTGAAAAATTTAATTAACAGTAAACTTTAAAATTCTTGTGAGTTCATCAAGAAGGTAAATAAAGTCTCTAGTGCAAAACAATCATAAATTGAAGGTATATAAGTTTAATCTGTGGTGCTACTTGCATGTGAAACAATCCAAAGTGACTTGTGCAAATTCCTGTGCAAACAGCATGAGTTGACGTTCGTGCTCCCTTCAGTTCCCCACTCACCAGATTCTCATACCCCTGCAGGGGTGAACCACATAAGGTGGGGATTTGGCTGGAACTGTCTTCCTCCTTATTGGATCTGACCATAGGATGTCCTAAACTTATATTCCTGTTGAGGATGAGCAATGATGAATGTAGCTGACAATTCCTGGATGATCGCCTTCTCCGTGGTACTTCAGGCCCATGGGGTATCCTTGTATGAATGGAAGAGTCGGACACTCATATTGAAGTTCTGTAAAAAGTTTCCAAATGTTTAGTATAAGATAAAATAAAAAATGGTACAGCAAAGCCAGTTGCTTGAAAAATGTTTCTAATAACACAGTACAACAAATCCTGTTAAGCGTGTGTTCCACCGGTCCAGACGCCGCAAACCGGAAGTGACATGGGTGCGTACTAGGCTCCGCCTTACGCATTTCGCCATAGGACTTCTGACCGCCTCAGAATTTTAAAGTTTACTTTTAGTTCATTTTTCACTACCTAACAATTTTGTATGAATTTTTTATGTAATATGCATGTTTGTATATCTTTCCAGCCTGCAGGAGAGATGTGGGGTCTTATAGACCCCACAACTCTCCATAAAGAGGACCTGTCGCGCACAATTCCTATTACAGGGGGTGTTACATTCCTTGTAATAGGAATAAAAGTGATAAAAAAATAAAAATTTCAATAAAATAAAATTAAAAAAAATATTTAAAGCACCCCCCAGCCCCATGTGCTCGCGCACAGAAGCAAATGCACACGCAAGTCATGCCCGCATATGTAAACGGCGGTCAAATCACCCATGTGAGATATCACCACGTGCATTAGAGCGAGAGCAACAATTCTAGCGTTAGACCTCTGTAACCCTAAACTGGTAACCTGTAAAAAAATGTAAAGTGTTGCTTATAGAGATTTTCAAGTGCCAAAGTTTGGCACCATTCCATAAGTGTGCTAGGTGCTACTTGTTGGGTATCCATTTACTAGGCGTAACATCATCTTTCACATTATACAAAAAAAAACTTTTTTTTTTTTTTTTCCAAAACTGGTTTGAAAAATTGTTGCGCAAATACTGTGCGGCATAAAAAGTTACAACGACCGCCATTTTATTCCCTTGGGTCTCTGCTAAAAAACATATATAATGTTTGGGGATTCTGAGTAATTTTCTAGGAATAAAATATAATTTTTACATGTAGGAGACGAGTGCCACAATAGGCCCAGTGTGGAAGTGGTTAAAGAAATTAGCACAAGTTGCCAGATGAACACCAATAACTGGGAGGTATCTGAAAGCGTTCTCTAATTTTGATCAATGTTCTTTTTCAAATCTCATTGAAGATTTTTATTCTGTGCTTCAAAATATATGTAACTCATGAAATATGCTTAACAAAACTGCTCTTTTACTCTTGTTTAGATCATTTCAAATAGGACTAAGCAGTGACCTTGAAATTTAGGAAAATAGGTTGTAGGAAATTTAGGAAGTAGGTTGTTGTCTAATTTTGATCTCCTGTGTGTGTGTATGTGTGTGTCTATATATCTCTCTATCTCTTTTAGTAGCTATACTGTAGAAATGTTTTTGTTCGTTGGGGAAGACAGATGGCCCTGTTGACTTGTAACTATATTTGCTTTTAAAAACTGCTCTACTTTTTAAGTTCAATATTCACTACTGAGTACATCTTTAAAAAATGTAAATATCAATTGTGTACTAAAACACATTTGCTTTTCTCTCCAGCGTCCTGTTCCCGCAAGGACAGGGACACACGTGCACAGCATACTTCTTGGCGAGTCTCTCCTGATTTGAAGATGCTAAAGAGGTATAAGTCCCAGGTGCTTGAGGTGCGCAGCAAACTATCTGCTGTAAAGAGCCAGTTATGTGATGTCAGAAGTAGCAATGCTAGTGAAGGCCAGCTGAACACTGTCGGAGATCTGGACTCACTGGATTCGCTTGCAACAGGCAGTGGAGAAGGCTGCAGTAAGTTACAAGAGCTGGGAATGGAGTTGCTCCGGAAATCCTCTCTTGCAAGCTGTTATGTGAGAAACAGTAAGTCTAAAAATCCATTTAAATGTAGTTTTTCCCCATAGCTTACATTTCTTTGAGAAGGCTTTAAATGGTTCACCTTGCTTTGATAGTTAAAAATGTATGTCGAGCCGTAAACAATTTTTCTAGTTTTGGATAGAATGAGAAATAATTGGAACTCCTGTCCAGTTTCTATGACTAATACTTATCTCTGTTGAAATGATTTCCCCTCACTTCCTGTCTTACTGACAAAGTTTTATTACACCGGAAGTGATGGAAAAGCTGCTACAGGGACACAGACATAAATACAAAAATGACAGATTCTAGCTTTCCTCTACTGTCAAAAAGAAAAGCATGTTTATTACCATCTGCCTTGTGATTGTAGAATTCCCCTCGCTTTCTGTCTGGAGGAGGAAATATCTCTCAAATACAAAAAAAAAAAAGATTTGGTTGGACATATGCTTTAAGAGGTATAGAAATAGATCTGTGTTTTTTATACATATCTATATCTATCTATAGATAGATAGATAGATAGATAGATAGATAGATAGATAGATAGATAGATAGATAGATAGATAGATAGATAGATAGATAGATAGATAGATATAGATATATATAAAATATATTTCCTGACCAAAATGTGGTCAGGAATGAAAATAGATGCTACACTTATGTCTTTTGACTGATGAATATTTTGGTGATTTAAAACCGGTTTCCTTCTAGTTTATTTTTTGCAATTTTTGGTGCATTTCTAATATGCTTCCTGGAAATTAGTCCCTGTTGAACAATTCCAAAGACTAAATCATGGTAAGTCATGCAGAAAGTGTATTGTATACAGTCATCCTGAGCAAACTCTGCTCATACATGGCTAGTTTTATCTTGTTCAGCCTGTGGGAATGATGCACACAGAAAATACCGGAGATAGAGTTGTTATCTTTGGTTTGATACACTGCAACCAAGGTTACTGCCATTCAAAGTAACACAGCAGGGCACTGCCTGAACACTGCAAGCTGCAAAGTGTGGCAAGGCCCCAACAGCCATAATTTGGCATCTGCATCCAAAAAATGTAGTTCTATTGCCAATTTTGTGGGGGATGCATTAGTTCTTAATTTTTTACTTTTTATTTTCCAGCCTGTATAGTTTCTATGATTTGCAAGTCTTATTTTGACATTTACCCAACCTGCTATGGGAGTAATATGTAAGCTACCACTGCTGGTCTCCTGCTACTTACCTGGCTCTAATGCTGAGCCTCTTAGAAAATTTGGCAATTCTTACCTGCATAGTTGTTCTTGGTCATTGACTGAAACTACTGAAGCAAGCGGGTCTGCATGAAAACCAGGCATCAATGGCATCATCTATATTTCTTTCTGATCCTTGAGGGACACCGGAAGTCTTTAACCCTTGGGTTATTCTTCCACCTACAGGAGGATTGGACACTGGCAAACAAACTAACTGTAGACCAGCCCAGGATAACCCTTCCACCTACCAGCATATGAGCATAGTTTTTTGGTAGTGCCTCTTTTTCTTCAAATTTTATCTTTAATCAGGACTCTTCACAATGTTCCTGCTGTAGCCTTGTCTCCTTTATTCCAGCTATCCAGCATGGCCATCCTTCGTTTGGCTGTTGGAGTGCGACAAAACACCGGCTCTGCTGCACTTGGCACTGGTATTAACCCCTAGAAAGGATTAATGCTGTGGCACTTGGAGCTGACCTCATCAGTTGGGTGGACTGTTGCACGATCCTTGGTCATTTTTCCTATACAGCTGTAAGCGGATCTCCCCGCTGTTGCTCCTGCCTAGAAAGAGCCATGTGGCACTCCAAACTTTGATCTTTTCCTGCTGCTCACCTACATTGATTTTTTTCATCCTAGGACATCCAACTCATCTGCTACCCGCTGTCCAGGTTTTGTGCGTTCACAAGGCTTACCTTGTACCCTTTGCCTTTCTTATACCATGCAAAACAATCTGGTTCTTGACTTGGGGCGGACCAGACCAGTTGTATGGATTGCTTCCAGCACTGACTCTGATGTTTTTAGTGTTGCTTGCAGCACTCCTACTGATGGTGATTACGTCTGCAATTTGGAGTCATATTGCCCTCTGCTCCCAGGGTTTAGTCTGTAATTAGAGTCCTCTTTTGCTCTGTTGGTTGTGGCTGGTTCCTCTGCCTTTTCAGCTGAGGTTTTTACTACAGTAATTCAAGACCTAATTTACCAAATGACTACGTTTTTTTGCCACTCTGATTCTAAACTCTGTCTCAAAAAATCTACTGCTTTCACATCCAAATACTGGCAGAATCCCACCATAAGGCACTTACTGTTCCAGTAGCAGGCACCCATTTCTTTAAGGACACAACTGATGAGCAGTAGGAAACCCTCCTGAAATCCTAGGGTAGAGAGGCCCTGCCCTTCAGCTTGTTCTGGCTGTTACTTTACTATTTCAAAGCTTGGATGACTGGTCAAAACCTCTCGAGGTATCTCAGTACTTGTGACAATATGCTGGAAGCTTCTAGACTTATCTCTTCCATGGGTCTCCTGTCAGCACACATGTAGGGCAGTGGTTAAAGCACTGGACTCCAGAACCTGTTGGTAAAAAGCATTTTATCCGCATGGCCTACGAGGTATGTCTCCTCATATCTGCTCTTGATGCGATTAAGGAAGCTACAAGTGACATGAGCACCCATCTTCCACAGCAGAAAATACTCATGGAACATACTTCAAAGTCTTACCCCTCTTTATCTGTCAAGGAACATCCCTGTTTGTTTCCCTACTCCCCGCATCCCTTAAAGTTGAGACCCCACAAGCTTTGTTCCCAGTCCACCAGCAAGCCCACCAATTCTCAGATGAGCCTCCCTCTGTATAAAAGTGGGCCCCCACTTTTCAGCTGGGGCAGGGGGGAACATTTGTGAACCTTTGCAAATGATTGCGCAGCTTGCATCTAACACTCAATGGGTACAGGAGATGGTATGCCATGGATACAAACTGGAGTTTACCTCCCTGCCTGTTCCTCAGTTTCTCACCTTCAAACTTCTGTGTCACTGCACAGATTAGCAGACCTCTATGGTGCCCACTTTGGTCCAAGAATTCATTGCCCAATTTCCTGTGGCAGAATGGTTTGAAAGCTTTTCCTACAATTTTGTTCACTGTTCCTAAACTCAAAGGGGACCTCATGTTGGATTTCAAAGCTCTGATGGTCTTCATTCAAACACAGAAACTCTGCATTAAATATACACCAGGTATGTCATCCCCTCCCTTTACAAGGGACACTGTCTTGCTTCTGTGGACACATACTTACATGTTCCCATCCTTTTCTAGTGCATCAGAGTTTCCAACGTTTTCCTGCGGTGCCGCTACATCCTACTTTCGAAGGAAGAGTTGACATGGCTATGTTGGAAATTTGTGGCTTTGACTGTCCAGACATTAGAGTGGTTTGGATGGATCCTGAACCTTTAGAAATTAGTGCTTGAACCGACTCATTCTTTGGAGTACCTGAGTCCAGTCCTGGATACTTCTCAGGCCAGAATTTTCATTCCACAAAAGAAATTTCAGACCCTACAATCTCAAATTTGAGCTTTCCAATCCAGGAGCCATTTAATTCTCTGCCTTTGAATGACAGCCTTGGACCTGATCTGATTGTAGGCTCCTTCTAGGTAGTCCCATTTGCTCAAATTTTACTCCAGACCTCCACAACGCAACTTTTTTTTTGTGGGACAAATTAATAAAGTTTCCGGACAGAGTTGTTTGTCACCAAGGAACTAGGTTGTCATTGGCTTGGTAGCTCGGAATCTGGGTGTGGAATTGGAAAAGTCTTCCATTCCAGTCTTTTGGAAGATCCAGACAATGGAGTCATGGGCACTTGGTTGGTGCAGGGGACTTGATCATCAGAGATTCCTCATCTCCTGATCAACATCCTGGAACTTTGGGTGAGTTGGTATACATTAGTCATCAGGGAGGAACCAGAAGTCTCACTGTCTAAAGATAGGTAGATTGGCTTCTGTCCTTGGCAGAACATCACGTTCCTACCATGCCTGCATATACATCTCAGGCATAGACCTTTGATGGGAAGGTTTTGTCTGATGACTGCACCTGGACCCTGGGGATTAGTCCCTACCTTTTTTGATTTGTGTCACAGGTGGGGAATGCCAGGTGTGGCCTTTTTGACCTCCAGGTTCAACAACAAACTGGACAGGTTTGTTTCCTCTTTCTGAAGTAGTTGATTCTCTGGTGCCCCACAGGATCAATATATCTTGAACTATGCCTTCCTTTACTTAATACTACTTTTTTATTTGCTTCTCAGGATTGAGATGGAAGATATTGCAGTGCTTCAGACTGTCTAAAGTGGATCTGATAGGGCGAACTGGTAAGATTCCCAGCGTACACACTGTGAGCCTTACAAGAATGTCAGTAAGGATGAGCTCAGGCATGTTCGCAACCCGCACATGCAGAACCCGCCAGGAAGTTGGCACTGCACAGCGCTAATCACAGGCAGTGGGACATTTCGTAGCTACAGAGCTCAAGAAATGTCTCGCTGCCTGTGATTAGCGCTGTGCAGTGCCGACTTCCTGGTGTGCTCTACACGTGTGGGTTGTGAACACGCCTGAGCTCATACTTAATTGTCAGGATATTTTGTCTTGTAGTCCAATTTTCCATTCTTTATCATGGGTGCTTGCCTTTATAATCGGATGGTTGCTGAAGACCAGTTTTTTTTTTTTAAGCTATTAAAGCAGCCCATTAAACCCTTCCCACCCCCAGCAATTACCACTTTTTCTGCTAGTGTACTTAGGTGATGGGTGACCTCTCTGCCCTCAGAGCAAGTTTCTGGCTTATATAATTGCAATTTTTACCTGCAAGATTGAGAAGACTATGCATTGTTTTTCACATGGTGAAGTCCTTTCTCCACTTAGAGGCATCTACGGCCACTGCAGCTGCCAGATTGGTGACACCTCAGCAGCATTTCATAGAACCATACAGGACCCAACCACATGGAAGAATACAGGCCGGCCTGTAACATTGCCTCTGGCTTTAGACTCTCCATTTTGTGCTCACTCTTGGTACATCAGTACATTGAGGTGCAGATAGCCGTATTTTCTACAGGTCCAGGGCAGTGACAATTTGCACGAGTGTGATCCAGTCCCTAAAAACTATCTCAAGGAAGGATGGATCATGCCCTCTTGAAGCAACTGAAGCAGGGAGTCTCCACCTCCCTTCTCTCCTCCGCGGACCCCCCAACCCACACCTCAATCTACCTTTTCACACAATTCTTTCTCCCCCCATTCTGAAGGGTTTTTTCTGGACCCCAGCTTTCCTGCCTTTTTACAGCTGACATTCACATCCCCTGTGACTACTGCATTCAGGAGTGCATTGGTCCACTCTGTGTGCACAATCCCACTGCAGTCCTCAAACTTCAGGTACCATCCTGAGCACATACTCGTCTACGGACAAGGAAAAAGAGAGGGCGCCACCATCTAAGTGTATGTTTTATTGTTGTCATAATAAAGTGATCAGTAAAATGCCGGCATATAAAGTTGCCTTTGTCCAGTATGTTCACCCTGAACCTGATCTTCTGCTTGAGGAAAGAGACTGGTGTCTGATTTTAAAGTCCAGCAGGGATGCTGCCATGCTAGGTAGAGTGGAGCAAGGAAGTGGCTGGGTAGGTGGAATGCAGCTCACTTGGTCTCCCAGAGCTGTAACAGCCCAAGTGGGACAGGGAAGTGTCAGGAACTCTGTCAGGTGATGTCACATGTGACGTACGTAGGATGCAGTCTTGCCCCTTTGTAAAGCCTCCTAAAGATCTGAGAGGAAGCTTTTTTTTTTGTGCAGCCGTCATTGCAGTGGAAACCTTTGGACTATATGGGGCAGCAAGCCTGTATGAAAAACAAGGATTGCTTACTAAAAATAAACAAATGTAAAATTGTATATACAATAAAATTAATGGGAATTTATAAATAAAATATAATTAATCTGGAAAAGTTATGGGACTACATGGAGCAGCATGCCCCGATAAAAACAAGGATTTCTTACTCAAAATGGACAAATGTGCATATATATATATATATGCAATAAAATTAATGGGAATTCATAAATACATTAAGTGTGGTAACTATAAAAATGAATCTTGTTACATCATTAATCATGGGTTTATAAACATGGTATAAAAATGAAATATTAAATAATATAAAGAAATATTAAAATGAATGAATAATAATGCTCTTCAATTGATATTAAACGTATCCATAATGGCTCTGGGCCCTATATACAGGCAACCGAGATGCCACTTGAGGATGAAAATTAAATCCCTGTGTTCATCTCTAATTCCTCATTAAGTGTCTAAGGTGTTAATGTATTGAGTGTAAAAATTCCATAAGTTTCTTGTTGGCAGAGCTTTTTGAAAGGCCATTGGTCTTGGAATTACCAGCATACATACATCAGGGACTCTACCTATCTGCTGGAGATCCTCTAACTCTGTCAATGGGAACCAGCTTTTCGCTGGCTGCCCCTAGATGTTGCAAATTGGATGCTGGTTTCTCCGCATCTAATTCGCATGACAGGAGACTGACTCACGCAGATCCGGGGCGGCTGCAGTCTGCACTGAAAAGGGGTCCTGTGCGTCTTTGGCTCCGTTTTGGGGCTTAATTCAGGCAAAAATTTGGACCTGATTCACACCTGAAATGGAGAACAGGGACACACCAGACCCCTGCCGCGAGCTGTGGCTGCTGCCGGCCTAAAACACAACTACGTCTGCTTCAAGGGTGATTACTATCTCCAATTTGTTCCCAGTTATGCCTGTTTACCAATGGAGCTATGAGGCCAACTACATTTATAATCCTAACTCATATGCTCACCAGATTGTCTATTTCGGGAGGTATATAGACATGGTCATCGTTTGGGATAGACAATCCTCCTCAGCCATTCGATTTGTTGAATATTGCAACAACAATTTGGAGTTGGGCTCATTAGGGTAGAAATTTATTTCCAAAAACCATTTCAAAATGACTACATGTAATTCATAAGTTCACTCCAACAGCTGTCACCACCCAAGGTGGAAACACAATATTTATAAGAGCCAATTTTGCTGAATCTGCAAAAACAGCACTTTAGAGATTCTATAGAACAAAGTGAGGAAGAAATTCATGGAAAAAGATTACTCTTGGGGTACTATAGGGGAGGTATCCAATACCTATCGAGTCCTCCCTAATACAAGTAAGGAAAACGATGATTCCAACCAATTTCATGCGAAGTATATAATCATGGGGAATCCAATTAATCAAATTTTGCCCAAAAAACCTAAGTTTGCCAATCGTCAAGCTTGCAATATCAAAAGTCATGTAGCCTCCAGTAAAATGACCAAAAAAAAACAATTAAAACAATTTGCCCCTGCCAAGGCAACCTATTTGGAAACCTAGTAGGTATTTTCAGTGTCGGAAATGCAAATGTCTCAAGTGCAGGTTTGTCACACAGGGTCAAAAAGCCTTTACTGGAAATAGAAAAGCATTTCCCATTTCTGCCTTCAATTTCTCTGTGGAATTTGTCGTATATATTGCTTAATTTGTCCATGTGGACACTGTAAGTTAGACAAACAATTAGAACCATAATAATCAGATTTGGGCAACAATGTCATGCTATTAAATAAGGTAGCACTGATTGTAGCATTCCCAAACATTTAAAAGCAAAGCACAAAAAATCCATGAAAAGGGCTATTAGTTTGAACTATTGAAAGTATCCCCAACAGTGGTTCTAAAGCTGAGCGTTTCAAAAAAACTCTTCAACAAGAAACTTATTTAATTTTTAGACACAATACATTAACCCCTTGGGGACTTAATGAAGAATTAGAACTAAACACTGTGATTTAATATTCATCCTCATATGGTATCTCACTTGTCAGTATACAGGGCCCAGATCCATTATGTTAAATTTAATACCCTTTTGGGACCCATTGTCATTATTCATTAATTTGAATACCATTTCCTTATTATTGATTCATTTCTATACCATGTTTTCATTCCTAAAATTATTGATGTAATGAATAATTTCTATATCAGTTTTTATGTTTATCATATTTATTGTATTTATGAATTCCCATTAATTTTATTGCATGTGTGTATGTATATGTGTATATATATATATATATATATATATATATATATATATATATACATACATATATATATATATATATATATATATATATATATATATATATATATATATATATATATATATATATATATATATATATATATATATACATACACATATGCACATTTGTCTATTTTGAGTAAATAATCCTTGTACTTGAAGAAAAGGATTTTACAGGCAGGTCAAAAATACTTATTTCTTAATCGTACAGTACAAGACACAGGTTTCCATTAATCAAGAACATGGTATCACCAAGGAACACAAACAAGGGAATCAGATTCTCAAACTCAGATGGCTTACAGCCAAAGCGGACATCAGCAGGCCTGAACATCCACTTGCTAAAACTTAAACATGTGAACAGAGGGACAAGGTGGAAGCGTTTCAAATGCGAGACACTAATGCATGGAGCTGAAAAGCCGAGGAGTTACGAGGTGTAAGTGAGCCTTAACAGGAAATGGAGGATTCCTATCCTTCAAGGCATGAGCATTAGAGATAACCTGCTAAACTAGAAATGGTGAGGTGTGGCTGAGATGCCGATGTGAGGAGACCCTGAGCTCTGTGCTGCCGCCGAACCTCTGCTTATAATCAGCCAGTACAACTCTCCTACCGTAACCAGCCTTGGGGAGACAGCTTCCTCACAGACTGCTCTATCCTACGGTCCATCCTGCAGTGGCTTCCGATGACCAGGGCCATGACGAGGCGGAATAAAGATAAAGCTGGGACTCCGGCCAGCAGCAGCCAGGATGGCGCCGACCCATTCCCCCCTCATGCTCCTAGGGATAAGAGCTGGGCAGTCACAGCCCGCTTAGAGAAATTTGCCTGGGTGCCGGAGGAAGAGCAGCAGAGACACTCAAGAGCTGCTCCTGCTATGGGACAACTGCCACGGGAGGACTCCTTGGCAGATGGTGAGTCCATTCAAGCTGGGCTGCACACTAGCCAGAGAGCGCACAGGGTCATACATTCTTGTGTCCCAGAGGCCTCATGGGCAGCCCAGACACCCACCAGAACCCACCCTCAGGGATGTATTTATGGAAGTTCGGAGCTGCAACCTTCCTGGCCACCCTCGCAGCACAATTCCAGAACCTCAGAGAGGATGTGACGCTTATCCGCCATGATGTGCAAAAGGTGTGGGAGTGCACCTCTGCACTGGAGGGCAGAGTAAACTCCTTGGAGGATGAGCTGGCACCGGTTAAGCTAGATGTTCTAGCGAATCAAGTAGTTGTACAACAGTGCACAAATCACATTGATGATATGCAAAACAAGCTTCCAATGTCAAGATCCTGGGGTTGCCTGAGAAAATAGAAGGAAAAAAATCCAACTGCATTATTGACAATGGCTGTTATGACATTTTTTTGGTCAAAAAGTGTCTGCCATCCTTTGCGGTAGAAAGGGCACATCACATACCCGCTTGCCCACTCTCACCAGGAAGTAATCTGCGTCCCTTTATTCTGAAGCTTCTTCACTATAAAGATCGAGATAACATTCTTGCTATGGCTCGAACCAAGGGCCCAGTAGAGCTCAACGGCTGGAAGATCTTTAACCCAGATTCTTTAGTAGAAGTTCAGAAGCTGAGAGTCCAATATGACGATGTGAACTGCAGGCTTCGTGCAATATAAGTTCTTTATGCAATGTTGTACCCTGCCAAGCTGTGCCTGGTGGCGAAAGGGGAAACACACTTTTTTGATAATCCGAAGTATGCTGCCCAGTGGCTGTATCACAGTGAGCAACATCTGACCTGGTCTTGTTCTCCTTCATGAGCAATGGTTGAGGATGTCCAAATTTTTTGTTCGCTTGCTGTATACTTTATAATCTACACAAGGCGGTTTATGCATCAAGGTTACCTGACTTTACTGGTTTAACCTTAGTTAGTAGAACCAGTATCCAGGATAACACCTTACAAGTGGCTTTGGCACTCTCTTCCCCCCATGAACATGCCTGCAGGAACTGTTTTTTGTGTTGATTTATGCATTCAGGTTTTTTTTAATTTTGTATTTTCTGCTGCAATATACCATACACAGTCCTACTGTACTAGTGATCTGCCGGACCAAATCCATCGGGCTACTCCAGATGTGCCCTGTGGGTGATTGCTACACCTTTCACTCTTGCTTATCCAGTGACCAACATAACTTGAAAAGAGGTTTCTCTCCCTTGATTCTTTGCTACGCATTAATCTTATACCTCCCTTATGGCTACAGACATTAGTTATTACCTCATGGAATATCAGAGGATTGAAAGACTCGGTCAGACAGAGGGTGATCTTAGATGCGATGGCACATTACGGTACATTCATTGCTTGTTTACAAGAGACACATTTGACTAAAGACTCTACTCACCTTTTATGCTTCCATTCTTATCTGTTGCAATATCACTCAATGATGTCCTTATACACTAAAGGTGTCAGTATTCTAATTTTGTTTACGGTTCGGTTTACTTGTCAACAGGCTTTTATTGATCCTCATGGGAGATATGTTTTTCTTGTATGCTCTATTGATAACTTTTCCTGTATATTGGGACATGTATATGTGCCCACACCCTACGACAGCGAGGTAACACAGATGATGGCCATACTCTTGGCTGATAACCCTGGGGTTCCCTTTCTGGCAGTAGGGGATTTCAACGCTTTATGTAACCCGAACATGGACAAATATCCAGGAGGAACTCTCAGAAACCTTTTTCTTCCGACAGTTCATGGAAATAGGTCTCGGAGATATCTGGAGATTGCGTAATCCCAAAGTTCTTTAGTACACCTGTTGCCCCAACACGTACCATCCTTATCCAGAATCGATATGACCCTGGGCACAGAGATTCTGCTGCCACAAATCAAATGTTTCTTATCAGGCTAGAGGCCCCTCGGACCATTCCCCCTTGGTCCTTAAATTTTGACTATCCCATAAACGTGTCTTCTGGAAAATCAGTTCCTTCTGGTTACAAATATTCCTGAGGGGTGACTCAATTAAGGGATCCCTATCTTATTTTTTTCAAACTAATAAAGGGTCAACTTCACCTTTCTTATGTTTGGGATGCAATGAAAGTGTATCTCAGAGGGTTACTGATTAAAGAGATTAGTTTGTTCAAAAAATTGAGTAGGCTATGGGAGAGCTTTTTAGCGCATGAAGTATGCAGAACTAAGGGTGTTTTTATATATTTAAACCTTCTCCCACTTCCCTTAATTCCTAGAAAGCTGCTCAAGTGGTATATAAATAATGCCTACAGTTAAAAACGATAGGTAAGAAATTTTTCCCCCGCTGCCATTTGCTGTTGGGCAAAATATGGTTCATTTATTGGCAGTGATAGCTCTCAATCCCCCTAAAACTTAATTACCTCAATTATTAATGCATCTGGGGTACTTACTCAGGACCCTGGTGAAAACTTGGGCGCCTTTCATGCTTTTTACACTGATCTCTATAGTAGTAAAGTCCATTATGCACCATCGCAATTGAATGAATGACTTCCTAGACCCCCTAAAAATACCTAACCTACCGGTAACTGACAGGAAAATCTTGAATTCCCCAATAATGCTGGAAGAACTATGTAAAGCAGCGGCTAAGGCCACCAACAATAAAGCTCAGAGTTAAGATGGTCCCCCTACAGAAATATACCAAAAATTTGGGGATATTCTCCTTCCTGAACTGTTGGTTCTAAACATGGCTTCTGACTCTCACCGTCTCCCAGATTCAATGAACACGGCTTGAGTAATAGTGATTCTGAAACCAGGAAAAGATTGTTAATGCCCAGAGTCATACGATCCCATCTCCCTTTTAAACTCTGACATGAAACTACTTGCAAAGGTGTTGGCCAATCGACTTGGTAAGGTTATGCAGCATTTGGTGCATCCCAACGAGTGAGACTTTATTCCCACTTAGTCCCACTCAACAAGAGTAAATATCTGAAGGCTTTTTCTTAATCGGCAAATTTCATTAGATAATATGGGTAGTAGTGTCATTCTTTCCCTAGGAGCTGCCAGAGCATTTGATAGCCCTTATGGGAGTTATTGAAACTCTTTGGGTTGGGTGACCGTTTTATAGGCTGGGTACAATTGCTTTACTCTAATACACAAGCATCTATGTTGATTAAAGTTTTCCAATCAGAATCTTTCCCCCTTTTATAGAGGGACATGCCAGGGCTGTCCTCTGTCCCCTCTTCTATTCACTTTAGTGATTTGAACCTTTTGGCAGCGGCAATTCATCATACAGACACCATAGTAGGTTTTAGGCGGGGAGGGACAGAAGATAAAGTGGCACTTTATGCTGACGAAGCATTATTTTTTTTTTTGGGTGACGCGAGTAGATCCCTTACTTCTCATGTCCCTTATCAATACATTTGGGTCCTTTTTGAGATTAATTGGGACAAATCAGTCCTCCCTCTAGACAGCCACCTGATGACACTTTCCCAAGCACTAAATATATATTTGTTACTGGGTTTAAATATCTTGTTGTCTAGGTTACTCCTAACATACATGATTATTTGCCACGTGACTTACAACCCTTACTAGAAAAATTTAAAACTAAATACAAAGCATGGTGTAAACTCCCTCTATCTGTTGTGGGCAAAGCGAACCTAGTTAAAATTATCTGGACCCCCCCAATTGCTATACATTTTATGCAACTCACCCGTTTGGGTCCCCCAGAACTGATTTAAAAAGATTGGCACTCTTTCTGTGTTTGATTTGGAAAGGGAAACTATCTAGGATTTGCTTACCTTTGCTACAACTACCCAAGGATGGAGGAGGTTTGGCTGTTAGACTATATTTTCTGGCATTCCAATTGGAACACTTCTTTGGGTGGAGGACTAAAAATGTAAGTGACCCCATTCAAGCCGCACTGCAGTCTAGATCTAGCAAATACCCTTCATTGGCAGGCAGGTTTTGGGAAAGTTTTCTTTGCCCAACCCAAATTCAAATGGTCAAGGTCTGGGATGAAATGAGACGTAATATGGGATATACCTGCATTTCCAGGTTCCACCCAATTTGGAAGAAAGGGCATTAATGTCTATCTCTCCCACTCAACGACTGTCACAACTCTTTATTATTCCAGAGTACATAAAACTCCTCTTAAACTTACAATTGGCGCTGCAGGGAAAGCCAAGAGTGTCCCAGGTGCAAAGGCACTCCTGCAGACCAGTTACACATGTTCTGGAAATGCCCTAATCTGACGAGTTACTGGAACAGTATAATTTCAGCTATTGTCGGCAATAGTTTGGTTTAAGGTTTTAGTTTAATATTTTATTTTTTTAAATTGTATTTGTACTCTCACGGCAGGACTAGATGCTAATAGTAAGAATAAGTTATGTGTACTACCGGTATATATATCTATCATGACCGTGTCATAAGGTCTGACCTTATGACCAGCGATATAGAGTCCTTGAAACTGACTTATTTTATCTGAATATTTGTAAAATAAATCTCCTCTTATAGCAAGACTTCTCCACTAGTTAATTATTTTATCCACAAATGAAACAATGCATAGAAACTGCCATTATCTAAAATATGCAATATTGCTGACTCTCCTTCACCTGGGCAAACAGATGCTGTCTTCTGCACAATACCATGTTTGTGAGTTCTGGAGTCTCCTAAACATAGCGCAGGTTTTCTTTGGTTCTGGGTGTTGCGTGAAACCCCTTTGTTCAGAGGCCAAAAAGGGCCCTTGAGTCGTCCACAATGTGTTTTTCAGGCTAAATTGAGTCATTTTCTCTCTCTTGGGAGAGTTACTAAGACCCTTGTCTCTTGCCCTATTTAGAAGTTCTCTATAGTTTTATAGTTCGCAAGCTTTGCCTCTTAGTTCAAAAATTGGAAATTATAAAATATAATTGCATAGGGACAGGGTAGTGTTGAGACCCTGGACTTCCTCCTTGCTTAAGGTTTCACCTCAACAAGAAAATATGTTCTTCAGTCCCACTGTCTTGTCGCAGTCCATCAAAAAGGAAATTTCTGTCAGTTGCCTGCATGTATTTTCTGCTATGAGAGTCTATCTCCATTATCTGTAGGTGACTCGGGCAGACCATCATCCAAGCGTATGGTCTTTTCAGGATGTTTAAACGATTGTTCAAGACAGCAATATAGATTATTTTCTCAATATATAATCATGCCTCCAGCCTTCTGGCATGCTAATTGGCATAAAATAAATTAGTAAATATAAACCATATTGGCTTGATTAAATTCAGTTGAACTCTGTGTACAGATTTTTTTTTTTTTTTTAGCACAATAAAATTGATGAATGTGTAGACTACATACTGATACAATAAATAACAATTTATTTACCATCAGGTTGCTACGATCATATGTATGATTTATCATGCAAAGTAAAATCACCTTGTTATGTTAATAACACATTGTGCTGTTCGCTATGTCTTAAAACTGATGTGGAGTCTTATGTGAATTAAGGGTCACAAGCGCTTTTATGCAGATATCTTGGTGTTGCTGGGACTTGTATTCCTCCTCTGCATACCTTCCTGGAATGCAGCACAAGATTCAAAACAGAAGTATATTCTCACATGTAATAGGAATAGTAAGCACTCACATACCGTAATTCCATTTATCAAAATCTTTACACAAAAAAAATGGTTACACTCACA
This sequence comes from Lithobates clamitans, assembly GCA_037952925.1. Taxonomy (NCBI): domain Eukaryota; kingdom Metazoa; phylum Chordata; class Amphibia; order Anura; family Ranidae; genus Lithobates; species Lithobates clamitans. The sequence goes on along the minus strand of JBBGZY010000251.1, from coordinate 10,420,187 downwards.
TTAAAACCAAACTTAAAGCAGAATTGACGAACTGGAAGTGATTCATTGGTGTGCATTCCACTGCCGGAAGTGATGTAACTTGTCCTTTCCACTGTTCCTCTTAAGTAACATCCACAGGACAATTCAGATGATTCAGGATTTCAGTTGGATGATTAACTTTCAAAATATCTGTTCGCCAACCTTCTCTTAACCAGGAATGCTTGGGCCTGATTCTAGACCTAGCCCAAGTAAAAGTCTCCTTCCAGAGAAAAAAAAAACTGCTGTCTTTCAGAACTCACACTTGGGACTTGAGATTAAGGTTCCTCCTGTGAGATTTTCCATGACTGGGGACAGTTCTGGGTCTCATGATGGCCTCCCTCGACTATGTCATGTTCGTCCAATTTAATTAGAGACCTCTTCAAACACACCATTTTGTTGGCATTGAGCAAGCATACTCCTTCTCTTGATTTACCCATGCTCCTATCCAGTGAAGCAAGTTATTCCCTAGGTCCCAACCTTGACATTGGGGAAGTATTTTCTGACATACCACTGCAAAGTACTAACAGATACCATTCTTTAAGGCTGGAGAGAAGTGTTCTACTCCTTCACAGTTTGAGCAACATGGTTGGTGGAAGTCGAGCTTTCCATCAATATCCTGGAGCTCATAGTGAAAAGGAGGGTTTTGCACCACTGGACACGCCTTCTGCAAGAACATCCAGTCAGAGTGCAGTCAGACAACACCATGCCTATGGCCTTACATCTGTTACCAAGGGCTGTATTAGGAGTCCAGCAGCCTTGAAGGAGCCAGGCCTCATGGTCTGAGAATTACGGTCCAGCAAATTCAGCTGTCCACATCCCAGGAGTAGACAACTTGAAAGCGGATTACTTCAGCCATCAGCACCTGGACCAAGGGGGAATGGGTCCTTCACCCCGACATCTTCAACCTGATATGACAGAGATGGGGGGTTGTTAATATCCTGGCCTCCAGGTTCAACAAGTTACCTCTCTTTCTGGACAGGATTGAGGATCCTGTAGCACTGGCATCAGATGCTTTGATAATTCCCTGTTATCGGTTCAGGCTAATATATGCCTGCCCTCCAGTGCAAATTTGGCTATGCCTAGTCTGCAGAATAGAGCAAGAGAAGTGGTGATTCTCATTGCACCAAACTGGTCCAGAAGAACCTGGTCAACAGGCCACACTGGATGTGTCAAGGCCCTCTATTCCATCCTGCTTCTCCTTCTTCTGCTTCTGGATATAATAAAAGTACTTTTAAGGTTGTGCACTGCTGGTTTTAGTGCATTTATGTGAGTGGATTACATATGAATTTTAATAAAGTGCCATTTGTTTTAAAATGTTAAAACACCATGGTGAGCTCTTATTCCCTTTGAGCAGGGGAGTCCGTCAAAGTACTTTTCTGTGATTTGAGGTGGTGGATGAAACCCCTCAAAGGGGAAAATGCATGGTAGCTTATATGTACACAATCGGTCAGTATATTGAGGTAAGTGCAGAATGTGAATGGTGGTGGTACTCACTGGGAGTTATGAATAAGGAGGAGTGTGGGAAGACATGAAATATATATATATATATATATATATATATATATATATATATATATATATATATATATATATATATATATATATATAGTTTTTGCTGTACAACATAAGTGCAGAATGTTAGAGAAACACAAGCCCGTATTAAACGTATTAATATATATTAAGGAGTATTTATGTTCAGTATAATCATTGTAGTCAATATTGGAAGAAGCATCATATTATTTTTTTTTTCTTGATAATTTTATTTTTACTTTTTTTTTCACAGATTGATTTACCGTATTTATCGGCATATAACACGCACTTTTTTCCCCTTAAAATCAGGGGAAAATCGTAGGTGTGTGTTATACGCTGATCTCCGCTGATTTTTTCTGATCGCGCCGACATACACATCCGAGTGTACAGATTCAAATATGGCGTCGGCGGAGCAGAGCGAGCGCCGCAGAGATTGGAGGGACTGGGCGGAGCGGAGATACACATACCCGAGTGTACTCGGCTCTTTTCGGCTCCGCTCACAGTCACGCCCAGGGCGGGACTGGGCGTGACTGTGAGCGGAGCCGAAAAGAGCCGAGTACATTCAGCGGAGATCGGCGGGGATTGCAAGGCTGCACTGGGGCAAGGCTGCAATGGACACTGGGGAAGGCTGCACTAACAAGGCTGCACTGGGAGAAGGCTGCAATGGACACTGGGGAAGGCTGCACTAACAAGGCTGCACTGACATGGCTGCAAGGCTGCACTGACATGGCTGCAAGGCTGCACTGGGACAAGGCTGCAATGGACACTGGGGAAGGCTGCACTGACATGGCTGCAAGGCTGCACTGGGACAAGGCTGCAATGGACACTGGGGAAGGCTGCACTGACAAGGCTGCACTGACAAGGCTGCACTGACAAGGCTGCACTGACAAGGCTGCACTGACAAGGCTGCACTGACAAGGCTGCACTGACATGGCTGCACTGACATGGCTGCACTGACATGGCTGCACTGACATGGCTGCACTGACATGGCTGCACTGACATGGCTGCACTGACATGGCTGCACTGACATGGCTGCACTGACATGGCTGCACTGACATGGCTGCACTGACATGGCTGCACTGACAAGGCTTCAATGACACTGATAAGGCTGCATTGATGGGCATTTAAATGTAAGTTTTTTTCCCTTAAACTTCCCTCCTAAAAATTTTTTTCCTTAAAATTCCCTCCTAAACTTGGGGTGCGTGTTATACGCCGGCGCGTGTTATACGCCGATAAATACGGTATATGAGGTTGTTGAAATTGTGTGGCACGAAGTCCTTGACCTCTGATCCTCCAATCCTACATCCAGTAAGGGAAGATTTGTTGTCTCAGGGTCCAGTGCTGCGCCATCAGGGGTCGTCCCTAAACCTAAAAGCTGGTATCTGAAGAACAATTACTGAGATCCTGGGGTTTCTCAGACAAAGTAGTTCGGTTGGTCAGCTGTCGAAAGCCTGTTACCAGGGCTATCTACACAAGTCTGGAAGAGTTTTAACTCTTGGATTATTCAGCATGAGTGTGCAGATCAGGGCCTATCTCTTAGCGCGCCTAAAGGTCCGGCAGGGGCTCTCAGTGTTTTCCTCCAGGTTTCCTTCTGGAACATCCTTTCATTGCTAATTTTGCAAGGTCCTCCATGTGGTGGTCCCTCGCTAGGTTGGTATGTTCTTGTTTTTCATTTCAGGGGGCTGTCCTGAATGACGAGGCGCTCTTTGTCCTACCTGTGGGTCCTTGTAGAGGGCATCCTGCTTCCCCCTCCGCTATTTCTAGATTGGTTAAGCAACTCATTTCCAGGGCCTATGCCTTTAAGGTAAGGGCAGATCAGAACCCATTCCAACAGGGCTAATGGCGTTTTTTGGGGTTTCCAGCATTAATAATTTATAATAATTTAACAGAATTGCAAAGTGGCCATCTGTTCACTAATTTTAAGCCACTTATCTTTTCCCCAACCACTGCCACAATGTATATGATCTCACTTCCTTGACTGGAGCTGTCAATTTCCAGGATCAGTGGTGGGGGAAACAGCTGATGGATCATGGTCTGTGTTCCAACAGGTGAAGCGAAGTACAGGGGAGACATCCAGGGTCAAAATGCACCTTCGCCTGTGTAGACAAAATTCCTTGCACCTGCCCTCGTCTCATGTACTATTGTGCACAGTTAAGGAGACAAGCCCCTCCCCTCTGTGTCTTGATCACACTTTATTGCTAGCTAAAAAAAAAAAACTATAATCTCATGGAGTGGTAGTATTGTAAGCTCTGTGTGCAGTCCCAGCAAGTTTTATTGCCAGTGTTCAATCACCTGGAGGTAGCTGCATCTAACCTATGGTCTACGGATGCAAGTCCTGTGTTCTGTACTGTACTTCAAGATTTAATTTAAAGGTAAAATCAAATTTATATTTCTCAATCTTTGCAACACATATTCATAACATTATTTACACTAAGCTAGTCACTATTTGCTTCGAGTAATACAGAAGTGTCTTTACTGGAAACTGAAATACAGAAAAGCAGACGTAGCCCCAGGGAAAAAAAATAAAACCATTCAGAACGTCTACCTGTGGGTAGGAAAGTCTAGTGCATTTTCCATGGGTAGGTATTCTGAACCAACAAGGCTGTGTAAAAATCCAGTTATCGAAGCATTCATTTCCTTCCTTTTGTGGAAGAATATTTTTATGTGTTTCCAAGGTAACATTGCCTGACTTGGTATTCAAATGAGGTTATAGCTATTGTGAAGTATAGAAAAAAGATTTAGAGATTTTGTCATCAAATCCAAAAAACTGCTGCAGGCACATAGAGGCCTTCAAAACCTTCCTGTCACACTCTTAACAGCAGGACTTCTGGCAGGCAACGATCCGACAATTCCAGGCAGTGCTAGCTTGCCTGTTTGGCCCTATGTCTTTCAAATTCTTATTTGCCCATCACTACGATGGGTTGTCTCACTTGGCAGTAGGATTGTGCAGGGCGCAGAAAGGGATAGACGAGCTTTGGTACCATTAGGAAACCATGACAGAAGGGTTTTAGTCTGCTTCTCGAATGTGCACCAAATAATGCGCCATCCTGGTGTATTAATAAATAAGTCCACTATGTGTGTTACAGCAAACTCATCTTCAAACATGCGATTCACCAAGTGCACCTCCACTTTCACAAAAAAATGTGCAATATCACTGTTGACCAGAAGTTGAGACCTCACAAACTAAAAGGATACCATGTAATACTTAGGCAAGTGGCATCCGACAGCACTCCTCTTCCAACCGTTTCAGCAGATTTGCACAAAGATCACCTTATTTCCTCATATAAGAGTGGAAAATAAAATGGACCAAATCTGAGTGGACTCCTTAAGATCTAATACTTTATTAACCCACAGCATTAAAACATACTCGTAAATACAGGCTTGTAATCGTGGCGTATAAGAATACCGCTATGTTCAGCGCTCCTTTGATCAAATCTCTCTACAGCCTTTTGGAGGTGGGTCTAATGCACTGATGCATTGTGCCACCGCTCCACTCATGCAGCTGCATAATTCATTGAACTGTGAAAGCATAAACTACAAGTACCGTCAGCCACAGCGGTCATGCCCACAGTTCACACTGCTTGCAGCTCTGCAATGACAACTGGTTCAGAGGTACGGGCAACAGAGCTGTAGGCAGTGTGTGTAGGCACTTGACATTGCACCTGATCATCGGTGCAATGCTTTAAAGGCACCTGTTTTAAAAAATAATAAATGCAAACTTTTTTTACCTGCAAAAAGATGTGCAATTTATTAACTTTTATTTAAAGGTGAACTTAGCCTTTTAAAATAGATGTTAATCCAATCAATATCTTAAGCTTTATCATTTCATGTAACTTTAATATAAATTCACTAGTAGTTTGTCCAGCCTAGCACAGGAGAGAGCATGATTCCACCTGCAGTAGGAATGTGTTTTAAAAAACCTCTTGGTTTAGGAGTGGAGGATGTTGTGCCTTTTTCTAGCAGGCCTTTTCTTCTTTTTTATTTATTTAATTTTTTTTAACTTCTGGAAACCCTAGCCCGGTTGCATGGGTTCTGAAGTCCATGGGGACTCAGGATGATTGCTAGTCCTGGCTCCCCGGTGGCCTCTGTTCCTTTACTGGTGCCATGAAGCGTCACTTCTGGTAGGGAAGGGGATAGTTATCGTCATTGGATCAAGCAGTTCCAGTCTGTGGAGCACAGCAGGAATTCTGGCAGGCCTCTTCCCATTCTGGGTCTAGAATGGCATGTGTACACCAGGAATTGGTGGCTCTTTAAAAGGAATTCAGTCTTGCTCCAGTGCAGCTTGTTGGCAAGCAGCAGCAATCACCCCTTTCTTTGCATTCTTGGCTGAGCCCTCTGCTGCATGAATACAAAGGACGACGATGCGGTGGAGGCAGTCACGAGTAGCACCTGCTTAGCACAGGTAAGCAGATTTGCCTAGGCACAAATTACTTATCTAAAGTAATCAGAGAGTCCCTTCCCATTACTCGATTGACATCTTTTCCATTAAAGTAAATTGGAAACACTGCTGGGAATGTGCAGATTCCAAGTGGGAAGTTTTCTCTGAATATATCACAATCATTTAAAATCAATGATCTGGACAATCGATCTAGATGAGGGAATACATGGGAAGATAAGTGCAGTGCAAAAGAAAAAGTAAATAACTTTTTTAGTATGAAAGGTACACATATTAAATCAACGAACCCCTACATATCCCTTTTATATATAGTATCAGGTTATTATAACAAAGATTAAAGACTCGTATCTATGGGATCACAAAAGAAAAAAGGATTATATATTCAATAGATAATGAGTAAATAGATGTAATTAATGAAGAAGAAAACGATATATAAAGAGAGATGTAGGTGTTAACTTTTTTGTATAAAAAGGTACACATTAAATTATTTATTTTTTCTTTTCCACTGTATTTATTCTTCCCATGTATTCCCTCATCTAGATCAATTGTCCAGATCATTGATTTTAAACTATTGTGATATGTTCAGAGAAAATGTCCTATTTGGAATCTGCAAATTGACAGCGGTGTTTCCAATTTACTTTAATAGTATGATGTTAATTGAGTAATGGGAGGAGACTTTCTGATCACTTGTATTATATATATATGTATAGAGAGAGAGAGAGAGAGAGATTATATATTCTCACAAAAGTACACCCCTCAATTTAATTATTTTCTGTAAATATTTTATTATATCTTTTCATGTGACAACACTGGAGAAATGACACTTTGTTACAATGTATAGTAGTGAGTGTACAGCTTGTATAACAGTGTAAATTTGCTGTCCCCTCAAAATAAATCAACACTTAGCCATTAATGTCTAAACCTCTGGCAACAAAAGTGAGTACACCCCTAAGTAAAAATGTCCAAATTGGGCCCAATTGGCCATTTTTCCTCCCGGTGTCATGTGACTCTTTAGTGTTACAAAGTCTCAGGTGTGAATGGTGGGGGGGCAGGTGTGTTAAATTTGGTGTTATTGCTCTGACTCTCTCATACTGGTCACTGGAAGTTCAACATGGCACCTCATGGCAAAGAACTCTGAGGATCTGAAAAAAAAGAATTGTTGCTCTACATAAAGATGACCTAGGCTATAAGAAGATTGCCAAGACCCTGAAACTGAGCTGCAGCACAGTAGCGAAGACCATACAGTGGTTTAACAGGACAGGTTCCCCTCAGAACAGGCTTCGCCGTGGCCGACCAAAGAAGTTGAGTGCACGTGCTCAGCGTCATATGCAGAGGTTGTCTTTGGGAAATGGAGGTATGAGTGCTGCCAGCATTGCTGCAGAGGTTGAAGGGGGTGGGGGTCAGCCTGTCAGTGCTCAGACTATACGCTGCATACTGCATCAAATTGGTCTGCATGGCTGTCGTCCCAGAAGGAAGCCTCTTCTAAAGATCATGCACAAGAAAGCCTGCAAACAGTTTGCTGAAGACAAGCAGACTAAGTGCATGGATTACTGAAACCATGTCCCGTGGTCTGATGAGACAAGATAAACTTATTTGGTTTAGATGGTGTCAAGTGTGTGTGTGGCGGCAACCAGGTGAGGAGTACAAAGACAAGTGTGTCTTGCTTACAGTCAAGCATGGTGGTGGGAGTGTCATGGTCTGGGGTTGCATGAGTGCTATCGGCACTGGAGAGCTACAGTTTGTTGAGGGAACCATGAAAGCCAACATGTACTGTGACATACTGAAGCAGAGCATGATCCCCTCCCTTCAGAGACTGGGCCGCAGGGCAGTATTCCAACATAACGACCCCCAAACACAACTCCAAGACGACCACTGCTTTGCTAAAGTTGCTGAGGATAAAAATGATGGACTGGTCAAACATGTCTTCAGACCTAAACCCTATTGAGCATCCTCAAACGGAAAGTGGAGGAGCACAAGGTCTCTAACATCCACCAGGTACAAGCTGGAGTTCCAAGAGTTCCTGTCTCCCCCTTTTTTTTCTCAGGTCCTAAGGATCCAGAGAAAAAAAGTCTTTCTCTCAAGCATTGGACCATTTTTTTTTTGCAAAAGTGATCATGGTGGCCCCCATGTAAGAGCAGAGCTTGGGGTTTGGTTAAATCCAAATGGACATTTCAGGATCTCAAAGATCTAAACTCTTCCCCGCTCACCAGAAATTTCTACGCTTCGAGGTAGAAAATCTTAATTTCCAGTTTGTAGCTCTACCTTTTTGGGCTAGCTACTGCACCTCGAGTATTTATAAAGATCCTGGCTCCTCCTTTAGCCAGGTTAAGGGCTCAAAGTATAATGATACTAGCCTACTTAGACGATCCACTCTTGATAGATCAATCGGTAACCCCTTTAAAAGACTGGTCACCGCAGTCGGCTACGTGGAATACTTTAGGTTGGATCCTCAACCTAGAAAAATGCTCCTTAAAACCATTAAGGAGATTGCAGTACTTAGGGCTGATCATAGATACAGTCCAGAAAAGGGTATTTTTGCCCCAGGAAAGAATCGTTTCCTTAACCACTTCCCGCCCGCCCACCGTCGTATGACGACCTGGGCTTTGAGCGGGTATATCTGAATGATGCCTGTAGTTACAGACATCATTCAGATATTGCCGGTTTCAGCCGGCGAATCTCTACACCATAAGAATGATCATAGCGGGCGTTTCTCCGCTTGATCGTTCCTATGGGAGGCGAGAGGGGACGTCCCCCCCTTCCCCCCTATTTTTTATTTCAGGCTTCCCAGCCTCGTGGTGAGATATGGGGTCTTATTGACCCCATATCTCACTATTAAGAAGACCTGTCATGTCATATTCCTATTACAAGGGATGTTTACATTCCTTGTAATAGGAATAAAAGTGATCAATTTTTTTTTTTTCAAAAAAGTGTCAAAATAAAAAAAAAAAAATAATTTTTAAAGCTCCGCTGTCCCCGTGTGCTCGCACGCAGAAACGAACGCATACGTAAGCCCCGCCCACATATGAAAACGGTGTTCAAACCACACATGTGAGGTATCGCCGCGAACGTTGGATCGAGAGCAATAATTTTGTCCCTAGACCTCCTCTGTAACTCAAAACATGTAACCAGTAAAAAAATTTCAAGCGTCGCCTATGGGGATTTTTAAGTACCGAACGGCGCCATTTCAAGAGCGTGTGCAATTTTGAAGCGTGACATGTTAGGTATCTATTTACTCGGCGTAACTTCATCTTTCACAATATGCAAAAACATTGGGCTAACTTTACTGTTTTGTTTTTTCTTTTAAAAACACAAAACGTTCTAAAAATTCCTGCGCAAATACTGTGTGAGATAAACCGCCATTGTATTCTCTAGGGTCTTTGCTAAAAAAACATATATATAATGTTTGGGGGTTCTATGTAATTTTCTAACAAAAAAATGATGATTTTTACATGTAGAAGAGAAATGTCAGAATTGGCCTGGTAGGGAAGTGGTTAAAGGAACTGATTTGGTTGGTCAAAACAAAGAAGAATCCTTCTATTCATCTTTGCATAAGTTTATTGGGAAAAATGGTGGCTTCTTTTGAGGCCGTTCCTTATGCGCAGTTTCATTCAAGACTGCTGCAAAAGAGTATTCTGTCAACTTGGAACAAGAAGGTCCAAACTCTGGTCTTCCCGATGCGTTTATCCGCCAAAGTGCTTCAGAGCCTCAATTGGTGGTTAATATCCAAAAAGAAAAATCGTTTCTACTGGTTACCTGGAAAGTAGTAACAGATGCCAGCCTTTTGGGCTGGGGAGCAGTCCTGGAAGAAGCGTCTGTCCAAGGGAAGTGGTCCAAATCAGAGTTGACCTTGCCCATCAATATTCTAGAGATTCGGACAGTACGCCTGGCCCTAAAGGCCTGGACACTCATACTACGGAATTATTCTGTCAGGATTCAATCCGACAATGCCACAGCTGAGGCTTATATCAATCACCAAGGGGGCACAAGAAGTCGTGCAGCCCAGAGAGAGGTGAATCATATTCTGTTTTGGGCAGAAAACAACATCCCTTGCCTATAGTCAGTTTTCATTCCAGGAATGGGGAATTGGCAGGCGGACTACTTGAGTCGGCAACAATTATTCCCGGGAGAATGGTCTCCTCACCCCGACATCTTTTTGACAATATGCCAAAAATGGGGAGTTCCGGACGTGGATCTGTTTTGCGTCCAGGTTCAACAACAAGATCGACAACTTTGTGTCAAGGACAAGGGATCCGATGGCGTACGGAACAGATGCCTTGGTCTTTCCATGGGATCAGTTTTCACTGATTTATGCGTTCCCTCCTGTTCTGCTGCTTCCGTGTCTCCTACACAGGATCAAGAAAGAGGGAAAGGGGATGATTCTGGTGGCCCAGGAGATCTTGGTTTGCCGAGATCATAAGGATGGCGGTAGGGGACCCTTGGACCCTGCCCCTGTGGCCAGACCTTCTCTCGCAAGGTCCGGTGTTCCATCCTACCTTAAAAACCCTAAATTTAACGGTTTAGGTATTGAGACCCACATTCTAAAGGACCGTGGGCTGTCAGCTTCCGTAGTTTCTAGCCGGCCTCCAGAATCATATATTATAGAGTCTGGAAGGCATATGTCTCCTGGTGTGAATCCAGGGGTTGGCACCCCAAGAAACATATAGAGTAGGTTCCTTGAGTTCCTACATATGGGATCAGTAATCAAGCTGGCCTTGAGCACTATCAAGGGCCTGGTGTCGACCTTATCGGTGTTTTTTCAACAACCACTTGCCTCACACTCTCTGGTTCGTAACCTTATCTAGGGGGTAACGCGGATTAATCCCCCAGTTAAGTCACCCCTGAACCCTTGGGACTTAAATTTAGTACTGTCGGCTTTACAAAAACAGCCTTTTAAACCGATTCAAGATATTCCCTTGATCCTCTTGACGAGGGAAATGGTTTTCTTGGTTGCCGTATCTTCTACAAGGAGAGTATCAGAGTTGGCTGCTCTTTCCTGTAAAGAGCCATATTTGATTATTCATAAGGATAAGGTAGTATTGCGCCCTCATCCTAATTTTCTACCGAAGGTAGTGTCAGGTTTTCATTTAAACCAGGATATTGTTCTGCCTTCATTGTTTCCAGAACCTCGTTCTGTGGAAGAAAAGTCACTACATTCTCTTGATGTGAGAGCGGTCTAGGTCTATTTAAAAGCGACTGCTCAGAATAGTAAAACAGATGTTTTGTTTGTGTTGCCAGACGGTCCTAAAAGAGGACAGGCGGCGTTGAAATCTACCATACCTAAATTGATTTGTCAAGTGATTGTTCAAGCTTATGGTTTAAAGAGGAAAATTCCTCCTTTTCATATTAAAGCGCACTCCACCAGGGCTGTTAGTGCTTCTTGGGCAGTGCATCACCAAGCCTCCATGGCTCAGATCTGCAAGGTCTCAACTTGGTCTTCAATCCATACATTTACCAGATTCTATCAAGTAGATGTAAAAGGTCATAAGGATATCACCTTTGGGCACAGTGTACTGCAGGCTGAAGTATAAGTCCTCTAGTCTCTTGGTGCCCTACTTTTTTTTTTTGTCTCCTTCCCTTCAGTTGGCATTGCTGTGGGACATCCCGTATAGTAACTACTATGGCTCTCTGTCCTCTGATGTATGAAAAGAAAAAAGGATTTTTTAAACGGCTTACCTGTAAAATCCTTTTCTTTGAAGTACATCACAGGACACAGAGGTCCCTCCCTTCTTGGTATACATGTGTATTGCTTTGCTACAAAACTGAAGTACCCCCAGTAGTGGGAGGGGTTATATAGGGAGTGCACTTTTTGTCTTAGGCTGGCCATACACTATACAATTTTCCTGTTCAACTTTCCTTTAGATTTACCAAAACCATATAATATGAGGTGAAACCTAAACCCTTTCAATGTGTATGCAATCAGGCAGACCCTTGCACTACATAGTTGAAGGTAAATCTAAAGAAAATTGAATAAGAAAATTGTATGGTGTATGGCCAGCTTAAGGGCGTGCCAGTGTCCATCACCTGAAGGTGGCCTATAATCCACAACGAACTACTACTGACTACTATGGCTCTGTGTCCCCTGATGTACTTCAAAGAAAAGGATTTTACAGGTTAGCTGTTTTAAAAATCCTATTTTTTTATTTCATTTAATCTTTTAATGCTACTCTTTGCTTACACACTGTACATCCAGAAGCTCATAGCAGAAGGCTACTGTCCAGAATTTTCGGGCAGGCCTCCTTTTGCAATTCTTCTTTTTTACATCTCCTTCGAAAGACCCTGTAAAAGCCTCAGAATTGTTGTCCCTCTTAGTTGAACTGGCCAACTAGAAGGTGTTAGTGCCAGTACCCACAGAAGAAAAGAATCTGGGTTTCTATGCTCACATTTTTGTGGTTCAGAAACTGTCTGTAAAATCCTGTCTCATTTTAAACTTTAAGACCTTGAACAAAATCATTAAATACAAATAATCCCTAAGAAGGGTCTTAAAAATTACTATTAGCATGTAAACTTTTATATTCTGCCTTCAAATGTCAGTTTATACATCAGTTGGGCATCCTTCCATCATTTTAAATTATTCATGGAGCATCTGTGATCCCTTATCTCGATTAATCTTCTTCTCTTTTTTGCTTCCTGAGAATAATAGCAGGTCAAACAGTATCTGCAAGAGGTGATTTTTTTTTTTTTACGAAATTAGGATGGATGGAGAAATCCAGTTTAACCCTTTCTCAAAACATCAGTTTTTTGGGGTATGCGGTAGATTTGACTACTCCAAACAATTTATTTACTTGGAGAAAAGATTAGAAAAGTGATGGTGGCCTTAGCGATGCTAAAATGCAACTTTCTAGTTTCCATTCCAGCGGCTTTGTCCCTGTTGGGTTTGAAGTCTGCCTCATTTCAGACCATTCAGTAGGCGAAAGCCCACTTCAGGATTCTACAGCCTTGCGTTCTCAAAAGTTTGTGACAGAGATAAGCGTTCCTTAGACCTTGAAGTTTTTGTGCCACAATGGGTGAAGAGATCCCTGTGGTAGTGAGGAGACTGGGAGAATCTATCCTGCAGGCTTCTTTGGTCATTACATTTTCTCTGAGACTCAACAATGGATGAAAGTGGCTGGGGCACATCAAGGGAAAACATTCGCCACCCAGACCATTTTGTAGGTAAGTCTGTAAGGTTTTCTCTTCAGGAGAGGAAGGTTTCAATTAGTATTCTTAGCTTTTCCAGAGGATGGAGCCGATCAGGGTCTTTTCATTTGCATGCTTAAAGTGCAGGTGGCATTGAGTTTTTTTTTTTTTTTTAACAGTGTCTTGCCACAAATCTGCTTATTTTTAGATTATTTAGGCCCCTTCCACACTGGGGCGGTAGGGGGCGTCGGCGGTAAAACAGCGCTATTTTTAGCGCTGTTTTACTGCGGTATTCGGCCGCTAGCGGTGCGGTTTTAACCCCCCGCTGGCGGCCGAAAAAGGGTTAAAACCCCTCGTACAGCGCGGCTATAGCCGCGGTATTACCGCGGTATAGCCGCGCTGTCCCATTGATTTCAATGGGCAGGAGCGGTGAATACACCGCTCCTTCACCGCTCCAAAGATGCGGCTTGCAGGACTTTTTTTACCGTCCTGCCAGCGCACCGCTTCAGTGTGAAAGCCCTCGGGCTTTCACACTGAACATACAGTGGAGGCTGCTTAGGGGCGGTTTGCAGGCGGTATTTTTAGGGCAATAACGCCTGCAATCCGCCCCAGTGTGAAAGGGGCCTTAAGGTCCTTTCTAGATTGAGACCTGTTCTGTTTAAGTGTTTTTCTAAATGGGATCTTTCAAGTGTCCTCCTGGGTTTAATTAAGATTTCCCTGTTATCAGAGTTATCCCTTAAAGGTGACCTTTCTAACCTTCTAATCTCTATTGCTTTGGCCAGGCACATAAGTGAGTTGCATGCGCTGTCCATATAGAAATTGTTTCTCCAAATTTTTGGCGATGTTAGTTTTACGTACTAATCTTGGTTTCTTACCCAAGGTATCCATTAACTTTCATCCTTCTCAGGATACCGTTTTGCCCTGGTTTTGTCATTATCCTTCCAACAGTAAGGAATAATTATTCCATCTCATTGATGTTAGAGCTTGTGCATTATAATGTTTGGAGCCTTAGCAAGCATTAGCAAAACAGTGGCCCTCTTCATTCTGGAATTTGGTTAGTAAAAAGTATGCCAAGGTGCTGTGTATCAAACAAGCAATCTCAGAAGCCTATACGGCCCTAGACAAAACATGTCCCTTTTCTCCCATGGCCCATTCTACCAGACCTCTTGTTTAAGGTTCTTCAGGCAGTGGTTCCTCCTTATGTTATTTAAATTCTGTTTATTGAATTTATATTTGACATAACAGACAAGGTGGCGACAAACTGCCATGAAAATGGCTACACAGGGCCGTAAACATTCTAGAAATACAAGAACCTGGTAATCTAACAGTTTTAAAATAAAACCCTTCTTCCCCCCTCCCGTCCCACCCTCTAAACTCGTCTCCCTTCCAACTTTTATGCCCCTGAGGGCTGCTGCAAAGAATAATACATCTACCTTCCAAAACCAGTGTTTTTTGGCAGGGGCGTGACCGGATGCTGGAGTGAGAGGAGGTGTGTGTGAACTTCCCCCAGCCCGATGCCTCCGTGTCTGCCTGAATCAGCCCGGTGATCGGACCTGCCTGCGTGAGCTCTCTCCCCCTGCAGCACTTGGCGTCTGATCGGCTGCCTGGCTCTCCTGTCTGCCTGCCCGCGCCGGAGTGCGACGCCGGAGTAGCAGCGCAGCTGCCCGGGAGAGGACGTGATCCGAGCCCTCGGGGCGGGGAGGAGAGGGTCGGGCTCTCTGCTCGAGTGGTTACCCGGGCAACGGCCTCGGCACCAGTGGGAGGAGGCGGCTGAGACGGCGTGCGCGAATAGCAAAAGAAGCCATCGCTAGGAGCGTCAATGTGCTGCCCAGTTGGCTGGCAGCACTAAGGTACCAACTACTGTGCTTATTACAAAAGTGGACTATCTCTCCCCTCTTCCCGGGGGTCGGGTTACCGCCGCGGACGGGGGGGGGGTGAAGGCTCAGGTAGCCTGACATACGGATACTCAGTGATCTTGTCTTTATTTGGAGAGAATATACCTCCTGTTAGCTGGTGGAGGGCTGTATCAATAAGACAGACTCTAATCCATCGCCATAATATAAAATCTTAACAGTGTTGTAATACCTGCTAATTTCAGGTTGGTCAGTTATCCTAGCAGCAGCTAGAAGGACATTGCTGGGTCTGAGACGATACTGAGGGAAGAGAGAGGAGGAGGAGGGGGGGAGGGGAAGAGAGGAGGGGGAAAGAAGAGGAGGAAAAGAGACAATAGAAAAAAGCGGTAGAGTATTAACTCCACGCGTGGTTAAACCCTCTTATATATCCCTCTGGCTCACACAATAAGTCATGACTAGGAAAAAGGGAGAGGAGCTGCAACAACAGGAGTATACTAGCTCCCAAATGACCCGCACTTCAAAAGAGAAGGGGAACCAGGCAGCAGCTGCAGCAGCGGCTAAACTAGAAAAATTTGCGCACCCCTCTACCTCATCTCCATCTAAAAGTACTCAGCAGCAGCAGGATAGACCACAAGCGGGAGGTTCAGGGGACAGGAAGAGTCTAGGAAAAGGACCAGCGGTAACGCACACAATAAAAACGGCGAGCAGTAAAAGCTCTGCGGGCGACCCCGCAGGATTAGCGACTAATAATGCTACTGCGCAAAATGCACCAGTAGAAGCTGAACCCACACTGAAAGATGTTCTATGCGCTGTCAATTCCTGTAAGGTCTCCCTAAGCGACCTGTGCGACCAGCTGACGGGGCTAAAGGAAGAGTTAATTATAGTAAGCCAAGAACTGCAAAGGACTATTGCCAGAACAACAACACTGGAGGAGAGAGTGAGTCAGGTTGAGGACGATCTAACCCCACTAAAGCGAGAGCTTAAGGCATTAAAAACGCAGATGGGTCTATATAAAGCAAAAATGGAGGAAATGGAAAACAGGTCCCGCAGAAACAACGTAAGGGTGGTAGGCCTACCGGAGCGGTGCGAGGGTCCCCACCCCGAGGAGTTTTTGGAGAAGTGGCTCAGGGGAATATTCGGGACGGAAACCTTCTCTCACCTTTTTGCTATTGAAAGAGCCCACAGAGTGCCAACTAGGGCCCCACCACCAGGGGGATATCCCAGACCAATAATTATGAAGCTCTTCAACTACAGAGACAAGGTAACCTTGATGCGTAGGGCCAGAGAGCTGGGAGATATTCTGCACAACGGAGACAAGATTTTATTTTTCCCCGACTACTCCCCAGACCTCCAGAAATGAAGGGCTGAATTCAGGGACATTAAGCGTAACCTGCGGAATTACAAAATAGAATATGCCCTGCTGTATCCTGCACGGCTACGTATCACTGCCCTAGGGACTACCCACTTCTTCGACACAACAACAGGGGCAACAAAATGGCTGGAAGATAACAAAATGGACCTGCAGAGCTAGGGGTTGAACAAGGCTAGTTAAACTTGGAAAGGAAAGGAGGAAAATGTATCTTTTTTTTTTTTTTTATTATTATTTTTTTATTTTATTTAGCTATTTTTGCCTTTTTTTTTTTTTTTTTATTTCTTCATTTGTTGTTTTCCTCATAGTAATTGGCAAATGACACGGGGGAGGGGGGAAGGGGGGGGCGTGATAGATGGAAGCACGGACAAACGATGTGATTTCACTAGTTATGAATGTTTTAAGTGTTGTTAAGAGGGCTGTGGGAGGGGGGGAGGGGGGAAAGAGTGTGGTAGTAAGTCACAATGCACTTTTTCGTCATATGAGAGGGGAGTTATTTCTAGAATGGTTGGGAGGGAGGAAAAAAAAGGTCACAAGTGCAGCCCCTAGGGCTAGCCTAATTAGGCAGGAGGGGGGGTCACGAACAAGGGTGGTGAGGTGGGGGATGAATAAAGTGGAAGGGGGGGGAGGGGGGTTTGTAGTGAGATATAGGGTTGGGCAATGGGGTGCGCGTAAGGCACACATAGTTAGGAAGGGGGGGTTTATAATAGTAACGTATATTGGCACACGTGATTTGTATTTGCAACCAGGAAATGCAGAGGGGGGAGGGAGAGGTCCCTGGATGTGGGGGCTCTTTGCCCCTCCCCACTCTTTTCTTTTTCCTTTTTCTGGTTAACACAACCACAGAGTTGGCAAGTTTTGTATTCACTAACTCACGAATGAATTGCCTTTCCTTTTTGGGCATTTTCTTTTTTTTCTTCTTTTTCTTTTTCTCTTTGTTGTTCCCGTTTTTCCTTTCTTCTTTCCCTTTCTCCTTTTCTCTTTTATTCTCCATTTTCGTTAGATGTCTTTGAAAACGCTAAAAATAGGTTCCTGGAATATTAGGGGCATGGGCGATCCGGCCAAAAGGGCAGCAGTGTTCTTGGGGATGGAAGCTTATGGCGTTGAACTGGC
The DNA here is from genome assembly GCA_037952925.1 of Lithobates clamitans. Taxonomy (NCBI): domain Eukaryota; kingdom Metazoa; phylum Chordata; class Amphibia; order Anura; family Ranidae; genus Lithobates; species Lithobates clamitans. The sequence continues at coordinate 10,402,792 of JBBGZY010000251.1, read as the reverse complement.
TTGTCTGCAGGAAACTCATCTCACCAACGATACCAAATTACATGTTCGGAACCATAAATTTCAAGAACAGTATCACTCAGTTTACACCTCATATTCAAGAGGGGTGAGCATGGAAGTTATGGAATCAGAAGCGCAATACGTGGCGGACCCAACCCCTGAAAAACAGGAGACTTGGCTCAACCGACAACAAGAGTACAGAGAAGTAATTAATAGAAGAGTAGAGAATAAAAGACTTTTCCAGAAACAAAATTATTTCGGTGAAGGGGAGAAAGTAGGCCGGATGCTCGCACTTATAACTAAGTCTAATCTATCTCCATCGGCCATTTTCTCAATTAAGACACCGGATGGAGAGATTACTTCCGATCCCGCCGTGGTCTTAGAGACTTTCTCTGCGTTCTATAGGGATCTGTACAGGTCGCGCCGGGGGTCGGACCGGCGCGATATGGACGGGTTTCTAGAAGGGGTGGATCTGCCCGTGCTCTCGGAAAGTGATAGGAGTGAGATGGAGTCTCCTCTGACCTTGGAGGAGTTGCAAAAGGCAGTCACGGAGCTGTCAGGCCAGAAATCTCCCGGTCCGGACGGATTGCCACTGGAGATCTATAGAAAGTACGGGGAGGTGCTGCTCCCGGAGCTCTTAAAAGCACTGGAACAGTCGTTCAAGGACGGGAGGCTGCTCTTATCAATGTCAGAGGCTGATACAATAGTGATACCAAAAGAGGGGAAAGACCAACTGGAAGTCACCTCATACAGACCGATATCATTACTGTGCTCAGATGCCAAGATCGTTGCAAGGGTGCTCGCATCCAGACTGAACAAATGTATTGCAAATCTTGTGCATCCAGACCAATCGGGGTTTATCCCCGGTCGGTCTACCAGTGCTAATATCAGAAGGGCCTATTTGAACCTTCAGGTACCAACAGAGAACGTAGGGTCTAGAGCTATATTGTCTTTGGACACCGCCAAGGCCTTCGATAGCCTGGAGTGGGAATATCTCTGGTGGGTGCTTGAGAGGTTTGGATTTGGCCCTGTATTTATTAGCTGGTTAAAGATCCTATATAAAAATCCAAAGGCAAGACTCAAGATAAATAATGATTATTCGGAAAGTTTCCCCCTCGAAAGAGGGACGAGACAGGGGTGTCCCTTGTCTCCTTTGCTGTATGTTTTGGCCATGGAGCCACTGGCGGGAGCGGTGAGATCATCATCCGAACTGCAGGGATTCCATAGAAAAGGGGAGGAAGAGCGAATAGCGCTTTTTGCGGACGATGTCCTATTTTTCCTGGGGGACACGACTTCCTCACTGGAGAAAGTGATGCATCTAGTGGAGGATTTTGGAAAGTTCTCAGGATTGACTATTAACTGGGAGAAATCATCGCTCCTGCCGGTTGATCCATTGGCCAATCTGACTCCGATGGGCTTGCCCCAACTGAAAGTTCTGGAGAAAATGAAGTATCTCGGCATTGTGTTATCCAAGGACCCCAGCGCGTTCATCGAGGACAACTTGGTCCCCCTCCTATCAAAATTTTTTAAAAAATGTGATATCTGGAGTAGACTCCCCTTGTCCGTGGCGGGTCGAGCCAACCTGATTAAAATGGTCTGGTTGCCTCAGTTGTTGTACCTGCTCCACAACTCCCCAGTTTGGATTGGGGAGAAGTGGTTCCAAAAAATTCAATCCCTTTTCAGGGAATTAATATGGAAAAAAGGGCAGACCAGGATAGGTTTACAAAAACTGCAGTGTCCTCTTACGGAGGGGGGACTGGGGGTCCCCCATCCGTTCACCTATTTCCTGGCAGCCCAGTTACAACAACTTGGTGGATGCGCCATTGATGGAGGGGGAAGTAAGAGTGCCCAAATTATTTTACAGGGAAGCCCACATAGTTCACTGGTGGAAGCACTGGAGGCAGAGTCACTACAAGGAGAGATCCCGACACTTAAAATGATTACTAGGGTTTGGCAGACAACTAAGCGAATAATGGGGTATAAAGGAACCTCAGAATACTCACCAATCTGGAATAATAAGAACTTGCAGGAATTACTATCTGTAGACAGTAACGAGTTGTGGGAAAGGTGCGGGATAAGCCGGCTGATACAGTTATATGCGGGGGATACCCTGAAATCCTTTGAGGAACTGAGGCATGAGTACGGGTTGCCAAATCGTGTATTTTATAGCTATCTACAGATTAGGCATGCCTTGAGCAAGCAGCTCGGCAGGCAACCCCCCATATGGTGTAGGATTCCACTATTACAAACAATAATTAAATCAGAGACCTCTAAGGGGCTAATTTCAGAGATATATACCCAATTAATAAAGCGAATAAATATGCAGGTAGGCTTCCCTGGGGGCAGGGACAGATGGGCGGCCGATGTGGGGGAGATAACGGACACAGAGTGGAAAAGGATCCTGGAACTCGGACCAGAGGTGTCGGTCTCACCTTCACAAAAAGCCTCCCATCTGATGCTACTGCACAGATCTTACTACACACCAAAAAAGCTTTTCATGTTTGGCCGCAGAATCAACGACAAGTGCCCTAGATGTAGAAGAACAGGCGACTTAATTCATATGGTATGGAGGTGTCCAAAACTAGTCAGGTATTGGTCCGAGATCTTAAAGAAAATAAACACAACGTTTAAAATTAACTTAGAGCTTGATCCCAAGACTTGTGTGCTGGGACACGTTAATAATGGGCTGAGAGACAGGAGCACAGCGGTAGCGGTAGCAAGATGCCTGTTTCAAGCCAGGAAATTAATAGCACAGTCTTGGCAATCAAGAACCCCCCCAACTCCGGAAGATTGGATTGGAACCGTCAACTCCACAGTGTGGAGCGAAAGGACATTTTACACTAGGGCAGGCAACTACAACAAGTTTGTGAGATTGTGGAACTTGTGGGTCCAAGCAATGCCATGTCCGCAATCAGTGCTACTTTAGCGCTGAGAGTACTTGCCTCCTCAGTAATGGGGCGCGGCTGAGTTAGGAGTAGCTTAGAGACAAGAGAGAACAATGTACAGAACCGATGCTGTCCATTGGGTGTGCCCGGGAACTATGGGGGTCCAATAAGGGAGGGTCACAGGGGGGTGGGGGGGTGGGTTTAATCAAGAGAAAAGTAATAATACATAAATATGTATAGTGGTAACGATAGGATATGCGGCCAACTGGCTTTGAGGTACAAGTTGTATGGTATGTGACTTGTAGTTAGGGACTATTGTTACTATTTTTACATTGAAACGCAAATTGTAACACATTACTTTAAAAAAAAACAAAAAAAACAGTGTTTTAATAGCTGAATGAGCCCCTAGACCATCCTGGTCTAAAAGTACCTTTTGGATAGTAATTTCAACCATATAAAACAGTAGAAGTAGAGGACTTAAAAGGCTATTAGTTACCAACATGCCACTCATGCCCAAGTGTCTGGCCTATCTTGTATAAGAGTGCAAGCATTGCCCGAGACGTCTCAATCCATACCTGAGAGGTCAACCTGTGGTGAAAGAAGAATGCATCCAGGCTCGCCAGACCTTTTAAAATTTCTTTTCGCAACCTCTGGTGATATATGTGGCCTTATAAAAAGGGATCCTAGAGTTGACCAGACAATTCCTGAAGGACAAAATCGGGAGAGGCAGGCTTCTTCCAATGGAGAAGAATAGCCTTCCGTGCATAAAATAGTATGACATTGAGTAAGGTTTTAAGGGCATTAGACAGAGCACGAGGAGTAAATCCCTGTCAATCGGGCTGGGGTATAGTAGATTCTGTGAAAAAATTTAAACTAGCAGTCTATCCCTAGCTGACACTAGATGTTTAATTGGCCTCTCCCACATGTCATCCCAAACATCTCCATCAATGTTTGAGACCTCCATCCACCATCGCTCCTTACAATGGAGCATCATAGGAGGTGCAGTCCCAAACAATTCTTTGTAAGTTGACAACATTCCCCATCCTGGGGAAGGATTTCCAAAACCGAATGCTGAGTCCATATCCCCAGTGTCTGAAATTGTGACTAAAATGCATGCCATAGTTGGAGATTATTGAAAAAAATATTTGTTCGGAAGATCAAATTTTGCTTTAAATTGATCAAAGGAGAGTAAAGTTCCCTCCCGTGTGATATCTCCAACCTTTTTGATTCCCTTTGCAGCCCACATCCCTGGATCTTGGAATTCACAAAAGTGCGAGGGACAAAGGGTTCATCCACAGTGGGGCAGCAGGTGATATGCCCTTGAAGTCGGGCTGCATGAAATGTTGGGAAGTTGCCCATGCGCTGATAGTGGCCTTCATAGATCTGAACAAAATACATACACTGCTCAAGCAGTTAAGATTCCAGCAAATTGCCACAGGTGCTTGCCCCGGCTCACCACTGCCCACAGCGCATGTACAGAGAAGGAATGGCCGCACAATGCAGCAAGATAAATGCTTGTAGGAATTCTTTATTGTCACAGTGCCAGACAGATATAAGGGAATAGGATTAACACGTTTCACACGAACATACCGCGCTTGTTCACAACATAGATCTGGTCAGTGGAAGAACATACTTGCTTCCCCGCAACACAGCCAATTGTAGACTCTCATATGAACCCAATACTGCTGCTTCCAACACCGTAGCTGAGTCACTATCATCCTTCAGTTGGCAGCGACATGCAAATACCATGTGACCTGCAAGGTAGTACATGGGCCAACCCCCCCCCCCCCCTTCCCCAGAGTTCCTGCAGCACCTTTAAGCCTATATGTGGGGGTGAACTGGACCAAAGAAAGGAGATCGCTTGGCCGTCTAGGCTTTTAAAGTAGGATTTAGTGATCCGTAGAGGCGCATGGTGTGAAAAATAAGGGATAACCGGGAGAACCTTCATTTTAATAAGATTCATTTTTTTCAATTAAGGATAGCTGTAAATTTTTCCAGGCCAGGATTCTCTGTTTTAGTTATGAGACTACCGGGAGGAAGTTTAAAGCGGAGCTCCACCCTATTTTACATGTTTTGCTCAATCACATGCCATGAATGTATTTAGTTATAAACGGATATATATTTTTTTTTCTTTTGTACCTGTTTTTTTTTCAATGTCCTTCTCTGCTTCCTGTCTAGTTATCTGCGGATATGGGCGGGTCAACTGCAGCTATTACGCAATTTCCTTTTTACGTGCAATGCCTCCTGGGAGCTCCTGACATCATTCCCAGGAGTCATTGCGGAGGCCTGCCGCGAGTATTCGCGGGATATCGACGACGCCCGCCCTTTTTGATGGCAACCCTGAAGTTTACGGCGCTGCTCACAGTAAACACTGAGCTTGCGCGGGAAATAGTGGTGAATGCTGGGAGCTCAGCATTCACCGTATCCTGGAAATCCATGCTTATGGGCTTCACATGCCCACAAGCAAGATGGTATTGGCCACAATCGATTATTATAAATATTTATTGAAAACGAAAACGGACAGCAGCTGCTTAAAAATATAAAAATACCAAACCAGTGAGTTTCAATTTAGATTTGTACATGTGTCTGAATGAATACAAAAAAAAAAATAGGAATGGTCGCGGGAACCCCGCTTTAAAGCCATATAATTCTCTGCTTGCCCAGTAATCTGGACACCAAGATTAGTTAACTCTGATACCCATTTCAGAGGAAGTGAGGGATCTGCCACTGCAGTGGCACCTGCATCCAGAGGCAAAAGAGGATTTAGTCCAGCTTACCTTCAAACCTGAATAGCATGCGAAGGTGTTTCAAATATCGAGGTTCCCACCTGGATCGCCTTCACCTCCGAGGTGGATTAAAGCGCTTTGGCTAGGGGTTCCATCATAAGTGCAAAGAGAAAAGGCTATAGGGGACAACCTTGCCTCGTCCCTCTACTAATAGGGGGGAAAAAGGGGACACAGAATCTGAGCCTGATCGACACCTTAGGGGACCTATATTAAAGCGCTACCTGGTTCGGACCGAATCCCATCTTTTCAAGGACCCTATGCATGTACTGCCAGACCACGAAATAAAATTACTCTTGTAGACTGGCAAGCATGAGGTAATTGAAGGTGTGTAAAAACCCTGCGTAGATTAGTCTGTGGATTTGCCAGGCATAAATCCAGTCTGATCTAAATCCACAAGTGACGATATAGTCTTAGCTAATCTAGTGGCCAAAATCTTGGTGAGAATTTTGAGATCTGCATTGAGCAAAGCAATTGGTCTATAAGCATAAAAATCCGTAGGGTTCTTCCCGCCGGTTTTGGTATCAGAACCATATAGGCCTCCAATGTGGATTGAGGTAGGGTTTGATGTTCCAGACAATGTTAAGAGAGAGCACATAATCTGGATGCTAACTGCTCCAAATAGGTCTGATATATTTCAATTGGGAACCCATCCAGGCCTGGTGCCTTATGTGGGGGGCAGTGGTTCCTCCTTAATCTGGTAAGTGCTCACTTATCCTCTCCTGTTCTGTCCTGGACAGACAACTAATCAAAATCAGTGTTATGCCCTGTACACACGGTCGGACTTTACGACGGAATTGCGATCGGAGCTTGTTGGAAATTCCGACCGTGTGTGGGCTCCATCTGGCTTTTTCCATCAGAATTTCCGACACACAGTTTGAGAGCAGGCTAAAAAATTTTCCGACAACAAAATCCGTTCACGTAAATTCCGACCGTGTGTGGACAATTCCGACGCACAAAGTGCCACGCATGCTCAGAATAAATTAAGAGACGAAAGCTATTGGCTACTGCCCTGTTTATAGTCCCGACGTACGTGTTTTACGTCACCGCTTTCAGAACGATCGGATTTTCAGACAACTTTGTGCGACCGTGTGTATGCAAGACAAGTTTGAGCCAACATCCGTCAGAAAAAATCCTTGGATTTTGTTGTCGGAATGTCCCATCAATGTCCGATCATGTGTACAGGGCATTAGACTTACTGGTATATTTCCAGGAGTCATCCAGGACAGCAGGGATTCCCTCCCTTTATTTACATCCCTAAGGGTTTTTCAGAAAAAATAGTGATGGACTAAGCTGCCCTTTTTAAAGTTCTCCCTGTATTTTTATTTGCCTCCTGAGGTGGAGTCCTCTTCTGCCCGGTGCTACTCCTGGAAACCGTTACCAGAAAGTCACAACTCTGATTTTCAAAAGTAATTTTCAGTATTTTAAAACCAAATGATCTTGTCATGAAGGTGCTTATAAACCCACTTCCTGTTATGGGATAACAATGTTCTGTCCGTGTCTTAGTTCTGTCTGAGGAGCTGAGAGGAGGAGTTTCAGATGGCATAGACAGTACAGGAATCACTGCTTGCAAGAGCACAAGGTGTCATGGGATATTTAGTCCCTTGAAATTCAAAATAATTAGCAAATTTAAAGTTGCAAGGCATGCAACTTAGATTGGATTGTCAAAAAGAACTATTGTTTGTTTTGCTATTATAATGCTGCTGATATAGAATTAATCTGCATGCTGTGACCATAGAACTCCTGTAACCTCATTACTGCCCCCAACATATGGCATATAGTGGTGGTAGTGGGGGGAATTACACTCACTCCTTGCTACTCTAGTGTATGTATATCAGACAAATCAACTATCCACTTTCTACAGCCCCTCTAAAATGACCCCCCCCCCCCTCTCCGCTCCTCCTACATGGCTGGTATCGCCAAGTAGAGGAATAAGAGACCGGTATCAGACTTCAGTTACTACTGTATAAAATAAGTGAGCATTTCGTTTCTTGCAATACCCAATTGTGACCAGTTCATTTTACATGTGTAAATTTTTTGATTTATCATAAACGAGCCTGGCTAGATGTTGTAAATATGGATTGAACTAAATATTAGACTGGCAAAAGAGCACCGCAGTATGTAATACCAAACCTGTCTCTCTAACCCTGCCACCATGAAGAAAATATGATGGGTGGTGTTCTCCTTTAGGATGCATCCTCCTATTCATCCCATTGACTGTTCAGTTAAGGATTGTATTTTTGTAGAGTCTGTTTATTTTAGGGTTCTTTGTCAATAGGACAAAGTGCTAAAGAGACCTTAGGAGAAACATTACCAAATATCTGAGTTTTTAATTAATTTTAAACACTGTGATTTGTTTGTAGGTACCAGTAAGAAATGTAACTCCCCCAAGCATTCTAGATCTGGTGAAAGAGCAGGCAGTCTGTCTCTGAGGAGAGCTGTGGACTGTGGAGGAGAAGGTGGTCACCGTGTGAAAGGAGAAGGTCAAGTCCCTTCAGAAGGTAATTTACACAGTTCACATACCGTATTTATCGGCGTATAACACGCACTTTTTTCCCCTTAAAATCAGGGGAAAGTCGCAGGTGCGTGTTATACGCCGATACCATGCGATCCCGAGCTGTCACAATCTTAAAATCGCCGACCGCGATTTGAAAATGGCGCCGCCGGCGCCGAAATACACCGAGCCGATCCTCGGCTCTTTCCGGCGGCTCTCGTTTACTTTCGGCTCCACTCGTAGTCCCGAGCGGAGCTATCCGAACCTACTCGGCTAGGTTCGGATAGCTCCGCTCGGGACTACGAGTGGAGCCGAAAATGAACGAGAGCCGCCGGAAAGAGCCGAGGATCGGCTCGGTGTATTTCGGCGCCGGCGGCGCCATTTTCAAATCGCGGTCGGCGATTTTAAAGCTCAGGACAGGGGATCGAAGCGAAGGCTGCACTGGGGAAGGCTGCACTGGGGAAGGCTGAACTGGGAAAGGCTGAACTGGGGAAGGCTGAACTGGGGAAGGCTGAACTGGGGAAGGCTGAACTGGGGAAGGCTGAACTGGGAAAGGCTGAACTGGGAAAGGCTGAACTGGGAAAGGCTGAACTGGGAAAGGCTGAACTGGGAAAGGCTGCACTGGGGAAGGCTGCACTGGGGAAGGCTGCACTGGGGAAGGCTGCACTGGGGATGGCTGCACTGGGAAGGCTGCACTGGGAATGGCTGCACTGGGAATGGCTGCACTGGGAATGGCTGCACTGACAAGGCTGCACTAACAAGGCTGCACTGGGGAAGGCTGCACTGACATGGCTGCACTGACATGGCTGCACTGACATGGCTGCACTGACATGGCTGCACTGACATGGCTGCACTGACATGGCTGCACTGACATGGCTGCACTGACATGGCTGCACTGACATGGCTGCACTAACAAGGCTGCACTGAGAAGGCTGCACTGAGAAGGCTGCAATGATGGGCATTTAAATGTAAGTTTTTTTTCCTTCAACTTCCCTCCTAAAAGTTTTTTTTCCTTAAAATTCCCTCCTAAATTGGGGTGCGTGTTATACGCCGGTGCGTGTTATACGCCGATAAATACGGTAATTAATTGGCTTTCTTATGTTCCTTCCTTGGACACCATTTTTGTATTTCAACTGGCCAGTTGAAATGGCAAGATTTTTAAGTTCGTCCTCTCCATAGGAAGAGCCTACATCTTCATCCACTGTAAATGTGCATTTTGTACCATGATCTTTTGTTAAAGAGCTCTTTTGGAGTCATGATCTTAAAATGATACACTGGTCGAACTGCTAGTCTTTGTGTAGCTTTACTTATACTGCTGACAGTTATGAATATTCAGATGACTGCCTGCAAATTATAGAGTGCGGGCCTGCTAATAAATGTCTTTACCTTTCACAAAATTCATTTAATACCTGGCTGTTGTTGAGATTTTGATTTGTGACGTTACAGGATTGTTTTCTGTGCACCATCAAATAGTAATAAAATAGGATTTTTATAACAACTTACCTGTAAAATCCTTTTCTTTTGAGGTACATCACGGGACACAGAGCCTCAATAATTACTGATGGGTTATAGGGTATCACTAGGTGATTGGACACTGGTCACACCCTAGACAGGAAGTTCAACTCCCTATATAACCCCTCCCCTTCCTGGGGATACCTCAGTTTTGTAGCAAAGCAATATAAGTGTATTAGAAGAGGGGCGGGACCTCTGTGTCCCGTGATGTACCTCAAAAGAAAAGGATTTTACGGGTAAGCTGTTATAAAAATCCTATTTTCTTTCTCGTACTTCATTGGACACAGAGCCTCAGTAATTACTGATGGGATGTCCCAGAGCAATGCTATTTGAGGGGAGGGGACCACACAAAGTAGGGTGTAATCAAACCTGAGGACCTCGTACCGCTGCCTGCAGCACACTACGCCCAAAGGCGATATCCTCATGCCTTCCCACATCCACCTGATAAAATCTGGTGAATGAATGGACTGAAGACCAGGTTGCGGCCTTGAAGATTTGAGCCATAGAGGCCCGGTGATGCACCGCCCAACAAGCACTAATAGCCCTTGTGGAGTGTGCCTTGATTTGAAAAGGTGGAACTTTTTGTTTCAAACCGTAAGCTTAAATAATCATTTGTCGAATCCATTTTGAAATGGCAGACCTTGATGCTGCCTGTCCTCTATTGGGACCTTCTGGCAGTACGAACAAAACTTCCGTTTTGCAAATTTGAGCAGTTGCTTCCAGATAGTCTTTGACTGCTCTTACTACATCCAAAGAATCTAGTGACCTTTCTTCCGTAGAACAGGGATCTGGAAAAAAGGAAGGTAGAACAATATCTTGGTTTAGATGAAAATCTGAAACCACTTTCAGTAGAAAGCTAGGATGAGGGCGCAATACCACTCTATCCTTGTGTATGATTAAATAAGGCTCCTTACAGGAAAGAGCTGCTAATTCTGATACTCTTCTAGTAGAAGAAATGGTTACCAGAAAAAATTAACTTTCTTGTCAGCAAGACTAAGGGAATTTAATGTATTGGTTCAAAAGGCTGTTTCTGTAAAACTGACAGAACCCAATTCAACTCCCAGGGGTTTAGGGGCACCCTAACCGGAGGATTAAGACGCGTTACCCCCTGTATAAGGCTTTGGACTAAAGAATGTGAAGCAAGCGGCCGTTGAAATACTGACAAGGCCGAGACCTGGCCCTTGATGGTACTCAAGGCCAGCTTCATTTCTAATCCCATTTGTAGAAAGTCAAGAATTCTACTTATGACATATTTTCTGGGATGCCAACCCCTGGATACACACCAGGTGACCTAAGCTTTCAAGACTCTTATGATAAATCATTCTGGAAGCTGGCTTTCTTGCATTGATTAAGGTACAAATCACAGGACCTGAAAGCCCACGACTCTTCAGAACGTGGGTTTCAATAGCCAGACCCTTAAATTTAGCGTTTGTAAGGCAGGATGGAACACTGGACCTTGGGATAGCAGGTCTGGACGTGACAGTAGGGTCCACGGGGGACCTACTGCCATCTTTACTATTTCTGCATACCAAGCTCTTCTGGGCCATACTGGGCCAACAGAAGTACCGACTTCCTTTCCTGCCTGTGTCTGCAAAGAAGTCGTGGCAGTAGCAGAATAGGAGGAAATGTATAAATCAGGGAGAATTGATGCCTTGGAGTCACCAACGCATCTGTCCCGCATGCAAGAGGATCCCTTGTTCTTGACACAAAGTTATCAATCTTGTTGTTGAACCTGGATGCAAAGAGGTCTACATCTGGAACCCCCCCATCTTTGGAATATGGCCAAGAAGACATCAGGGTGAAGAGACCATTCCCCTGGGAATAACTGCCGGCGCCTCAAGTAGTCCGCCTACCAGTTCTCTACTCCTGGAATGAAGATTGCCAATATGCACGGCACATGCTTCTGCCCAGATTAAGATCTGGTTTACTTCTCCTTGGGCTGCACGACTCCTGGTGCATCCCTGGTGATTTATATAAGCCACTGCTGTGGCATTGTCGGACTGGATCCTGACAGGGCAACCCTGTAACCTGTGTGTCCAGGCCTTTAGGGCTAGATACGCCGCACGGATCTCTAGAATGTTGATGGGTAAGGTCCTCTCTGTCTTGGACCATCTCCCTTGGACAGTCGACTGTTCCAGAACTGCTCCCCAACCCGAAAGACTGGCATTTGTTGTTACCACTGTCCAGGCATTTGGAAAAAAGGGTTTTCCCTTTTGCAGATTTTCGGGTATCAACCACCAACTGAGGCTCTGACACACTGTAGGAGACAGACACATCAGGAAATCCAATGCCTGAACCTCCTTGTTTCAGGCAAACAGGATACTGTTTTGCAGCAGTCTCGAATGAAACTGAGCATAGGGAATTGCTTCGAATGAAGCCACCATCTTCCCCAGTAGCCTCATACAAAGGCAAATAGGAGGATCTTTCTTTGCCCTGACTACCTGAATCAGTTCTTTTATGGTACTGATCTTTGCCTGGGGTAAAATACCCTCTTCTGGGCTGTATCTATGACCAGACCAAAATACTCTAGTCTTCTTACTAGTTTCAAAGAAGACTTCTCTGAGTTGAGGAGCCAACCTAGGTATTCCAGGTAGTTGACTGTGGTGACCAAACTTTGGTCCAAGCGGGCTACCGAGCGGTCTATCAAGAGCAGGTCATCTAGGTATGCTATTACCGTTATACCCTGGGCCCTTAATCTGCCCAGTGGAGGGGCCAAGATTTTTGTAAACACCCAAGGTGCAGTAGCTAGCCCGAAAGGCAGAGCTATAAACTGAAAGTGGCGTTTTCCTACTTTGAAACGCAGGTACTTTTGATGAGCAGGGAAAATAGGTACATGTAGGAATGCGTCCTTGATGTCTATTGACGCCAGAAATTCTCCTTCTTGTAGGATGGAGACTACCGATCGGATCGATTCCATGCGAAAGGATCGTATCTTTAGGAATCGGTTTAGATGCTTGAGATCTACAATGGGTCTGACATCTCCATTCGGTTTTGGAACCGTGAAAAGGTTTGAATAAAACCCCAATCCCTGCTCCTGCGTGGGAACAACCACGATAACTTTTTGCAACAATAGTCGCTCCAATGCTAGAAGAGAGACTTCTTTTTCTCTGGGTCTCTGGGAACATTTGATCTGAGGAATTGAGGAGAGGGGAATTCTCAAAACTCTAGTTTGTAACCTAGAGTTAATGTGGACATCACCCATCTGTCCTGGAAATCCTCCTACCAGAGCCTTGAGAACTGTAGCAGTCTTCCCCCCACCCGAGCGAGTGGGGGCACTCCTTCATAAAGAGGCATTAGCGTCTTGTCTAGTAGACTTCCTCTCACAGGACTTCTTTTGTCCCTGGGTCGACTCTGAGATTTATTTCTTGAGCCTGACGGAGGAGGCCGTCGCGACTGCCTGGAGGCTGGTGCTCCTGGCACTGAGGACAGAGCCTGTTTAAAAGAGGGACGTATACCAAATCCTCTCCGAACAGCCTTGCACCATGAAGGGGAAACCCAGCCAGAAGCTTCTTACATGGTGATTCGGCTGAAATTTTTCAACCATAAGATTCTACGCATATGTACCAACCCAAGCGCAAGGCGAAAGGTTTGGATTATAGAATCTCTGATTCAACAGCAAACACAAAGCCGCTGGTAGGTTGGCAAACCCCCGGGCTTGCTGTTCAGGTAAAACTTTGAGGACCTGTTTAACATGGTCTTTCAAGTATTGACAGACTGATTGCTGCCACTGCAGGTTGAGCCATCACTGAACCTGCCAAGAAGAAAATACTTTTCAACAGGAATTCCAATTTCTTATCAGTTGGATCCCTAGGTATCTGAGCGTTGTCGACAAGACAAGCCAGACTTATTTACGGAGGAATGGCGGCGTCAACTGTCGGTATACCCCCCATCTTAGTAAATTTTTTCCTCCATAGGATAAAGTGTTGCAAACTTTTTTAGGCGAAAAAAAATGTTTATCTGGGTGATCCCACTCAGAATAAATAAGCTTTTTCAGTAACCATAAACAGAAAAGCATGTGTAGTTTGAGGAGGCTTCAGTGAACCCAAACCAAAGGAGGGTTCTTTAACTGACTCGGATACAGGTAACCTGAATGTGGAACGGACCAATCCAGCCAAAATTTGCACTAACACCTTCTCATCCTGAAAAGCTGAAGAGGGCCCTTCTCCACTTGATTCCTCAGAAGAGGAATCATAAGTCTCATCCCGATCCTCTGACAGGGATTCCTCTCCTTTTTCCCCAGAGTTCCTCTGTTTGAGGGTCCTGGGTGGTAGAGGGGGACCTAGTGCGTTTTCTTTCACAGAGTGAAGATGCGATTAAGGCCACCAGTCTTTTCTCTAATCCATTAATGGTTGAGGAAAGAACCTCCTGTGTAATGTATACAGGGGCTGAAGTGCCAGAAGCAGCTGCAGCCCCTGACCCCGACGGCTAACCCTGGCCAGCTTCCCCTGGTCCTTGAGGGGGGAAGGTGCTGCAGAAGGGGGGTCCTCAGAGCCTGAGGGAGTCTCTTAGAGCCTCTATTTTTCGGGGTATATGTACCTCTTTTGCCCCTAGTGCAAAACACAAAAAGCAGAGGCACTACCAGAATGCACTGACTGCTGAGCAATGTAGTTCAGCAACTGCCGCTGCTACCAAGTCTCAGTCTGGTGCTCAAGTAAATGTTTGCCTGGGAATGCCTGTGTTTCCCACCTCACATGCGCCTGTCTGCTCTGTGTCCCTCCATAGGCCGTGTGCATCTGAAAAGAGTGCACCTTATAGCCTGTATGCAGCCTGAAATGTGAGCGTTTCACCACGCCGACGTTGCTTTAATGCTCCTCCCGCCCCCCTCGTCTTTTTTTTTTTTTTTTTTAAAAAGACTGTTTCCCACGCGAGCCGAGGCTCGAGATCCTCGGAACTAGCATGGGGGGGGGGGGGGGGGGCGTGGCGGAGGAGAGAGGAGGGCCGGTGGATGGGAAGCCGCTGTAATGGCAGAGGCGTGCGGTGCGGCATACTACCGCTTCCCTGTGCCTTTACCTAAGCCGGGGGGGGGGGGTGAGAATCCCTGTAGGAAAAAAAAAACCCTTCCCACATCCTACCTGGGGCATGGCTTGGAGGAGCGTACAGCGTGGACACCGAAACAAGACAGATCAAGCATGAAAAGGTATGTGCTCTTGACAGCCCCTGGTGGCGACTATAGACATAGCATACATTTACTTACAGGAGAAACCTTATAAGAACTGGAAAAATTCTTAAGGAGTCTTCCCTTACCTTATACAGCTGCAGGGTTCTGTTATAACAGACCCAATCTTCACCTCTCACTGTGGGCTCCGTTTAGAGAAAAACCTTCAGAGACTGGGGCCCCCTATGTATAGGGGGATCCACAGTTCTGGCCCCGTAAAGCATCCCGCCAGGGATATGGCTGAAAAAAACAAATACTGGATCCCGGGGTCCAGCTCTCTAAAAAAGAGAAGCGTTACAGGTAAAACCTTGTTTCTTCGGACACGAGGCCTGGGTACCATCCAATTCGGCCTGGAAAAGACACTTTGAATGGATCCGGCTGCATGGCTTGCCCCAATATAGGATATTCCTTTGGAGC
This sequence comes from Lithobates clamitans, assembly GCA_037952925.1. Taxonomy (NCBI): domain Eukaryota; kingdom Metazoa; phylum Chordata; class Amphibia; order Anura; family Ranidae; genus Lithobates; species Lithobates clamitans. The sequence continues at coordinate 10,387,549 of JBBGZY010000251.1, read as the reverse complement.
TCAGCACAGCACATCTTATTCATGACCAACACCTAAGACACTGGCGAAAAAACGGAGGTATCCCCAGGAAGGGGAGGTGTTATATAGGGGGTTGAACTTCTTGTCTAGGGTGTGACCAGTGTCCAATCACCTAGTGATACCCTATAACCCATCAGTAATTACTGAGTCTCTGTGTCCCGTGATGTACGAGAAAGAAAAGCTTTTTTCCCTAATGACATTTTTTTTTTTTTATTCCTTCTCCAAAACCAAGGGAAATTAACTTTTGGAGAGAGGAGCTTATTCACCTTAAAAATGAAGGCACAAGCTATTTTAGCTGCTAATTAGGTCTTACTATTTTAAAAAGAAAACCTCCACACAAATGAACATCATTACAATGTAATCGTGGTTTAAATGTAATGTGATGTGATGTTTGTTTTTTGACAGATATTTGTTTTGTACTTCTCCAACAGAGCTGTTAACTATTTTTTACCCCCATTAATCTGGCTAGCAGACCTGAAGGTCAGATGGTGAGACACAACATGCCTATGTTGACTGATCAGGAAGGACATCATTATAATCCCTCACTGACCATCAGAAGAAAATATTTTCACCTCATGCTGCAAACCTGCTTGGTGCAAAGACATTTAGTTTTCATGCACACAGGCAGTTAGAATAAGATCTTATCACCTGCTTCTATAGTTTCAATGCAAATGTTTGCTGGATTTAGTCCTCCACCCCAAACTTCCATGCCTGATAGCCACTTTACCTCAATGCATGTGGGACATAAATACAAAAAGGCCAAATCCAGTCCCCATGGCAGATCTGTCCAAAGGCTAACTTATAATAATAATAATTCTATTATAGTGTACCTTTACCAAAGCCAAATGCCTCACAAGCCTTTGATGAAAGTCATCATTTCATAAAGTTGCACCCATATGAAAAAACGATCGACATTGGTTACTAAATGGGATATGAGATTTTTCCCTTCCCGTCTTTCAGGACAGCCACAATGAGAGACCTTGGCTCCTCCTCTTCCTTTGGAAACAATGTGCCAACCCCCATAAATGTTCACTTCCCTCTGTTAGTCTCAGTTATTTACAACAAGTAAAGAGGCGCCTCTGGGTGCAGACGTTTTTATAGATTTAAAATGCTTTAATAAGATATATAGAGATAAACTCACATTGTGGTGATAAAATCAAGCATGATAGTAAGAGTCATGGATGGCGCTCCCAGTCCTGTGCCTGTGAACAGTCTCTGTGGTGGATGTAGTGACGGCTCTTCCTGGTTGTAATGAGCCGGCTTTAGACAATGGAGGAGCGGCCTCAGAACGAAGCTTGAGACACACGAGACAGCTGGCTGCAGGGGGATGACGTCATCAGTAGTGGATGCGTTTCCTGGGCAAGCGCGCTTGGGTGGTAAGCAAGCCGCGCCCCTTTCTCAACAGACTAATCTACTAGACATGCTAGAGAGTTAAGTAAGGATGGGGAGGGGGAGCGGGGCGGAGAAAGGGGAGGGGATGGGGCGGGAGAGCAAAAGGAATATACAGAGCCAAATGCTGTTTAAAGTGATTAATGACGTGAGTAGAAAAGAAAAAATACAGGATAAAACCGGAGACAAAAAATAAGGAGGAGGGAGATATGTAACCAAGGAATAGGGGAGAACAGAGAAGGGGGAAAGGAGGGGGAGGGGGAAAGGAGGGGGAGGGGGGAGGGGGGGAAAGAGGCTGAAGTGGTGAAAAAAAAAAAAAGTACTGAAGTGGTGAAGATGACTTGGAGCAAAAAAAAAAAAAAAAAAAGGGTAGAGAGGGAGGGGGGAGAGGGACAACTGACTGGTCTCTAAAAGCACAAAACAATAATCGGACATGTAAAATGCATCTTATTAATACAACACATTAGTCATAGAGCATATATATATAACAATGGTAAAACACTAAATGTTCAAGATAGATGTATCTACACGCACAACATATGCGTAGATAGCACTGGAAGATAAAGCAAGGAATTAGAAGAGTCTACAATAAAAATATAAAAATATGGCATACTACTGACTATGCTCTACATAGTAGTAAAATTGGGAAAAATTAGAAAAAATTAAAAGAAATTGGAAGGAATTGTAAAATATATATATAAGATGTATAACAATAGGATATATACACGTATATGTACACGTGTAAATGCATATACGCACATATAGAATAAATGCACATATAGAAATATATATAGAAGATATCTGACATAGTACGAAGTTGTATAAAAATGTCAATAGGACTATAAAAAGGGGAAACCAGTGTCTGCAATACTGAATGGGGCCATAGGTCTAGGGGATAATGAAGAACAATATAGTTATTTTATTTGTAAGCCTATATAGTTGTGAACTCTCTACATTATGGGCAGAAAGACGAAGGTACTGGAATTACAGTATTACAGTATGGTAGAGATTTCTATTCCTTCGCTCATACCCCCAGGTGAGAGAACGTCTAACTGGTAAATCCAGAACGTTTAACGGGCGCATAGTTTTTTGAAATGTTCTGCAGCTGGTAGAGATCTAGGGATCTCTAACCCTATGGTGGATTTTTTATGGACTTGGGCAAAGTGTTTGGGCACACTATGTGCCACCTTTAGGGGATCAATTCCACCCTCAATAGCTCTTCGGTGTTCACCGAACCTGGTCCTGAGTGCTCGTATCGTACGGCCCACATAAAGTAGGCCGCAAGGACAGGATAGTCCATAGATCACAAAATCTGAAGAGCAGTTGTAAAAATCTTTTAGCGCATGAGTAACACCCTTGGTGGTGAAGGACTTCTGGCCATGGTTAACAAATCTGCAGGTTTTGCACAGTGTTTTTTTACACTGGAACATCCCAACCAGTGGGATGAGTACGGGCTGGCTGGGGGGGACAGTGTTTTGATCGGATTCTACTAGGAGCTATTTTTGTTTTGATGTTGGGAGCTCTGCAATATGTGACCTTGGGTTTTTCAGAAATGTAGGGTTTTAGTAGTAGGTTTTGTAGTAGTATGTCCCAATGATCCGCTAGAATTCTTTCCATTTTCTTGAATTGACAGTGGAAGGTGGTGGTAAACCGTACTATATGTTGGTCAGGGTCTCGAGATAGTTTCGGAGGTTTGCCTTTAAGATAGTGCTTAAAGGCTCGGTCCGTGAGATCTACAGGATAGCCTTTGTCTGTAAATTTGTTTTTGAGTAAAGTACTCTGGTGGACGTAGTCAATTTCTCTGGTGCAGTTCTGTCTTAGTCGGCAGAACTGCCCCTTTGGGATGTTATTGATCCATTGCGAAAGATGGTAACTTTTATAGTGCAAAAATGAATTGCCAGCAGTCGGTTTGACACAGTTTTTGGAGATGATGGTGGAAGTGACTACGTCAGCCCCTAACTCCAGATCGAGAAAGGGCAACGTATCAGGGCTGGCAACAAAGGTAAAAGATAAGCCATATTGGTTCTCATTGCAATATTTTACGAAGTCTGTAATCACATCGACGTCGTCATCCCAGATGATGACGATATCGTCGATATAACAACCGAAGAATATAATGTGACGGGCATATGGGTTATTGTGGAGAATGTGTAGATTCTCCCAATAGCCCATGGCCAAGTTGGCATATGAGGGCGCAAAATTGGCCCCCATCGCTGTTCCCTGTATTTGGACATAGAATTCTTCATCGAATTGGAAATAGTTGTGTGTGAGACAGTATGAAGTCGCTTCCAAGATAAATGCTGCCTGGCGAGGATTGATGAGGGTATCTTTTGCTAGAAAGTGTTCGAGTGCTCTTAGGCCGAACGCATGGGGGATCAATGTGTACAAAGAGTTCACATCCAGGGAGAGCCATGTGTAAGTAGGCTCCCACCTGTATGCTGAGATGCCTATGCGCCCGTGAAACGTTCTGGATTTACCAGTTCTCTCACCTGGGGGTATGAACGAAGGAATAGAAATCTCTAACATACTGTAATACTGTAATTCCGGTACCTTCGTCTTTCCGCCCATAATGTAGAGAGTTCACAACTATATAGGCTTACAATTAAAATAACTATATTGTTCTTCATTATCCCCTAGACCTGTGGCCCCATTCAGTATTGCAGACACTGGTTTCCCCTTTTTATAGTCCTATTGACATTTTTATACAACTTCGTACTATGTCAGATATCTTCTATATATATTTCTATATGTGCATTTATTCTATATGTGTGTATATGCATTTACACGTGTACATATACGTGTATATATCCTATTGTTATACATCCTATATATATTTTACAATTCCTTCCAATTTCTTTTAATTTTTTCTAATTTTTTCCAATTTTACTACTATGCAGAGCATAGTCAGTAGTATGCCATATTTTTATATTTTTATTGTTGACTCTTCTAATTCCTTGCTTTATCTCCCAGTGCTATCCACGCATATGTTGTGCGTGTAGATACATCTATCTTGAACATTTTAGTGTTTTACCATTTTTATATATATGCTCTATGACTAATGTGTTGTATTAATAAGATGCATTTTACATGTCCGATTATTGTTTTGTGCTTTTAGAGACCAGTCAGTTGTCCCTCTCCCCCCTCCCTCTCTACCCTTTTTTTTTTTTTTTTTTTGCTCCAAGTCATCTTCACCACTTCAGTCCTTTTTTTTTTTTTCACCACTTCAGCCTCTTTCCCCCCCTCCCCCCTCCCCCTCCTTTCCCCCTCCCCCTCCTTTCCCCCTTCTCTGTTCTCCCCTATTCCTTGGTTACATATCTCCCTCCTCCTTATTTTTTGTCTCCGGTTTTATCCTGTATTTTTTCTTTTCTACTCACGTCATTAATCACTTTAAACAGCATTTGGCTCTGTATATTCCTTTTGCTCTCCCGCCCCATCCCCTCCCCTTTCTCCGCCCCGCTCCCGCTCCCCATCCTTACTTAACTCTCTAGCATGTCTAGTAGATTAGTCTGTTGAGAAAAGGGCGCGGCTTGCTTACCACCCAAGCGCGCTTGCCCAGGAAACGCGTCCACTACTGATGACGTCATCCCCCTGCAGCCAGCTGTCTCGTGTGTCTCAAGCCTCGTTCTGAGGCCGCTCCTCCATTGTCTAAAGCCGGTTCATTACAACCAGGAAGAGCTGTCACTACATCCACCACAGAGACTATTCACAGGCACGGGAATGGGAGCGCTATCCATGACTCTTACTATCATGCTTGTTTTTATCACCACAATGTGAATTTATCTCTATATATCTTATTAAAGCATTTTAAATCTATAAAAACGTCTGCACCCAGAGGCGCCTCTTTACATGTTGTATTTCAGCCTCAGGACCATGGTTTCATTCCTACTATGATGGCAGCCCTGCTTGCTTCTCTGGGCGTTTTTTTCCCTCATCCTGATCACAACAATATATGGACTATTGGCCTATTGTATGGACTGTCATTGTTCACATTTTATATTTCATTTTTTGACTGTCCTTTGATTGCTGTATTGTATAGCTTTATTGTATAGATTTGATTATGTGGGAGCTCTAGGTGATTGCGCCTAGACTTATTTCAGTCTCAGTTATTTGTGTTTCCCCCGGTGGGGAGACGCTGTGCAGGAATCTGGCCTAAGAAAGTCAGAGACTGGGGGCTGTATTTTTAGTCCCTATTTTGGAGACGGGTTCTCCCAGGGCAGTGGCATTGTACTCAACGGCTGCATTTTTGCCTCCCCAACTTCGCCGAGTGCTGGTGGAAGACTTGGGGCCCGCTATCACAGCCACAGGGCTGTTGACAGGGAAGCTTCACTGTTCCCTCTGTACAGAGTACAGGCCGCAGAGTGGAACCAGGCGGGCCGGACAGCGAGTGACATCATTTACGGCCAGGGAAGGGGGCGCGGAAGTTTTCCCTTTGACCTGCGACTTCCAATTCTGGGTCGCAGGGCTGATAGGGGGCCTGGCAGAGGCTGGAGACGAGTCGGAGCACAGGCAGTGTGAGCACTACACAGGCAGCACCACCAGCTCAGACAGCGCTAAGCGATGCCAGCTCCAGCCATCCAAAGGCAAGGGCACCCTGGGGAAGTGTCCTCTCTGCCTAGGATTTTCCTCTCCCACCATGGTTCCTGTAGTGGGGGGGGGGAGGAACCCCTCTAGGTGGTCGGGGGGGGAATCAAGTCCCTTATTTTTTTTAGAAGGGGCTAGGTACTCCCCATGCTTGTTTTCTCTGTGTGATGTCTTATGGGGATATTGATTTGTGCTTTTTTGTATGTATTTCAGAAAGCTACTGAAAAAAAAAAGCTCAGCATAGCTCTAAGAGAAAGTGCGCCTCCTGTAGGGACACCCTGGGGGAGGCTTGGAAAAAAGTTTTATGTAAAGATTGTATTGATGCTCTGGTTAGCGAACAGCAGACAGGGTTAGCAGCATTGGTTAAAGAGTTGTCCTCAGCTTTTCAGTCTTTCAAAACCTTATTTGAAGGCTTACAATTTCCCACTAATCCCCTACCTGCAACCCAGAGTACAACCCCGCCCCTGGCACAGGGCTCTGCATCTTCCCAACCTATGCCCACTGCTTTGGCAGAGGAGACTACGGGGGCTTCCAGAGAAGAGGCTAGGGAGGAACCAGACAGTGCTACCTCCGGTTCTCAGGACGAATAGGAGGGAGAGAACCAGGACAGGGAGTCCAGGAAACCTTCAAAATACAAACTGTCCCTTGATGAGTACCTTTTAGGGGCAGTCTATACCACCCTGGACAAGAAAACCCTATCTCTCCACGACCAAATGTATAAGGGCTTGGGAGAACAGAAAAAGAAAGTGTTCCCAGTCCACGGGGTCCTGGTAGAGACAGTCAAAAAGGAATGGCAGGATCCTGAGCGTAAACCCTTCTTTTCCAGGTCCCTAAAAAGAAGGTTTTCATTTTCGGATGACCCTGCATCAATCTGGAACAAGAACCCCAGACTGGACGCAGCATTCTCGCAAGTTTCCAGAAAAACAGATCTGGCCTTCGAGGATTTAAGGGCTCTGACAGATTCCATGGACAAGAGAATTGATTCCCTTCTAAAAAAGACCTGGGAATCAACTCTGGGTAATCGGAAACTAGAGATGGCGGTCACCGTGGTGGCTGGTAACCTCGAACATTGGCTTACATAAATTCAAGCCCACGTCGAGGAAGGTACGGCAAAAGAGACCATTTTGTCATCTTTTCTGACTGTTTTGCGAGGAGTAGCCATATATAGCGGATGCTTCTGCTGAGTCGGTCCGCATGTCAGCCAGGACCGCTGCACTGGCCAACTCATCCAGAAGGGTCCTCCTGGCTCAAAATATGGACAGGCGACAATGCCTCTAAAATTAAATTATGTGGCATTCCGCTGACTGGGGACGTTCTCTTCGGCCCAGGTCTGGAAGCGGTATTAGACTGCACAGCCGATAAGAAAAAGAGGAACTCAAGAGGTAATCCAACTGGAAAGAACTAAAAGCAATTGGATTAGCACTCGAAGCCTTCAAAGGGGAACTCCTGGGCCAACATATCCAGGTGCGTTGGGACAACTCCTCGGTCATTGCTTATATAAACAAGCAGGATGGCACGAGAAGTTGAGTCCTGTTGAGTCCTGTTAAGTCTAGCAACAGAGATCCTGAGCTGGGTAGAAGTCAACGCACTTTCCCTTTCCACAGTGTTTCTAAAGGGGTAAGAGAATGTAGTGGTCGACTTCCTTAGCCGAAAACAGCTGAGAGAAGGCGACTGGGTACTCAATCAGGAGGTTTTCGACCCTCTAATCATGAGATGGGGCCCCCCAGAAGTGGACCTATTTGCTTCAAAAAGCAATATAAAGACCCCATGCTTCTTCTCACTAAACAGATGGGAAAACGCTCTAGGAGTAGATGCCCTGACACAAAGCTGGCACTTTAAAACTTGCTATGCCTTCCCACCTCCGGTTCTTCTGAAGAGGAAGTACTAAAAACCAAGGGTTTTTCTGATCAACTAGTAGCCACCCTTCTCACTAGTAAGAAGGAGGAGATGCACCAAATCTACCAGAAGGTTTGGGGGCGCTTTAGAGAGTGGTGTTTAGAGAACTCCATTTAGGTGCAGAGCCCTATAGCAGTCTTGGAGTTTTTGCAATGCGGTGCAGATAAGGGGCTAGCCACCAGTACCCTTAAGAGCCAAGTCTCGTATTTAGAGAAATCCCTGGCCACCAACCCCTGGGTGGTCAGATTTTTCAAAGCTCTAGCAAGACAGAGGCCAGTGCAGAGTCCATCCTTCCCTAAGTGGGACTTTTCCCTGGTCTTACAGGCCCTAACGGAGCCTCCATTTGAGCCTTTAGAAGATTGTGCTCTAAAGCATTTAACTTACAAAACCTTTTTTTTGATGGCAGTGACCACTGCTAGGAGGGTCAGCGAAATAGAGGCTCTTTCCGTTAGACCCCCCTTTTGTGTTATTTTTTCAGATCGTGTCATTTTTAAGACTGATCTGGCTTTTTTTACTGAAGGTGGCTTCAAAATACCATAGAAGCCAGGAGGTAATTCTGCCCACTTTTTGACTTCATCACTCAAGTGAAAGGGAATTTAGGTTCCATACTTTAGACGTAAGGAGATGTATCCTACGGTATATAGAGCTGACGAAGCGTTTTAGAAAGTCAGGCTCTCTGTTTATTTTGTTTGGTGGCGCAAGGAGGGGACAGAAGGTGTCTAGACGCACCATTGCCAGATGGCTCAGGGTAGCCATTAGTCAGGCCTACAAATTGGCAGATAAAGAGGCTCCCATGGGAACTAAAGCACACTCTATTAGGGCTATGGCAGCTTCGCAGGTGGTAAAAGCTGGAGCAACGCCAGAGCAGATTTGCAAGGCAGCAATATGGTCCAGTTATACCACCTTTGTGAAACATTACAGAGTGGACCTGGTATCGGCAAATGAGCAGGCCTTTGGGTGAAAGGGTTCGGCAAGCTGTTGTCCCGCCTTAAAGTGGTAAGAGCTCGCCTATCCTCTCATTGTGGCTGTCCTGAAAGACGGGGAGGGAAAATTAGAGTTAGGCTTACTGGTAACGTCTTTTCCTGTAGTCTTTCAGGACAGCCCTAGTTACCCACCCATATTTTTTGGGGGGGGTCTTGAGGAAGACCTAAACACAGGCACAATAGTAATATGTGACGGTATGTTAACGTGTTCTTGTGTCTCCCCAGCTGACCGGAGGTGCTCTAGAAAAAACTGAGGCTGGCAGGGGGAGGTGAAAATTTATGGGGGGGTGGAGCAGTGTTTCCAAAGGAAGAGGAGGAGCCAAGGTCTCTCATTGTGGCTGTCCTGAAAGACTACAGGAAAAGACGTTACCGGTAAGCGTAACTACTTTGCTATTCTCCTTGAGTCTCTACAATGAAGCATGATGGCTGGTGTTATCATTTGGCTGCTTTTCTGCAGCCAGGACTGGGAAAATGGTTTGAATTTGTTTACAAGAGAACTGTGACTGAGAGATTTGCCTTTCACTTTCAAATGACCCTAAACACAGCCAAGCCTACACTGGAAAAGTTTAAAACAAAGAACCTGAATTCCAATTGGAGAGATGTCTTGCCTTTGGCTATTTCTATAACAATCAGCTGCAAAACCTAAAAAAATACTGTTACCCAGCTTGAGAAGTGGCCTAGACAACAGCACTCCATAATTACTCACATTCTCATAGCAGGACCCCTCTCCATTTCTTGGAACGGGAAATCCGCTCTTCTGTTTCTCCCTCAATATATTGTAATTCTAAATCAGCATTTCCACATGGAATATATGTTTGCCAGAGCTCATCTTACCCTGGCCAGATTTCTTAGAGATTGGGAACCCTGGTTGACTGGTAGTACCCCACTATCTGAATAACCTCCCTCACCATCAGAAAAAGGAAGGGTTAAACCTTGTCTTAAGCCTAGTACACACTATCCGTTTTTTCTGGTTGAACAGAAAAAAACTGACAGCTCAGGTCAGCCACTGTACTAACAATCCAATGTTGGGACATCGTTCTTCTCCACTGAGCTATTGTGTTCTGACGGGGTACGGCCACCCGCCTGAAAACTCCGGTAAGAAAAACACTTTAGAATACAAATGATCTGGAGCTGATCGGCTGCTGGTTTTCCAGCGTGCTTGTCCAACAGAGGCTGGCCAAATGGACCGACACCATACACAACGGGCCGAATGCTGGCCGTTTTTTATTGAACCGCCCGATGTCCCCCGACATTCGGCCCGTGTGTACTAGGCTTTACTCCTAGCAAGGACCAGTGGTAACCTTTCTTTCTTCACAGATTAAACTATACTTCATTATTTCCTGTACAATCTTCTATTGCTTACTCTCTAATATAATGTTTACTACCCGGACCATGCTGCACGATTTGTAGAGTATTGTGCAGCATCTTTATTTGTATTCTAAAGTGTTTGTATTATGTATCTGTTGACTGTTGATACCTTATGCCTTCTAGAATTTTATGTCCTTTTATCACTGTAAGTTCTCATAATAACTTTAATAAAACTACAAATGAAAAAAAAATTACTGTAACTGAACATTCCTCATTATACCTATCAGTGCATTTTTGCCAAGACTGCAGTTCGCAGGATCAAAATTTGAAAAGCTGTTACAGACTTGCCCCACAAATAATGCAGCCAAAGGTGCTTTTATCAACTATTGATTTAAGGGAGTGAATACCTATGCATTCAACATTACCTGTCAGAGCTAGATTGCTGTCTGTGCCCTTGTTGGGGAGATTTGCCTTCTCAATTTGTCTACTGTTATTACCAAATGTGAAAGAAAATGCCAAATTTTGGGCTGTCACCACAACTACTGTAGTAGTTGTAGTACTGTGCAGTTCCAAGAGCACTTTCTCAGATATTGTGCAGCTCTCACTGCTCTTATTTTTCAATACATACTGTATATATTTTTTATTTTTAACTTTATTTGTAATGTATTTTGTAATGAACAGTAACATTTTTGCAAGCACAGTGCTTATGTTGGAAAACTATGTTATATTTGTTAAGGCTGTAACAGTGGAACCAAGAATGGTAGCAGACATGGATCCCCAAGGTCTCTAAACGGGAGTCCTGAGGCGCCTTCTAGTTCTAAAGCAGATGACAGGCAGGCCGACCTACTCAGTGCTGAAATACAAGCAATGTGCCTGGAAAAGACTAGAAAAATAGTCACATTGGGGTGAGTGGTTTTGCTTCTCGTTTGTTAAGCCATCTGTGGAATCTAAAAATTGAAACTGGACTGTTTCTTTAAATAGATGTAATTATAAACCTTTTCATCGTTTCTCTTGCTTGTTATTTTAATAGACCTTAGGTTACATGCTGCAACCTTCTGTTGATTGGGTACTGGCAAAAACTTTTGTTAGGACTGCCCCTAGAGCGTACCCATATCGCCCTGCCCACATCGCAAGGCTCCAGTTTTTTCTAGTGTCCTTGGGTGATAGACCAGTTCTCCTGGAGAGGTTCTTTTTTTTTTAGTTGCATAGTTACATAGTAGGTAAGGTTGAAAAAAAAGACACAAGTCCGTCAAGCCCAACCTATGTGTGTGATTATATGTCAGTATTACATTGTATATCCCTATATGTTGCGGTCGTTCAGGTGCTTATCTAATAGTTTTTTAAAACTATCGATGCTCCCCGCTGAGACTACCGCCTGTGGAAGGGAATTCCACATCCTTGCCGCTCTTACAGTAAAGAACCCTCGACGTAGTTAAAGGTTAAACCCCTTTTCTTCTAATTTTATTGAGTGGTTGTGTGTCTTGTTAAACTCCCTTCCGCAAAAAAGTTTTATCCCTATTGTGGGATCACCAGTACAGTATTTATAAATTGAAATCATATCCCCTTTCAAGCATCTCTTCTCCAGAGAGAACATAGTGCTCGTAACATTTCCTCATAACTAATATCTTCCAGACCCTTTATTAGCTTAGTTGCCCTTCTTTGTACTTGCTCCATTTCCAGTACATCCTTCCTTACGACTGGTGCCCAGAACTGGACAGCATACTCTAGGTGCGGCCAGACCAGAGTCTTGTAGAGCGGGAGAATTATTGTTTTATCTCTGGAGTTGATCCCCTTTTTAATGCATGCCAATATTCTGTTTGCTTTGTTAGCAGCAGCTTGGCATTGATGCCATTGCTGAGCCTGTCATCTACTAGGAACCCCAGGTCCTTTTCCATCCTAGATTCTCCCAGAGGTTCTTCCCCCAGTGTATAGATTGCATTCATATTTTTTGCCACCCAAATGCATTATTTTACATTTTTCTACATTAAACCTCATTTGCCATGTAGTTGCCCACCCCATTAATTTGTTCAGATCTTTTTGCAAGGTTTCCACATCCTGTGGAGAAGTTATTGCCCTACTTAGCTTAGTAACATCCGCAAATATAGAGACTGAACTGTTTACCCAATCCTCCAGGCCGTTTATGAACAAAATAAATAGGATTGTTCCCAGCACAGAACCTTGGGGGACCCCACTACCCACCTCTAACCATTCTGAGTACTCCCCATTTATCACCACCATCTGAACTCGCCCTTGTAGCCAGTTTTCAATCCATGTACTCACCCTATGGTCCATACCAACAGACCTTATTTTGTTCAGTAAACGTTTATGGGGAACTGTGTCAAATGATTTTTCAAAATCCAAATACACCACGTCTACGGGCCTCCCTTTATCTAGATGGCAACTCACCTCCTCATAAAAGGTTAATAGATTGGTTTGACAAAAACGATTCTTCATGAATCTATGATGATTACTGCTAATGATACCGTTCTCATTACTAAAATCTTGTATATAGTCCCTTATCCCCTCCAAGAGCTTGCATACTATTAATCCTAGGCTAACTGGTCTGTAATTCCTGGGGATGTATTTTGGGCCCTTTTTAAATATTGGTGCTACGTTGGCTTTTCTCCAATCACCTGGTACCATTCCAGTCAGTAGACTGTAGGGGTGCAACGGATCAAAAAACTCACGGATCGGATTGATCCTCGGATCAGAGTCACGGATCGGATCATTTTCAGATCAGCAAAAAAAAACAAACAAACACACAAATCTTGTTACACCCACCGAAGTTTTAGATTTAAAAGCTATTTTCAACACAAAACGGAGCTTATATGCATAAATACAGTATTTGTAGATCGGACAGACTGTTTAGATGTTAGATTTTAAAAGCAACAGCAAACCTGCCGACCTTACATGGTTGCTAATGTGACAGAACACCTCTGATTTTCACATTTAATGTCCCACACTGTAATATAGCCACATGTCCCCCACTGTAATATAGCCACATGTCCCCCACCGTAATATAGCCACATGCCCCCCACCGTAATATAGCCACATGTCCCCCACCGTAATATAGCCACATGTCCCCCACCGTAATATAGCCACATGTCCCCCACCGTAATATAGCCACATGTCCCCCACCGTAATATAGCCAGTCCATGTCCCCCACCGTAATATAGCCAGTCCATGTCCCCCACCGTAATATAGCCAGTCCATGTCCCCCACTGTAATATAGCCAGTCCATGTCCCCCACTGTAATATAGCAGTCCATGTCCCCCACTGTAATATAGCCAGTCCATGTCCCCCACTGTAATATAGCCAGTCCATGTCCCCCACTGTAATATAGCCAGTCCATGTCCCCCACTGTAATATAGACACAGACTTCCCACTGTATTAGTGCTGTGCCTGTTAGTCAGACTCATACCTTGCTTTAGAGAAGCCGCCAAACCCACGAGTTGGGGGCGGGGTGATGACGCCAGCACGATGCTCAGCGCCGCCGGATGTACCAAGATGGCCCCGGCTTCGGCCTAGCTCCGGAGCCGCGGCCATCTTGGTACACCCGGCCGGGTGTACCAAGATGGCCGCGGCTCCGGAGCTAGGCCGAAGCCGCGGCCTTTCCTAAAACCCGAGGCCGCGGAGCGCTCCGCGGATCGCGGGTGTGCCGATCCGAACAGGGTGGCCCGTTCGGATCGCGGATCGGTGACAATCCGTTGCACCCCTAGTAGACTGTCAGTAAAAATTAGGAATAATGCTCTGGCAATTACTTGACTGAGTTCCCGAAGTACCCTCGGATGCAAGCCATCTGGTCCCAGTGATTTATTAATGTTAAGTTTCCCAAGTCTAATTTCAATTCTGTCCTCTGTTAACCATGGAGGTGCTTCCTGTGATGTGTGATAAGGATAAACACTGCAGTTCTTTTTACTGAAGCTCCCCAATTCCCTCATGAAGACAGAGAAGAAGAATAAACTCAATACCTTCGCCATCTCCCCATCCTTTGTAACTAGATGTCCTTCCTCATTCTTTATGGGGCCAATATGGTCTGTCCTCCCTTTTTTACTGTTTACATACTTAAAGAATTTATTGGGATTTTTTTTACTCTCCTCCACTATGTGTCTTTCGTGTTCTATCTTAGCCTCCCTAATTGCACCCTTATATTTCTAAGTCTGAATGCTGATGATGGTGCCTCAACCTTCTCCTTTTGCTTTTATATGCATTTTTACATTGGAGTTAAGCCATCCAGGACTTTTGTTCACCATTTTAAATGTATTACCCAATGGGATGCATTGGCTAATGCCCTTATTTAATATGCTCTTAAAGCAAACCCATCTCTCCTCCGTATTCTTTATTCCTAAGATTTTATCCCAATTCATGCCTTCTAACAAGGTACGTAGTTTAGGGAAGTTGGTTCTTTTGAAATTCACTGTCTTTGTATTCCCCTTATGTTTCCTATTTGTGTGATTTATACTGAAGCCAATTGACCTGTGATCGCTGTTTCCTAAATTGCCCCGTATTTCCACATCCGTGAACAGGGCTGTATTGTTGGTAATCGGTAGATCCAGTAACACTTTATTTCTAGTTGGTGCGTCTACCATCTGAAGCATAAAATTGTCCTGCAAGACATTCTAACCCCTTTCACACCAAGGCGTTTTTTGCAGCGTTTTAGCGTTAAAAATAACGCTCATAAAACGCTCCCCATGCATCTTAATGGACCCTTTCACACTGAGGCGTTGCGCTGGCGGAGCGTTGAGAAAAGTCCTGCAAGCAGTATCTTTTTAGCAGCTTTTGGGCGTTGAAAAAAGCACTTTAAAAACGCCCCTCTCCATTGAAATGAATTGAAAACGCTGTAAAAACGCCTGAATAGCGCTTATGATCCGCCCTGAGCTGTAGAAAATTCACATGATCTCACAAAAAGGTAAACATGCAAGCAGAAAAGAGAGCATCTACAACAACAGGACGGAACTTGTGGGAAGGTCAGAATGATTAAACAGACCATCAAAGTGCCAAAAAAACAAAATTAAAGTGCCAAAAAAAAGAATTAATCCCAGAAAAATGAAGATTTGAAGTAAAACAAGACACTGCTTGTTAATTTACAAGACACTGCTTGTTTTACATGATATCACAAAGGATAAACATGCAAGCAGAAAGATAGCATCAATAACACATGCTTCAATAACGCTTGAAAAACGCTGTTAAAACGCCTGCAGCGTTTCGTTAATTTTACCGCTAATGCCCCAAAAACGCGGTAATAACGCTAAGGCATTTTAGGGCGTTTTTGAAGCGCCTTGGTGTGAAAGGGGTCTTAGGAACTGGCGAGCCTTAGACAAATGCATGGTTCCTTCCACCCAGTCTATGTCTGGATAATTAAAATTATCATTATTATAACACTTCCCATCCTTGCTGCTAATCCAACTTGTGATAGGAGATCTGTCTCCCCCTTCTCCCTCAGGTTAGGGGGCCTATAGCATACTCCCAGTAAAATTTTCCCCTTGCTTTATCCCCTTGGAGCTTTACCCATAAGGATTCCACCTCCTCCCTAGCTCCCTTAGTGATATCATCTCTTACATTCACTTGTACATTATTTTTGATATATAGGCATACCCCTCCCCCTTTTTTACCCTCTCCATCCTTTATCCCTGCGATAAAGGGTATACCCTTGAATGGTTGCCAGCTAATCTGTTGAGCTGTTGAGCCAGGTCTCTGAAATTCCCACAAAATCCAAATCCTCCTTGTACAACAGTATCTCTAAGTTCACCCTTCTTGTCCGCCAGGCTCCTGGCATTGGTGAACATGCCACGTAGTTTAGAACGGTCGCATACTATCCTCTTTTTTGGTGTTCCGAGATTGCAACTAGGACTTGTTACTATACTTACCTTGGGTTTATGTGCTTTAGTCAACCTACCACTAATGCCTCCAATACTACCCTCTGGAATATGTTCCATGCTGACTATCTCTACCTCTGGTCCCCCCCTTTGCCCCCCCCTCGCCTAGTTTAAAAACCGTCCCTTCTATAGTACTGGTGGTCGACTGAGAAGTCGGCCCAGTCTTCCAGCAACCCAAACCCCTTTTTACTACACCAGCTCTTCAGCCACTTGTTTACTTCTCTAATCTCCCTCTGCCTTTCTGGTGTGGCTCGATGTACCGGTGGTATTCCTGAGAATACTACCTTGGAGTTCCTTTTCCTCAATTTAGCTCCCAAGTCCCTAAAACTTCTTTAGGACACTCCATCTGCTTTTGACTTTGTCATTGGTTTCTTTTGTTTTTTTTGTTGTTTTTTTAAACCATTGATTTTTTTCATCTGAAACATCTATAAACATTTGACTTATTTGTCCTATGCTACACAGCAGCTTCCAGATTGGTTTCTCCCCTTAGTGTACCTCTGGGGCTGGCCTGTAATGTTTGCTTTAGGTAATAGATTGTATGTTAGGTGCTCACCTTGGCGCGAAGTGCAGCATATGAAGTTAGCTCCAGGGTGCTACACAGGTCCAGGGCTGTGGTCCTCTTATAAAGTTCCCAGACCCTGAATACCCCTTCATACCACCGTGATGGGTGACACCTCAGCCTTATCATAGCACATGATGTGATTTAGTAGGCAGAGAACTGAGTATTGTTCACTTTGTGCCCCCCACCCCCACCCCTTCAATTTTGTCTCTGGTGCTTCAGTGAATATTTAAAAATGTTAGTGTTTTTTCCCATCTGGACTTGGTTTCAGAAGGATGTGAAAACTGCGCCATGCCTACCAGATGGTGTTTCCACCTGCCTCTGGGAATGCACGTAGTACGTTGCTGCATTACTGCAGCCATCTTCTTCAGCGATACAGCCACTCAAACTCAGCACCTCGGTTATAGCGGCCTTTTCTCCCAGACATTGCAAAACCACGTTCCATTCTGCATGCTTGAACCCACTTGGGATCCCCTTAATAGCAAATGTGGATCACAGGCATAAGGCTGAATAGTATGTGTTCCGCAGACAGCCTACAGGAAACATAGACATACCTACTTGGGCTTCTGGCGGGTGAGCCTTGGCCTTTTCTAAACCGATCAGACTTGCAGGCCCAAGGTCCCCTATTCCATCCTGCTTCTCAGACCCTGGCTTTTAATGGCATGACTGTTGAAACCCAAGTCCTAAATGATGAGGGTATCTCTGACATAATCCTTCCCGCTTTGCCCAGAGCATCACTCATGGAAGGCCTTCTTTGCATGGTGTGAGGACAGAAGGATTAACCCCAGGGGAATACTCTATCACTCGTATTCTGGGCTTTCTTCAGTCTAGTCTTGTCAAGTGGCTGGCCCGGAGTACCCTCAACAGACAGGTTTCTGCCCTATCCTTCCTTTTTCAGAAACCCTTGCCTTGCAGTACCTTATCAGGACTTTTCTACAGGGAGTTGCTCATACAATTCCTCCAATTCAGCCTCCTGTGTCACCTTGGGATCTCAACCTGATGCACCTCTTTGAACCAATTAAGAGATTCCTTTGAAAGACTTCACCTTTTTAAGGTTGCCTTTTGGTCGCCATCATGTCTGTCACACGGATTTCTTACCTATGTTGTAAAGGGACTTGTTTAACGCTAGAACAAGTTGGTTTTTAGACCAAGCCCTCCTTTTTGTTCACGTTGGACTTTTTTTTTTTTACCTCAGAGGGCATTTTACCTCATTCCCTGTATCCTGCTCCAAAAGATGACAAGGAAATTACATTTGGGTGTGGTCAGGACTGTCAGGGTCTATCTGAAAGCTGCAGCCTCTGTTTGCAAGACTTGAGTCCTTATTTGTCTTCTGTGGACCCTCCTACCTGTAAAAGACACCCTGTCTACCACTCCACCTTTGACAGGTGGAACAGACCACTCATTTCCAGAGCTTACATCTTTAACCATCTCAATAAAGGGCACTTTCACCCCCTTCCCGCCCGGGCCATTTTTCAGCTTTCAGCACTGTCGCACTTTAAATGACAATTGTGCGGTAATGCTGCACTGTACCCAAATTCATTTTTAACATTTTTAATTAATTTCTTAAAACAAATACAGCTTTCTTTTGGTGGTATTTAATCACTGCTGGGTTTTTATTTTTTACACAAAAAAAAAAGACTGAAGATGTTAAAAAAAAAAAGTTTTTCTTACTTCCTGTCAGTAAAGTGGAGGGCCACCCTGAAAAAAAAAATCACCAAAAATCCTAAAAAAAAATAAAAAAAAAAACATTTGAAAAAATTTTTTAAACTTGCATAAAACCTTGTTGCTAGGCAGTCTTCCTAATCTGCCTCTTCCTCTTCCACGGTGTGTTCTGCTCCTCAGTGAGCAGCCCCTTTGTCTTCTGGGAATTGTGTGTGTTCCCAGAACACCCCGGGGCCATTCACAGAACGGAGCGCCGCGCCGCAGGAAACTGGCAGTGAAGTCGCAAGGCTCCACTGCCTGTTTCCCTTAGGATGGCGGTGCCGGGACCTGAGAGCCGAGGGACGGGTCGGCCTCCGGCGGCCGACATTGCGGGCACCCAGGACAGCTAAGTACTTATTTAAAGTCAGCAGCTACAGTGTAAAAAAGTGCTTTTTTTAGGACGGAATCCCGCTGTAAATAAGTAATTTTTCCCCTTCACTCAAGGGCGGCACTGATGAAGCACTAATATGCAGCACTAATGGGCTTTGATAGATGGCACTGATGGGCAGGCACTGAGAGGCTGCCCTGACTGGCATTACTAATGGGCACTGATGGGTACTGATTGGTGGCACTGGTGATCAGTGCCCTGATTACCTGTCCAGGTCTCCTGCGAGGAGATGCTGCTGATCGGCTCTCCTCATCACACTCTGTGTGAGGCGATGAGAGCCAATTACCGGCACTTCCGCATTTACATGTGACTGGCTGTGATTGGATACAGCCGATCACATGGTTAAAGAGCCACGTCATCGGCTCTTTACAGAGATTTGGGTCACGCCGTGTCCTAAAAACACGGCCCAGCCATGATCGCCGTGCTGCGCGCCCCCACGAGCGGCTGTTCTGGGGTGATGTCTTATGGTGTCCGCCCAGAACGAGAGCCGCACCGCACCTCTGTCATTTGACGGTGGGCAAGTGGTTAAGGAAAGGTTCCCTCTTTCCCATCAGAAGGTGTCCTGTGGGTTTTCCTAAACCATTGTTTCTTATGGCTTTTTGACAGTTTTCAGTTGCTGTGTTCAAACACACACAACAGCTCCCCAAAAGTCCTCTGGGTGGCAGACATGATTCTGAAAATATATGAAAACAGCAGAGAGCGCACGCCAGCCCTAGTGTGTTATCGTTTAATTGATGAAGATAAGTGTATAAAAACAAGGGTTGCAATCACAAACATCCAGCGTTAAACGGCATAAACAGCTCCATAATAGCCTCCTCTCCTGGTCTGTAAAGATCAGTTAGCTCACAGCAATTAGCAGCATGGTAAAGTGTTTCAGTAAGCACAGGTCGCCTGCTTCCTTGTAACACACCGCCCAACGCACTCGCACGGACCAGCCGGCGCTGCGTGACGTCACTCGCAGCCGGGAGGGGATGCACAGCGATACAGCTGACTCCTCTCGTAAGCTTCACACAGTTGCTAGGACAGCATGTTTCAGAGGTGTGGCCTCCTTCTTCAGGTCTGTGTTGTTCCCCACCGCTCAGTTTTATTGCTTGGGTGCATCTCGTGGTCAAATCCAGACCTATGTCCAGTTGTGTAAGGTTAAGATAATCGCAATTTTGACTTACCTGTAAATAGTGTATCTTGGAGTACAATCTAGGACACAGAGCCCTCCTCTCTGTCTTAATCAATCCTTATTTCTTGCTAAAAACCCTGGGGCCTCGCAGAGTGGTCAGGCTCATGTGGGTAAACTCTGGAGCTGCCCTACCAAAAGTTTTTGCCAGTGTCCAATCTACTGCTGCTATCTTCAGGGATCTATGGTCCAAAAATACCAGTCCAAGAGAAGGTATTTACAGGTAGAGTAGATAGAGTACTTATAGATCCAATGACAAATTTACTTTTGTTACTATTATTTTTGTGATTTCATGAACTACATTTTTTTTTTTTTTTAACTTAAAGGTCAAACTCTAAAGGATGGAGTGGAAAAGACAGTTCACAAGCAGGCAGCTTGGATAGTGACCAAGATGCTGGGGACATAAACCCTGTGTTATCTGATGGCGCTTCCTCCTATCCTGATGAAGGTAAAGGAAATGCATGCATGTAGAAATGTATGAATTCCATAAAATGTGATGGGTCTGAGGCTGCTAGTCCTTTATAATTGATGCAGGGAAGCAAGTGAGCCGATTTTACTAAGGTTTAGAATAGGGGTATATAATTCGTTATATTTATAAGCCAAAAGCGATAAAACAAATTCAATATTCTTGTTTAAGCTGGCTGAATGTGCCTACATAGAGGTTCTCTGCTTAACCACTTAAGTACCAGGCTTTTTTTTTAAATGTTACTTTTAGTGGGAAGATAAAATAGGTGTTGCCCCAATTTGACTACCAATAATGAAAATACAAAAAGTTTACTCAGGTTATATTATCTGAGTTCAATCTTATTGCTGGTAGGGAGGAACTTTTGGCACTGACCTTTTTTGTACACGAGGCATTCTGTATGGTAGATGCAACAGGAAGTTTGTTGTAAATATTTTTTACAAATTAATAAAAACAAAAAAACTGTGCTAAAGTGAAAATAAACTTGGTTACATAAAAAGAGACAGCAGAACAGGCCAACACCCAGATACCAGTGCAGCAACTTAAATAGTAAAACTGTGTTGCGCTGCCTTAGTGTGTTCAAGAAAATTACCCTATACCTTTCAAATCATATTCTTATGCAGTAACTAGTGCTAGGGAAAAAAAATATTTCATATTTGAATCAAATGTTTAAAACTGGAAACGGAAAATGCAACAGATATAAATTAAGTACCACAGGTGAATGAATAATCCTACCCAAAATAATGTCCCATAGATGTGCAATCATATAGGTCTTCTGTGTTACATTGTTAGGTTGAAAAAAGACATAAGTCCATCTAGTTCAACCAAAAAATAAAACAAACAATCCCGTGTACACAATCCTATACCCACTGTTGATCGAGAGGAAGGCGAAAAACCCCAGCAAAGCATGATCCCATTTGCTACAGCAGGGTATAAAACTCCTTCCTGATCCCCCGAGAGGCCATCGGATATTCCCTGGATCAACTTTACCTATAAATGTTAGTACCTAGTTATATTATGTACACCTAAGAAAGAATCCAGGCTTTTTTTTAAAACAATCTACTGAGCTGGCCAGAACCACATCTGGAGGGAGTCTCTTCCACATTTTCACAGCTCTTACTGTGAGGAAACCTTTCCATATTTGGAGATGAAATCTCTTTTTCTCTAGATGTAAAGAGTGCCCCCTTGTTCTCTGTGATGACCTTAAAGTGAATAACTTAACACCAAGTTCACTATATGGACCCCTTATGTATTTGTACGTGTTGAGCATATCCCCCCTTAATCTCCTCTTCTCAAGCGAGAATAACTTCAGTTCCCTCTAATCTTTCCTAATAGCTGAGCTCCTCCGTGCTTCTTATCAGTTTGGCTGCCCTTCTCTGCACTTCCTCCAGTTCCCCAATATCCTTTTTGAGAACTGGTCCCCAAAACTGAACTGCATATTTCAGATGAGGTCTTACTAATGATTTGTACAGGGGAAAAATTGATATCGCTCTCTGGAGTCCATACCTCTCAATACAAGAAAGGACTTTGCTCGCTTTGGAAACTGCAGCTTGGCATTGCCTGCTATTATTAAGCTTTTGATCTACCAAAACCCCCAGATTCTTCTACACTATGTATCAACTTAAAACCTCATTTGCCAAATAGTTGCCCAATAAAACCATGCATTGAGGTTGGATTCTAAGTTGGAGACATCCTGTAAGGATGTTATTCCACTGCATAGCTTGGTGTCATCTGCAAAGACAGAAATGGGTCCCAACACTGAATGTTGGGGTACACCACTGATAACCTTAGACCATTCAGAGTAAGAATCATTAACCACTACTCTGAATTCTGTCTTTTAGCCAGTTTTCTATCCATTTACAAACTGATTTTTTTTTCTAGCCTGTAGACTTGACCTTGCACATTAGCCCTGTGTGGAGAACTGTGTCAAATGCTTTTGCAAAATCTAAGTATACTATGTCCACAGCCACCCCTCTGTCCAAGGTTTTACTTGCCTCCTCATAAAAAGAAATGCTGTATTGTAATTATAAATCCAGTGTGCCTCCACCAAAGAAGCAATAAGGCCACTTACCAGACCCCCAGACCCCAATACCATGGTGTCTAAGCAAGCTCAGCATTCCCCCATCCAAGTGGACAAATGCGACCTTCTATGCGCTCAACACTTTCTCAGACAATGGTTTCCTGCATCAACAGAATCAGCAGCACTCAACAAAGCACATGGAAAGACTCCATAGTGTAGAAAATGTTGTGCCTCCATTTAAAAGCAGGGTAAAACTACTTACAGACAGTGTAGGTATACAGGTTTCAATCAAACCACCACTCCGATCTCTCCAACAGTTGTAGTGAGTTTTTCATGTATTTACTGAAGACCTACATAATTACACATCTAGGTAAAAGAGAAGAAAAACAATTTCGCTCCTTAAATGTGCCAAATAAAATACACAAATAATTCATAAAGTCCAGTAAATTCCAAAGCCTATCTTCAATAAAGTGCTTGCTGTTATAAAAGTGCTTATTTGTCCATTAAGGTGCCTCAAGTGCCAAACGAATCCTCCACTCAGTGCTCTCCGGTAATAACGCTTACCAGAAAAATTTGACCCCTTTTACTCAAAGGAAGTCAATCAGCACTCGCAGGTAAGTATATCTCCAAAATAAAGCTGGGGTCTCTCATCCAGTGATCTCCTGGATAAAGAAAGGCTGTGAGGCAATCCGCCTTGGGCACTTTGATACTCCTTTTTCTTGCGATAATTACGCCACAATCTCATTGGCATGGGAAAAATGTAAAGGATTACATCATAGTGTAGTAATTTGAATTTGTTTATTAAAAGGATAAAATATTGCACTTGCATCATGACAAATTAAACATGCATCGATTAGGAAACTAAGATTGCTGGACTGTGTTCCATGCAACGGAAGTGACGTATGTCCAACCCAACATTTCGTCAGTTGCGTCTGACTTCTTCAGAGGTCCAAAAATACCTGGACTTTAGCCTTTAGGGAGCTGTCACCTATTTTCTTTAAAGTTTTTTCAAGATATTCTGCTCATCTAGATATAGTAAAACAAACTTGGTCACGCTTCCTTAATGTGTTTAAATTATCCTATCCCTTTATGATCAGTTTATCATGCCATAAGTAGTGCTCATAAAAAATGATATTTCCTATGAAACAACAAATATTTAAAATTGTGAAGCAGATGTGCAATCATATATTGGTAATGAGTTCCTGTGCAAAATAGACATCCTATTTAGGAACTGCGTGCCTTACAGCTATAAATGCTGAAATTAAATATACAGGTAAAAGAAAAAGGCAAAAAAATGCGCTCCTTAAATAATTGTGCCACAGATATAAAGTGCCAAATAAAATAATAATGTTTTAACAACCAAAACCTTGCTAGGTGATGTAAATCAAAACTATACACAAATAATTCATAAACAGAAGCCAGCGTCCAATGACGTTTACTTTTAAAAGTGTAGATTACAAGCAAGATCTGAGGGAGGAGCCTAATGTGGGAGCCAGACAGGTGCAGCTGCTGACCTTGTGAGGCCCGTGAAACTCTCCCCGGCATGTGCAAGTGAGGAAAGGATTCCTCCCCGCACCCTTGTATTCCCCCCCACAGGCGACTTCTTAGGTGATTGCCTGCCGGAACACGTACGAGAGCCAGCAGCGGAGGCACTGTCAAGTTTCCCTTCCCTGCGCTCACCTACGTTAGAGTGGCCGAGCTACGAAGGGAAAGGCCGGAGGAAAGTGCAGTGCTGGATGCCGGGGAATAGACGTGACAGTCCCAGAAGGAGGAGATGTCTCAGGAAACCAGCAAGACACCAGTAATGAGGTGGTTGTAGGGGGGAGCAGACCATATACAGCGCCAGTCCTGGCTCTGAGGAGGGAGACATCCTATGGGGACAGCAGGCTTACCGGACTGCATAGTACAGGAAACTCTCCCCACGGAGACCAGATACCCCCCTTACGCCTCCCTGACTCCCGGGCCCCCTGACCCGGCTCATATACAGCTGGATGTAACGGGAGAAAGGAGCACATAGATTACAGCTTGAGAAGCATCTATAATCAGCAACTGACAGGACCTATTCGGATCCGGAGAAAATCAGAAGCACCAGGGGGGTGAGTCCCATTTTTTCTCTGTATAGTATTTTTGGACTGCTTGATGGATTGTGATACGGGGAGATACCCCCTTTGCATACTTCTCAAACTCACACCAGGCCATTAGATAAAATAATGGTAAAAGCATATACCTAGGGCTGTATCAGAGAACTTTAAGTGAAAAAGTATAAACTGTAGAAATTGCATTATCAAAGGGGACAACTGCAAAGTCTCTCCCCCCCCCCCCCCCCCCAGAAATTACTTATTGTTTACTTGACACAGTAAGCCACCCTCCCCCTGCGACACTGGGGCCATTACTGTCCAGTATTACAGACAGTAACAAACAAAACCACTTATATCTTTAGGTACCTGTATCCCTGACCTGGGTCCAATAAATAAAACTATAGGGGGGAAGGAGTGACCCCCCCCCCCCAAAGTGAGTGCAAGCCCTGGCTCTATCAAGAAATATATGACACAAGACGGAGGCATAGAGAATCCTAGGAAACAGACTGGGGCAAAGAGTAAACTACCTGAGAGCTCGCAAAAAAAATGGCCAGAGAAAGCAACAAAGGGACATAGATACCACAGACATATCAACATGTATAAATGACGAGATAGAAGAAAACCATGTCGTTGAAACCAGACCAAAAAAAAACATCAAATTACCAAAGGAGAAATGGCGGAGATGTTTGCAAGACTGGAATTATCCATAAAAGGAGAAATGACTACCCTGCACGAGGATTTGAATCAGATATTAAAAAGAGGGAACAAAAGAGCAGCTGGACTCACAAGCGACGACAATAAGAGTTAAAAGATCAGATGGAAGGTTTACAGAGGGAACACAGATACACAATGTACAGACTGGAAGATCAGGAAAATCGTAAACTAAGGAAAAACCTTAGACTATGGGGATTACCGGATCTGCAGGGTGAAGATTTACAAGAAAAAATGGATAAAGTATTTGGGCATATGCTGGGCCTATCAGAAACAGAAAAAATAACGTTTGAAAGGGTCCATCGGATTAGAAAGCCAGCCGAGTTAGCAGGAGAAATACCGAGAGATATAATAGCGAGATTCCATAATTTCCAAGACAAAGAGCAAATCTGGGTAAGCTTTAAATCCAAACAGCCGATCAAGTATGAAGGTAGGGGTACTTCTCTAGCGCAGCTCAAGGACAACAGTAGCAGTTCCGGTTCTGAACATCTTGGCTCGCTGTGCTCCCCGGGACCGGACAGCAGTATATGTAATATATATGTAATATATAAAAAACTTTCTTTATTGGCAAACAAGTGCCAGAGACTCCAACACCAATAAAGCAATTTTGGATTTTAGGAGCCTAAAATACAAAAGTTAGGTCCTATATATCCCAAATTTTGTCCCATTTATTCACGTATTTAATTTTGAAACACATTTGGTAAGTTATTATTTATCCCCAGCACACACTGGGATTTTTTGTTCACGTTTTCGTTATACACACACATTTCTTAGGATACACACAAATAAAGGAATTGCATTAAGCACAAAACAGGGGTTTACCACCGCAAAATCTCACTTCTCAAGGGCAGCGCCACATCTACTCCTGCTTTCTATATACATTCTAATACATTCCATCTAGGTGGAACTGTATTTGTAGAGGCAGCAGCTCTATATTTTAGTAGCACTATATCGATTGCGTGGATTCACCTTATACATCTATACAGCTGACATAGCGGAAGCCACAGTATGGGAAGCACACAAGGCCTACATTAGAGGTATATTGATTGAGATGGGAGCAGAAAAAAAAAAGATTAGAACAAAGAGAAGGAACGTCTTTATCAAAAGAAATCTTCAATTTAGAGCAGCAACACAAAAAAATGGGGACTAAAGAAATAAGGACGGCACTGATCAGTAAAAAGGAGGAGTTGAAAGACTTAACTGAGCAGGAGACTTGAATGGCTTATAATTGAATTAAGAGGGAAAAGTACCTATGGGAAAACAAGACTGGTAAGTCCCTGGCCAGAATTTAAAAAAGAAAATAACACTAAATTACATAGAGAAAATACAAACCGGTACCGGAGTAACGGTTTATAATACACCAGACATAGCCAGGACATTCCAGGAATATTATGGTAAATTATATGTGATCAATCAGAAGGAACCATCAGAGCAGGCTAAAGAGAGGAATGCAAAAACGAAGGCATTCTTAAAAGAAATAGGCCTAAATAAAATCTCGGAAAATAAGATCCTTAGAGGACCCCGTAACAGAGGAAGAGATAATAAAAATCTTAAATGACATACCTACAGGGAAAAGCCCAGACCCAGATGGGCTGACGACACTATACTATAGAAAGTTTAAAGAAATTTTAATCCCCAAACTTTGCTCATATATAAATGGGATAGGAACTAAATTGGAGATGCGGAAGGAGGCCCTAGAGGCAGCAATAACTATAATACCAAAGGAAGGGAAAGATGCTTCACTCTGTTCTAGTTATAGACCTATATCATTGCTGAATGCCGACACGAAGTTATTTGCGAAAGTACTGGCAGGAAGGATGAAAACCGTAATGAACAATTTGGTACACACGGATCAGGCAGGGTTCATACCAGGAAGAGAAAGTAGGGATAATGGAATTAGAACACTTCTGGTGATACAGAAAATAAAAGAAACTAAGTCCCCCAGTCTGCTGCTGTCAATAAATGCTGAAAAAGCGTTCAACAGGGTAGACTGGGGTTTTATGCAAGATACCTTAGAGGCAATGGAAGTAGGCCCCCAGAATGATACATTGGATTAAAGCGTTCTATAATCAGCCTATAGCGAGAGTGAAGGTGGGGGTCAGTCTCAAGACCATTTGAGATGCATGATGGCACTAGACAGGGGTGTCCCCTGTCCCCCCCTGTTGTTTGTGCTTTCTTTAGAACCTCTTTTGGCGGGGATTCGGCAGAATGTAAACATCAGGGGGATTAAAATGGGAGACGAAGAACATAAACTTGCGGCATATGCCGACGATATTCTGTTCTTTATAACTAACCCCAGGATAACCCTGCCCAACTTAATGAAATCTCTAAAATTATATGGAAAAATATCTCATTTTAAAACGAACCCTGCCAAAACCGAGATCCTAAATATTAATGTGCAAAAACAGAAGGAGCAGATGTATCAAGAGGAGTTCCCATTTATCTGGCGGGAAAAATAGTTAAAATAACTGGGAGTAAAGATAAAATCCTTGGAGACACAATATCAATTAAATTTTATACCATTATTGAATGACCTTAAACTAGAACTAAGCAAAATCGCATCAAGACATGTCATGGTTAGGAAGAATTAACATTCTTAAAATGAGTATCCTACCAAAGATTATGTATAAGATGCAAATGCTACTGATCCCCCTCCCACAGGTATATTTTAAAACACTTAAAAACCTACTCCTAAGGTTTATCTGGCAGAAAAAGAAGGCACGTGTGAGTCTGTCATTGACAAGGGACAGGGGGGCCTGGGGGTACCAGACCTCAAGAACTATTATAACACTGTACTTCTCTCACGGGTGATAGAATGGGCAAAAAACAACAAAGAAAAAAGATGGGTGGAAATGGAAAGTACGATCAGTAAGGTCTCGCTGGGGAAAATTATATGGATACCTGCACGCTTGAGGAAGAGAGATGAGAATACACACAAGATTACACAGAAAGCACTAGGGATATGGGATTGGATATACAAAAAGGAAGAATGGGAATATAATTCACCACTTATACCACTAAAAAATACAGACTATTTTCCACCCGGTATAGGGAGTATGTTTGGAAATTGGATTAAGACAGAAAATGCACAATTTAAAAGATGTAATGGTGAAAGTTAGAATTTGCACTTTTCAGGAGTTAAAATTTTAAAAAGATCTGATTGTGATAGGTGGCGGTTTTCCCAGCTGAAACACTTTATTGAGACTTTGCCCCAACCAATTCGGTCTGTAGAGAACCTACTCCCGCTTGAGCAGTTATGCTCGGCCACAGTAAGAAAGAAGGAGATCTCTAGAATATACAAAATTTTGATGGGAAAGAAGGGGCTGGAAAGGCCGCCATATATCTGTAAGTGGGAAGAAGAACTAGGAACACGAGTGAATGATTTAGAGGTGGGGAAAATATTGAGAATGGCACATGTTACATCAATTGATAGTAATACTATAGAAATGAGTTATAAAAGTCTAGCACGTTTGTATATAACTCCAGATAAGGCAAATAAATATGAAAGGGAGACTTCGAACTATGTTGGAGGGGGGTGGAAAGAATTAGGAATCATGACCCACATTTGGTGGACCTGCCCAAAAATTAAATTATATTGGAGAGATGTACGGAAATTAATAAAGGATATAACTAAAATTGAAATGGCAGAGGACCCGTTGGGGGTGCTTGTTTCATCGTACCAGAATTCCAACTAAACACTATATCAGAATATTGGTCCCTCCGGTATTAAACGTGGCTAAAAGCTTAATCGCTAGACATTGGCAGGATCCAGAAAGCCTTACAATGAGGAGTTGGGGCAATAAAGTAAATGAAATGTCTAGTATGGAGTACCTCAGATTTAGTGGGGAGGAGGGATGGGTAGGGTTTCAAGAGAAGTGGAGTGATTGGATTATGTTTAAACACACAACAAGTTTTGCTGAAAAGGTGGGAGTATAATGAAGGGGAGAGGAAGTGAGATAAGGTAAAGTTAGGGGCATGAAGGTAGAAATTATGCCCAGAGAGGAGGGGTGGGGCCGGCGGTGGGCAGGGGAAAAATGATATTTGTAATATATGATGTAACGTTGAGAAGTGTCTTGACTTTTTTTTTTTTTTTTTTATATGATATAAAGAGATTGAAAAATAAATACATAATTCATAAAAGTCTTTGTAATTTACAGGACATCTTCAAGTGCTTGCTGTTCAAACAGTGCTTGTTTTTTTTGTTTTTTTTTTGGCATGGTTACATTGTCCAGGTGTAGATTATGCATACTTGCAGTGGTCCAAGCTGAACCAATCTCTGTGGAAGCTTAGAAACACTACTGTTTCTATCTCTCTTTCGGGTCCTGTGCCGAGCAGCTACCCTACTGCATAGTAACCTCAGGGGGTCGCTTGCTTGGCACAGGTGCCATTCAGGGAGTGCTTTGCATACTCTCAAGGAATGCAGTTTTTTCTGATCGGACACCACAATCTCCATCTCGTCCAATCAGAGAATGCCTTGCATTCATTCAAAATTACTAGGAGCCTATCTCTGAAACCCCCTGTGGGCAGCTGCTCAGTTATGGGACCCAAAAGACAGCAGGGATCTTTGTAGTTGTGACAACTGCTATATTGATTTTCTGCTTTAACAGGGATCAGCCAAGTATGAAATCTGCTTGCTTACTTACTCCTAACAGATACGGGGTGCATCTTTGAGGTAATCGGCACGCTTATGGTGAACAGGATGCCGTGTATGTCACTAGAGCAGCCTTTCTATAAACAGCAATATAGTGCTAACGACATAGAACATACACAATACATAGAACACCATGGAACTTAAACTTTTTTTTTTTACTTTTTCCCTTCCTTTTGTCTGTAATACTTGATTTGATTGTAAGCCGTATTATGTCTGTAATAGTTGTCAACGCTGTACTAGAGTTTCCTCGATTTGCAGTATCAAATCCAGGAAAGCGCCTGACTTTTCACATGGTTCTCTACCTTGACCAAGATGCCACAGAAAAAAAAGGCAGCT
The DNA here is from genome assembly GCA_037952925.1 of Lithobates clamitans. NCBI lineage: Eukaryota > Metazoa > Chordata > Amphibia > Anura > Ranidae > Lithobates > Lithobates clamitans. Next base: position 10,357,420 of record JBBGZY010000251.1, on the reverse strand, counting down.
GCTTACTGGAAACCCTCATACATGTGGAACTGCTGACCTCTATGAGCAGTCCTCCTTTTGCCTGCTTGCAACATGCTTATTGTCCAGAGAATGCCTGCAAGCAGCAATCTCCTCTGACACATCCACCAATCTGTGAAAGGTTACTGAGTGTCTCCAGAACCCTGAAGGAATTCTGTCCTTGTGAAATACGTTACCCCCTTTTCATATCCTGTTGCACGGTTACAGAAGCATTTTACTTTCAGCTACGGTTAGTTCCCTGTCTGCTTCTTAGTTCATCGGTCTCCTGTGTCATCTATGTCATAGACCATAAAGTAATATTCAGCAACTAAATCATAATTCCTTATTTACTTGCTTTTTCTGACTCCGTTCTTCAGAAAATGTTACAGCAAGTAGATTAACATGACAGTCTAATTAGCAATTTTGCAAGAAGATAAGCAGTGTAATTTCCATCCCATTTTACTCTCATGACAGGTTTGAGTGTGTAAACTATCACTTGTGCTAGAGACAAAATTATTGGGCTCGCCTAAGTTCTCTCTGTAATAAAAAAAATGAACATATGCTGTAAAATTATCAGGTCAGAAAATAAAGTTATTGTGGTAGGATTCCTTTGTTGCACTTTACTGCTGAAAATATATGCAACATCATTTTTGTCTGGACCAGGGGTAGGCAACCCCGCGGCACGCGAAGCCTCTTTTGCCGGCACTAGACTCCCTCCCCATCAGCAGAGCAGCTCAGGGAAGCGTCAGTGAGACACTAATGCATTCCAATTTCAGAATTCCCCACGCCGCACCTGAGGAGGAGGCACTGTGCACCCACACATTGTAAAAGATGGGAAACCTTGTTTGGTTCTCCAACTTTGCTGTAGCTGCGATCGTCAGCTTTTGTGATGGGGAAGAGATTGCGTGCAGTTCTGTTAGGAGGGGGCGGTCCCTGTTTCCAGGAGGAGGACTGTCTTGGCCTCTGCCAAAGCCAATCGCAGTCCTGCTACCCTCATCCACCATCTGAAGGAAGATGGCTCGCTTGGTTGCCACTACCAATCTCAGAAAGAAGAGATTTCACTGCGTGAGAAAACCACAATCAGGTGACAGTTTGTGGAATATTACTGTTGAGCTTCTGGGAACTTTGTTGAAATTATTCCTGAACCTTTGCATCACTTAATACTGAACCCCTGCACTCTGTGTCCCTTTTAAGCCACAGCCAATATACAGCGCAATGAGAATCACACCCAACCACTTTTTCTCAGCTGCGGGGGCCTAACTTATGGTCCTGCACACAGGCCCACTGCTTTCAGAAAATGCCCCTGACCTGAGCTCATCATTGCACATCCATTCCAAATGCTTGTATGTGACATCACATACAAGCATGTGGGCTGGTTGCGAGAGGTGGATCAGCAGGATGAGTGTGCCAGGACAGGTAGATGTGTCTCATCTCTGCTTCCTTTCACCACTCTGCATATTATGCATATCATAGATGAGAAGGAGGTTAAGCGGTGGAGCAGATATGCAGGAGGGTACAGTGGTGGAAGAGATGAGAAGGGGATTCAGCAGTGGGACAGAAGAGCAGGGAGGTACAGTGATGGGCCAGATGAGCAGGGGTGGTACAGTGTTGGGCCAGATGAGCAGGGAGGTACAGTGTTGGGCCAGATGAGCAGGGAGGTACAGTGTTGGGCCAGATGAGCTGGGGGTTTATTGTTGGGCCAGATGAGCTGGGGGGTTCAGTGTTGAGCCAGATGAGCAGGGGGGTTCAGTGTTGGGCCAGATGAGCTGGGGGGTTCAGTGTTGGGCCAGATGAGCTGGGGGGTTCAGTGTTGGGCCAGATGAGCAGGGGGGTTCATTGTTGGGCCAGATGAGCAGGGGGGTTCAGTGTTGGGCCAGATGAGCTGGGGGGGTTCAGTGTTGGGCCAGATGAGCAGGGGGGTTCATTGTTGGGCCAGATGAGCAGGGGGGTTCAGTGTTGGGCCAGATGAGCTGGGGGGGTTCAGTGTTGGGCCAGATGAGCAGGGGGGTTCAGTGTTGGGCCAGATGAGCAGGGGGGTTCAGTGTTGGGCCAGATGAGCAGGGGGGTTCAGTGTTGGGCCAGATGAGCAGGGGGGTTCAGTGTTGGGCCAGATGAGCAGGGGGGTTCAGTGTTGGGCCAGATGAGCAGGGGGGGTTCAGTGTTGGGCCAGATGAGCAGGGGGGGTTCAGTGTTGGGCCAGATGAGCAGGGGGGTTCAGTGTTGGGCCAGATGAGCAGGGGGGTTCAGTGTTGGGCCAGATGAGCAGGGGGGTTCAGTGTTGGGCCAGATGAGCAGGGGGGTTCAGTGTTGGACCAGATGAGCAGGGGCGTTCATTGTTGGGCCAGATGAGCAGGGGGGTAGAGCAGTGGGGCAGATGTGATAGGAGGTGTATTGGTGGGACAGATGAGCAGGGGGTTATAGTGGTGGGGCAGAAGAGGAGGGGGGTAAAGAGGTGGGTCAGAAAAGGAGGGGGGTACAGAGGTGAGACAGATGTGCAGGAGGTACAGTGGTGGGGCAGGTGGGTTCAGTGTTAGGACAGATGAGAAGGTGATTCGGTAGTGAGAAAGAAGAGCATGGAGGTACAGTGGTGGGGCAGATGAGCAGGGGGGTTACAGTGGTGGGACAGAAGAGCAAGGGGGGGTACAGTGGTGGGGCAGATGTGCAGGAGGTACAGTGGTGGGAGGGATGAGAAGGGGGTCCAGCGGTGGGACAGAAAAGCACTGGGGGTACAGTGGTGTGGCAGATGAGAAGGGAGTTACAGTGGGGGGGGGGGGTCAGTGTTGGGGCAGAGGAGAAAGGATGTACATTAGTGGGGCAGATGTGCAGGAGGTACAGTCGTGGGGCAGATGAGAAAGGGGTTACAGTGGTGGGGCAGATGAGCAGATAAGTTCAGTGTTAGGACAGATGAGAAGGTGGTTCAGTGGTGGAGCAGATGTGCACTGAGGTACAGTGGAGGGGCAGATGAGAAAAGGGGTACAGTGTTGGGACAGATGAGCAGGGGGGTACAGTGGTGGGGAAGATGTTCAGGGTAGTACAGTGGTGGGGCAGATGTGCAGGGTAGTACAGTGGTGGGGCAGATGTGCAAGGGGTTACATTGGTGGGGCAGATGTGCAAGGGGTTACATTGGTGGGGCAGATGTGCAAGGGGTTACATTGGTGGGGCAGATGTGCAGGGGGTTACAGTGGTGGGGCAGATGTATAGGGGATTACAGTGGTGGAGCAGATGAGTAGAGGGGGTACAATGGTGGAGCAGATGAGTAGAGGGGGTACAGTGGTGGAGCAGATGAGCAGGAGGACACAGTGGTGGGGCAGATGAGAAAAGATGTACAGTGGTGGGGCAAATGTGCAGGGGGTTACAGTGGTGGGACAGATTTGCAGGGGGGACAGTGATCTGAGGTGTGAAGGTGCATGAATTAGGGCTGATCTGAGGCGTGAGAGTGAAGGATGTTAATTTCTCACTACTAAAGTAGTTTACAGCATTTACTTTATAAAAAATCGCTCAGTTTCTTTGAAAATGTTTTTCGGCACATTGTGCACCAAAGTTTGCCTACCCCTGGTCTGGACTATGGCTATTGTTCTCTGTTACCCACAGCACCTGGCTTTGTATACTATCCAGGTGGGTAAGAAGGGGGGCACTCCAGCTTTCACTGCCTGCAAATTATAACGGCGGAAAAAGCTTTCCGCTGAGCTGTATCATAAAAAGTGCTTAAAGCTAACTTCACTTTGTGACCCCATACATTGTATGTAAATATACAAGCTGCAGGTGGAAAGCATAACATAATGTTCCCAAGCATTAATCAAAATTTAATTTTTGTGTGCTGAAATTTGCTCCATCATACGCATACATGAGCCTCTTTAGGAGCCTCAAAAACTAGGGAAACATTAGTGTAATCTGAATCACAAAGCTTACCCAGTAGGCAATTCTTCAACAATTCCTAACAACATCTATTGTTTGCTGGCTGTCTTAGCTGCACGCATCCTGGTTTTGTAAGTGATCTGTAATACAAAAGTGTATTTTATTTATTTCTTGCTAAATCTCTGCATTCTTCCACCTCTGCACTCATTTAAATTTCAATGACTGATGGCTTGTAGTAGAGAACTTATATTAAGGTGCCAGCATCCATCCCTATCTGCAGCATGTGAAAAGTGTGTAGGTGTTGGCATTTAGAGAAGGTCTACATGGTATAAGAGACGTTTTTCACGCTTAGTCACTGCAGCGTGATGTGTTCTACTGTACTATTTAGTCTCATTTGCAAGATTACTGAATTAACATTTTCAGTGCTTCATCCCTTCGAGTTGCTCAGAATGCATTACTATACATTACACAATACTATGCTGAATAAACAGAAGATAATATATTTCAGACTGTATGCCCTGTTTTGATTGGTCTTCAAGATTTTTTGTTCTGATCCTAACTTTTTTTAAATCTGACAGCTACAGTGTGTTCCAAGCACATTCTTCACATTTTGCCAGGCATGAGCAGTGACAGTGACATTGAATGCGATACAGAAAATGAGGAACAGGAGGAAAGCCTTAACTGCGCTGGCTTCAATGAAACATTCACAACACAACCTTCAGTTGAAGGTGAGAGAGTGCATTTCTGTTTTGTTAAATTGATTACACATTTTCTGTTTCAATCGTTTTTGTTATGATTATAGATTTTCTAGCGAAAAGTTGGTTCTAAGACCCCTTTCACACTACCGACACCCGGGCGTCAGCGGTAAAGCGGCGCTATTTTTAGCGCCGCTTTACTGTTGTTTTAGCGGCGCTATTCGGCCACTAGCGGCGGTTTTAACCCCCGCTAGCGGCCAAAAAGGGGTTAAATCCGCCCGCAAAATGCCGCCGGAGCGGCGTTTTGCAGGCGGTATCACAGCGCTGCCCCATTGATTTCAATTGGGAGCAGCGGTGGAGGAGCGGTGAGTTCACCGCTCCTTCACTGCTCCAAAGAAGTTGCTGGCAGGACTTTTTCTGATGCCCTGCCAGCGCACCGCTCCAGTGTGAAAGCCCTCGGGCTTTCACACTGGAGTGAATGGAACAGCTGTTTTGGGGCGGTTTGCAGGTGCTATTTTTAACGCTATAGCGCCTGCAAAACGCTACAGTGTGAAAGGGGTCTTAATGTAGAACTGCTGATTCGTTTTTAGTGCACCCACTTTTGTTCAGATTAATTGAATAGCAAGCCAAAACAAATAGGCAGTATACCTCATGCCATTAAAAGTCCGTTACATAGTTGGTCAGATTGAAAAAAGACTAGTGTACCTAGGTTGTAGCCTGTTTTATGGGTACAGTATGAACTTTATTAATGTTGACAAATGTACGTTAGGTAAGGTAGAGGTTTTAGGAGCTTGGCCTGCGTGTGTGTGATTGATTCAGTGGCCATTGATCGTCATGACAACCACGGTAAGGCAGCATATGTGCGTTGTGTGATCACAAGAGTGAAGATCAAATATGCATTTTTTTTTTCCTGTGCAGTTGCTGAAAATGTGTGCACACTGTAAGCCCTCTTACCTTGAAATGGCTGGTAACAATGCACTGTGTGGGGAACCTTTGTAAATAGTGTTATATGTTCCATGTTTTTTAAAGGTTCAGGACACTTTACACAGATGTTTCTGTGTGTTGGTGTCAACAGTTGCATAAAAGTAATTGTACTGTACACAGAAAAGGCCTTTTGGATAAAGGTGTCCGGCTCTCTGTCAGCAAGACTATCTACAATACTGCATTTTTCAACCTTTTGAGTAACAAGATATTTGTGAGTATATATGGAATAGGAATACATTTGTTTGAAAGGGAAAGCTAATTTAATTTTGGGTTATATTGCTGCCTGCAGGAGTATTGAAAAAGGACAAACTGTAGGTCAGGATAACTTCTCCTACTACCAGCATGCCTCAGTTTTTGTTGGTGTCCCAGGAGTGATGGACATCTTTTCTTCAGCTTTGCTGTGTAATGGATTAACATTTTCACTAGCACTTTGTTTTACTCTTTGACATTTTTTTTTTCTTCATGGCTCTTTTCTACACTGCTGCTACAGCTGGTCTCTCCTACTGCAGCTATCTATCCTTCCTCAGCCTGGCTTTTGGAGTGGCACATCCATACACCACTGCACTGGACATTGTGTAGATAACCTAGACAATGGGTTTTGTGTATGGTGCCTTCCAGTCTCCGTTATGGAAAAAAGTTGGCTGCCAAGTGCTTTTTCCAAGTCCAGAGCCACTAGTATTACCTCAGTGCTTGCCCTGTTTCTGAACACTCTTACGGTTGAGTTGGCTGGTTGGGCCGAGCACTGCGAGCTGCTTTGAGTACACAGCTCTCTAGATCTTTTCAAATTTCCTATTTAACACTTCCACTAGGGAAAAGGGGTTAATGGTATGGAACTGAATGCTGACGACATCCACTGCGTGAAGTCTTTCACTCTCCGCATACAGTGTTATGGAAGCATTTCCTTGCTTCTGCTTTGCATGTCAACAAGGAACTTAATTTTTGCTGCCACCTGCAATAACTTTGGTCATCTCCGGCCACTCTTTCCAAGTTGCTATAGCTATCTAAATTTTTTGAGTACCTGAGGCTTTACCTTGTACCCTGAGCTTTATGTTGCTTTACTGCCATGCAGTCGCAGTAGGTCTGATTCTAGGCACATGGTGGACAGCCCCCTGTACCCACAGCTGTCACTCTGTGCTGCGTGCAGTATGTCTGTTTATATGTTGATTGTCTGCAGCCTGGAATCCCATTGCCCTCTGCTTCAGTCTATTCAGCTTGGCCTTTCTTAGTTCCATTATGTGTGGCTGGTTCCTCTGTCCTGTCAGTTGAGGTTTTTACTACAGCCATGCAAGACTCGATCGTCCAAATAACCCAGTTATTTGCTGAATCTCACTGCACAGTACAGCGCTTTCTCTCACAGATTCTGTATCTGATTAACCCACTGCCCCTGAGCCATAAGCTACTGAGACTTTGATCCTGAGTTGCTTCAGTGTTGACCTAACAAGCTTCCATCTAAGAAGTCAGTCTTCTGCCATTACTCCCAAATTAAAAGACTGTATTTGCACTTATTGTTGCTGTGTGCACCACTCTGAAGCTAGCGTTTCCTTTTGCTTCTCTGTGCTATTCCCAGTCTTTAGAGCCCCTAAGACCACAAAGACATTCCAAGAGTACCTGCTGTTCCAAATTTTCCCCTATGAAGATTGTCTGCTCCCCCCGAGTACTTTAGTAGCCTTGCTCTTGTTTAAAGAGAACGTTGTTAAAAAGTGGGCTGCCCCACTGTGTATCTGACAGTGTCTCACCTTAATAAAGTGACCACCATGATAGTTGATGTTGCACTTGATATTAAGAACACAACCAAAAAAATGTTTCTAAGCCCTCTCTGGAGCTCTTTTCTTGCTTTCAGGCCCTGCGCTTTACCACATCTTGGTTCTTGCTACTGCTGCAGATGATCACTTGGTAGAGTGGAACAAATGGTTGTAGCTTTAAGGTACAGTTGTGACAGGCCATTGGAAGTTTCCCGTCTCGTGTTTTACATATGTCTCTTGTCCATAAACATGCAGAGGACACTAGATTAAAGTACTAGATTAAAGAATGGAGAGGAGGGATCGGAGAAAGCTATTGCTGACAGTGAGCGAAGTTCAGAGAGTGCTACTGGGGATGATATTGGAAGTGTAATTAGAGTACCTAAGGCCTCGGTTGGCAGAATCCAATTGCAGCCTCAGGATGAACAAGGAGAAAATATTATGCACCCATACAAACCTAAAGGGCATGTATACAAATGCTAGAAGTTTATCTAACAAAATGGAAGAACCTCGAGCTGCTGATACATGAGAATTTAGATTTCATTGGTATATGAGAAAGTTTGCTTGATGGTTCACATGACTGGCTTGCGATTGTCATGGGGTACTTTTTCTATTGGAGGGACAAGGAAGCAAGTAGATGGGGGGGGGGGGCCCTGTATGTCAAGAATGTTTTGCTAGTGAACACAAGGAACAACATTGCTAATGAGGCAAGGGAGGAGGTGGCGTCCCCATGGCTGCAGCTTCAAAGGGATAACACAAATGGGAAATTATTAGTGGGTGTATGCTACAGGCCCCCCAACTTGAAGGACGAGGAGAAATCTGGTAGGAATGGTGATGAGGCGGGGCAATGTTATAATGGGGGACTTTAATTATTCAGATATTGACTGGGCAGACGGGAATGCTCACTTATTTAAGGCTGGTCATTTCTTAAATGTCTTGCAGGACAACTTCAGGTGTCAATTGGTGAATGCTCCAGCTAGAAATAATGCTCCGCTAGAACTACTAATTACAAATAAAACAGATCTGATTGCAGATGTGGAAATCAGGGATAACGTAGGAAAACTGTGATCGGAGTAATTACTGTACATTCAGCCCTGGTTCACACTGATGCTTTGAGGGAATTGCAAAAGAATTGCTGCATTGCCCCGCATCACACTGCATAGCGATCACACGGCATCCATGTCATGTGCTGCGGGTGTCAATGTTAAAAACCCGGGTGTGAACACTCATGCAATGCGATTCAGGTGCGGAAAAAAATGGGTCCTGCACCATTAGCAGATCTCCATCAATCACTCTCAGGTCTAAATCAAGTTGCTGTTTTCCCAATTCTGGCAGAATGTTTTTGAGGGTTTTACTCCAATGTGTTCACTGTTTCCAAACCCAAAGGGGGCATCCTGGCCCCATTTTGGATCAAGGTACTGAATATCTATATAGAATCCACCCTGCACAATTGCCACCCTACATCAATGAGACTTTCTAGCTTCTTGTTGACATTAAGGATGTGTACCTACATGTCCCCCTCTTTCCAGTGTATCAGCTTTTCCTATACATTGTGCTGGGACCTATACCCTACCAGATTGTGGTTCTGCCTTTTGACCTTACATCTACATCTCAGATTTTCATCAAGGCGCTGGTCCTGCTGAGATCTTGTTGTTGTAGAACTTCTTGCACAACAATGTGGGATGCTTGAAGCCTGCACCGATTGTTTCCTCGACAGGAGATTATCAGTCAGGCAATGTGGTTTTAACTGTCCAGATATTACAGTGGCTTGGATGAATCCTGAACTTTAACAAGTCATCAGTGGAATGGACTATCATCGAGTGCAGCCACACTATCGTGCCCTAAAATGGCTTAAGAGGGGACACGCCCTATTAGGTGCCATACACTCCTGGGGTGTACCTCCCTCCCCCATAACCCCATTGTATGGGGATGTGTAGTATTTGAATACTTTAAAGGGTCAGCAACCAATTGATTGGTTATAACTGTTTATTGTTCTTAAACCCTTCATTTACTGCTTGTTTAGATGTACATCTCTGTGAGACTGAAAAACTGTCACTCACTTGTAATCGTATCTTACACTGTTAGTCCATTCTGTGTCAATTTTTTATTGAACAATCAGTAGGTGGTATTCACTTGTGCTCAGTGACTGACTGAACTGGTGGCATTATCTTGCAAGGAATCTTTCCTTGTTTTGCATAAGGACAAGGTGGAGTTAAAGCCAAAGCCTTCCTTCCTGCCTAAGCATGTTGTTTTTTTCATCCCTCTGCCTGGCTTCAGCTAACCAAAAGGAAAGTTTTCTCCATTGTCTGGATGTAGTTTGGGCTGTGAGTCTATCACTCAGTCACAGCTTCTTTCAGAAAGACTTTCCTTTTTTGTTATCCCAGATGTCTCTGTATAGGTGCACCAGTCCACATTCCACCTTCTCTAGTTGACTAAGACAGACCATCATCTCAAGGGTCATCATCGCCTCAAGGCCCAGGTTCTACCCCCTCCTGTTAAGACGCATTCTACTACATTTGTGATAGTTGCTTGATGCCCAAAGAAGCAGTTTCCCAGATTTGCAAGACTGCCATCTGGTCTTCTGTTTATACATTCGCTGCAGGTGGAAGTTGTGGCTTCATCTGGTGCTTAGCTTAGGACATAAGGTCTTTTAGGTTGCTGTATGAGCTGCAGGCAGTCCCCAATTTTTGTTGCTTCCTTGAACCTATTAGATTTTGTGTACTTTGTTGCCCACCCTTAGGTTAAACTGTTTGTGTTTTTTATTAAAAAAATTTTACTTCTTACAATTTTTTTTTTTACAGTCATTTCATTTTTTTTGTGGGGGGGGTTTGGTGAGATATCAGAGGTCTAAACAGACCACCAGATCTTTTTTTGAGACCGAGAAAGGGACTAAAGATAGTCCCTTTTCATTGTATCTCTTTACTTGAATGTGTGAGAATCTGTATAGAGATTCCATTCATTCAGAAAATGATAGTCTGATACATTGTAACACTAGTAATTACAATATCTCAACTGCCAGTGAGCACATAGCAGTGATCAGTAGGGATCGCTGCACGTGCTCGCTCTTCTATAGGGGGGAGTTTAGTAAGTACATGTTTACTAAAGCCCCAACTTCACACCCTCCCGCACCGCTATACCCCCCCCCCCCCGCACAGTGATCTCCAGCCTGACAGATCACGAGGATGCAGGCTCAGAGCGGCCATGGATCGGGGGTGCGGAGGCAGTTGGGGTGATCTGCCTGCCAGGGGGACACGTGTGGACCCCCCAAGCCCCATGCAGCACCTGAAGCCGGCGGGAGTGGAAGAGGAGGGATGCTGGCTAATGATGGTGGCTGCAGGGAGTAGGTTTGCGGGGGGTCGGATCAAGTGGAGGGAGGGTAATTAGTGCTGGGGGGGTGTGAAGGGGATAGGAGAAGAGAGTGGGGGGGGGAGTGGTAGATGAAAGGGGGTGACGGAGGTGGAGAGGCAGGGGAAAGGGAGGCGGCGGCATGGGTGGGGCGGTCACATTAGTTGTTAATAACTCTGATCAACGGGTTGTAATCAGCTGATCAGAGTTATAGAATTGTTTAGCAGAGTTTGCTGAACATTTCTGATATAAGCTTATGGTCATTGAAGTGACCATAAGCTTATAGGAGAGGGAGAAATGAGGTCCGTACGCCGTACTGACTTGGCCACCTGTGGGCACTTCTGTATGTCCGGACCTGGCAGTGAAAGGGTTAAAGGAAAGCATACAGTCCCTACAGTGAAACATTGTGAAGATTGGCTGATGTTTTGGGGATGCTTTGCTGCTTCAGGCATTGGATGTCTTGACCGTGTCCATGACATTATGAAATCTGAAGACTACCAAAGAATTCTGGAGTGCAATGTAGGGCCCAGTGTCAGAAAGTTGGGACTCCATCAGAGGTCATGGGTCTTACAGCAGAACAATGCCCGAAACCACACGTCAAAAAGCACCAAGAAATGGTTTAACCTTTGGAGAGATCTCAAAACGGCAGTTAGGAAGTGGAATCCTTAGGCTCGGTTCACACTGGGGCGACTTGGGATCCGACTTGTACGCCCTCAAGTCGCCCCAAGTCGCCCCAGAAATAGTTTCGATGGGAGTGAACGCTAGCGTCTTAATAGACGCTACTGAAGTCGCTCCGACTTTAGAGCGTACTCCCTGTACTACTTTGATCCGACTTGGTAGGCGACCTGTATCATAGAAATCAATGGAAGTCGCCTCCAAGTCGGATCTCTCTGTAAAGTCAAGCGACTTTGCAGGGAAAACCCCTCCCTCCCCCCTCCCTCCCACCCAGAGAGCTGATTGCCCCGTGATTGGCCACAGGCGAAGTCGCCTGTCATGGAGGCGACTTCAAGTCGCCTTGTAATTTGCTGAAGTCGCGCTGAAGTCGCGTTGAAGCCGCGGTACAAAGTCGCGCTGAAGTCGTGATGCCCCAGTGTGAACCGAGCCTTAGAATCTGAGAGACCTGGAGCAGTTGGCGAATCAAGAGTGGACCCAAATTCCAGTAGAGAGGTGTAAGAAACTCACTGATGATTACCGGAAGCGGTTGATCTCCGTTATTTTTTTCCAAGGGGTGCCAATAATTTTGTCCAGTTAATTTTTGAAGTTTTGTGTGGAATGTGTCAGATTGGCTTTTTGTTTCTGTACTTTTTTTTGTGTCATACCAATACAAACAGAATGCCAAAACATTTGCAATTGCAACAATATTCCGAGCAACGGGGTTTTTATTTGACAGAAATGCAGGGGTACCAATATTTTTAGCCATGACTGTATCTACGAATAAACACTGTACATTCCCCTAAAGTAAGACAAAAGAAAATATACTTTAGCATTTTTTTTTCATTTGTTTTTGGGCAGGTAGGGATGTCACTGTCCTTTTTATTAGTCATGTCTAGGGAAAATATAACATAATTACAATTGACTTGGAAATGCGAAAATTCAAATGTATTTTTTTGTTTTTGTTTAATCTCCTATCAAGTTGCATCTTCTGCTAGCTATTCTTCATGCACCCTACCCTGAAATTCTATTTTATTGTTTTAGTGGTACAAAATATATGTATCGTTAAGTTATCAAACACACAAGTATTCAGACTTTCCTGTATATTTTTGTCATTATATCATAGATTTGGTGGTACTGCTACAATGTTGTTCCCTCCAAAAAAACTGGTTGTCAGTGCTGGGCCTACTTGCAGTCGTTTAATTATTTGCACTGATAATAAATGATCAATTACAGCAATTTGCCATTGAAGCCTATTACTACCATAGTTTCTCTGACAAGTCCGTTGCATGGTAAACACTAGATGGCGATATGTACATTGCACTCTTTTTGTCATTTCTACATTTCTGTGAGCTCCTACTTCTGTTAAGGGTCTCATGGTGCTTTATGGCACTTTAGATTAACTATACTTATTATCAGATAAAAATTACCCAATTGTAAAGCTTCTAGTATACTTATGTTTCAAAATCTGTTGGTTTGTTAACATCTGTATTGATATGCATCTTACATGCAGATACTATAATTTTTAATTTACAGGTTAACCAAATGGTTATCCCCTGAAAGAGCTGGATATACAGTATCTCACAAGTGAGTTTACCCCTCACATTTTTGTAAATATTTTATTATATCTTTTCATGTGATAACACTGAAGAAATGGCACTTTGCTACAATGTAAAGTAGTGAATGTACAGCTTGTATAACAGTGTAAACAAAAGTGAGTAACCCCCTAAGTGAAAATGCCAATATTGGGCAAAATTAGGCATTTTCCCTCCCCGGTGTCATGTGACTCATTAGTGTTACAAGGTCTCTGGTGTGAATGGGGAGCAGATGTGTTAAATTTGGTATTATCGCTCAATCTCTCATACTGGTCACTGGAAGTTCAGCATGGCACCTCATGGCAAAAAAACCCTGAGTATCTGGAAAAAAAAAATTGCTGCTCTACATAAAGATGACCTAAGCTATAGGAAGATTGCCAAGACCCGGAAACTGAGCTGTAGTATGGTGGCCAAGACCATACAGCGGTTTATTAGGACAGGTTCTACTTAGAACAGGCCTTTGGAGGTGTGTTTGGGGTTGTTATGTTGGAATACTGCCCTGCAGCCCAGTCTCCCAATGGAGGGGATCATGCTCTGCTTCAGTATGTCACATGTTGGCATTCATGGTTCCCTCAATTAACTGTAGCTCCCCAGTGGCGGCAGCACTCATGCAGCCCTGGACCATGACACTCCCACCACCATTCTTGACTGTAGGCAAGACACAGTTGTCTTTGTACTCTTCATCTGGTTGCTGCCACACATGCTTGACACCATCTGAACCAAATATGTTTATCTTGGTCTCATCAGACCACAGGACATGGTTCCAGTAATCCATGTCCTTCGTCTGCTTCAGCAAACTGTTTGCAGGCTTTCTTGTGCATCATCTTTAGAGAAGAGGCTTCCTTCTGGAATGACGGCCATGCAGACCAATTTGATGCAGTGTGTGGCGTATGGTCTGAGCACTGACAGGCTGGCCCCCACCCCTTTAACCCCTGCAGCAACGCTGGCAGCACTCATACATCTATTTCCCAAAGACAACCTCTGGATATGACGCTGAGCACATACACTCAACCTCTTTGGTCGACCATGACAAGGCCTGTTCTGAGTGGAGCCTGTCCTGTTAAACCGCTGTATGGTCTTGGTCACCGTGCTGCAGCTCGGTTTCAGGGTCTTGGCAATCTTCTTATAGCCTAGGCCATCTTTATGTAGAGCAACAATTCTTTTTTCAGAACCTCAGAGTTCTTTGCCATGAGGGCCCATGTTGAACTTCCAGTGACCAGTATGGGAGAATGAGAGCGATAACACCAAATTTAACACACCTGCTCCCCATTCACACCTGAGACCTTGTAACACTAATGAGTCCCATGACACCGGGGAGGGAAAATGGCTAATTGGACCCAATTTGGACATTTTCCTTTAGGGGTTTACTCTTTTTTTTGCCAGCGGTTTAGACATTAATGGCTGTGTGTTGCGTTTTTTTGAGGGGACAGCAAATTGGCACTGTTATACAAGTTGTACTCTCACTACTTTACATTGTAGCAAAGTGTCATATTTTCAGTGTTGTCACATGAAAAAATATAATAAAATATTTACAAAAATGTGAGGGGTGTACTCACTTTTGTGAGATGCTGTATATCCTTTAAGTTGGTAAAAATGGAGTGTGTACATCTATGCCATGGTAAGGGAATTCACTGCAAATTAGTGTTTCTCTTTACCTCTTGTTGGTCAAGGGTTTAAAACCTCTTTTAGATTAACCACTTCAGCCCCGGAAGGTTTTACCCCCTTCCTGACCAGAGCACTTTTTACAATTCGGCACTGCGTCGCTTTAACTGCTAATTGCGCGGTCATGCAATGCTGTACCCAAACGAAATTTGCGTCCTTTTCTTCCCACAAATAGAGCTTTCTTTTGATGGTATTTGATCACCTCTGCCGTTTTTATTTTTTGCGCTATACGCGGAAAAAGACCGAAAATTTTGAAAAAAAATGATATTTTCTACTTTTTGTTCTAAAAAAAATCCAATAAACTCAATTTTAGTCATACATTTAGGCCAAAATGTATTCGGCCACATGTCTTTGGTAAAAAAAATGTCAATAAGTGTATATTTATTGGTTTGCGCAAAAGTTATAGCGTCTACAAACTAGGGTACATTTTCTGGAATTTACACAGCCTTTAATTTATGACTGCCTATGTCGTTTCTTGAGGTGCTAAAATGGCAGGGCAGTACAAAACCCCCACAAATGACCCCATTTTGGAAAGTAGACACCCCAAGGAATTTGCTGAGAGGCATGTTGAGCCCATTGAATATTCATTTTTTTTGTCCCAAGTGATTGAATAATGACAAAAAAAAAAAAAAAAAAAAAAAATTACAAAAAGTTGTCACTAAATGATATATTGCTCACACAGGCCATGGGCATATGTGGAATTGCACCCCAAAATACATTTAGCTGCTTCTCCTGAGTACGGGGATACCACATGTGTGGGACTTTTTGGGAGCCTAGCCGCGTACGGGGCCCCGAAAACCAAGCACCGCCTTCAGGATTTCTAAGGGCGTACATTTTTGATTTTATTCCTCACTACCTATCACAGTTTTGAAGGCCATAAAATGCCCAGATGACATAAAAACCCCCCAAATGACCCCATTTTGGAAAGTAGACACCCCAAGCTATTTGCTTTGAGGCATGTTGAGTCCATGGAATGTTTTATATTTTGACACAAGTTGCGGGAAAGTGACAAATTTTTTTTTTTTTTTTTTTTTTTTGCACAAAGTTGTCACTAAATGATATATTGCTCACACAGGCCATGGGCATATGTGGAATTGCACCCCAAAATACATTTAGCTGCTTCTCCTGAGTACGGGGATACCACATGTGTGGGACTTTTTAGGAGCCTAGCCGCGTACGGGACCCCGAAAACCAAGCACCGCCTTCAGGATTTCTAAGGGCGTACATTTTTGATTTTACTCCTCACTGCCTATCACAGTTTCGGAGGCCATGGAATGCCCAGGTGGCACAAACCCCCCCCAAATGACCCCATTTTGGAAAGTAGACACCCCAAGCTATTTGCTGAGAGGCATGGTGAGTATTTTGCAGCTCTCATTTGTTTTTGAAAATAAAGAAAGACGAGAAAAAAATTTTTTTTTTTTCTTTTTTCAATTTTCAAAACTTTGTGACAAAAAGTGAGGTCTGCAAAATACTCACTATACCTCTCATCAAAAAGCTTGGGGTGTCTACTTTCCAAAATGGGGTCATTTGGGGGGGTTTTGTGCCACCTGGGCATTCCATGGCCTCCGAAACTGTGATAGGCAGTGAAGAGTGAAATCAAAAATTTACGGCCTTAGAAAGCCTGAAGGCGGTGCTTGGTTTTCGGGGTCCCGTACGTGGCTAGGCTCCCAAAAAGTCCCACACATGTGGTATCCCCGTACTCAGGAGAAGCAACAGAATGTATTTTGGGGTGTAATTTCACATATTCCCATGGCATGTTTGAGCAATATATCATTTAGTGACAACTTTGCGCAAAAAAAAATAAAAAAAATAAAAAATTGTCTCTTTCCCGCAACTTGTGTCACAATATAAATTATTCCATGGACTCAACATGACTCTCAGCAAATAGCTTGGGGTGTCTACTTTCCAAAATGGGGTCATTTGGGGGGGGTTTGAACTGTCCTGGCATTTTATGCACAACATCTAGAAGCTTATGTCACACATCACCCACTCTTCTAACCACTTGAAGACAAAGCCCTTTCTGACACTTATTGTTTACATAAAAAAATAATTTTTTTTTGCAAGAAAATTACTTTGAACCCCCAAACATTATATATTTTTTTTAAAGCAAATGCCCTACAGATTAAAATGGTGGGTGTTTCATTTTTTTTTTTCACACAGTATTTGCGCAGCGATTTTTCAAACGCATTTTTTGGGGAAAAAACACACTTTTTTACATTTTAATGCACTAAAACACACTATATTGCCAAAATGTTTGATGAGATAAAAAAGATGATCTTAGGCCGAGTACATGGATACCAAACATGACATGCTTTAAAATTGCGCACAAACGTGCAGTGGCGACAAACTAAATACATTTTTAAAAGCCTTTAAAAGCCTTTACAGGTTACCACTTTAGATTTACAGAGGAGGTCTACTGCTAAACTTACTGCCCTCGATCTGACCTTCGCGGCGATACCTCACATGCATGGTGCAATTGCTGTTTACATTTGACGCCAGACCAACGCTTGCGTTCACCTTAGCGCGAGAGCAGGGGGGACAGGGGTGCTTTTTTTTTTTTTTTTTTTTTTTTCTTTATTATTATTATTTTTTTATCTTATTTTTAAACTGTTCCTTTCATTTTTTTTTTTTTAAATCATTTTTATTGTTATCTCAGGGAATATAAATATCCCCTATGATAGCAATAGGTAGTGACAGGTACTCTTTTTTGCAAAAATTGGGGTCTATTAGACCCTAGATTTCTCCTCTGCCCTCAAAGCATCTGATCACACCAAGATCGGTGTGATAAAATGCTTTCCCAATTTCCCAATGGCGCTGTTTACATCCGGCGAAATCTACGTCATAAAATGCTCGTAGCTTCCGGTTTCTTAGGTCATAGAGATGTTTGGAGCCACTCTGGTCTCTGATCAGCTCTATGGTCAGCTGGCTGAATCACCGGCTGCATTTTCAGGTTCCCTGTTGAGACAGGAGAGCCAGAGAAAAACACGGAAGATGTTGGGGGGGGGGGGGCATTCCCTCCCACTGCTTGTAAAAACAGTCTAGAGGCTAATTAGCCACTAGGATTGCTTTTACATGAAAGCCGACCGCTGGCTGAAAAGAATGATACCAAGATGATACCTAAAGCTGCAGGCATCATTCTGGTATAACCACTCAAAGTCGTGAATGGCGTACCTGAAGACAAAAAAATGGTTAACAATGGTTAACAATAAAGCACAGTAAAGTGTAAATAATTACACACCTGAAAAACAAACATGATAAAACATAATAACAATAACAATAACAATCAATAACAATAACAATAACAATCAATAACAATAACAATAACAATAAAACATTGCAGAATAGAATACAGTAAAAAAGAGCAGAACAATAGAGAGAGAGAATAGAGAGAGAGAGAACAATAAAACAACAACTATTTTTTTTATTTCATATATTTTTTTTTTTTTTACACTTTTTTTGTAACTAACTTTTATAACGGTAACCGGTTCCAGGTTCGGGTCTCTCAAAATGCGATGGCATCTTGGGAGACCCTGTGAAAGTGCGCCTAGTCTGTGCAATGCTGTACCCTACGCTAATAGTCAACTAGTGCATGGTAGCGTTCAAAACATTCACCAATGCAAAGACCAGGATTGTCAGGACAGGAGGGACAATAATAGCGGGTGTCACGTCTATATCCGCGCTTGCTGCAGACACAACATCTTTTTTTGGGGGGTTCGCTGGGTAGGGGTACTCGGGAGGACATAAAAATGCCTCTCATGCAGCCGACTGCATTTGGTTGGGGATGTGAATGGGGGAAGTACGGGCGCTGCAGAAGCGGTGGGTTCCCAATTAGGATTGGCGAATGCAGCAGGAAGGGCACTATGGGCACGACGGGCCTGTGTTTGTCTTTTTGGTGGCAGCGGGACACTACTTGTGCTTGCCACCTCACCAGCTTGAACTGCACTTATGGGACTCGCCACGTCACCACGTGTTACTGCAGTGCTGGTTTGACTACGACCGGGGTGTACTAGGCCGCTGGCGCTTGCCAGTTCACCAAAACGCTACCAAAAAAACTGTTAGCGATCGCAGGGATCAGGCCTGACTCTGCGAACGCTGCAGTTATGCGTTTAGTATTTTGTAAGTGACAGTGATCGATCGATACTGCACTTGGGTGGGCTGGGCCGGGCTGGGCGGAGGGGCAAAACGCAGGTGCTAGCAGGTATCTGGGCTGATCCCGCTAACACTGCGTTTTTGGGAACCCTAAACTGCTGGGGACACTAGTATAGATCTAATCGGATCAGATATTGATCCGATCAGATACTATACCACTAAGGGTGGTGTACAGTGCGTGCGTGGGTGTTAGCGGTACTGGCGCTAATCTGACGCTGCCTGGGGCTGGTGCTTGCCAGTTCACCAAAACGCTACCAAAAAAACTGTTAGCGATCGCAGGGATCAGGCCTGACTCTGCGAACGCTGCAGTTATGCGTTTAGTGTTTTGTAAGTGACAGTGATCGATCGATACTGCACTTGGGTGGGCTGGGCTGGGCCGGGCGGAGGGGCAAAACGCAGGTGCTAGCAGGTATCTGGGCTGATCCCGCTAACACTGCGTTTTTGGGAACCCTAAACTGCTGGGGACGCTAGTATAGATTTGATCGGATCAGATATTGATCCGATCAGATACTATACCACTAAGGGAGGTATATGGTGCGTGCGTGGGTGTTAGCGGTACTGGCGCTAACCTGACGCTGCCTGGGGCTGGTGCTTGCCAGTTCACCAAAACGCTACCAAAAAAACTGTTAGCGATCGCAGGGATCAGGCCTGACTCTGCGAACGCTGCAGTTATGCGTTTAGTGTTTTGTAAGTGACAGTGATCGATCGATACTGCACTTGGGTGGGCTGGGCTGGGCGGAGGGGCAAAACGCAGGTGCTAGCGGGTATCTGGGCTGATCCTGCTAACACTGCGTTTTCGGGAACCCTAAACTGCTGGGGACGCTAGTATAGATTTGATCGGATCAGATATTGATCCGATCAGATACTATACCACTAAGGGAGGCATATGCTGCGTGCGTGGGTGTTCGCGGTACTGGCGCTAATTTGACGCTGCCTGGGGCGACGCATATCACCGCCGGGCGATCAGGGGGCTAAACCTTTATTCGGTAATAAACGGCGGGTGTCCTGACACTATAAAAAATAAACGAACTAACCAGCGTCAACCGTAACGGTTATACAGTGATCAGTGGTGAAAGGGTTAACTAGGGGGCAATCAAGGGGTTAAAACATTTATTAGGTAGTATAGGGGGGTCCCTGACGCTATAAAACACTGACGGCGAACCTAAATATTTACGTTCCTAACTACCGTCACCAGCGACACTAATACAGCGATCAGAAAAATGATCGCTTAGCGACACTGGTGACAGGGGGTGATCAAGGGGTTAAAACTTTATTAGGGGGGGTTAGGGGGGTATCCTAGACCTAAAGGGGGGTAATACTCACTGCCCTAACACTAACTGTCACAAACTGACACTATGCAGTAATCAGAAAAAAAAAAAAAAAAAATACTGCTAATGTCAGTTTGTGACAGGGGGGGGGGGGTGATTGGGGGGGGATCGGGGGGCGATCGGGGGGGGATCGGGGGTGTAAAGTATGCCTGGCATGTTCTACTGTGTGTGTGTGTGTGTTGTGCACTCACTTGTCATCTCCCCTCGGCGCTGGAACGGAAACTGCCAGACCGAGGAGAGATGACATCACATCCTCTGCCTGTGTGAAACGACACACAGGCAGAGGAGCATTCCCATTGGCTGGGAGCGATCGCGAGGGGGGGGCCACGATCGGATGGTCTCCCCCTCGCCTCCCGACGCTCCCAGTCAGATGCCGACCGCCGATGGCACCGGGGGGGGGTCCGATCGGACCCCCCGCCCGCGGGAGGCAGATCACGTATGGGTACGTGATTTTGCCTGCCCGTGCCATTCTGCCGCAGTATATCTGCGTTAGGCGGTCGGCAAGTGGTTAAGGAACATAGATCTGGTTCAGAGTGTATCTTTATTTTTTTCTGGTAAAAATTAGGTCCTTTGGGAGATGCAAAGGTCCCCCTTTCTATCAATCAACCAAATAATTTAGTTTAAATCTAAATTCTAAAACCATGAATGCAATTTATGGCACAAATATTTCTTGACAAAGTTTCACCATAGGAATGTTAAGTGGTAAATAATGCCCCAAGGCAAGTTGAGAGTGGAAATATTCATATTTACGGTCTGTTTTCACAGAAACCAATTTTACCTTTATTTTTTGTATGCTTTTTATTTATACAGATCAAGGCTGTTCTTTTACAGATAACAATAATATAAGCTCAGAAGACCTTAATTTTGCTGCTGGAGAAGATGGAAGGTGAAATAATATATTAGAGTTTTATGTACTGTGTAATATTTGTGTTGCAGTGTACTGTGCATTCCTACATATGAGATTGATGTGATGCATATCACTAAACAATTAAGAACCTAGTGCCTTGGGATAGTACTGGAATGTGAGAAATATGGTGTTAACTGTATCTAGGCACTTTTACACAGTCCTTGGGCTCCAGGAGGCACTGATTCTTTCATTGGGATTTGCACAAAATACAAAAATTGAGGCAGAGGGGAACAACCTTCCCAATATGCAGAATGTAGTAAAAGATATGCTAATGTTGCAGCTGTGTCTAAGGGCAGTGTTACCAACAGACTGGCTCCCTAACCTGACAATAAATACAAAACTTGATAAGGTGATATAGTGAAGGATCACCTATATTACAATCAAGCAACATTATGTCTTCAAAAATAGATATTAGACTATACCTCCCAGTCAAAGCAATTTCCACAGTGTGATAAAAAATTCGAACAACATTGTCCTAAAAACCAAAAGCCGCTAAAACCATGCTGTGCAACGTATCTTAGAATATCCATTCTCCACCTATCACTTTGACTTGTAATTACTAAAAAGGTGTTGGTGAATGCAGGTATTTTATATGACATGAAACCATTCAAATTTAGCTGCAAGACCATAGGTAAATGCTCTATCAGTAATGGACAGGGATAAAGTCAATGCAGTTCATGCAGTGGTGGTTATCACAGTAAAAACCTATAGTTGCCATCAAATTGGCTCTTTAGATAATATGCAACATATACACCTATGATGAAACTAAATAATTATGATCAATTAGCAGGTGATATGCCTACATTCTCCGCTGTGACACATACAACCCTTAAGCAACAGTCTCGCCAAATGCAAGGTAGCGAGCACTCCCTTATAGGCAGAAAAAGTTTGGCGGATTGCTCAACAAAATGCAGAGTTACTTTACTGATCCTGGAGAAGTGTATATTCACCTTTCAAAAAATAATTCAATAATAGATGCACAATTAATGTTGTGGAAGACGGTACTTGCAGTTTTTCATTCACAGGTCTCTGTGAATGAATGACAAGGCCATGTGAGCGAAGCCTAACACAGCCGTGCTGTTTTTGAAAATTGACTCGGAGTGGGAAGCACTGGCAGTGGGATGCAGGTGCATAGGAGCATGTTACACTCTAAATATGGGTGTAACATGCTCCTAAAGGTGAACTTGGCCTTTAACTTGTTCAGACATGAAACACTAATTTGCTGCAGGTGCTGTCCAAGTCCAACTTAAAACTGTGATAAAGTATCTCGTGCATTGAAGTGACAAGCAACATTTCTTCAGCCCAAACAGTAACATGAGCAGGGGCACACCACCTACTAAAAGACTTGTAAGTTAGGGCCCTTTCACACTGGGGCGGGGGCGGCGTCGGTGGTAAAGCGCTGCTATTGTAAGCGGCGCTTTACCGTCGGTATTTGGCCGCTAGCGGGGTGGTTTTACCCCCCGCTAGTGGCCGAGAAAGGGTTAAAAACCACCGCAAAGCGCCTCTGCAGAGGCGCTTTGCCGGCAGTATAGCCGCGCTGTCCCATTGATTTCAATGGGCAGGAGCGGTGAAGGAGTGGTATAAACTGGAGCGGTGCGCTAGCAGGACGGGAAAAAAAGTCCTGCTAGCAGCATCTTCGGAGCGGTGAAGGAGCTAAGTGTATACCGCTCCTTCACCGCTCCTGCCCATTGAAATCAATGGGACAGCGCGGCTATACCACCGGCAAAGCGCCTGAGGCGCTTTGCGGTGGTTATTAACCCTTTCTCGGCCCCTAGCAGGGGGGTTAAAACCGCCCCGCTAGCGGCTGAATACCGATGGTAAAGCGCTGCTTACAAAGCGGCGCTTTACCGCCGCCGCCGCCCCAGCCCCAGTGTGAAAGGGCCAGTCAATATTGGCACAAAACTTTCAGGCTTCTGCTAGAAAGCTGAACATGAAGAGGAACTTCATCTTTAGCATTACAATGACCCAAAGCATACATCCAAATCAACAGAGGAATTACTTCACCAGAAGATTATTAAAGTTTTGGAATGGCCCAGACCTGAATCCGATTGAAAATCTGTGAGGTGATCTGAAGAGGGCTGTGCACAGGAGAAGCCCTCCCAATCTGACATATTTGGAGTGTTTTTGCAACGAAGAGTGGTCGAATATTGCCAAGTCAAGATGTGCTGTGCTGATAGACTCACACCCAAAAGACTGAGTGCTGTAATAAAATCAAGAGGTGCTTCAACAAAGTATTAGTTTGGGTGTGCACACTTATGCAATCATATTATTTTAGTTTTTTATTTCCCTCTACCTAAAATATTTGTTTGTTTTTCAACTGTGTTGTACAGTTTAGAGGTCACATTTAGGGCCCTTTCACACTGACAGCATGGGGGCATCAACAGTAAAACGCTGCTAGTTTTACAGGCGCTTTTCGGCCGCTAGTGGCCGAATAAAGGGTTTGTAGGCGCTTTGAAGCTGCTTGCAGGGCTTTTTTTTTAATGTCCTGCCAGCGCCCTGCCCCAGTGTGAAAGCACTTGGGCTTTCACACTGGGATTGCAGATGAGGCATTTTTCAGGCGCTATTTTTAGCGCTAAAGCGCCTGAAAAACTCCTCCGGTGTGAAAGGGGTCTAAAGGTGGAAAATGATTATCTTTGTCTCATTTTTTTACATCACAGAAACTTAACATTTTAACAGGGGTGTGTAGACTTTTTATATCCACTGTACATATTGCTTTCAGCATGTAAAAGAGAAATGTGTACAGCAGGTTTTTACAAAGTATGTGCATGGCATTTAGTCTGCTTCAGGCAGCTTTGTTGAAGACCTCTGCTCACAGTCAGGGGCGGGACTGCAAGAGGAGCCGAGTCCAGCCGAAGTACACTCGGCTTTGTGTATGTCGTCTCCGCTCACTCCTCTAATCACAATCAGCGGGGATCGGCGTATAACACGCACCCGCGATTTTCCCCTCATTTTAAGGGGAAAAAAGTGCATGTTATACGCCGATAAATACATATATATCATAGTTTGTACTATAGATGCTATGCATTTCACACAAACCAATCAATGTACAGTTATTGGGATTTTTTTTTTTTTTTTTTTTTTTACCAAAGTCATGTAGCAGAATACATTTTGGCCTAACTTTACGCCAAAATGTTTATTTTTTTGAGAACAGGTTTTATCACAGAAAGTAGAAATAATTGGTGTTTTTTTTTTCTAAATTTTATGTGTGATATATATATATATATATATATATATATATATATATATATATATATATATATATATATATATATATATATATATATATATATATATATATATATATATATATATATATATTATATACCGCTTGCCGACCAGCCGCTGCAGTTATACTGTGTCAGGTTGGCTCAGCTGTGTGAATCGCCATAGCTGTACACGACGATCTGTGGGCATGCGCAGGGGATCCAATCAGCCATTCTGGCGATGCCCCCCCGTGCGGTTCTTTCCTGCAGTGACAGAATGGGGATCTGCCATAGTAAATAAGGCAGATCTTCATTCTGACAGGGGATCACAAAGAAATACTGTCTTTCTGCTATGCAGGAAGACTGATCTGTGTGTTGTTCCAGGCAGCCCATCCCCCACACAGTTAGAAACACACTGAGGGAACACAGTTAACCACTTGATTGTCCCTAATGTTCACCCCTTCCCTGCCATTGCCATTAGTATAACGCCAGTCCATATTTTTAGCACTGATCACTGTAATAATGTCACTGGTTCCCAAAAAAGTGTCAAAAACGTCAGGTATCCAATCTGTCCGCCGCAATGTCGCAGTCCCGCTAAAAAGAGCTGATCACCGCCATTACTAGTAAAAAATGAATAAATAATAAAAATCCATAAATCTATCCTATTTTGTAGACACTATAACTTTTGCGCAAACCAATTTTTTGGTTTTGGTATTTTTTTTTTTTTTACCAAAAATATATGTAGCAGAATACAAATTGGCCTAAATTGATGAAGAAATTAGAAGAAAAAAAAATATTGGAAGTGTTTTACAGCAGAAAATAAAAAATATTGTTTTTCTTTTTTTTTTCAAAATTATATGTATTTTTTTGTTTTTAGCGCAAAA
Source organism: Lithobates clamitans (assembly GCA_037952925.1). NCBI lineage: Eukaryota > Metazoa > Chordata > Amphibia > Anura > Ranidae > Lithobates > Lithobates clamitans. The sequence continues at coordinate 10,332,426 of JBBGZY010000251.1, read as the reverse complement.
AATAAAAACCGCAGCGGTGATCAAATACCACCAAAAGAAAGCTCTATTTGTGAGGAAAAAGGACATAGATTTTTATTTGCGTACAGCGTCGCATGATCGTGCAACTGTCAGCTGAAATAACACAGTGCCGTATCGCAAAAAACGGCCTGGTCATTAAGGGGGCAAATCCTTCAGGGGCTGAAGTGATTAAAAAATAAAAATTCCAGTGGTGGTCAAATACCACCAAAAGAAAGCTATATTCGTGTGAATAAATTATATAAATTTAATTTGCATATAGTGTTGCATGACAGCGCAATTGCCATTAAAGTAGCGCAGTGCTAAATGGCAAAAATTGGTCTGGTCATAAAGGGGGAAAACCTTTCTGAGGTCAAGTGGTTAAAGCAAACTTCAGCTTCAAATTTGTGGATGTTAAATACACATCCCAATAGAATACTTATTATAGTATACTCATTATATTGAGTTTCAGTAGGTTTTAAGGCTGCGCTTACGCTTAACATAACCTGCTAGCTGCTTGCGTAAAGTGACATCCAGCTCTCCCATGAAGATATGTATTTAACCTCCCCAAACTAGAGTTGATGGGTACTTCAAAGGCTTCCAGACTGCTGCTTGACACATGCTGAAAGCTTTGTAAATGCTTACTGTACTCAGTGCTCCACATAGGACTTCAGCTACAAGCTGAAGTCCTATGTGCATGGCCTAAAGGTTTCATTGCACATGTTGGCTGAACTAACTGCATGTTTTATATTGACTTTCGTAGTATTTGTTTTTTTTATGTAGAATTAAAAAAAAAAAATTTATGTTAATTAAAAACATTCTCATGGATTTTTGCTTCTAAAAATGTTTGCAATCTTCTGACTGACATTGTTGGAAAGTTTCTGTAAGGAGTGCAGCTGAGAAATATATTAAAAGTGGAGAAAGACTCCTGGGATTAAGGCACAATATAAGAAATGGAGGTTAATATATCACCAATGTGACATGCATTTTATTAACTGAATGTTTAGATGTAAAAATGTGCCATTTGTGAGATGATGCTTTTGGAAATTAGTTTGCAATATTCTATCCTTTATTCCATCCTTCTGCTGAGCTAGAAGTAAAAACAGAAAAACTAACCTATAAATGAAAACTATTTTGAAGGTATAATGGATGAATTCCAAATTTTATAAGAACCTAGTGCATACAAAGTTATATCATTTATATATGCTGTTCAATTAAAGGAGTAAATTGGTGAGTATTATAGTATACAAAGGTCTCTCCATAAAGAGGACCTGTCAAGGCACCCATGCTGTCACAAGAGATGTTGTTCATCCCTTGTAATAGCAATAAAGTTAGTACAAAAAATAAAATTAAAAAAGTGTAAAAAATAAACTTTTGTATAAAATAATAAAAAAATATGTTGTTCAGACCAGGAAACGGGGGAAACAAAATCATTTATGGACTGCCTTAGTGTTGTGTAGAAGGGTGTGAATAAATGGCCATCACTTGGAAACTTGTCCTCAAAACAACCCCCCAAAAAAACAAACTTAGTGCAAAAAATGAAAATAAAGGAATCTCATTTAATATGCGCCTATTTTACTTTTTGATGTTAGTTGCAGTTAAACCTGCTTTAAACTTTGCTACATGCACCTGGCCCCCCAAAGGGTTGAATGCAAGTTAGTCTTTTTTTTATTTTTTTTATTGTTACAGGTGGTTGTGGATTACTGCACTTGACATGTTATTCCTTGGAATATTGAATAAGTTCAGTGATGCAGACATACACACAATAAATAAAAGCAAATCAGTCGAGTTTTAAGTGACTGCTTTGTGTGTGGCAGTAATTGACCACAAAACTTTTATTGATGTGTATGCATGTAGTGCAATTTCAAGATGTAAAGTGTATCTAATGCCCAAACGTTTTTGTGTGTGAAATCATGTTTGTATTTATGCCTGTGTCCTAGTTGCCAGTTGTCATCAGAACAGGATTAGAGGGGAAATCTTCCAACGGGGATACTTGTTCCAGTGATAGAAGATTTCTCCACTTACTGTTGCGTTTATAGGATGGGAAGTAAAGGTAAATCTCCCCAGTGACCTACAAATGGCTAAAAAAGTAATAGACATTTTAACCCTACCCTACTATATCTAAAATTAAAGAAAAATAGTGACTTATGCTGTAAGCATTGGCAAAATGATTAAAAATAAGCAAATACTTGCTATATGCACGTTTTTAGAAGTAACCTAAAATCCAGTAATAATTTTCTGAACAATTAAACATCACTACTAAATATGAAAACTCTGGATTTCTTTTTTTTGTTCAATTTTTTATTAGAAGTTATTTAGACATTGTACAGTATCAGGACAGGAACCACTGGGAGAGGTACATTATCTCCACTGCTCTAATATACTTGAATTATAACATGTCATTTCACATATACCACTTATGAAAGCATTTGAATTACTCTATATAAGTATCATGGTGATAAACTGGACATTATATCATAATCAGTCAATATCTTCAACTTCAAGGTGAAGTCATTTCTATATTAATATTGAGGTAACCATGACATCCATACCTCTCAGTAATATAACTTTCATATAACCGGCAGTAAGGCACTGTAATGTAAAGTGGATAGCGAAGAAAAAGCAAAGAATAAGAAGATAGAAGAGAAAGTGGGTATGGGGGGGGGGGGGGTGTTAAGGGAAGATATCCAGCCATATTAGGATTCAACCTTCTAAATCTATCTACTTTATTCTACTGCCCCTGTTGGGACATAGTTTCTGCGTATGCTGTTGAAAACTTAAAGGTGAACCAACAGGACCATATTTTATTTGCTAAATCAGATTTGTTTCTCAATGTGAGTGTGCTGCTTTCCATATGGTAGATACGATCTACCTCTACGAGCCATTGGCGTAACGTAGGGATTTTGTGTTGTTTCCAGAATTTTGGGATAAGCAACTTAGCTGCGTTTAGGACGTGAGGTGTGATAGACTTTTTATATGACCCTATTGGTTCATCTATACAGTGAAAAAGTATTACCCGTGGGTCAGGAGAAACTTCACTACCCTGTATTTCCTTAATCCAATGCAAGACAGTGGACCAATATGGTCTAATAGGGGGCACAGCCACCAAACGTGAGCATGAGTCCCTCGTTCTCCGCATCCCCTCCAGCAAAACTCAGATTTGAATGGAAAAGTTTTATGGGGCACCACAGGAGTATAGTGCCACCTTGTCAGGAGTTTGTAGTTAGCTTCAGCTGCTTTCGAGGATATGGATGAGGTATGTGATAATTGAATTATTGGGGTACGTCGACAGTTTGATAGTGGACTTTGGAGCTCCTGCTCCCATTTAGTAATAAATGGTTGTTGCCATACAGGAGGCAAAGACAATAGAGCTTGATAAAAGTATGAAACGTGTTTATCAGGTGGTAGGTCCCCATTAAGCAGCTCTGTTTCAGACCGCAGGGGCTGCAGAAGGGATTTAACAAATTGCGAGAGTTGATATTTCCACTGGTCCATAAATTAAATCGGAGTCATAGTTATTAGTCTGGATATAGGGAGGATACCTGTGCCTGTGATCACTTAGTGTGGCAAAAGAGGAGTATCCGATATCCAGTTGCTGAATCTCAGGTCCATGTTCCCTGGTGGGAAGTAATCATGACCAGTCAATATTATAAAATAAAAAAAAAAGAATTGCGCTAGGTGCGTGAAAAAATTAAGCAAATTATGAATTAAAATTGTGAAGAGGGTCCTGCTGCTGTACACTATAACCCCGATATGAGGGCATAAAGAACAGATGTAAAAATAAAGAGTGCAGCACTGGACAGTTTTGTGACATAAATTATGTGAATGAATCAATTAATCGGATAATAAACCACAGTGAATGATTTCAAGTCATTGATAACAAATCAACAACAATTGAGTGCTCATAAATCTTACTAAAAATTATGTATTAAAAAATAATAAATCAAAAAATAAAAAGTGAGATAAAGTCCAAAATTATGATATATTTGGTATTCTATACGAGGCCCAGGGTCAGTAATCCACCGTTTAGTGCTGCCCACCACCTGATGATGAAGTAATGGAGGCTTACCAGAAAGCCTGCGACCGCCTTTACTCAGGGGGGTCAAAACAGGCTTAGTAGAAAGATGTAGACCATTGAGGGTATACTCCAGAAGACACTGCTGAGAGGAAACACCAACCTCCTTCATGAACGACCAGTTGGCAACAACTTGAAGTGCTTCTCAAGGCACTGTCCCAGGATCGCTTCACATAGAGCAGTCGGTAATTGCTTCCACGAATCCAGCAAAGATGAATCATGAGTGCCAAAAGAAAAAGAGGGAGAGACTCCACTGGTGTAGAAAATCTTTGGCTGATTTATTAAAATTTAAAAGCAAAAAATATAAAATTCTTAACACAGATGATGCAGAAAAAAAAACAACACCACCGCCGTTTAAACTAAGAACGCGCATGCGCCATGCGTATAGCGTTGTGACCCTATGGCCGTTTCGTCACAACTGACGTCATCAGGGGTACGCATCGACGCACGCGCATGCGCCTTATAAGTCCAAGCGGCGCATTGGGAAGCGCCGCAATTGGCTTACTAGAAACATGACTAAGCTTTGATTGGTCTCAAACAGTATGACTACAATCTCATGGACCAAACAATCCAAGGGAAAAGGGACTAACCTGTTGAGTTAATAAAGAGGTATCCTTCCTGATAATTAAATAGAACGGTATACAAACAAAAACCCTGAAAAGGTAAAATATGGTCATTGCCATCTAGTGGATTTTTAAAGGTACTACCCCAAAAAAGGAAAATAAAAATAAAATCATTCCTTACCAAGGAAATATGGTTAAAATACAAATATGAAACTGGTAATTTAAAAATCATACCACCAAAATATTCACTAGTAGTGAGAAAATATATAAATAAAAAAGAGGGAAATGGAGCAACAGATAATCTATATAAGATAATTATTTTATAACATGAGAGTGCCTGATATGAGTCCAAAAATGTAAGATTTTAATAAGAAACTAGGATCAGTTAATTCCCAATGACAGTGAATACAAAAAAGGTTTAGGTGTACGGTTTGGAATTGCAAAAGCTAATCAGCCCAAACCATATACACTAATACTAACGGGACTTGTTATAATAATAAATAGGTCCGTAGTGTTAATAATTCCCAACCTATACCTGCAACCCAGGAGATACGGGGGGAAAATCGGTCTGATGCACTTTATATGCACCACACCTCCCCCCATCCCTCCAGAGGTAGGGGATTTCAACGACACTCCAACCATCCAAGAGGTAGAGGAGGTAGTAAAAGGTCTTTTTCTCGACCATACCAGCATTCACCTCCACCTCGGAGACAACAGGGTAACCGAGAGACCCACCATAATTACGGTAGTCAACATCACTATCATGATCAACAGACTTATAGTAGAGGGCGTGATCATCGTGATGGTGATGTTGGACGAGGTCAGCATGAGGTTGACATTAACATTGGGAATAGATTTTCCCCCCTGCTAAATGTTACGGATGAGTCGGCATATGGTTCGGGGGGAAATCATAACACTCCCTGCCCCCCCCCAAGGTCAACATATAGAAGATAACCGTTTTAGATGGGATTTTCAGATGGCCGGCAGGGGAAGAAACAAATGAAATAGCGACGCAAGAGAGGGTGCCGAGGGGGGAGGAAGCTTCACCCCAAAAAGAAGGAGATTATAGATATAAACGGCATCATAAACTTGAGTACTAAAGAACTTTCTAAGGAAGAACTCTCCACTCTCAATAAAGGCCTGAACTTTGTCCCACCTCGAAATTTAAATAAATTTCAAACGTTTATAGACAGCAGAAATATACACGCAAACTCAACATTAAAAGGTATATTCTGAGCAATCCGTCTAGACAACTTACCAGAGAGACATCCGCAGTGGTTCACTCGGGGTTGTCGAATGCTCGCTTTTTAATCCTCCTGGGAATTCAGCACTGAATGTCACTATATTTCAAGATTTAGTGCTGAATGATTTAGCCAACTTGAGAATGAGAACAGTGCAACCTCAACATGACATCATAATTGGAGTGGAGACTTTGTGTAAAAGGAAAGACATTATCATACGCCCCTCTGACAAGGGCAGTGCTATTGTTATTCTGGACAAGGACTCCTATAATAACGAGATGTTGAGAATTCTCTCTGATACTGACACTTATTCACCTTTGCTGTAAGATCCAACACCCAGGTATAGATGGGAGTTGAAAGCTCTGATAGACAAAGGGTATAATATGGGGATTCTAAACAAAAGAGAGAAGGAACACTTGGTCCCTTTGGCCCCCAGACTGCCGGTTATGTATATTTTGCCAAAAATACACAAGACCTTAGTTAACCCCGCACCCGGGAAGGCCCATCATCAGTGGTATAGACTCCATCACTTCACGTGTTGGGAAATATATAGATTTTTTCCTAAAACCACTGGTGATGGGCACCCCTCCTTTCTTAAAGACACAAAACATGTCCTTAACCTATTGAGTGAAATTGAGTGGAAAACCACATACATGTTAGTGACTGCTGATGTCGCATCGCTTCACACAACGATATCCCACCAGTTGGGGCACGATGCGGTGCGACATTTTCTCTATCGAGACTCCAATATCTCCATCACACAATGTAATTTTGTGATGGAGCTATTGGATTTCTCGATGGCATACAACCATTTTTGGCACAATAATACGCATTATCTACAAATAAAGGGAGTGACCATGGGAGCAAAATTTGCTCCCAGCATGGCCAATCTCTTTATGGCCAAATGGGAGGAAGATGTGGTTCTACATGACAGGCCATCTCAACTTGTCATGTGGAAAAGATTTATAGATGACGTCCTGTTTATTTGGGACGGTGACTCTGAGTCTGTGTCCACTTTTCTATCTTTCCTTAACAGCAATGATAGGGGTATAGTTCTCTCCTATGAGGCCAGCCCGATCCAGATTCATTTCTTGGATCTACTCATTACTATTGTTGATGGTAGTATTACCACATCCACTTTTTTCAAACCCACTGACAGAAATGGCTTCGTTCCACTCGATTCCTGTCATCATCGCTCTTGGTTGTCTGCTGTCCCCAAGAGCCAATTTTTACGCCTAAGGCAGAATTGCTCTAATTTGGAAGAGTTTCTTAGGGAAGCCTCAACTTTGAAATTTAAATTTCTAAGTAAAGGCTATGATAAGGCAGCGCTGGATTCCTTGATTACTGAAGTAGGGAATAGGGACCGTAAGGACCTATTAAGGGAGAAATCCCCTCAGGTCAACAATAGTGAAGATGAACTAGCCTTCCTTACAACTTATTCCAGCCAGCATTGGGCCATTAAAAGAATCATTAAAAAAACATTGGCTGGTCATTAAGAACGACCACATTCTTGGACCCCTGTTATCGGACAATGCTTGTGTTCTATTCAGGGGAGCTACCAGCCTTAGACACATATTGGCACCAAATGTCTCTGACCCACCCCAGCGTTTTAACTTTTTTTGGGGATATAAAGGGTTTTTCCCCCTGCAGGAGGTGTAAAGTCTGTAGGGTGAATGCACTACGTCAAAGGAGATTGACCGAATTCATATCAGAAGGCACAGGTGTCACTTACCCTATTGAGTCACTTATAGCATGTACCACTAAATGTGTTGTATACCTCCTTAGGTGTCCATGTGGTTTGGAATATGTGGGACGAACCATTAGGATGTTGCACGTCAGGTTGGGTGAGCACATCACCATCATAAAACAAGGTTTTGACAAGCATAGTGTCTCTAGACACTATGACCTTGTGCATAATAGAGACCCTAAGGGTACCATCTTCATTGGCATAGAGAAGTATGTACCCCATTGGCATGGCAGTAATGGCAAGAGAGCCATTTCCAGATCAGAAACGAACTGGATTTATAAGCTTGGCTCTCATGCCCCCAATGGCCTGAACATAGAGTGGGACATCAACTGTTTTATTAATAACAGTTGATGTCCCCCTCAACTCATCTTTGTTCATTTTGATGTATATGGCTCTGACTGATGACTTGGCCATGCTTGTTATGGTAACTCATACCTTCCTCGCACCATATTAACACTACGGACCTATTTGTTATTATAACAAGTCCTGTTAGTATTAGTGTATATGGTTTGGGCTGATTAGCTTTTGCAATTCCACACCGTATACCTAAACTTTTTTTGTATTCACTGTCATTGGGAATTAACTGGTCCTAGTTTCTTATTAAAATTTTAATTTTTTTGGACTCATATCAGGCACTCTCATGTTATAAAATAATTATCTTATATAGATTATCTGTTGCTCCATTTCCCCCTTTTTTATTTATATATTTTCTCACTACTAGTGAATATTTTGGTGGTATGATTTTTAATTACCAGTTTCATATTTGTATTTTAACCATATTTTCTTGGTAAGGAATGATTTGATTTTCCTTTTTTGGGGGTAGTACCTTTAAAAATCCACTAGATGGCATTGACCATATTTTACCTTTTCAGGGTTTTTGTTTGTATACCGTTCTGTTTAATTATCAGGAAGGATACCTCTTTGTTAACTCGACAGGTTCCTCCCTTTTCCCTTGGATTGTTTGGTCCATAAAATTGTAGTCATACTCTTTGAGACCAATCAAAGCTTAGTTCTGTTTCTAGTAAGCCAATTGCGGCGCTTCCCAATGCGCCGCTTGGACTTCCAAGGTGCATCGATGCGTACCCCTGATAACATCAGTTGTGACCAAACGGCCGTAGGGTCACAACGCTATACGCATCTCGCATGCGCATTCTTAGTTTAAACGGCAGTGGTGTCGTGTTTTTTTCTTGCATCATCTGTGTTAAGAATTTTATGTTTTTTGCTTTTAAATTTTAATAAATCAGCCAAAGATTTTTTACACCAGTGGGAGTCTCTTCCTCTTTTTCTTTTGGCACTCATGATTCATCTTTGCTGGATTCGTGGAAGCAATTACTGACTGCTCTATGTGAAGCGAACCTGGGACAGTGCCTTGAGAAGCACTTCAAGTTGTTGCCAACTGGTCGTCCATGAAGGAGGTTGGTGTTTCCTCTCAGCAGTGTCTAACGGAGTATACTCTCGATGGTCTACATCTTTCTACTAAGCCTGTTTTGACCCCCCTGAGTAAGGGCGGTCGCAGGCTTTCTGGTAAGCCTCCATTACGTCATCATCAGGTGGTGGGCAGCACTAAACTGTGGATTACTGACCATGGGCCTCGTATAGAATACCAAATATATCATAATTTTGGACTTTATCTCACTTTTTATTTTTTGATTTGTTAATTTTTTTAATACATAATTTTTAGTAATATTTATGAGCACTCAATTGTTGATTTGTTATCAATGATTTGAAATCATTCACTGTGGTTTATTATCCGATTAATTGATTCATTCACATAATTTATGTCACAAAACTGTCCAGCGTTGCACTCTTTATTTTTACATTAGTCAATATCATAAGCGGAGAGTTGTATTGCCACTTTTGTGTTTTACAGAGCGAATCCCATGCTGTTAGGGATGATTTGGTGAGTGGCGATTGTTGTGTGAGCTAATGTGCGGAATCTGTTAGGTATCCAAATTAAAGGAAACAGGTCCACGCCACTTAGTTCCATTTCCAGCTGTACCCACAGTTTGGAATTCTTATGGTATTTCCAATCAGATATCCGGTTTAGTATAATTGCAAGATAATAGCGTTTAAAGTCCGGTATCGCTAAACCTCCTTCACGTTTTGGCTTAATTAGATACTTATAAGCAAGTTTAGGTTGTTTACGGTTCCAAATATATTTGCATATTATAGATTGTACTAATTTAAAATATCCAGGGGGGATCTTGTAGGGGATCATTTGGAACATGAAGAGCAGTCTGGGCAACACGTTCATTTTTACAATGCTAATTCTGCCCAGCCACGAGTGAGTCATCTGAGTCCACTTTTGTAGATCTGTTTTAATTGAGTTTAATAAAGGTATATAATTCCTACGAAACAAAGAGGTTGGGTTAGGTGTAAGATATATTCCTAAATATTTTAATGAGGGAGGTTGCCAACTGAAGGGAAAAGATGGTTTCAGTAACGCGGTTGTGCTATGGGGGATCGGTATATTTAAGATTGCTGATTTAGCAAGATTAATTTTAAAATTAGAAAGGGTTCCAAATTTAGTAAAGGCTGACATGAGGTTGGGGTGGGTAATGAGAGGTTGTTAAACATAGAATAAGATGTTGTCTGCGTACGCCGCATATTTGTGTTCCGTCGTGCCTGTTTATTACCGTGAATATTGGGGTTGTTACGTACCGTCGCTAAAAAGGGTTCTAAAGAAAGGGCGAAGAGGATTGGTGAGAGGGGACAACCCTGTCGGGTGCCATTATACAGAGAGAAAGGTTCACTCAATGTACCATTGATCCTCAGTTGCGCAGAGGGTGACTGATATAACGCTGAAATTCTTGTTAGCATATTTGGTCCTAATCCCAGATGCGACAACGTTGACATCAGGTACTCCCAGTCCACCCAATCAAACGCTTTTTCAGCATCCGTAGATAATAGAAGGGTGGGCTGGGAGCACTGTCGTATATGTGAAATCAGGGATAGTGTTCTGAGAGAGTTGTCTCGAGCCTCCCTTCCTGGGATAAATCCCGTTTGATCTTTAGTAATCCATTAAGGGAGTAAGGGTAATAATCTGATCGCAATCGCTTTAGCATAAATTTTAGCATCTAGATTCGGCAATGAAATTGGGCGATAGCTACCGCAAAGGCTTTGATCCTTTCCTGGTTAGGGAAGTATTGTGATGTGGGCATGGAGAGTCTCCGGGCGAAAGGCCCCCCCCCCCCCGCGGAGATCGAGTCGGCATATGATGTTAGATATGGAAGCAGAGTATCGGCAAATGTACGGTAATAAGCGACCGTGAAACGGTCCGGGCCTGGAGCTTTGCCTGTAGCCATGGATTTAAGTGCCTTTCCAAGCTCCGCGGCGGAAAACTCCCCCTCCAGAGCCTCTATCAGCGAAGCGGAAAGCTTAGGTAATTTAGCCTGTGTTAAGGTAGTTTTGAATAAGCGTTTCCCTCGACTCTCCATCTGTAATGCCCTTGCCAACATTATAAAGTTGTTGATAAAAGGAGCAAAATTCTTTCGCGATTTCATTTGTTTTATACAAAACTCTGGATTTCTGAATGCTTGCTAATTTTTACTAAATCATTTTCATAATCAAATTGTTTAATATAAGCTTTGTCAAAGGTAAAGTAATTTTATCAACAATATTAGTTTTTTTTTGTTGTCTAATATTGGTGAGGTATCCATACATTGCATATGATGGCTTATACTGGAAAGTTAACCTATTTAGACATAGATTTATGAGTATTTAAGCCAGCCGAGGAATTTCCCTGGAGACCTGCCATTCTTTATAGTGCTAGAAAAACAATGAAGAAGAGTATTGGCAGGCACCGCTGTTCAGCTTATGAGCCTTCCTTGTTCCCTTTACAGGAAGGACGTAAATTGGAGCTGACAGGCATGATACACTGGTAATGAGTAGGATCAGCATTTAGCAAGAAAATGGTCATGGTATTTTTGCATGGATTCGAGCTGAAGTCATCTGCTTTTATTATGACATTTATTGGTGTCTTTTCTTTTTGGCCCAGGTAATTTGGTGGACGGACCTAACGCTTCATGCTCACTGAGGACTTCAGACTGAACACTAGACTACTTAAAAGATATCTCCTATGTAGGATGCATATTTACTGTTATTTAAGTTGCCTACAACAGTATGACAAGCAACGCTACACATGAGGCTTTCATAAATCACATCAAAGAAGCACCTGAATAACCCCTTTCATCCTAAACATGCAGTAAATATGAATGAACAAATAAAACTCTCTTGTAATTAGCACAGTGCAGAAAAAGGGAAAAATAAATGATGTACATCTGTAAAAAAGAGTATCCGTCTTCATCAGCCTGAAATAAAAAGGGGAAATGAATTCCCTTTATGGCTCTACATATGGTGTGCTGATCCGTGGTCAACCATTAAACGTTTGTACAACCCTAAAGGACCATAGTTCTAGCTGGAAGTTGATGATCTGACCCACCCAATGGTTTATCTGTAATGGACTACACTGACCAGATCTGTCACCAGAGTTCCCAACTCTACAATTACCACTATCTTGGTCCATTTCTCTTTTCATGCTTTTACTTTTGTGAAGTAGATAAGATAAGAAAGTTATATTTTTGAGAGGGCTGTGGCAGTGTTCATAATATGAGTAAAAAAGCAGATATCTTGTCAATGGAGTCCCAATGACATGTGAGGAACATACAGATGATTCAGCACATCAACATCTACGCCATCACCTTACATTGTAATAGGTATTTACCAGTTCCAGACAATAATCAGTCATCTGGAGCTCACAGCAGGTCATACAAGCTGCTATGTTATTCAGAATGAGCTGGACAATGGCTGGAGTTAGGAATTTGTATTCACAAGTCAAGCTTCACGCATTCTTCTCTGATATCTGGTTGCTATGTGCAGCTGCTCCATTTTTCTCAAGATCCCCTAGCAACTCAATATAAGATGGAGTCGCCTATAAAAAAATAATACTCATGTACTACTTCATTCGTCTGTTTAAGAGCTACAGCAACTGCTGTTGCCATCCAACATTTCTTTGTTTATTGGATAGCGTGAGCCCTGCTGGAAGCTGTGGTTTCTCTTGACATCACTACAGGACAAAGTAATGACATTGCAGGTGGTCAGACACAAGCTATCCAATGCACACCAGAAGTGTTGGGACAGTGGGTGGGGGCCATAGTGCAAGAACAGAGCAGAGGTTGGAATGGTCACACAAGTAACAGGTAAGTATTGGTAATATTTATTTACAGGGTACCCCTAGCTCCAGTGTCTTAAAGTGGTTCCAAAGCCTTTTTTTTTTTTTACCTTAATGCATTCTCTAACTTCAGTGTCCAAGGGCTCACCATCCCCCTTCCCCCAGTCCCCCTTATACTTTCCTGAGTCCGATCTTGATCTCTCACTCCTCACAGAGCAGATTTATAGCAACAGCAGAGGGCTTGGAAGCAGGCCCATAGGTGTACCCCCTCAGCAGGCAACTTGGGGGGGGACTCGGAAGCCAGGAGGAGCCAGGATCCCTGGCAGGTAACCCCAGCAAAGGTGTGAAACCATTGCACAGAGCAGGTAGGTATCGCACCATGTTTTTTTTACAGTTTAGAATCACTGTAACCTAGTGACAGAACCTTTGTTTTTATATGCCGACCCCCTTTTGAGAACAACATAAATGCCATCTCTCTCTCTCTCTCTCTCTCTCTCTCTTTCTCTTTCTCATAAATTCATATATATATATATATATGTATGTGTGTGTGTGTGTGTGTATATATATGTATATATATGTATATATATATATATATATATATATATATATATATATATATATATATATATATATATATATATATATATATATATACTTTTTGTTTTAATTTGTAGCATTTGCCACCAAAGGACATTACTATATGTATGTTCCTTTACTGCACTGAATTAATCACAACAGAGCTCAGATTTCCTATTTTATCGGCATGACTACTTTTTACATGTGTCTGTCTGTATTGTGCAAAATATGTGAGTATTTATTAAAAGTGGCTCGAGGCATCGTAAAGGCAATAATAAAATGCTTCTATCTGTTAAATGAAATGATATGAAAGCCCTTTCAGTACACATAACAATGCTAGAGAGGTGCTAAAAGATTGATATTATCAGCAATAACCTAACAAAGAACATTCTTAAACCTTCCTAGGCTTTGTTAATCCTTTTTCAAACTGAGGTTTTTCTCTAAATAGTTTAATACTGAGAAATGATGAGTACATTTGCAATGCCTGAAAATGCATTATTATACATGCATACGTGTACATTTTAAAATGTTGATATTGAGATGCAAGAGTGAGCCATGAATATCTACAAGTCTCAACAAATCAGATTTTCTTGCTTTACCCTTCACTACCAAACTGATAGATAAAAGGTGATAGGTTGCCATGGCACATATGACACTGATCATGTTTCAGTCCTCTTCTACTGTGGTTTGTTATGAAGCTCAAAGATTTTCACTATAGAATACTTTGTAGGGTAGAGTAGACTGCAATAACACCTGGTGCTTATGACTGATGCATGCAAGCTGATGTTGGTAGACTTGCGCTCATTCTAGGAATACAGTTATCAAATCGCATTTTAAATTCAGTTAAAGTGTAATACAATTGTATTTCTGTGCTACAGATTTAAATGTTTTGACCACATGTGATATTGTGACTCTACAGGGTCAAGATGTGTTTTTTTTTTTTTTGTTATATTGTTTGGAGCCTTCATATGTGACTTGAGGTAAATTAGGGTGTCCAGATTGTAGAATGTGTTAATGTTTTTTGGTAAAGGAAGAAAGTGCATCAATGAGACTTCATACCATACAACCCAGCCGTGTTCTACGCAATGGCTTATACTTACCATCCTTGTGCAAAGAACAATGTACCGTTACCTAAACAATCATTGGATATAAGTTTAGAAAAGATTAGTATGGTCAGACCAAGGAAACAATTTTGATTTTGTAGCTGTGAGTTACTGTACATCCTTGTATCTTGACCTGTATTATTACAAATATGATCATTAACAGTTGTAACACTACACATCATTGGACATCCCAAAATAATATTTATGAAACTTTCACAGACTGAATTTTTAATGCACTTTGCATCTCCGCAGAAGCAATTGTATTTTTTTCTGACATGTTAATGTTTTTACAGGCTTAGTCCTTTCTGATATTAATTCACTGGTATTGTGTAGATGCTGAAATATTCTCATTGGCCACCTGCCTACAGCTTTGTTGAACTCCAGAAATACCTCACCATATTTGGTCCTCTGTGGAAGTAGCCAGCATGTGATCTTAAACACTGGTGTATAGCCAGTACCATATACTGTATCTAGTTGCAGGGCTTAGGCACTGGTAAAGCATATGTGTTGGGAGGATCTTCATTTGTTACTCTATTTATGATCTCATATTTACAGAAAATGTTCTATTATATAGCTCACTGTGTTAGTGCATTGAATGCTTTCCTCCTTAAGACCACATTCGCCTTGCTCATTGACTAGAAAATAGCCATCTAAATTACCAGTTCATTTTGCTTCTTTAATGTTAGGGGGCTTTATATAACGAAGACAAGGCATCAGTAAATATCTTACATATGTGGTGGCATATTTTATATTGTATCACTTTCTTGTCATTGCTATATTGAATTATTTGAGGTGGTTCCATTTTGTACCATCATATAGTAAAAAAATTAGTCTTGTTTGAAATGTAAAAATGATTTAACTGGTAATATATTCAGTAGCTCCTTTTTCATTTACTTTTATAACTAAATTCAAGGATGGTTACAGCTTTCCTTGACCATAATAGCTGAACATTGAAATTGCCAAACTTGTTGCTGCTGCTGGTTGTATTGTTACTGTTGCCTGAACAGTTGGTACAAGTACAGGCTATATATGAGATATATGTATTTAAATTTGTCTTGTCATGGTCACTGTCCTTTTACGTGTGAATTCTCATTTTATAGCTGGTTTACATTTTATTTTGAATGTTCATTTAACTGTTGCACTTTTTGTTAATAAAACTAAACATGGGAACAATTGTATTTAACTTTTTGCTGTTACACTTATTTGTATGTGAAATTTGTAGATTGGGGGTCAACAACCTATAGATCATGATCTACTTGTAGATCATGGCCAGGTGACTGGTAGATCGTGATCTGGGCTTGCTGACCCACCATCCCAGACCATCAGAGTGCAATTCAGAGGGACTACTTGTAAAGTTGTAGTAGGGAGCAAGAGCCGCATAAGCCGTTGCTTCCTCTGTAGTACTGGCTTGTCACATGCAGAGTGATACCAACTGCACTCCACCTCTTATCCTGGCTAGCGGTCTCCACTAGCTCTGGTGCCAGAAGCAAGAAAGAAGAGGTCTTCAGGTCAGTGTGAAGCAATACATTGGGCATTATAGTAAGGCTGCTTTCACACTGTTGTGCTGCAGTTTATCCACACCGCGGGTGCAGTGCACAATATACAAACAGGAAAACTGTAAGGGCAGAGATATGTGTACCTCTATACATGCAACAGTCACAGTTCATTAGTCCATATGATAAGCTAAACAATGGCAGATCCTAAAAGGAAATGATGGTGGGCAGCAGCTATCCTTAAAGAGCAGCCAGCTCTATAATAGGAAGACAAGGGAACAAAAAGGAAGCGTCACCTAAGTGCAATAAGTTTAGTAAGATTTTAATGACACAGCAACTAATGCACTTACAGGAAGGTGAATAAAATCAGGCTCATCTGTGCTGTGGGCACAAGGTGCAGTCCAGTCGCTGGTCCATCCTAATCCACAGGGAAGTGGTCATGGGAGACAAGATGTGCAGTCTTTTCCTGTGGCCACCAGTAAGACAGCCAGGTCTGACGTGGAACGCAGGTGGAAAGCAGGTGATGACGTCACAGGAAGTGGAACCAGGGGAAGCAACAAGTGAGGAGATTCTGGGAAAATGTGTTTCCGGGGGCGTGACCGGATGCGGGAGTGAGAGGAGGGGTGAGCGAACTTCCCCCAGCCCGATGCCTCCGTGTCCATAGGAAATCACTCCAGCGCCTCCGACCTGGCTGCGAGCGCTCTCTCCCCCTACAGAACCCGGTGCCTATCCAGCTGCTCGGCCCCCCCTGCCCCTGCCTCCCCCGGAGCGCGACGCCGGAATACTAGCCCAGCCGCTCGGGAGAAGCTGTGCATCTGATCCTTTGGAGTGGAGAGGAGGAGCCCTGGCTCCCCGCTTGGGGCGGTTGCCTGGGCGACGGCTTCGGCACTAGAGGAAGGAGACGGCGGGGACGGCGTGTGCTCTGAGAAAGGAGCCACTAATAGGAGCTTCCCTGTGCTGCCCAGGTACCCGGCAGCGTCAAGGTACCAGCTTTTGTGGCCATACTAGCGGGTGTACTAGAAGTGGACTGTCTCTCCCCTCTCCCCAGGGATTAGCCTAATGTCGCGGACGAAGGGGGAGCGGAGGCACAGGTGAGCCCAGGCAGCCTGATATATTACCATTCTGTGACCTGTCTTGAGCTCAGGCTGGCTTAAGCAACCTGTTGCACTATTACACAGCGATTTGTGCATACTCGGGAAAAGTTATTTTTTGATGGTTGGTGGAGGGCTATATTAATAAGGGATACTACTGAGTCTGTGACAGCACTGAGTGAAGAGAAGAGGAGTAGGGGAAGAGATAGGAGAGGGGGGGGGAAACACTAACCCCACAAGCGGCCAAACCCTTTTATACATTCCCCCGGCTCATACAACAAGTCATGACTAGGAAAAAGGGAGAGGAACTACAACAACAGGACAACACTGGCTCCCAAATGACCCGTACTTCAAAAGAAAAGGCGATTCAGGCAGCAGTCGCAGCAGCGGCCAAACTGGAAAAATTTGCTCACCCCTCCACTTCATCACCATCTAAAAACACGCAGCAGCAGGACAGGTCGCAAGTAGGGGGCTCAGGGGACAGAAAGAGCCTAGGAAAAGGACCAACTGCAATGCATACAACGAAAACGGCGACTAGTAAAGGCACTACGGGTGACCCCGCGGGATTAGCAACCAATAATGCCGCTGCGCAAAACGCACCAGCAGACGGTGAACCCACGCTGAAAGACGTTCTATGTGCTGTCAATTCCTGTAAAGCCTCCTTAAGCGACCTGAGTGACCAGCTGACGGGACTAAAGGAAGAGATAATTAGGGTAAGCCAAGAACTGCAAAGGGCTATAACTAGAACATCTGAACTGGAAGAGAGAGTAAGCCAGGTTGAGGACGACTTAACCCCACTGAAACAAGATCTCAAGTCACTAAAAACGCAGATGGGACTATATAAAGCGAAAATGGAGGAAATCGAAAATAGGTCCCGTAGGAATAACGTGAGAGTGGTAGGCCTACCGGAGCGGTGTGAGGGTCCCCACCCCGAGGAGTTCTTGGAGAAGTGGCTTAGGGGTATATTTGGGATGGAAACTTTCTCTCATCTTTTTGCCATTGAGAGAGCCCACAGAGTGCCAACTAGGGCCCCGCCATCAGGGGGGTACCCTAGACCAATAATAATGAAGCTTTTTAACTATAGAGATAAGGTAACATTGATGCGCAGGGCCAGAGAACTGGGGGATATTCTGTACAACGGAGTTAAGATCTCATTTTTTCCTGATTATTCCCCAGACCTCCAGAAACGAAGGGCTGAATTTAGGGATATTAAGCGTAACTTACGGACTTACAATATAGAATACGCCCTGCTATACCCTGCACGGCTATGCATCACTGCCTTAGGATCTACCCATTTCTTCGATACAACAGTAGGGGCAACAAAATGGCTGGAAGACAACAAAACGGGCCTACAGAGTTAAGGGTTAAATAAGGTTCTCTAAACCTGGACAGGAAAGGAGGAAAATGCAACTTTTTCTTTTTTGATTTTTTTTTTCATTTTTTATCTCTTTTTTCTTCTTTTTTTTCCTCATAGTAATTAGCAGACGACACGGGGGTGGGGGGCTGGGGGGGGCACGAGAGTGGAAGTACGGATGAAGGATGCGATTCCACTAGCTGTGTATGTTGTTTTGTGGGCTTGGAAGTGGGTCGTGGGCAGGGGGGATGAGAGTGGTAGCGAGTCACAATGTATTTTTTCAGCATATGTGTGGGGAGTCACTTCTTGTATGGTTGGGAGGGGGGAATAGGGTCGCAAGCGCAGCCCCCAGGGCTAGCCTAATTAGGCAGGGGGGGTTACGAACAAGGGTGGGAAGAAGGGGGGGGGATAAAGTTGAAGGTGGGTGGGAAGGGGGGTTTACAGTGAGTCATAGGGATAGGCAATGGCGCAAACGCAAGGCACATACAGTTATGAAGAGTTGGTTCACAAAAACAAATGCAATGTATATTAGCACAAATGGTTTGTATTTGCAGTTCGGAATTGCAGGGGGGGGGGGGTCCCTGGACGTGGGGGCCCCTTGCCCCCCCCTCACCTTATTTTTTCTCACTTTTTTTCGTACTTTTTTTTGACTAACACAATCACAGAGATCACGATGAGCTTGGTACCTACAAATGCACAAATGAACTTTTTCTCTTTTTTTTTCTTTTGCTTTTTCCCGTTTCTCCTTTTTAGATGCCTTTTAAAGCGTTAAGGATAGGCTCCTGGAACATCAGGGGCATGGGTGATCCTGCCAAAAGGGCAGCAGTATTTTTGGCAATGGAAGCTCATGGCATTGAACTGGCTTGTCTGCAGGAAACCCACCTTACTAATGATACTAAATTACAGGTTCGGAACCACAAATTCCAAGAACAGTATCACTCAGTTCACACCTCATACTCAAGAGGGGTGAGCATATTGGTGGGGAGAGGTATCTCGTTTTCCTGCAGGGAAGCCAGAATAGACGCGTTGGGTCGCTATGTCTTCCTGAGCTGCGTTGTGGAAAATCAGCCCCTGGTGTTAGCAAATATTTACATCCCCCCTCCGTTTAAAACAGAGACCATTTTGGACCTGCTGGAGTTTGTGGAAAGCAAATTAGACGTACCGATTATACTAGTGGGGGATTTTAATACAGTTCTGGACAATAAATTGGATCGGTTCCCGCCGGGCGGAAAGGCTATCAGAGGGCCGCCTAGGCCAACTTCTGGAGGAGGTTGGGTGGTGCGATCTATGGAGATCCCACAGCCCAAACATCCGACAGTACTCCTGTTACTCAGGGACACACTCTACTCTCTCGTGCATAGACAATAGGGATGCTATGCAATTAATAGGGACTATAGAGTACAAGCCGAGGGGTATCTCAGATCACTCTCCCTTGATCCTGACTCTGAACCTAACTGCTAAATCTAGCTGTAAAAGGTGGACAATAAAACCATTATGGTTGGATTTAATAAGCAGCTCAGTAGAAGTAACCTCTAAATTAAAAGAGTTTGTAATGTTTAACTCAGGTTCAGCCCCTGTGGGGGTAGTGTGGGACACTTTAAAAGCGTTCCTTAGGGGACTATTACACCAGCAGGTTGTCATAGTTAAGAAAACGTCAAGGGAATGGGAGGAGAGGGCTAGTAGGGAAGCTATGGAATCAGAAGCACAATACGTGGCGGACCCAACCCCGGAAAAACAGGCAGTATGGCTCAGCAGACAACAAGAGCATAGAGAAGTAATCAATAGAAGAGTAGAAAACAAAAGACTCTTCCAGAAGCAAAATTATTTTGGTGAAGGGGAGAAAGTGGGCCGGATGCTGGCACTTATAACTAAGTCTAACCTATCCCCATCGGCCATTTTCTCAATTAAGACATCGCCTGGAGAAATTACTTCCGACCCCGCCAAGGTCCTAGAGACTTTCTCGGCGTTCTACAGGGATCTGTACAGGTCGCGCAGGGGGTCGGACCGGCGCGTTATGAACGGGTTTATAGAAGGGGTAGAGCTGCCTGTGCTCTCGGAAAGGGACAGGAGTGAGATGGATTCTCCCCTGACCCTGGAGGAGTTGCAAAAGGCTGTTGCGGAACTGTCAGGCCAGAAATCTCCAGGCCCGGACGGTTTGCCATTGGAGATCTATAGAAAGTATGGGGAGGTGCTACTTCCGGAGCTCCTAAAAGTACTGGAGCAGTCGATCAAGGACGGAAGGCTACCCCTGTCGATGTTGGAGGCCGATATAGTGGTGATACCAAAGGAGGGGAAAGATTTATCGGAAGTCTCTTCATATAGACCAATATCATTACTGTGTTCGGACGTCAAGATTGTTGCAAGGGTGCTGGCATCTAGACTAAATAAATGCATTACAAAACTCGTGCATCCAGACCAATCGGGGTTTATCCCCGGTCGGTCTACTAGTACCAATATTAGAAGGGCCTACTTGTTCAGGCACCGTCGGAGAATGCGGGGTCTAGAGCCATATTGTCCTTGGACACCGCCAAGGCTTTTGATAGCCTGGAGTGGGAATATCTTTGGTGGGTCCTGGAGAGGTTTGGATTTGGCCCCGTATTCATCAGCTGGTTAAAAATCCTATACAACCATCCAAAGGCAAGACTCAAGGTAAACAATGATTACTCGGAAAGCTTCCCCCTCGAAAGAGGAACTAGGCAGGGCTGCCCCTTGTCCCCTTTGTTGTTTGTCTTGGCTATGGAGCCATTGGCGGGAGCGGTGAGATCATCAGCCGAACTGCAGGGCTTTCATAGGAAAGGTGAGGAAGAGAGAATAGCGCTTTTTGCGGACGATGTTTTATTTTTCCTTGGGGACACGATCTCCTCATTAGAGAAAGTAGTCCATTTGGTGGAGGACTTTGGTAAATTCTCAGGTCTGACCATTAACTGGGAGAAATCATCGCTTCTGCCGGTCGATCCATCGGCCAGCCCTATTCCAACGAGCCTACCTCAATTAAGAGTCACGGGGAAAATGAAGTACCTTGGCGTTGTGTTGTCTAGGGACCCCGACGCGTTCATTGAGGACAATTTGGTCCCTCTTCTATTGAAATTTAAAAAAAAATGCGACATCTGGTGTAGACTCCCTCTCTCTGCAGCGGGTCGGGCCAACTTGATTAAAATGGTATGGCTGCCTCAGCTGTTATACCTGCTCCACAATTCCCCAGTGTGGATTGGGGAGAAGTGGTTCCAAAGAATTCAATCCCTTTTCAGGGAATTAATTTGGAAAAAAGGGCAGGCCAGGATAGGCCTACAAAAACTGCAGTGTCCCGTTACGGAGGGGGGATTGGGGATCCCCCACCTGTTTACCTATTTTTTGGCGGCCCAGCTACAACAACTTGGTGGATGTGCCACTGATGGAGGGGGAGGTAAGAGCGTCCAAATCATTTTACAGGGAAGCCCTCATAGTTCATTAGTTGAAGCACTGGAGGCAGATTCGCTACAACGAGAGATCCCAACACTTAAAATGATCACTAAGGTCTGGCAGGCAGCCAAGCGAACAATGGGGTACAAGGGAATCTCAGAATATTCACCAATTTGGAACAATAGGTTCCTGCAGGAATTACTACCAGTTGATAGGAACAAGTTGTGGGAAAGGAGCGGGATACGCCGGCTGACGCAGCTATACGAGGGGGACACCCTGAAACCCTTCGAGGAACTGAGGCATGAATACGGGTTGCCAAACCGAGTATTTTATAGCTACTTACAGATTAGACATGCCTTGAGCAAACAGTTCGGAAGGCAACCCCCCATATGGTGCAAGATCCCATTATTACAAACAATAATAAAATCAGAGACCTCTAAGGGGTTAATCACAGTGATATATACCCAATTAATAAAGAAAATAAACACACAGGTAGGTTTCTCCGGGGGCAGGGACAGGTGGGCGGCTGACGTGGGGGAAATTACGGACACACAGTGGAAAAGGATTCTGGAACTTGGACCAGAGGTGTCGGTCTCTCCCTCGCAAAAAGCCTCTCACCTGATGCTGCTGCACAGATCCTACTACACACCGAAAAAGCTTTTTATGTTCGGCCGTAGAATTAACGACGAGTGCCCCAGATGTAGAAACACAGGCGATTTAATTCACATGTTCTGGAGGTGCCCAAAATTAGTCAGGTACTGGCCTGAGATTTTAAAGAAAATAAATACCACGTTTAAAACTAACTTAGAGCTAGATCCCAAGACTTGTGTGCTGGGACATGTTACTAATGGACTGAGAGACAGTAGTACGGTGGTAGCGGCAGCAAGATGCCTGTTCCAGGCCAGGAAACTAATTGCACAGTCTTGGCAGTCAAGAACTCCCCCCACCCCGGAAGATTGGATTAGAACTGTCAACTCCACAGTGTGGAGTGAAAGAACATTCTACACTAGGTCAGGCAACCATAATAAGTTTGCGAGAATGTGGAACCCGTGGATCCAAGCAATGCCCTGTCCGCCAGCAGTGTTACTTTAGCGTTGAACACACCTGCCCCCCCCATTAACGGGGCGAGGCTGAGCGAGTAGTAGCTTAGAGGTCAGAGCTGAGAGAGAATAATGTATTGAACTAATATTGGTCATTGTATGCGCTTTGGAAATATGAGGGCTTAACAAGGGGGGGGTTAAAGGGGGGTGGGGGGGGTGGGTGCATTAGTGAGAGAAGTATCAATGCATAAACACGCACAATAGCAATACGTGGGTATGCGGCCAACCGGCTTTGAGAGGCAGGATGTAGGTTTTATACTTTGTATTGCAGCACTTCTATAACTACCTATATTCTGAAATGCATATGGTTATACAATACCTTACTTTA
Source organism: Lithobates clamitans (assembly GCA_037952925.1). Lineage (NCBI taxonomy): Eukaryota > Metazoa > Chordata > Amphibia > Anura > Ranidae > Lithobates > Lithobates clamitans. The sequence goes on along the minus strand of JBBGZY010000251.1, from coordinate 10,309,192 downwards.
AAAAAAAAAAAAAAAATCTTCGAATGGCCACAATGATGTGACTGGATTAGAGACATATATGAATATCACTCTGAAAGCAGTCTCTGGATAAAGTTAACTGACGTGGCACCAAAAAAAAAAAAAAAAGGAAATTCTGAAGAGAACAAACGGGCTACCCGCTCGGAGTCTACTGCTCCTTCTACAGGCCTTTGGAGGTACTGCTGGTGAGGAGCTATTTATGTGCCAAGCTGCCTGTGGGACAACAGGCGCCAGCACACCAAGATCCCACTGACAGCAACAAAATTCAAAGCAAAAGAATTGGATTAAGGTTGATATATAACTAAAGGATGTAATCTATTAAGAAAATATAATATTGAAATTAAGAGTGTTGTATTGGATTATGTATGTTTATGACACGATCTGAACAACGAGGGAGCAGGGGGCAGGGCCAAAAACTGGACCAAGGGATGTTTAAGGCTAAAAACACAATGTGTCAAAATAAAATCTCATGTATAAAACTAAAATCAGGATTGTATAGGAAAGATGCATACACGCATGCACCTTCACCAAAGGGTGCACGCGTGTACCTGCATCTGTATATAGAACGCATGGGCTCATATTAAATGTAAAGTGCATCAAAACATGTATATGTATAAACACAGGGAGGACAGTAATAAAATCAAATACAATATATGCATATAAAACATCAAAAAACTCCATCATTCATAAAAAATATATGTGAGAGAAATATATATCTACACACAGGTATAAACAACAAGTGAATAAAATAGTTTAAATTAAAATTTGTTATACATATGAATCTGTGTGTGAAAAAGGCATATGTGATGTCTACCAATAGTAAAAAAAAAAAAAAAAAAGAGGGGTTTATTGAGGCGTAATTAGAAGTTTGTACGTACACAGGGATCAAAGAGCGTAAAAGCTATTATGGTCCATACAGGCTAAATATACATATACAGAAAAAGCCAAGGCAATCGTATGCAAAAGGGATGGTAATTGCTTATGGTGTGATAATTCTAGAAGTACCGTGTCCATTTTGGAAAAGGATATAATAGCTATCAATTTCAATATAACTGTGTATAGCATACTAAAAGTAATCGTTACATGGGATGGTACTTACTATGTGAAGGATACCGAATGGTACTTACTATGTAAAGGATACGGAATGTGATAAATGGACCATAACGGTCAGCTGTGAAAAAAAACAAAGGATGGAAATGTTGTGAGTAATTCCGTCAGGAGAAACACAAACTATAGTTACAGGAGGGTATGAACCTCAATTTCTTCATTTAACCCTCCAGGTGCCAAAGTCCCTAAGGAATAAATCCAATAGGATTCCTGTTGGCATCACATATCCCTTTTTCACACACAGATTCATATGTATAACAATTTTTAATTTAAACTATTTTATTCACTTGTTTATACCTGTGTTTGTAGATATATATTTCACATATATTTTTTATGTATGATGGAATTTCTTGATGTTTTATATGCATATATTGTATTTGATTATATTACTGTCCTCCCTGTGTTTATACATATATATGTTTTGATGCACTTTACATTTAATATGAGCCCATGCATTCTATATACAGACGCAGGTACAGGCGTGCACCCTTTGGTGAAGGTGCATGCGTGTATACAAGCCCGATTTTAGTTTTATACATGAGCTTTTATTTTGACACATTGTGTTTCTAGCCTTAAACATCCCTTGGTCCCATTTTTGGCCCTGCCCCCTGCTCCTCGATGGTCTGATCGTATAAACGTACATAATCCAATACAACACTCTCTTCATTTTAATATTATGATCTTTCCTTAATATATTACATCCTTTAGTTATATATCAAACTTAATCCAATTCTTTTGTTTTGAATTTTGTTGCTGTCAGTGGGATTTTGGTGTGCTGGTGCCTGTTGTCTCACAGGCAGCTTGGTACATAAATAGCTCCTCACCAGCAATACCTCCATAGGCCTGTAGAAGGAGCAGTAGACTCCGAGCGCGTAGCCTGTTTGTTCCCTTCAGAATTTCCTCCCTTGTTGCTTCCCCTGGTTCCACTTCCTGTGACGTCATCGCCTGCTTTCCACGTCGGACCTGGCTGTCTTCCTGGTGGCCACAGGAAAAGACTGCACATCTTGTCTCCCACGACCACCTCCCTATGTATTAGGATGGACCAGCGACTGGACTGCCCCTTGCGCCCACAGCCCAGATGAGTCTGATTTTATTCACCTTCCTGTAAGTGCATTAGTTGCAGCGCAGTGCATCTGCGACTTTCCTGGGTTTAGCTGTACTTAGCCAAAGATTTCTATTCTATCCTGCGGGTTTGGTGTACTTCCTGAAAGTGCACCAAAACTGCTGAATGCAGGAGTTTTGGTGTGCTTTCAGAAAGTGCACCACACCTGTAGGATGTAATAGAAGTCTATGGCAAAGCGCAGCTAAACCCAGGAAAGTCGCAGATGCACTGCGCTGCACCCGTGTTGCAGGTAAACCGCAGCACATCAGTGTGAAAGCAGCCTTATAGGGGCTTAAGACAGTAAGGGTTCATTTACATTTGCAGTTTGGTTTGGGGGTGGTAAAACCCCTTGGTTAAGATGTGTTTTTACCACTCCCATCGCACCCCCCTTAGTTGCAGTGGCCAGGGGTGTACACATTTCAGCAGGAGTTATACGCCCTGTCATGGGTGGTGGGTGTAGCACCTGTCAAGCATGACCCATTCAAGTGATTGAGGCTGCTCTGCAAGTGTTAAAGCAGGCAGCGTTGTGTTGCTTTCTCACCACCTGCTTTAACCCCTTGGACCCTGCAGAAGCATGCAGTTGCGGGATGCTTGCAGAGTGGCCCCATTTACTTGAATGGGTCGTGATTGACAGGCAGTTAAACAAAAGCAACAGGAGGTTTAATTTCTGCTGCAGCATCTGTACACCTTTGGCTGCTGCTTCAGCAGCTAAAGGGGGTACGGACTGGGGCGATAAAACTGCGATTCAATCACAGGGTTTTACCACCCCCCAACTTTGTGTGAATGAGCCCTAAGGAAGCTGCTGCCGAATGCAATGAAGGGCTGTTTTACAAGTGTAGCAGGCACTGCTGCTTCTCTGAAAAGTGATCCCAGTGTGTTTGATAGGTGGTGAGGATGTGATATGTTGCCTCCTCACCACCTGATTTAAACCCATGATTGCTGTGCAGTGAATGCAATTGCGACGTGGTAGTACGGCAATCTGATTTAAATCAGGCATAAGGAGGCGACACTGGGCAACACTGTGCCTAATGATGTTTGACTTCTCCCATGTTGTTCAGGTAGATCTCCACCTCTTTATGGTTGTCTATCCCTGCTGTATAACTATCTGGTTAAACATCTAGACAGTAGATGGTAGTTTGTAGATTTTGAAGGCTAATTTTAAAATGTTAAAAAGATGCAGTACAAAATTACTTTCTCTTACATTGACGGACACAGCTTCTATTCATTCTTGACCATAGGGTTTCTAGCACCACCTACAGGAGTAGAACACTAGGCAAAAGAAGCTAGCACTGCTTATGGGCAGTCCCAGTTGTTGTAAACCCCCTCTCTGCTATAGGCAAGCCATTTTTTTTCTGCCTAGTTTTCAGCAGTGATGACCTAGTTCCCTGCTGTGGCCTGTGGTTCCATGCCTTTTTTTTCCTGGGATTTTTTTCTACGGAGATCTTCTATCAACAGCTGAGCTGGGCGATGAGCTGGATATTCTAGATCCTTTGGTCACCCCAGTCTGACCAATGAGCTCACACAGACCTTTTGCTACGCGCTGGATCAGCTGCAACAGCCCTATCCTGGACTGGGAAGGCCAACGAGTTAAACTTCTGACCGGGCGCTGGAGTATATGTCAGTGTTACCCTAGCGAACAGCCCCCCCACTTGGAGAGGAGGTTCTGTCACAGGAGTGTTACCCATTACCTTTACTGGACTGGTAGGTAGATGCAACTGCTCCCCCTTTCCTTGGGTGCAGCAGCTGGTACTCTCTAGTGTGTTGCTGGGTCTCCTCCATTCTTCCAGGTCTAGGGGGTCAGTCTCCATGCCATCCCCTACCTTGTTCCATCCTCTCCCCCTCCCTGGGAAGACAACCTGACATGGGTAGGCTCTTCCTGCATTGTTTCCAGCTGGGCAGCATCCTGGTGTCAGCTGGAAGAGGTCCGCTGTTACTGGGATAGCACTGCCAGATTGTGCATACCCCTCCCCCTTCCTTGGTGTGTGTGTTCAGCAGCTGTGTGGGGCACAAGGTGCTAATTTCTATCCTGCATCTTTTGGGCTGGGCCTGTGTCTGTTGGACTGGGGCAGCAGTAGATTCTCCTGGCTCCCTGCTTGAGTCTAGGTCTGTTACTCCAGGACCCTCCCGCAGGTGTCCACACCACACGGTCATGCTCAAAGGCAATTTAAGCTGGTAATTTGTGGCCAACTGGGACAGGCTGTGGCACCCACTATCTTATTTAGGGGCATTGCTCTTGCATACTGCCCTTTTTTTTACCTGGGATCCCTGCGCTCTTTCCGGTGGGCAGTTGCTGAGTGCCTTTAGTGCACACCTTCTTTCCTTTAGACACTCTCCCTTCTATGCTCCCCCTGCTTGGCAGCCTGGCATCTTGCAAGGGGGCTGAGCTATGGTGAGCAGGTACTGGGTTGGCTGTGATTCTTCTATTTTTTCTTTGGGCATTTGCCCTGCTACCCCATTTGCCTTTGGCAAGCTTTTCCACCGTATATTCCATTCCACCTTTATATTATGTGCATTTAGGAAAAAAATCAGGCATTTTTTAAAGAACCAGCCAGAGCCAGAAAGCTCAAAGCCAGAACCAGCTCTTGTGGGAGTCTATTCTACATTTTCACAGCTCTGAAGCCCCATACACACACTAACAGATTTTCTGCTGATTTTTTCCTTCAGATTTACCAAAACCATATAACATGAGGTCAAACCTTAGGAGTTTCCATTTGTATGTGTAGCGCTGGTAGATTTATGATCTACCATCTGATAGGTAAATTTAGTTTATTGCTCATTCTAGGAAGTTAGATTTGCCTCTGTTCCAGCTTGGCTGACGTTGCATGTGGTGGTTCCACATTGTGCCGGTGGGTGTCGTTGTCACCATCGGCGGGTGTTGGAAAAGCAACGTGTTGAAGCGAATGAGTGCTCCTCTGTCCCGGAGACAACTCGGTGGAGGTGGTCCTCCGAGTTGCATTCTGGGAGAGGGTATTTATGGGACAGACGCCATGTTTAGGGGTTCGTTTTCAGCCATCTGCTGGCCCTCCTGGCTGACAGGTATGTGTTAGAGTACCACCTTGTGGTCCTCCGTTCCGAAGGCCCGCGTCGCTGCGGCGCGTGGGTGGGCCCAGAAGCCTGTCTGGGGCCTACCACAGCAGCCGAGGAATGGTCCTGAGCTGTCTATCCAGAGTGAAGAAGCTGAACAACCGAGGAGATCCCAGGGAGGACCCGTCATGGAAGGATCATGCAGAGTGCTGGTCTGGAGAGGTGCCTGGTGACTCGGTTGGAGGACGTTTCCTAAAGTAATTCTACCGCATAGTACTGGCGGGTTGCTTAGAGGTCCAAGTACTGTGTCTGACATTCATCCTGAACCAATACATCCTGTGGCAGAGGATCGTACGGGTTTATTTCAAGCAAGTCTGTGGCAGAGACTTTTGTACGTGCTGGCTGCTAGGCAAGTGAGAGAGGCCTATCCAGGCGAGCAAAGATAGTGTCCCACAAAAAGGGGATTGCATTCAATTACAGTATTCAACTTTAAAGGATGTTCTAAAGAAACCTAAAGAAAGGTATTTGAGCTTCCCTGCAGTTTTCCTCCTGCCTCTTTCCTGCTACTTCCTTCATTACTTGGTTCAATAAAGCATTGAAAACGTACTCAAGTGTTGGTGCTTATATCGTCCAGAGGTAAACTCAACGGAACCCTAGACCCGGTGCCGGTGAAACAGAGGTATCGAGAGTGAAGGTAACAGCCAGCTTTAAACCAGCAGCTCCACCGAGAGTTAGTGCTACATGTGGGTGCGTCGTCCGGGATTTGTTGTCCATTAATTCTCGCAACCCAGAGAGGTGTTTCACCGGGAGTTTACGGTGAGAGCTGGACTTTGTCAATTTTTCAGGAAGAGAAGAGGTTAAAAGTTGCAGGACTTTATTTCTGAATGCGTAGGCGGCGGGCGCCAGTAAAAGCCCGGGAGCTACGTGATCAGAAGAACAAGTGGGAGGAGCCTACCCTACTTGATACCGCGTGGGACGCGTGTATGTATGTGTGTAAGAAGAGAGGCCTCGTGATCGTGCTGGGAAAATCAGAGTGTGGCCATGTCTTTTTCAGCGATGCAGCCAATTATGGGACCGAGAATGTTCCCTGCAAGCACTGTGTCGAGTATTGTACTGACCGGAACCCCGCTTACGGACACTGGTGTTCGTCTGAAGCCGCAGGGGAGGTTTGTTCTGTATTCCTCAGGAGATATTGAAGGTCTGGGCATGATCTGCCACCGATGTGAAGGACTGGCCGTACATCTACGTCCATTTGGCCGATGTCCGCAATGTGGAGAGTATTTGTTTGTGGTGGAGCAACCTACCATGTCGCCTCGTGCTTATCGAATGGATTGGGCAACAGCTATCGCCACAGTAGAAGCTGCTACTACTACGGAGAGAGAACGGCAGGCCACTACTTTGCCTGTTGTTGCCGAGAAAGTTCCAGAGAGAGACACTGCTGTTGCCGTCTCATCAGCGGACATTGCTTTGAATTCTGTGTCCACTCGCCTGTCTCTGTTGTACCTGTCCAGAGGAAGGTGGGATATGTGAAGGCTTCCCGTGGCCGAGGCCTACCCCAGAGACTACCCGAACCGGATCCAACAAAGTCCACGACGGGAACGGGTAAGCAGCTGATGGGGAATGTATCTGGGACTGTAAATAAGTACCTGCCAGCAGAAAAACTGGGAGATTCTGAAATAGAATCCTTGTCGGATCTTTCCGATGATGATGACCTATTTGAGACTATGTCACAAGAGATGTTATGGGCACAAGGCGAGGATGTCGCCTCTGCTATGACTTTCCCTGAATGGACAGCCCTGAGTTCTGGGAGCCACACAGCACTGTAAATGAGACATTGTCAAAAGTTGTTAGTTCACTTCAGACACCGGCTGGGTCTATGGTGAGCAAATCATTGGATTCATGTGTGCCTCCTGGTATGGGGAAAAATAGATCCTTGCCCAAACTTGCACGTTTGCAGAGAATGTTGAACAAGCGCGTAGCTACGGAATATGGCTTGGAGTTCCCGTATGTCCCTCAGGATATAATGCAAATGATTGAATCGGGAACTTTGGTAGAGTGAAGCTGTTTGGGACTATTTGTCTTTGCCTAAGCCTTTCCGAAAGACTGGATGTTCTGTTAAAATGGATGAACGTTTTAGTGGATGTTTTATGCACTGGAACTTCGGTCGGCACATCTATGCTGACAAAGTAGTTATCTGCAGGCTCGGAAAAGAGGACGTTGTATATTTCATTACCACAGTGGTTAAACTGGGAAAGACACTGACCTTGCCAGATCCCCAGTTTTATTGGTGATTATGGACAAAAGAACTTTGGAGTTAGTTTTTTCTTTTTTTTGTTTATTAAATTTTTATTAAAGAAAAATATAACAAAGGTATACATATATCTTAGAATAGATGCATTCTTGAAGACACAACAACAGAAGTTTCAGCACTCACAGATTACAATGAGTAGTTATAAGCTAACACTCCAATAATTGGCTCAGAAGCTATACAAAGTATTAATATAACACCAAAATAAACAAAGGATTAATACTTCGTGAGCACTTGAAACAAAACAGAATTAATAGAAAAGAAAATGGAAAGTAGGAAAGGTAAGAAAACAGAGGATAGGAGGAGGGGGGGGGTGTTGCTGGCATGCATGTCGACATATTGAAAGGTAATGAAATGTTGAGGTGTAATTGGCTAAGCATAGTCAAAAGATTTAAGGGGTTTGCGTTATAAGTTCCTTATAAACCGGTGTGTATTGAAATTTTATCCAAGAATCCCAGGTTAGAGAATGTTTCATAGAAGTACCTCTAATGTTGTGGGTAATGCTCTCCATAAGATGTACTTTATCGACCATTTGTAGCCAAACCTTTGTAGAAGGGATTGTTGGTTGACCCCATAAAGTAGGAATTAAAGCTTTGGCAGTGTTTAGTAAATGAGGAACAATTGAACGTTTATATATTCTTATGGGGGTTTTGGTAGAATGAAAAAGGATAGTCCACGGGTCATTGGGTATATTGACATCCGAAATCTGTACTATTAAACTGCAGATGGCATCCCAATAAGGTCGAATGAGTGGGCAAAACCACCAGATGTGTGCGTGAGTAGCTTTGTTCCTACAGTTCCTCCAGCATAATGGGGTACTGGCGGGGAACATTTGTATTCTGGCTGGGGTGTAGTGACACCTAGTAAGCAATTTATAGTTGACCTCTGACATTTTTGAGGCCAGTGAGGAAGTATGGGCTAATTGGAGGATCTTATCCTTTTGATTATCTGTAAGGGAGGAATCTAAGTCAGACTCCCATTTAGCCAGGAAAGGTGGGAAGTTGGGATTTTGAAGTGTAATGAGAGCTTTGTAAAATAGAGAAATTCCATGTAAAGGGGGATCTTTTGGGTAAAATATTTCTTCTATGGCATTTAATTCACTCAAACCTCGAAGCGGGTTAGGAAGGGATCTTAAAAAATGTAATTGGTGATATCTCCATTTATCTAGAAATGTGGTAGGTTTAGGAGCAATGATCACATGTAATGTTTTAAGTACGTTGTCACGGAGGACATGATGTAATAAAAGAGGCTCTTCCGATCTCCATGATTTAAAGCCTGGGTCTAATAAGCCCGGTAAGAAATATTTGTGGTTGAGGAGAGGTAATAGAGTAGAATCATACTTCCATGAGAATTTTTTGTGCAGGGCATCCCAGACATCTAAGGAGGATATAGTGAGAGCCGAGGTAGATCGAGCTAGGTTCCTACAAGAACGGGGTATCCAGGGGGCTACCAAGAGATCCATTCCACTTAAAAAATATTCAATTTGTACGCATAGTTTCGATTTAAGAGCGTATTTCCAATCGGCCAACCTGGACAGGATAACCGCTTGATAATATGCCTTAAAATTAGGAAGTGCTAGACCGCCTGAGCATTTGGAGCGGAATAATAGCTCCCTCGATATCCTGGAATGACCGTTCTTCCAAATAAATCTGGAAATCAAAGTTTATAATATGGTGAAGAACCCCACTGGACCCCACTGGTACTCCCATTGGGAGCATTTGAAAGAGAAAAAGGATGCGGGGTAGTATATTCATTTTGATTATATTCACTTTCCCCAACCATGTGTTTGATAAGTTGGACCATTTTCGTAGATCCTCTCTTGGAGTTAGTTAGTTAGTGTCAGTATTAAGAGATCTTCGTGGTCAAGATCTGGATATTCATCTCAGTGTTTCAAATCCAAGGACTTCTTTTTGCTAGCCGGATTTCTTTCATTTAAAGAAAAAAAATTTTATACAGGGATGGACTCCTAAAGATTATTTTGATACAGATTATGGGAAGAGAGTCTCATTTTTAAATTAGGCTTTGCTCCTGAAATTGTACAGGATATATGTGTGTTAATATGCTTTCCTTTTCAGGAACCAGTTGATCCTCTATCAAGCTGTTAGGATTTTCAGCTAGATAGATAGTGAGGTTATGTACAGTCATAGGATGGTTTTGTTTACGGACGTGAACATATTGTTTTATAGATGTTAATCTTATAATGTCTTTCCACTGTCTTTCCTTCTTCTTTATCTAATCCAAGTTTTAAGCTCAAATACCTACTCCCAGGCTTGGGAGTTATTGTCATTATTTTTGGACAGACGTTGAGGATAACGTCTATTGTAGTGGGGGGAGTATGTAGCGCTGGTAGATTTATGATCTACCATCTGATAGGTAAATTTAGTGAATTGCTCGTTATAGGAAGTTAGATTTGCCTCTGTTCCAGCTTGGCTAACGCTGCGTGTGGTTCCACATTGTGCCGGTGGGTGTCGTTGTCACCATCGGCGGGTGTTGGAAAAGCAACGTGTTGAAGCGAATGAGTGCTCCTCTGTCCCGAAGACAACTCGGTGGAGGTGGTCCTCCGAGTTGCATTCTGGGAGAGGGTATTTATGGGACAGACGCCATGTTTAGGAGTTCGTTTTCAGCCACCTGCTGGCCCTCCTGGCTGACAGGTATGTATTAGAGTACCACCTCGTGGTCCTCCATTCCGGAGGCACGCGTGGGTGGGCCCAGAAGCCTGTCTTGGGCCTATCACAGCAGCCGAGGAATGGTCCTGAGCTGTCTATCCAGAGTGAAGAAGCTGGACAACCGAGGAGATCCTAGGGGAGGACCCGTCATGGAAGGATCATGCAGAGTGCTGGTCTGGAGAGGGGCCTGGTGACTCAGTTGGAGGACGTATCCTAAAGTAATTTTACCGCATAGTACTGCTGGGTTGGCTTAGAGGTCCAAGTACTGTGTCTGACATTCATCGTGAACCAATACATCCTGTGGCAGAGGATCGTATGGGTTTATTTCAAGCAAGTCTGTGGCAGAGACTTTTGTTTGTGCTACGTGCTGGCTGCTAGGCAAGTAAGAGAGGCCTATCCAGGCGAGCAAAGATCGTGTCCCACAAAAAGGGGATTGCATTCAATTACAGCATTCAACTTTAAAGGGTGTTCTAAAGAAAGGTATTTGAGCTTCCCTGCAGTTTTCCTCCTGCCTCTTTCCTGCTACTTCCTTCATTACTTGGTTCAATAAATCATTGAAAATGTACTCAAGTGTTTGTGCTTATATCGTCCAGAGGTAAACCCAACGGAACCCTAGACCCGATGCCGGTGAAACAGAGGTATCGAGAGTGAAGGTAACAGCCCGCTTTAAAACAGCAGCTCCACTGATCCGCTCCATCATGCATATTTTTTATCCCCCAAGTGCAATACTTTACATTTATCAACAATAAACCTCATTTGCCATACAGTAGCCCAATTAAACTGTGCATTGCGGTTGGCTTGTGAGTTGGAGATCTCCTGTAAGGACGTTGCTCCACTGCATAGTTTTGGCATCGTCTGCAAAGACTGAAATGGTACTTTTGATCAAGCTGCTGCCACATTTGAGATACATAAAGAAATTTTGAAGTTGCTGATATGTCAGGGGCTACCGAAGACATAACTGCCCTGCTTTTGATACATCCTAGCTGCTCCTACCGCTAAGGTCTTTCTTTATTACACCTAGACAACGTCTGCAGTGTCCTCCTGTAGTCCTGCAACCTCTGTTTGCAGAATGAGAATGTACAAAGCACCCTTCGTCGTCCTGTAGCATTTTTTTTCTTCTTTTTTTTTCTTTGTATGTTATCCTCTTTGATGACGCCCTTCTGCGCAGTGGACCTCTCCCCCTGTGGTGGATCCCCCCATTTCTAGACTGCATCAGCCAACCATGAATCTGAAGGATCCGGTGGACCAGAAGGCAGAATTGGTCGCCTGCACTGTTTTTTGTTTTCTTTTTTTTTTTTTCAGATTACATGTAAAATAGCACCACAGGAGAAGGCAACTTAACCACCCAACTCAAAGTTGGAGCTGTATGTAAAGGTATCAGATGGCAAAGGATTGGGCTAGATAAGAGAAATGGGTACGGTCACAATCTGTATAGGACCAAATCAAGTGTGGTAAGGCCTGGAGTAGTCAACCAGCCTTTCCAAAGTTTTTTAAATTTCACAGGGTGTCCCACTATTTTACTTGCCAGTCCAACACTGCGTACAGAGTTGGCCATGGCTCGTGTGTCCCACACGCTTACTGCTTGGGTTAAGCTGATACACCAGGGTCAACGTTAATGGCAGGTGCCCCTGCTTTATGCGGAAGTGGCAGACCAAGTGGTCCAGGGCCTCCAGCACATGTGTGCAGCCTCTTTGGATGCAGTTCCATTATTTCTGAGCTCTCCATCCTGACGGCGGTGCTTCGGCAAGTTCTTTGGCTTAATTGCTGGCCTGTCGACTAGGCATTAAAAATTGTCTTGGACTTATCCTCCTAGGGAGAACATCTTTGGGACTACCTTGGCTGATGTCTTGTTCCATACTGGTGAGCAGAGTGCCTTTCTCCCATAGTCTTAAGTAGCCAAAGGAACCTCATGGCCCTTTCTCTACATACTAGAGGCTTTTTTTTCCCCCCTCCCTTGGTTCGAAGGATGCAAGCCCCGAAAGGTTCCCCAGGGGCTGGAAAGCGCTCCAGGCCTCACAAGCCCATGAAGTCTGCTTAGAACTTCTCAGTGTGAGAAACTTGCCCCACTCGTTTCCAGGGTGAAGGGTTGACTTTACTGGTTAGCGGGCCTGTTGACCTTCCTGCTCTCCAACAACTGGTTCCACAAACTGTTTTGTCTGGCCGTCATAGAAATTCTTGCCTCTCGATTTTCCCCTCTTCTGCCTCTTTCCATGGCAATGCAGGATTGGTTACCTAAAGTGTTTGTTAAGCCACCATCTCATCTTTATATCATCCCCTCTGTCAGATAAAAAGCTGCATCCTAGTGCCTGCTTTATAAAAAAAATAAAATAAAAAAAACTATTTCTACCAGGCTCCCAGCTCTCCCCATGTGGTATCTCAAGTGGGCGGGATTCCCCTGCTGACGTCAGCCGGGGGGGGGGGGGGGAGAGAGGAGCTGAGAGCCAGAACTCATGTGATCGCTGTAGGACCCTGTTAAAACCGGTAGAAAAAGTGTTTTGGTTTTTTTTTTTTTTAGATAGCACAGGCACTAGGACACAGCTTTTTATCTGATTTAAGAAATGATATACAGATCAGTTAGTTTTGAAGCAGCAGGGAGAGGAGCAGATCGCAGATCAGCGATCGTGAGAGATGGCAGGGAGGAGAGGAGGAGGAGGACTGAGGGAAATGGTGGAGTGCTGCAGATAGCAGCGTCTGACGGAGGCACGTACGCTGACAGTGGTGTCAGGGCTCAGCAGCCCTGATATATCAGAGTCAGCGTACAGGGGGAAGGGTAGAAACTGGTAGGATCAGCCAAGTATTTAAGGCGATATAGGGGGCCAAAATACACAGCACAAGCACTGTGCTGTATAACACGCTTTAAAGGAACAGGATCTTTATTTTTTTGGGTTAACAAACCTACCCCTTTTCCAGACCCAGATAGGTTTTTGGGGGGTTTACTCCAACTGGTTTACAGTTCTGATAGAGGAAGGAGTTTGCCCAATCCTGGACCTTAAGGTTCTCTGTTGCCTTGTAAGGGAGTAGAGGTTCAGATGGAATCCACCCATTTGGTGGTGGCCTCCCTTCATCAGGGATATTTCTTGGCCTCCATTGACATCTAAGATGAGTACCTGCACATGCCTATCTGTGCCAGGCACCAATGCCTTTTACGCTTTGTGGTTGGGTACGCACATTATCAGTTTGTGGCGCTTCACTTCGGCCTGTCCTCCGCTGCTTGGGATTTTACCACTTTGCCACCTCTGGTCCTGGTGTTGCTGAGACAACAGGGAATTGTGCTTAGCTGTCTGGATGACCACCTCCTGCGAGCGGAGAGTCATTCTGCCATGGAAATGTGGTATTTGAACGGGTCCTGATCCTCCAGAAGTCCACTCTGTCCTCGACCAGGAGTCTGGAGTACTAAGGTCTCATCTTTGATTTAGCGTAGGCCAAAGTGTTCCTTCTCCTGGAAAAATTCTGGAAGCTCCAGTTGGCAATTCAGCTGCTGCTGTTCCGCAGGCGGGTTTCACTGAAATCCTAAATGCAGGTTCTGGGCATTTAAGTATCCACCTTTGAGGCGGTATGGTATGTGCAATTCCTTCTAAAGGGTGCTGCCGATGGAAATCCTCTCGAGGTTGGACAAAATTCCCCTGTCCCTGGACAATCAGATCCGACTGGGCCATGACCAATTAGTGACTGGATGGTGGTCATTGCAGATACCAGCCTTTCTGGCTGGGGAGAAGTCCTGGGGCCAAGGTTTGTTCAAGGCCGTTCTACACTACAGGTGGCTCGACTACCAACCTGTGTCCTGGAGTAGTTGACAGCTTCTTTGTGGGCACCGGGTCAGTTGTCTATTAGACAATGCCACAGCAGTGGCCTACGTCTCCCATCAGGGTGGCACGAGGAGTGCAGCAATGGCGCAGGAAGCTCCAGGACCTGACTGTGGGCATAGCTTCTTTTACTAGCTCTCTCCACCAGTAACATTCCAGACGAGGTAAATTGGCAGGCGGATTACCTGAGTCGTCAGGAGCTAGATCAGGAAGATTGGTTTCAACAACACTTTCTGCGGTGGCACATGCCGGATGTTGGTCTCCTTGTGTCTCATTTCAACAGGAAAGTGCCATGGTTTGTGGCAATAGAGCAGAATCCTCTGGTGGATGCAATCAACACTGCATTCTCAGTTCCCACCTTGGGACCTGAACTTGGTTTTTTGATACTCCAGAAGCCTCCTCTTGAGAATCTTTAGGGAAATTCTCTTCCTCGTGCCCTCTCGAAAGGACATCTTTTTTTTTTTTTTAATTGCAATCCCTTCCGCATACATGTGTTGGAGCTAGCAACCTTGTCCTGCAAGTCCCCTTATTTGATCTTACGGGGGGATATGATGGTTGTCTGGCCATGTCCTTCCTTTCCACAAAAGGAGATATCCGATTTTCATTTGAATGAGGACATTGTCCTACCTCATCTGTGTCCATGTCCCTTGCCCCTTTGGACGTTGGGCTGCACTGCTTGGGCATGGTCCGGGTGGTTCATCTATACCTGTCCACTACGCTTTCTTTCAGAGATTGAATTCTTTTTTGTGACTATGGATTGGCCACAAAAAGGCCTGGCGGCCTTCACTGCCACCATTTCTAGATGGATTCAGAAGATGGTGTGTGACTTCTATCATTTAAGGGTCAGACTCCTCCCTTCTCATTTATTGATGGGTTCTGACATCAGGCATCTGTGTCGCAAATATGCAAGGTGGCTATCTAATTGTCTGTGCTTCTCTTTGCCAAATTTTGACATTAATGCTTTTCTGCATCTTTGGATGTTTGTTTTGGTTGCAAGGTTTTTGCAGGCAGTTGATATTCCTTGTTTTCCCTTGGGTGGTGGGGTTCTTTGTGTGGTTGCCTGTTGGCTCCTGTTTTGGCACTGCTGTGTCCGTCAAACATAAGAGAAAACAGAATTTTTTGTTACTCACTGTGACTGTGGTGGATAATTCACCCACCCCTCCTCTGGTCTTTTTTCTTGTACTGCTTTCTGACTAATTGGCTTGCCTATAGCAGGGAGGGGGTTTATATCAACTGAGGCTACGCTGGGAAGTGCTGTTTTTTTTTCTGCCTAGTGTCCTCCTCCTGCAGGTGACGCTATAAACACTATGGTGAAGAATGAATAGTGTCCGTCAATGAACTCTGAGAAATGGATTTTACATTTAGTAACAAAAAAAAAAAAAATCCTGTTTTTGCTAAAATTATTGGGAAATCAGGATACAGTTTTAAAATCATCAAGTCTATAGACTTTTTCTCCAGAAAACTCTACCAGTTGACTCTTCATCTGCACTTTGAGGGACTGAACCTGCACCCCAACAGGATGATGTTGACCTGGCCTGTAATGTTTCAGGAAGAGGATCTGGGTTTGGCACTCACCTTTTCACCTAGTACAGCATAATGCGTTAGCTGCAGAGTGCTATACCATTCCAGGGTTTTGGTCTATCTGCCGTTTGAGCCCTGTCTCTGAAGACTTCCTTATGCCCACTGGGAAGGAAAAGTCTGTATGGGGCTTAGTCACTAACATCCATTGTCAGCTGATTGGACCACAGAATCTCTGCGGTAAGTCAGGGTTGCATTCCTAAATGGGAGCCCATGGTACTATCCGCTCCCATCCCTTAATATGGAGCGTAGGGATCTTGGTGACAGACTGAACTGTCTTTTTACACTCCGTTACCTGCCTTGTTACTGTATCCTTTGCAAGATGAGTCTTCAAATTAGTGGTCTTATCTTCTAAGGATTCCTTTCTAGTGTAACACAGGGATTAGATTGTCTTGCAGCCTAAGGCCTCTTCTCTTCCCAAAGTGGGTTCCCAATTCCACATTAACCAGGACTATGTTCTCCCCTCTCTTTCCTTTCTATGAAGCATTCTGCATGTAGTACATGCTGTGCAAATCTACCTCTCAGCTATGACCAGGAATGACAGAGTAAATATGAATGTGTAAAAGCAAAGGGGTACCGGTTGGGGATATCCCACCTCTTGTTCCATTATTGCTAGCTGGATTTTCAGTATCAAGCATGTGTTTCCCAGTTTTGCAAAGCTACCACCTGACCCTCTGTTCACACATTACATTTTACTAGGTGGATGTTCAGGCCTCTTCTAATGCCAGTTTCAAGTATAAGGTGCTTCAGGTTGTTTGAATTTTCAATCCCATATTCTCCTCATTTTTGTCAGAAGCGTGTAATGCTCCTGTTCCATGGCAGCTGCTGGACTTTCCCTGTCTGACTGTTCACCTGCAGGGTGATTGGTGCCAAGCTCTTAGTGTCATGATGGTGTTTGCAACACATGCTTCAAGCTCCCTGTTTACTTGCCTTGCTCCTTGACAGTTACCTTCACCCGATCCCCACCCTGCCAGCTAGTTTGAATTTCCTCTGCATCAAATTGGCTTTGGATTACTTTCTGAACTCTGCCGGCCTTTCGAACAAGGATTTGACCCGACTACTCTCTGAACGTTGGCTGCCTTTGGACCACTCTGCCTATGTGCCAACCGCAGGTACCTGTTTACTGTGCTAGGCTTGCACCTGCCCTGGCGCGGTGGCCAGGCACTATAGCATTGTGTATAAGACCTGTGGCAACTGAGTACCGGTAGGCCTGCTTGCCTTATGGGAAAGGGGGCTGCTACAGTTTAAAAACACAGAGCCGGCTATAGTTCCTGACCACCTACGCTAGGAGTAGTCAAGACAAACTGTGTTATATGGACCTCTTGGTTTGTTTGCTGTGTTGTCTATCAACACAATGCCCCATCATTGGTACGCACAAGCTGTCACAAGCAGGTAAGGTGTTTTCCTATCCCACTTATGTGGAGGAATTTATTTACAAGACTTGAGAAAGACTGAAGCATCCCTTTGTAGTCACAAATCGATTTTCCGTGGGTTATCCTTTTGAGGAAACCTTTTTGAAAAGTGGATCCCCCATTTCTAGGTTGAATAAGGCAACCATAATTCTGGCAGAGGAGTCTCCTCCTTCCTTTAAGGATACGGGGACAGAAGGGCAGAATCGGTCGTCTGCATTAAGTTTTTCATTGCTGGCTCCGCACTACAGTCCGTTTTTGGCCAGGGCCCTGGTGTCTCAGACTCTCTCACTAAATGGGCTAAGCTCCTTTGCCATGGCTTGGATGGAAAGCAAGCGCCTCCGGCTTATGTGGAAATGGGGGACCAGTTAGTTCATGGCCTTAAGTACATGTGTGATGCATCCTTGGATGTGACCCGTTTACTTTCGAAAGTTCTCCATTTCAGCGGTGGTGCTTCAACGTGTGCTTTGGCTCAAGAGTTGGTCTGCAGACCAGACGTCCAAAAAGGCCTTTGCGGATTTGCCCTTTCAATGCAAACGCCTTTTCATTAGTAAATTCAACGGGGAGAAAGGTACCTTTCTTCCACAGTTGAGGAAGGGGAAGGAACCTTGTCAAAAAACGTGATCCTTCTGCTCACAAGAAGCTTTTTTGTTCCCCTGCATCCACAGACAAAGGTAGCAACCTTCTCAAGTCCTCCTGGAGACACCAAGCGAACCTGGACTACCAAATCCACCAAGCCTGCAGACAAGTCCTCCTTGGTGTGAAGGCTTGCTTCCAACCCATCTCCAGGGTGGGGGTGTCATCTATGCTGGTTTGAAGCCCCATGGACCTCGCTTCTTTCTGACAAATGGGTCCACAAGCCGATTTTTTTCCTGCTACAAAATAGAATTTCATTCCAGTCCTTTCCTACGAGGCAGGGCAGGTCCTACTATCCCAGGGGGTGTTTTTTCCAGTTTTGGCTTCCAATCGGTTTTGGGGGTTTTTCTCCAACTTGTTTACGGTGCTCAAGAAGGAAGGAAAGTTCACCTGATTCTGGACCACAAATGCTACGTGAGGTAGCAGAAGTTAAAGAAGGAATCCATCCAGTCTGTGGTGGCATACCTTCATCAGGGCGATTTCCTGGCCTCTATGGATGTCAAGAATGTGCTGGGCACCAATACTTCCTCTGTTTTGTGGTAGTTGAGAAACAGTAGTTTGTGTTGTTGCCCCTTGGTCTCACCTTCTGACCTTGCTGAGACAACGGGGGATTGCCATGATTGGCTATCTGGACTACCTGCTCCTGAGGGCAGAATCTTACTTGGCCCTGATGGACAACGTAGCAATCAAACTCTGCACCCTGTGGGACTTCGGGTGGATCCTGAACGTCTAGAAGTCCACTCTGACTTTGGAATATCTGGTCTCCCTCTCGATTTCTCACTCCCCAGGGTATTTCTTCCACTGGACAAGCTTCAATCAGCAATTCATCTGCTGATGTCCCACACATGGTACTCCATCTGCTCTTTCATGCGAGTTCTAGGCCCGATGGTGTCTACCTTCGAGGTGGTTGCATATGCAAAGTTCCACATGAGGGTCCTGCAGAAGGAAATCTTGTCCAGGTGGAAAAAGTCCCCTACCTCCTTGGATGCCCAGATTTGCATTGGTAAAAAGACCAGAGCATCTCTGCTTTCATAGATGCGGTCCCCTGCCCTTCAAGCATGAAAGTCATTCCTTCCTGTACACTGGACTGTAATCATGATGAATGCCAGCCTATCCAGCTGAGGGGGGGATGAGTTCTAGGGTTGAACTCGGCCCCGGGTCGCTGGATGCTGGAGGAATCTCACAGGAATGCCACAGCGGTGGCCTATGTCAACAATTAAGGCGGAACGAAGAGTGTGGCAGCGGCACTGGAGGCCTCCCGCATTCTCCAGTGAGCAGAGTGCCACGTACAGGTGCTGTCCGTCATACACATTCCAAGCATGGAAAATTGGCAGGTGGGCTACTTCAGCCGACGCACTGCATCAAGAAGTGTGGTCTCTGCCTCTGCATGTGTTTCATCAGATTTGTCTTCGGTTGGGCATTCTGGACGTGGACTTTCTGGCATTTTTTTATTTTTTAGATATTATAATCTTTACTTTCAAAGCTTTTATATAAAGTGTACAAACAAGATCAAGGTGATCGTGATCATCAACCATGTGCATCCATGCCAGATATATAATTAAAACAAATATATCATAAATCACCTTGATGTTATATAAAGTATGAAAAATAATATAAAATACATGGCATAACATGAAGAATGTAAGAGTGGTAAATATTCTAAAATATTGCCTGGCCTGGGAGAGGAGCCAGGAATTGACGACCTTGCAAGTAACGATGTTGGTAAAGGGCCAACCCAGCAGGATAGGGAGGCTGCCTTGACCCTCCTGATGGTCGTACAGACAGTCGATGGAACCCAGAATGGGAGCACCACTCAGGAGGTTTACCTTGGTGCCCATAGTACATTCCATCAGGTGCCAGATATCACCAAAACACTAATAGTTAATTATCTACATCAATTAAGCATTATTCCCCTAGCACCTATTATCTCACAAGTGGAATGCATTTAATAGACAAACCAAAAAATAGAAGAAAAACAGGGGTATAGGGTAGGATTGGTAGCCTACTTATACCCAGTTAAAAGCTCAAGACCACTCGCAGCTGCATGCATCTTTATGCAGACAAGAAAATTTGTTATGCAATACCTTACATGAAGAAATGAATGAACAGAGATCAGGTGGGTAATCCAAAGCTAGGGTCTGCTAACTTCAAGAGAGCAACATCAAGGCTGGATGAAACAAAGTCCAAACCCTTGCTATGCTTTTGTCAGGCCGCCCAAGTCGTACAAAATCATTCTGACTTACCCCTGCAACACGCTATCCACTCGTCTGCCTCCATGATCTCATTTACCACCTTAACCCATTCCTCTCAACCAGGAACCTGTACCCGCTTCCAATATATAGGTATTACTCGTTTGGCAGCATTTAAAGGATGTGGTAGGGCACATTTTATATTGCCTAAGCGGGATAGAGGGCACATGGAGGAGGAAGTGAAGTGGCGATGGAGATCAATGTTCACCATTTGCTGAAACTGAGTTTTAACTTCCACCCAGAAAGCTTGAATTGCTGGGCACTCTCTGGCATCTCATTTTAACAGGAAGGTATCAAGGTTCATGACAAGGGCAAAGGATCCCTTGACAGACGTTTTGATTGCTCCATGGAGTTGGTATTGAGTTTGAGTAATTTATGCCCTCCCTCTTTTCAAGCTTCTGCTCCGTCTTCTGCGGAGGATAGAAGTCAAAGGGATTCCAGTCATTCTGGTGGCCCTGGATTGGCCTTGCCGACCCTGGAACGCCCCCGGCGACTGCCCGTAAGGGAAGATCTGCTGTCTCCAGGGCCAATCCTCCACCTTGCTTTACCTTCGCTGGCTTTGATGGCCTGGATGTTTAAAGCCAAGTTCTGAGAGACAGAGGCTTGTCTGGGTCAGTGATCCCTACCATGCTGAAGTCATGAACATCTACCTCCTCCAATACGCACTTTTTTTTACCACTGTGGGACCTGAACCTGGCCCATTTGATCCTTCAGAAGCCTATGTTTGAAACAGGGATCTTCCCTTGCTTACGCAGTCTTAAAGTTGCCTTTTTAGTGGCTATCACTTCCACGTGCAGAGTGTCTGAGCTGGTGGCCTTGTAGGTCTCCTTATTTGGTATTGCATAAAGATAAGGTGGTTGTATCTAGGGATTAAAATTAGTGGTAAAGTCCAGGATTATATAGACAACAATCTGCGTCCACTTATGACACAGCTAACGTCGAGGTGCGCTGCTTGGCGTTCACTTCCACTGACCTCGCTCGGCAGAGTAAACCTGCTAAAAATGATTTTCCTTCCTAAATATTTATATCTTTTCCGCAACACACCCGCACACATTCCTAGGGCCTTTTTTCGACGGTTGGAGAGTCTGCTGATACAATTTGTGTGGGCTGGGAGGCCACCTAGGGTGGCTAAGCAGATCCTATATCTCCCACTTTCGGGGGGAGGATTGGCACTACCGAACTTCCAAATCTATTACTGGGCAGCTGTTCTTGTTACGGTCCGGTGGTGGTTCTCCCAGCCCGCACAGAATCCCGCGGTCATTCTCGAAGCAGCCATTTTGGGCTCCTTTGCAGCCCTGAGCAACCTCCCGTTTCGTGGACTTAGGGCTAGCCCGTCCATGACAGCCTCGATGCGGACCACTGTTAAGGTCTGGCAGGAGGCTAGGAAGACATATAGGAAACCTAATCATATCTCACCTCATATGCCCCTATGGTGTAACCCCATGCTCCCTCACCTTCACAGTATACCAGACCCCTCTATCTGGGCAAAAAAGGGTATCCTCACACTAAAAAATATAGTTCAGGACGGTAGGCTTATGACTTTCCAGGCCCTGAGGCAATCATTTGCTATCCCAGCCTCCTTCCAATTTAGATACTGGCAGCTAAAGCATGCTTTTGAAGCTCAGTTCCCTGCCCCCCTTATTTTGGAACCGGACTCCATTGAAAGGCTCTTGATTTCTAGTGTGATGGGGAAGCCACTTTCAACATTATATTTATATCTCACGGTAGAATATGACACCAAACTAACTAAGACATGGGAAAAGTGGAGGGTTGATATTCCTTCCCTGGATGAAGAGAACTGGAAGGAGTGTTTAATTTCCTACATTCCTTTCATGATCGCAGCGAAAGATAGGTTCATACAATTTAAGTTCCTACACAGAGCGTACTTCACCCCCCAGAGATTAGCGCGCATTTACAATCAAAGGGACCCCAATTGTCGGAGATGCAGACAGGAGGTGGGCACCTTTTGGCACATGGTCTGGTCCTGTCCCAAACTTAAGCCCTTTTGGTCAGCAGTGGCCTCCACACTGAGCAATATTACAGGCTTAAATATACCGGTCGATCCTCAGACACTATTGCTTAGCCATTTGGAGGATCTTGAGGGAGATAGGTATAGTAAATTATGTCTTACCTTTGCATTATAATATGCTAGGCGTGAAATCTTACTGGTATGGAAACTAGCAGAGCCTCCTACTTTGGCATCATGGAGAAGGTCGGTGAACATGGCACTTCCCCTATATAGGTTGACATATGAAAGTAGGCAATGCCCAGGGAAGTTCGATAAAATCTGGTCCTCTTGGATAGACGCCTCTGGGGTCCCTGAGCCCCCTGATCCATAATTGGTATGCAGTGAAACTCATTGGAGGACATCCTAAATCTCATTGCCTATTTTTCTTGTGCTCATCCCCTCTCGCCCCCCCCTCCCTCTCTCTCGTTTCCCTCCTTCCTCTTCCCCCTTCCTCTCCCCCCCCCTTCCCCTCCTCCTTCTCCCCCCCCTTCTCCCCTCCTTTTCTCCCCTCCCCCTCCGTATCAGGCTGGATTGAAATTGGTTACTTACATAATTGTATCTACGATGGTATAATACTACAATGCAATAAGGGGTATTGTCATGTGATATTTCTGTCATCTGCATAACTGGAATATCTGATAAACATAGACTATAGATTGAAGGTAGATTTTACTGTTATTATCCCTTCTACTTTGAATGTACTAAATTATTCTGTAATGTAATGCTGATTTGTTCAATAAAAATTTCTGTTAAAAAAAAAAAGATAAGGTGGTTGTCTGTCCATGTACTTCCTTCCTCCCGAAGGTGGTGTTTAATTTTCATTTGAATGAGGACATTGTCCTGCCCTCCCTGTGCCTGCGGCCCTCACATCCTACGAAGGTTGCATTGCATTCCCTGGATGTGGTCCTGGCAATTCAGGTGTATCTTCCAGTTACAGCTTAGTTTCAGAGATCAGACTCTTCTGGTCATGGACAGCCCAAGGAAGGGCCTGGCGGCCTCCTCTGCCACCACTTTTTTTTTTTTTTTTAACATAAAAGTTTATTTAGGTTTTTACAAAACAAACAAACTATATCGGGTTAAACATCGATACAGACATTTTGCAAAGTTGCTCACACTTTCTTAACAGATGTAGAGAATTAACATCACAAGCATCAATACATGAACATGAGTTTTGCGTCAGATTACAAAAAGATGTTACAAATATATGCAATACGGCACCCATCTAAGGTAGAGGCGTGGGTGGACCCAATGATCATCCTTGGCAGAGAGACTCCTATCTCACATTCCCCCCCCCAAAAAAAAGGGGGGGAGACATGGATAAATTGATTGTTGGTATGAGGAGGTTTGTGTCAGGTATAGTGGGCACTGGCCCGCATACTTCAGTCAATAGTTAAATGTTTCGCCTTCACCCATGCCTCCCAAATCTTCCCAAATTTTTGGGGGCAATTTCTTCCCATGTACGTCATTTTATATAACGGCAGTGCCTTGTTAACCAAGGACTGCCAGAGCTGTCTAGTGGGTGGTTGAGGTTGAACCCATTGCAATAGAATTGCCTTTCTAGCATATAATGTGGTGTAGAAAACAGTTTTTTCCCCCATGAGACCTCCAGGAAGTCACAGATACCCAGCAGAAGAGGGATCGGGCTGTAGGGGATATTCATTTTCCCAATAGAATTAATATCGGCCAATATATTTTTCCAAAAGTCCTCCACTCCAGGGCATGACCAGACCACATGGAAAAAGTCGGCATTATCAGAGCCGCATCGAGCGCATCTCGCCGACCTATCAGGGTAGATTCTAGCTAATCATAGTGGAGAGTAGTATGCACAATGGATAAACTTCAATTGCATGAATCTATCTCTAGCCCAGATTGTAAGTGGTAAAAATTGCTGAATTCCCTCTTCCCAGTCCTCATCCGTCAGTTCTGAAACATACCTCCGCCAGAACTCGCATAGCTGGGAGACTCTGGAAGTGTCAAGGGAGGCAAATAAATTGTAGAGTGTGGACAACATTTTCCCATTATCTGGGAATTTAAGCGTAACCTCCACAGATGACCCCTCCAGAGTCAGCGGGCCAGGGAATTAGAACCTGAAAGCATGGCGCAGCTGAAGGAACCTAAAAAACATGGAGTTCGAGAACTCCTTATCCCTTTTCAAGGCATCAAAGGTAATTGTCCCTGGGATACTATATCCCCAAGGGTTGTGACCCCATATCTAGCCCACGCAATCGGATCGGGGATGGAGCGAAAATGAGGCAAACAAGGGTTGCCCCACAGAGGGGTTGCTGGGGACCAATCCCTGGGCCCCATGAGCTGTTTTTGAACTGTATCCCATACCTTAAGGGTCATTCTCATGGGGAGAGTCACGTGATGATTGGACCTAGGGCCTCTATACACCAGATTCCCCAGCTCCGCATATGAGCCAATCAGTGCTGCTTCTGTAGTACAAGCGGGGTTGGTTGGGTCCTCTGAGAACCACCATTTCACCGTTACTAAGACCGCCATCCAGTAATATTTTAGGAAGCAGGGCAAGGCCAGTCCCCCCAACACCCCTGGTAGTTATAAAGTGGATCTAGCTATTCTAGGGGCCCTCCCCTTCCAAATAAATGAGGTAATGATACTGTCCAGATGTTTAAAGAAAGTTATTGGTATTGAGACCGGGGTTTGTCGGAACAAATAAGTAAATTTGGGTAGCACCGACATTTTAATTAAGCTAACTTGACCAACTAGCGTTAGGGGTAAAGACTTCCAGGTGTTGCATCTTTGGGATAAGTGACTGACCACTGGATTTAGGTTAAGTTTTTTATAAAATTTTTTTAAATCACAATGGATTTCTACCCCCAAATATTTAAACTGGGGGACCCTACGGAGCTGGCCGTCTGTCTGCAAGGGGACGGATCTAGCATGAAGAGGGAATAGGACCGACTTTCCCCAGTTTATACATATGCCAGAAAACTTTCCGAAGTCGTTAATTACTGAGAGGGCTGCCTGTAGAGAGGCACCATCATCCCTAAGGTACAATAGGATGTCGTCGGCATACGACACCTTTTCTTATACAGATCCCCTTATGATCCCTCGTATTTCAGGAGTAGCCCAAAGTAGAGCGGCCATGGGTTCAATCGCTAGGGCAAAAAGTCCCAGCGAGAGAGGGCACCCCTGTCTGGTCCCTCTGCACAAGGGGAATGGCGGAGATAGCACAGTGCCTGTGTGTACTCGGGCCATCGGGGCCCTGTACACCATCCTGACCCAGGAGACAGACTGGACCGAACCCGAATCTGTGGAGGACCTCCCAAAGATAGCCCCACTCCACAGAGTCGAAGGCCTTCTCTGCATACAGAGAGGCCACAATTTCGTCCTCCCCATCCTCCCTCCCCGAGGCCAGGACCGCATACAGCCTGCGGATGTTTATATCCGTGCCCTTACCTGGCATAAAACCTGACTGATCTTCAGGAATAAGGGTGAGTATTACTTCGTTTAGGCGCTTGGCGAGAATTTTGGTCAGTACTTTCGCATCCGAATTAAGCAGGGATATGGGTCGATATGAGGGGCATAATTGGGGGTCCTTCCCTGGTTTGGGTATAACCACTCTAATGGCTTGTGCCATAGACAGCAGGAGCTCCCCATTTTGCAAGGTATCCGCAAGCATTGCATGCATCATACCGGCTACCTCCCCCATATACTGTTTGTAGAATTCGGGAGGGAGACCATCCACACCTGGGGTCTTTCCCATCTGCATGGAACTCACCGCTCGCTGAACCTCCTCCAGAGTTATTGGGGCCTCTAGGGCCTCCCTCGCTGCGGGTGTAAGAAACGTTACCCTGTCTAGAAAGTTTGAGAGCTCTTCAGGGGAGTATTGTGTTCTAGAGGAGTATAAAGTCGAGTAATAGTCAGCAAAGCAGGCATTAATATTTACTGGGTCATATACTAGCGTCCCATCGCTTTTTTGGATGCAGGCTATGGTGGAGATCGGAGACTGCTCCTTGGCCAGCCAAGCGAGAAGCCTGCCCGTCTTTTCCCCTTGCTCGAATATTCTCTATTTGCGCTAGTTGGCGTTTATTCGCTTTGGCCACTCTAAGCAACATAACCTCCCTATAGGCTACCCTCATGTCTTGTGCTATAATAGGGTTAGAAGTAAGAGTAAATCGAGCCTCTAGGTCTCGGGCCTTAGCTTCCGCATCTTCCAATAATAACTTATCATTCCTACGTTCCTTGCCTATGGATGACATATAACAACTTCTGATATAAGCTTTAAAGGTGTTCCATACAGTCCCTGGCGTGGAGGAGTCGGCATTAGATAACCAAAACTGCTTAACCTCCTTGACCATCTCAATTTCTATAGTAGGATGTTCAATCCAAAATCTAGACAGTCGCCAAATTCTATCCGTTTGTTGGGTGATCGTTTGCAGCGTACACAGCAGCAGGGAATGGTCAGATATTCCCCTCGGAAGCATCTCAATACTTAAGATTTTGGGGAGCATGGGTAAACTGGCATACAGAAGGTCAATACGGGACAGTGTATTATAGGAGATGGAATGGCAGGTGTACATGCGGTGGATGGATGTTTCCAATGCCAAACATCCTCCAATCCCAGGACCTGAGACCAACGAGATAGCGCAGAGTCAGTGGCAAGGTCTGGGGACAACTTATCTAGAGAAGGATTTGGAGGGATATTAAAATCCCCCGCGATAATCACATTATCCGTGGGAACTGAGCAATCAGAGTAATTATTTTCTGTAAAAGGGATATATTAGCTGGAGGTGGCAGATACACACCCACCAGAACCATGGCTATCGTGTCTGACAGCGTGTATCAGCACATACCTGCCATCAAGGTCTATAAGGATATCAAGGGGTTCAAAGTTGAGAGATCTGTGGATCAATATGCTGACCCCCCTGGCATAGCTAGTGTGCGTGGCATGATAATGATGTCCCACCCACAGCCTCTTCAGACCTAATATTCTACCTCCACTAAATGTGTCTCCTGGAGAATGCAAATATGAGGCGTATATTTTTTAAGGTAATCAAAAACTAGAGAACGCTTGATTTTGTGGTTAAGCCCTCTGACGTTCCATGACAAGATTCTTATCGGGGCCATATCTCAGAAGAACTGATAAAATCAACGAAGAACCATATACCACTAGGCCCCAAGTGTGACCTTCTACTCAACCCTCCACCCACCCAAGGGCTCGCAAGGAACCCGCAGGAAAGGAGTAGATTGGGAGACCTCATAGCATAACCCAGTCTCTTGCTATTGTAAAACCGTCTGCATTGAGATACATTCCAGTATGTAAGTGAAAAGTGTTTGAGTACCCATAACAAACAAACCAACTCAAACGTAGGAGAAGTCTCCTAGGGGGGTAGTGTGTATCAATTGACAAGCCTAGAACCTGATCTCCCTACTGGAGTTCAGGGGCTGCACTGCACACACTACCTGCAGGCCGTGGCTGATATAAAAATTATTATTTGAATATAGGGGGGAACAGAACCACCCCTCAGCATTTAAAAGCTACTTACACTTAGATTACTCTAAGGGTTCAAACTTGGTTACAAAAACTACTATCTTAACCTGTAGGAATGAAGCAAGGTTAGTCAGCAGATATTAAACTTTTATACTTATAATCAAGACCTAGTCAAGAGAGAAGGCATTCCACCCTCATCTTCTTCCCACGGTCATCCTCTCCATAAGCGGAGGACAGTTCCAAGAAATCTATTAGTGGCACTTATAGTCCCGGGTCTCTGACAGCAGGGGTGTGAAAAAGGGTAAACTTCAGCCTGCAACAACCCAACATCCTCCACCTCCCTCCCACCTCAGGAGTATGAGTCAATATCCAGGGGAGTCATGGGGGGGGAGGTTGTAACCTCGGAGAGTTAGGCGTCGCAGGGCAACCAAAAGACAGTGTGTCTCCCCCAATCCCCGATCACAGACCTACTCAGCAGAATAATATGCCAAATGCCACAATGATACCCATCAGTGCAGGAATATCACAACAGAAATCTTGTCACCAGGATGGTACAGTAAGCCACCATCACTGGTCATTCGGTTTCAGAGAATGAGCGGGTTTTAAAGGTAAAGAACTGTGTTTCTTACCGCCAAACAGTACGAGGGAAGTAAGTGGGTATTCGTGCTGTTCTCCGCTGGAGAGCTCAATGGTTGCGTGGCAAGGACTCAAGCCGCCTGGACGCATCCTCCGGGGAAGTAGTCTCACTGTCCACCACTCTAAGCCGTGCGGGGAATAGCATGCTGTATTTGAGCCTTGACTTGGTCGAATGTCCTGTGCTGCCTCTGTGTTTCAACCGAGTAGTCGGGAACAGCATGATCTTTGTTTTTTCGGATCTCAGTTCCCCCACTTTTCTGGCTTCCCTGAGGATTAAATCCCAATCTCTAAAGTTGAGCATGCGGAAAATAAAGGTACGTGGCAGTGCTCCAGGCGGGCCTCGAACCGATGGCATTCTGTGGGTGCGTTCCACCGCAAAGTGGGTGGAGAACTGTGCCTGAGGAAGGAGGGTGCGCAGTAATTGCTCTGTGTAGGCCTCCGGATCCCGTCCTTCCGCTCCCTCCGGAAGACCCACCAGGCGCAGGTTGTTTCTGCAATTTCTGTTTTCCTGGTCCTCAGCACGGGATTCCAGCGTTTTCATTTCAACTTGTATACAGTATACGAAGAGAGGCACCGTGATCCCGAATCGTAACTTCAGTGTCCCCCACTCTGCGTTCAGCTTCTGTCAGCCTATCTCTGTATTTGTCCATGACTCATCTTATAAGGCCCATTTCGGATTGCATCTGTTCTATTTTCGTAGTGAGGGTAGTCTGACAGCCTGTGATTGCCTGCAATAGTGCTTGGAATTGGTCCGTTCCTAGCTGAGACGACTCTGCACATGATTCTGTGTGCTTCGCCTGGGACACCATATTGGAGTGCGTCACTGCACGTGTGTCTTGGGCCGGTGACGATGTTGTGTGGGGGGGTTGCCGTTTCCTCTCTGCACCGGAGGATCTTCTTCTCATGCCCGGAAGCAGTCCCAGCCTGTCAGCTAGGGCCGTGTAGTAATATGCCCCAAGGGACCGGAGAATGATGGTTATGAAGTGCGGAATGCCTGTCTCTCACTGCCTCAGGACAATCCACGTGTGTACCGCGGTCGGCGGCGTTTATAATGCTAGTCCCCGTTATCCTCGTAGCGCAAGGTGGCTCATGTAGATATCTGGTCACAACTTCAGTATGACGGGACAGGCAGGGTGTCATATAAGGCCCTCAAAGGCGGATGATGGAGCCCGTCAGGCGCGAAGCCCCCGTCTCACAGAGGGGTTTGTAAAGCTTAGAGCGCCTGTCCCTTGCTGTCTATCAGGGCGCTCCACGTGAATACAGTCAGAAGCGGCGCCCGTAAGGCCAGACGCTGCCAAATCTGTGCCTCAGAATGTCTCACTCACGTGTCCGGTCCCAGGCTTAGTATGGCAAGGCAGGCAGGGTGACTGTAGAGCCCTTAGAAGCGGGTGATGGAGCCTGTGTAATGCGGAGCTCCGGTCCCCCAGAGCAGTCTGTGAAGCGTGGAGTGCCTGTCCCCCACTGCTCACTTAGACGCTCCACGTGGACACAGCCGGCGGCGGCTACAGAGTCCGATGCCGCTCTCAGATCTCCCATCCCCCAGAGGAGTCTGTGGAGCGCCTGTCCCTCACCGCTCACCGGGACGCTCCACGTGGATACAGCCGGCGGCGGTTACAGAGTCTGATGCCGCTCTCTCTGTGTCTCCAAGTGTCCCAGCAATGTGTCCGATCACTGGAGTATCGTGAGCCAAGAAGGGTGACTGTATATCCCTTAAAAAACGGATACTGGGGCTTGTCTGGTGCGGAGCTCCCTTCCCTCACGTCCTGCTAGGTCGCCATCTTGACCACGCCCCTCTGCCACCATCCCTGAATAGATCCGGCAGACGGTGGTTTAGGCTTAGAACATTCAGGGTCGGATTCCTCCCTTCCCTTTTACAGCACATTCTACCATGGCACTTTGTGCCTCCTGGGCGTTCCGACATCGTGTGTTGGCGTCTCTAGTTTTGTAGGGCGGCTACCTCGTCTGTGCACACATTGACTAAGTTTTAAAAGGTGAATGTTTGTGCATCTTTGTATGTGTCCTTTGTTTTGCAAAGTGTTTCTGTTCCTCTTGAACGGGTTTCTATATGGGTGGGTTTTTTCCCCCGTTTCCCTGTTGGCTGTTTTTCCCATCCCTCTGTGTTCTTTGGCACTTTGGGATGTCCCTATGGTTGAGAATAAGAAGAGGCTGTGTCCGTCAATGAAAGAAAGAGAAAAAAGGATTATACAGTGAGTAACAAACTCAGAAAATGGGATTTCTTCTTCTTTTTTTTTTTTTTTTTGTCGACCGACACACCACCTATCCCTCTACTGAAGTTTTTTTCACCTTCTGACACTGCTTATAACTAGTTTGTCTATAGCAGAGAGGGGATTTATACCAGCCAAGACATGTCATTGTCACACGCACTTGCTGCCTCTGCCCGAGTGTCTCTCTTACATCAGCCGATCAGCATCGCTGAGAGAGACTCGTCTAATGTAGTTACGGCTGCACTGACCGGGATACTAGGAGGGGTGGGTGGAGCCTCTTCCCTGCACTCGTTGCTAACACCTGGGCCGCCTAGCATCTAGCAACGAGTGTGGTCAGTGAGTCACGTTGGACTCGAGTCTCAGAGCCGACGTGACGGTGAGGTGACAGGAGCTGCAGCTGATGGGCAGCACAATGGAAGAACCCTGTAAATGTTTCACAGTGGAGGAGGAGTACGATTGGTCGCTGCTCATGTCTGATCACTGCTGTGTGAACCTCAGTCTCAGCGTTGACACCCTGGAATGATATATATGCACCTCACTGCCCGGTCTTCGGGTCCTGGACCTCTCCAGTCCTGGAATTTTGGAAATTACGGACGCTGTCCAGGGGAGGAACCGCACAAACATTGATTTTCTGTATTTAAATAACAATCACTTGAAGGATCTCCCTACTACAGGCCTCCGCCGCCCCTGAGTTAGTGTTGGCTCCAGTGACTGGGGCTGGGCAGGCAGCAGGGAGATTACATTATCTCTCTGCTGCCTGACTCTGGGAGTCTGGGACACAGCAAGAGACAACCAAAACACCACCTTAGCAGGCAAGTGGTAATCCGCAAGGTGTGGCAGGTGACAATCTGCATCTGGTGGCAGGCAAGTGACAATCCACAAGGTAATCCGCAAGGTGTGGCAGGTGACAATCCGCAACGTGTGGCAGGCGACGTGGCAAGTGACATACTCAGGGCTCCCACTGATTCTGCATTATGGTGAGTTGAACTATTTCATTTTATATTACAATATAATTATAGAAATAATGCGCTTCAATCATCCTGACACTGTAACAACCATGGTGCTGGGGTGATTGATGCTCCAACACCAGCCGTTTCCCCGATAAATTGCCCCCCAAATAAACTGATTTTCTGGCAGTGCCCCTTCCGAGACTAGACTCTGGATCCGCCCTTGAGGTGAGGTTGAAAAAAGACACGCCCATCCAGTTCAACCCGTGTGTGCGCGCATTTATGTTAATAGTACAATATATACCCCCTGTATGTTCTGATCATTAGGATGCCAATCAATTTTTTTTTTTTTTTTTAATTATCGATGCTCCCCGCTGAGATCACTGCTTGTGGAAGAGAATTCCACAACCTCACCGCTGAGATTGAACTGTTTATCCTGTCCTCCAGATCATTTATGAATAAATTTAAAAAGGATTGGTACCAGGACAGAACCCTGGGGGACCCCATTTTACGCACTGGACCATTCTGAGTACTCCCCATTTATCACCACCCTTTGGACTCAATTTTCAATCCAGGTACTCACCCTATGGTCCATGCCAACTGACCTCAGTTTGTACAGTAAACGTTTGTGAGGAACTGTATCAAATGCCTTTGCAAAATCCAGATACACCACATCCACTGGCCTTCCTTTATCTTGTTGGCAGCTCACTTCTGCATAGGAGGGTAATAGACTGATCTGGTAAGAATGCTTTTTCATGAATCGATGCTGATTACTGCTAATGATACCATTTTCATTACTAAAATCTCATATATAGTCCCTTATCCCCTCCAATAGCTTGCAGACTATTGATGTTAGGCTAACTGGTCTTTAGTTCCCCTGGGATATATCTTTCTGAAGTTAGAAGCTGATTGATTTTTATGCACAGCTGCACCATATTTTGCAATCTCCAGTTTAAGTAAATCAATTACACACTTTCTCGCCGCTTACCCCCTGTAAAGTACTCAGCTGCTTCTTCCTGCTCTTTTTTTGCCATGGGAATCCATTACAGGATGGTCTACACCTGGGTTGCTGCATACTCCTTCAGGACACCCTGTATACCACATCATAGAGAAATACTCTCAATCGTATCTATGGCAGAAACTAGGCAAAAGGAAGCCTTGGCTAAATCCCAGGTGCACATTACCTCCACCAGTCTGTGCACCTAATTTTGGTGTGGTCTCAGGCATGCAACAAGGGCCCTATCCAACATACACAGAATTTTCTTTAACCATGTTACAATTCATTGGACAGATAATGGCCCTAATATAGCCATCTTTATCAGGGTTAAAAAAAGAAAAAAGCCACATCCCTTCTTCAGCTCCTCTGTTCCTACCTGTGTCTATTCAGTGGAAAATGGGTTCCTTAAAAAGTGATCTCTCCCTGTAGGTGATCCTGCGATCTCAGTTTTAAATAAACATTCCGCTATACCAATTGATGCAAAGAATCTGCAGACAGAGTTTTGAGACGCTCCTTAAGGCTCTCATTACTGTGGCAGATGAAGCCCTGCAACCAGCTCCTGCTGCAATTTCAGTATGTCAAACTGAAGGTGAGTAGGGGAGTGAACAAACAAAAGGATCCTGTATTCTGGGACCATGCTTTTAATGAAGCAATAACAGCCATTACCTTCTGCTCTGCTCTTTTTGCGTGGATGCTCTAAAACAGGAGCAGTAAATCCAGTAGTTAACCCCTTGGAATCTAGACAACAACCACCAGAGAGGATGGGTGAAAAGCGGTCAACAAGGTAGATCCATGTCGGATAATCGGAAAGATTTTTATTTCATTCGACTCCGGTTATACAGGCACAAGGAGGGGGAAGTAGAGTTAGAAATGAGAGGCTCAAAGAATACTTTAGAGTTAGAGCCGACTAGTAGCAATAAAGATAAATTAAGGACGTTCAATATTTTCAACCTTTGTCCTTAACGCTGACTATATTCATGTCCTAGAAAAAGAACTATTGTTTGACCTAATCAAAGAGATTGAAATCTGTCGATGGGACAAAGATGTAAATTTTTTTGCACGAAAGTTGGTGTTAAAAAAGGAATATAAAAATAAATTACCATTATTGACCGCTCAAAAAGAAATTGACAGTCTAAGAATATTGGAATCTTTACAACGAGAAAATGAGATGGGGAAACTGGTACAGAATGATTTAGCCCATCTTTGGAAGAGGAGGGTGAATAGTAAGAAAGATCTCAATCTAACACCTGGTGAAATAAAGGCTTTGGAGATGTTGCAAGAACTTGTCAAGAAACCCACAGATAAGGATGGAAACGTGGTTCTGTTAGATAAGAGCCACTATTTAAAAATGTGTTTGTCTATTTTTGGTAATGAGAATAATTATGCAATACTGGCCAGAGATCCGACCAAAGAATACTCACATAAAATAAAACAGATACTTTATAATGCAATCAGTACAGAACTAATCTAAAAAGAGGAACATCATTACATTATTAACCACTTGACAACTGGGCACTTAAACCCCCTTCCTAACCAGACCAATTTTCAGCTTTCGGTGCTCTCACATTTTGAATGACAATTACTCAGTCATACAATAGTGTACCCATGTGAAATTTTTGTCCTTTTTTTCCACACAAATAGAGCTTTCTTTTGGTGGTATTTAATCACCGTTGGGTTTTTTATTTTTGCGCTATAAAAGAAAAAAAGACTGAAAATACGGTAAAAAAAATGAATTTTTCTTTGTTTCTGTTATACAATTTAGCAAATTCGTAATTTTTCTTCTTAAATTTTGGCCAAAATTTATACTGCTACATATCTTTGGTAAAAATAAGTACAAATTGGTGTATATTATTTGGTCTTTGTGAAAGTTATAGAGTCCAAAAGCTGTGGTGCCAATCATTGAAATATGATTACACCTGAAGTACTGACAACCTAATCTAATTTCTTGAGACCCTAACATGCCAGAAAAGTACAAATACCCCCCAAATGACCCCTTTTTGGAAAGAAGACATTCCAAGGTATTTAGAAAGATGCATGGTGAGTTTTTTGAAGTTGTCATTTTTTCCCACAATTCTTTGTAAAAATAAAGATTTTATTTTTTATTTTTTTTCCACAAAATTGTCATATTAGCAGGTTATTTCTCACACACAGCATATGCATATACCACAAATTACACCCCAAAACACATTCTGCTATTACTCCCGAGTATGGTGATACCACGTGAGACTTTTACACAGCGTGGCCACATAGAGAGGCCCAACATGTTCTGGAGCACCCAGGCCAATTCTGACATTTCTCTCCTACATGTAAAAATCATCATTTATTTGCTAGAAAATTACATAGAACCCCAAGGCATTATATATGTTTTTTTAGCAAAGACCCTAGAGAATACAATGGCGGTTGTTGCAACTTTTTATCTTGCACGGTATTTGCGCAGCAATTTTTGAACGCTTTTTTGGGGGGAGAAAACAGTTTTGTGTAAAGTAAAGTTAGCCCAATGTTTTTGCATATTGTGAAAGATGAAGTTACGCCGAGTAAATGGATACCTAACATGTCACCCTTCAAAATTGCACACGCTCGTGGAATGGCGCCAAACTTCACTACTTAAATATCCCCATAGGCAACGCTTTAAAATTTTTTACTGCTTAAATGCTTTGAGTTACAGAGCAGGTCTAGGGCCAAAATTATTGCTCTCGCTCTACCGATCGCAGCGATACCTCACATGTGTGGTTTGAACACCGTTTTCATATGTGGGTGGGACTTACGTGTGCGTTCGCTTCTGCATGCCAGCACATGGACAGGAGCGCTTTAAAAAAAAAAAATTCTTTTTATTGTTCATTTTACTTTATTTTAGTTTGCCACTTTTTCCAAAAAAAAATTTTTTTTGATCACTTTTATTCCTATTACAAGGAATGTAAACATCCTTTGTAATAGGAATATGGCATGACAGGTGCTCTTTACAGTGAGATATGGGGTCAAAAAGACCCCACATCTCACCTCTAAGCTGGGAAGCCTGAAATAAAAAAAAAAAACGATCCTGGCTTCAATCGTAGCATTGAGTCGGTAGAAGCAGCGGAGGGCGGCAGGTAGGGGGGGCTCCCCTCTTGCCTCCCGTAAGTATGATCAAGCAGCAGAACAGCCGCTATGATCATTCTTATAGTGTAGGGCAGTGTTTCTCAACGCCAGTCCTCAAGGCGCCCCAACAGGTCATGTTTTCAGGCTTACCATTATTTTGCACAGGTGATTTGATAAGTTTCACTGTCTAAGTAATTACCACAGCCGTTTCATCTGAGGGAAATCCTGAAAACATGACCTGTTGGGGCGCCTTGAGGACTGGAGTTGAGAAACACTGGTGTAGGGAATCGCTAGCTAAAAAAAGCTGATATCTGAATGATGCCTGTAGCTGCAGGCATCATTTAGATATCCCTGCACAAAGTCAAGGACGTCATATGACGGCCGGCGGGCGGGAAGTGGTTAAAATGCATTTTTTAACACAAAGTTGTCCATTTATACAATATAACACAGATGACATCACCGTATGACAAAACGCGCGTCGGGAGGAGCTGACGTCTCGCGTGTACTGTTCGAGGGACGGGTGTTGTACTAGCCGGCTGGCTGATTTGCTTTTAACAGTTTGGAATATTGTAAGTGACATTCTTTTTATACAATAAATAATGCTTATCAGTATTACGCTATGGTGATCCTTTCTCATTCTGGGAACATCTGAATGCCACCACTTTCTGACCGTATTTATGATCTGTGACTGGGGAGTTTGGCGGTCTCTGCTCTGTATGCTAACCATCTTGAGGGGTTTGCCTGGATTTCGTCCTTTTGGTCTTCCATTGGATAAAGGCCCTGGCCGGGTATAGGTCGCAAGCTTTTTAGAGCTTGCGGTCTGGTAAGCAAGCATTCTGTGTGGTCTAACAATTTAAAAGAACCGCGCTAAAGAATTTTTGTATAAAGTGGATTCTCAAATAACTCAAATGATGTGATAAAGTACACGTATTAAATTAAATTCTGAACCCAACTGTCAACACAATATATATGTGATATATTGAATAATCAAAAAAAATTGTATTAAAAGACTTTATGCAAATAAAATATAAAAAGTGACAAAAAAGATAAAGTCCGTGACTTTAAGAGTGACTTCAGATACCAACAGTCCTTATTGTAAATACCTTATTTATCGGCGTATAACACGCACTTTTTTCCCGTTAAAATCAGGGGAAAGTCGCAGGTGCGTGTTATACGCCGATCCCCTGCGATCCCGAGCTGTCAAAACGTAAAAATCGCCGACCGCGATTTGAAAATGGCGCCGCCGGCACCGAAATACACAGAGCCGGTCCTCGGCTCTTTCCGGCGGCTCTCGTTCACTTTCGGCTCCACTCGTAGTCCCGAGCGGAGCTATCCGAGTAGGTTCGGATAGCTCCGCTCAGGACTACGAGTGGAGCCGAAAGTAAACGAGAGCCGCCGGAAAGAGCCGAGGACCGGCTCTGTGTATTTCGGCGCCGGCGGCGCCATTTTCAAATCGCGGTCGGCGATTTTGAAGCCCAGGAAGCAGGGACAGGGGATCGAAGGCTGCACTGGGGCAAGGCTGCACTGGGGCAAGGCTGCACTGGGGCAAGGCTGCACTGGGGCAAGGCTGCACTGGGGCAAGGCTGCACTGGGGCAAGGCTGCACTGACATGGCTGCACTGACATGGCTGCACTGACATGGCTGCACTGACATGGCTGCACTGACATGGCTGCACTGACATGGCTGCACTGACATGGCTGCACTGACATGGCTGCACTGACATGGCTGCACTGACAAGGCTGCACTGAGAAGGCTGCAATGATGGGCATTTAAATGTAAGTTTTTTTTCCCTTCAACTTCCCTCCTAAAAGTTTTTTTTTTCTTAAAATTCCCTCCTAAATTGGGGTGCGTGTTATACGCCGGTACGTGTTATACGCCGATAAATACGGTAATTCCACCAATAGTGATTGAAAACTTTAGTGAGTAGAAACATCTCGTGAAAAGGATCCACCACCTATGCAGATATATGTTTACCAGAGGTAAGCTTTAATGAAGCTTATGCCAGAAATCCACTCTGTGGGGACACCACCATCGTTCTCAGCATAGAGGGAGGATCGCCCGGAACTCACCGACACAAAGGCCAAATAACTCAGCAATGGGAACCCAGGGAAATAAAAAACACATCCTTTACGGAAGTTTTGCAGACCTAGAACTTGTTTGTGTACCATGCAAATATTCTCAGCTCTTGCAATTACCAGGACACAATGCAACTGAGCTAATCAGGGACTCAGGGATAGTCATCTGTGCCTAAACAAGACCTCGCGTTCACTGACTAGATTCTGTGTGGTCTATCACTGGTGTTGCGGTGGAGGATGAATTTAATGAATTGAACTTCACGCACAATCCTGTTTATTAGAGCACTGCATATTTATGAAGATGGACATCTATTCATTTTTTTAGTTTTTAGTTTTTTCATTTGCACATTGTTAAATTATATTGGTTTATGATTTTCTAGGGGTTAATTAGCGCTGCTACTTATTGCTTTATTTATAACACATAGCATGTACATACCAAAAATGACACCCCAAAATAGGTTCTCCTACTCCTTCTGAGTATGGTGGTACCACATGTGTGAGACTTCCACAGTCTGGTCACATACAGAGGCCGAGTACAGCCGAGTATGGCAGAGCATGGCAGGGTGTTGCAGGGTGTCGCTGAGTATGGCTGGGTAGTGCAGGATATTGCAGGGTATTGCAGAGTATTGCACGGTATTGCAGAGTACTGCATGGTATAGAGTATGGAGGGATGGCTGAGCATGGATGGATGGATCCATGGATGTTACTGTATTTGTCACAGAGCAGCGCTGTGGGCACTACACATCCAGCCCACAGCACTGCTGCCATCCGATCGCTCCCCCTTTTCTCCCATCTGTACTGATCGGTACAGAGAGGGGAGAGAGGAACCAGCGTCATGACATGACGCCGGTTTGTTTACATGTGATCACTCCGTCATTTGACGGAGCAATCACATGGTAAATGGCTGCGATCAGTGGCCGTTTACCGTTATCCGTGGTGGACCCGGCGGTCACGGATGTTCTCGGGTGCGCGCCCCAGGGGGCGTGCGAGATTGGGATTCTGGGAGGACGTCAAGCCGACCGCGCCGTAGAAGTCTTTCAGCTATGGCCCGGTCAGCAAGTGGTTAATCCCAATCTGACAATTGCAACATTTTATGCTTTACCAAAGGTACATAAAAATAAAAAAGGTCCGCCAGGCCTCTATTATATTAGGCAATCAGAATTTAACCGTAAAATAAATAAATATATTAAAATATAGTAAATATTGTGGACAGGATATTCCACCCACGTTTATTCTTTATACCCATATATAGAGGTTACTCACAACTTCATTAAGAAAATAGCTGGCCTTACTACCATGTCAGATACACTATTTGCCAGTCTAGATGTGAAAGCATTATATAGTAACATCAAACACCATCTTGAAATACCTGGGAGTGCATTCTTTTTACAAACTGGGGGAAGGGATTTTCAAAAGCATAATTCCCTTATTCTTGAACTATTACAATTTATACTTGAACATAATTACTTCCTGAGCAGTAGGACCATGTACTGGCAGATAACTGACACAGCGTGTGCACCAACGAACGCCAACCTTTTCTTAAGTTCGGGGTAAAACACGTGACTGAAAAACGATTGGCGCAATAATGTAAATATATGAATATGTGATGGTAAGTACGCTGCTGTCCCTTTAAGTGATTCTACTTTCACCTCTTAAGCAATAATAATACAAAATACAGAGCTGCGCTACTAATCTTCACAACAATATTAACAAATATTGTATATATTCAAAAACTCGGCCTTATTCCACCCCAAGTGCAGATACCTGTGGTGGAGAGCACTTACCTTTATCACAAGCCGCTCACCTCATAGACGGGTAAAATCAGCAGTTATCCCCTGTGGGGATAATCAAAACACCCAGGACACTCTGGATACAAAGATCTCCTTTGTTCCCAAGTCCCCGATCATCTTACTCATCGGGTATGTTTGTGTGTATATGTGTGTGTGTGTGTGTGTGTGTGTGTATATATATATATGTATATATATATATATATATATGTGTGTATATATATATATATATATATATATATATGCAAGAAAAAGGCAACATATAGTGCTCTCAGTTTGATGAAACTAATTTAACAGTAAAAAGTAATGGATACACTCACAAGGATAGCAAAATAAGCTTGTGCAAGCTGAAAAGAATTGCAATCACAAGATGGCCACGGTGTGATGTCAGTCCGCAAGCTCTGCCCCCTAGACGCGTGTCATCAGGGCGTTGACTTCCTCAGTAAGGGGCCCTCTTCCTCAAACTGAGAGCACTATATATGTTGCCTTTTTCTTGCATATATATATATATATACACCTGATGGGTAAGATGATCGAGGTCTTTGGAGCCCATTAAGGAGTCTCTTAAACAGGACCGTTCTACTGAGCAATTTTTACGCGCAAGATGTAATTGCTCATTATAGGGAGCCTTTCTGAACGAAAGCAAGACTGTTTATAAAAATTAATGGATAGGGGTTACCTCAAAAGAGATCTTTTTTTAGGTCATTTTGTAAAGCCAGAGTCATATCAATCAGTAGATTTACTACCAATGAATAAAAGGAAAAAAGAATAATAATGTGATGTGATTGATAAGCACTTACTCTTGACAATCTGGCAAAATTTATAACCTCTTACAAAAATATTGGTTTGTTCTTCTGGACAATAACGATAAAAGAGACTACTCCATCTGTCACCTAGTGGCGAGCAAAGTTTTGTTAGTGCATAGTCATTTTGAACAGGATAGCGAGGGCAAGCAATTGTCAACATGGCTGCGACAGAAACCGAATGGCTCCTTTCATTGTTACCATTGTAAACTATGTCCTTTGAGATTTCACATGAAGAAGTTCACAAACCCAAAAAACTACAAAAGTATACAGATAAGGTATTTTTTTATAACTGTAG
Source organism: Lithobates clamitans (assembly GCA_037952925.1). Taxonomy (NCBI): domain Eukaryota; kingdom Metazoa; phylum Chordata; class Amphibia; order Anura; family Ranidae; genus Lithobates; species Lithobates clamitans. The sequence continues at coordinate 10,268,986 of JBBGZY010000251.1, read as the reverse complement.
TTCCAGTGGGCTTTTACCGTATATATTGCCAATTGTCCTTGCCCACTATACTATGTTGAGAAATCTATTAGATAACTAAGGCAACATCCCCTGAAACATGTAAATTATATACTTTTTTTTTAAGATGGATAGACCAGTAGCGAGGCACTTCTGGGATAAACATGGGGGTAAGCCCAATGATCTAAAAATGTGGGTTGTGCAGGACAGAGGACGATTTGGATAGAATGCTCCTGAGAGCCGAAGGTAGATGGATTTTTAGATTGTGATCTAGGGCCCCTTTGGGCCTTCATGAAGGTTTTACAATTCCACCATTTATGCATGAATAAATTGATTATACTTGTCTGATGATTCTCTGTGTGCATCTATTTTGGTGACTCTCCTATAAATAAAGTTAGATTCTTGAAACTGTTAAACGTTGGTAATAATGTGCAAAGAAAATTGATGGCATGAATCTAAATATGTATGGTACAATTAACCCTTTTATATGTAAAACATGCTTAGTTTGGGGTGCTCACTTTCTGATGTGCTTTATAATATTAGGGGATGCAGGGTAAAATTGAAAAAAAGAGTCTGGTATGGGAAGCATTCATTAATATGACCAGTTTTTAGACATAAAAGGAATATTCCTCTTCATGGAAAACTCATTTTGATTACCCCTATCAGATTTTTCTTTTTTTTACCCCCTGCATGTTAATGTTTTTTTTTTTTTTTTTTGTTTTTTGTGTTTTTTGTGTTTTTTTTTACATTTTTGCCAACATATGTTTTATTCATACACAGCTAAAAAAAGTTCTGTTTTAGGGCTTAGTGGGGTCTGCACAGAGAATGATGCATAGCTCCAGCATTAATTTATGAGTTACCTAGAACATGGGACAAATTTACAGGATGTCTCCATTCATATGCGCATGTACATAATCTTGTGGCTTAACCACTTCCATACCGGGCCTATTCTGGCACTCCCCTCCTCCATGTAAAAATCATACCATTTGTGCTAGAAAATTACGCAGAACCCCCAATTTATATATGTTTTTTTAGCAGACACGCTAGGGGAAAAAAACGGCAGTCAACTTTTTATGTCACGCGGTATTTGCGCAACAATTTTTCAACTGCGTTTTTTTGGGGACAAACAACTTTCATGATTTAAAAAATAACAAAACAGTAAAGTTAGCCCAATTTTTTATATAGTTTGAAAGATGAAGTTACGCCGAGTAAATACATACCCAACGTGTGACTTTTTAAAATTGCGCACACATGGAATGGCGCCAAACTTCGGTACTTAAAAATCTCCATAGGCGACGCTTTAAATTTTTTTACAGGTTAGCAGTTAAGAGTTACAAAAGTGGTCTAGTGCTAGAATTATTGCTTTCGCTCTAACGCACGTGGCGATACTGCACATGTGTGGTTTGAACGGTGTTTACATATGTGGTTGGGACTTACGTGTGCGTTCGCTTCTGTGCGCGAGCTACCGGGGACAGGGCCTTTACATTTTTTTTTTTTTTTATTGCTTATTTGACTTTTTATTTTTTTATTTTTCCACTTTCATATTTAATTTATTTGTTTTTGATCACTTTTATTCCTATTACAAGGAATGTAAACATCCCTTGTAATAGGAATGGTGTATGACAGGTCCTCTTTATGGAGAGATGCGGGGTCAATAAAACCCCGCATCTCTCCTCCAGGCTGGAAAGCATGAGATCAAAAAAAAATTAACGATCCCCTACTTTCCAGCCACGATTGCGGCTTTGTTTACAAGCATGGCCAGGACGTGACATCATAACGTTGCGCCCGGGCCTCCGATGGTCATAGAGATGACTGGTGACCATCTGGTCACTGGAAATCACTATGATCGTCATCCGGCATCGGAGGGCGGCAGGAGGGGGGATATCCACTCCCGTCGCCTGTAAGAATGATCTAGTGGCTGAACTGCTGCTATGATCATTCTCGGGGTGCACAGAATCACCGTCTGAAAAAGGATATCTGAATGATGCCTGTAGCTGCAGGCATCATTCAGATATTCCCACTGATATTCAAGGACGTCATATGATGTCCTTACGCTGGAGGGTGGGTAAAGCCTGGAAGCTGCATGAAAAAAGCACCTCACACACGTGCACTTGCAAGGCAGACATATTTTTGGGGGTGCACTTTACCAATTCATCAAAAAAGTCAGAGGAGGGAAAGTTTTGCTTTCAGAGGTAGATTTCAACACCTGCCCCACCTCTTCCCCTCCTGGAGAGCCTCTACCTCCACAAAATGTAGAGTATCTAACCACTCTAGCCAGGCTTTAACTTCTAAACCTAAGTTCAACCCTTCCTCTTGGAGAAAGACTTTGCTCACAAAACCCGTTAAGTCTTCCCCAAAGTTCTTTACAATGAAGGGGTTACTCGCTCCTAAGTGTGGGGGGACATATGTTAGTTTGCCTCTCTCTGGGTCCCAGACCTCTGGTTTCAAAGGGGCACAAAACAGAGTTCAAAATTCAACCCTCTGACTGCTTTCTTTGCTCTGAAATTAACCAATTACTGCCCAAGGACAGTCAAATTGCAGAATTCGCTGAACCATCTCTTCTCCCAGGGAATAGTTGTACCACTACCTCCACATGAAAAGATTCTATTCAAACCTATTCACAGTACCAAAGTCCAACCAAGGTATCTGTTTTTAAGTCCAAACTAAGACAAATATATCGGTTGGACTTTGATACCATGAATAGGTTTTGTCTACTGATGATTCCCAGGGAGGAAATTACCGACCTTAAAGAGTCCATGCGAAACGCTGCAATTTGCAGGTATTTTTTAAGGGACTTTAAATTAAAATCCAGAATAAAACAAATGCCTTTAAATTTCAGAATTTTGCATGGAATCTGGGACATACCTAGTAGCTGTAGACAAAACCTATTTGCAGTACCAACAGCGGTTTTTGTCTCATTCTGGATTTAAAAATCTCTCAACAAAGGGATCTTTAGCCCAACCTTAACAGTAAGAAAGTCTTTCCTTTCTTATCACTGGACATAGATAACAACAGATGACCTTTTTTTTCCTGGTTGAAGAGGATTGTCCCAGTCCCTCATGGTTCAGAAAACATGATCACTCATTGAAACAAAGCTTCCCCAGCAACAGCCTGATGCTCAGAGCAATATGAATGGCTCTGCAACTCTGGACCTTCCTTTGCGAGGACACCCAATTAGGGTTCCGTCAGACAATGCCACAGCTGTGGCCTACATAACTATCAGGGGGGGCCCAGGAGTCATGCAGCCTTGAAGGAAGCAAGCCACATAATCTCATGGCTGGAAACTCGCTGCCCAGAGATCTGTGGTCCTAATCCTGGACTCATGGTGGACTCAGAATGTAGACATCCTAGCTTCCAGATTCAACAAAAACTGTTTGTGGCCAGGGCCAAGGATCCGCTAGCCCTGGTTTTAGATTTAGATGTCCTGATTCCCTGATTTCAGTTTGGACTAATCTATGCTTTCCCCCCGTGCAAATTCTGCATCGCCTGCTCAAAAAAAGATAGAGCAATCGAGGAAACCTATGAATCTCATTGCACCACACTGGCTGAGAAGAACCCGATACACAGACATACAGGAAATTACCTTAGCCTCTTCCCAACAAGCCAGACCTGCTGTCTCAGGGCCCTCTATTCCATCCTGCTTCTCAGGCTTTGGCTGTAACGGCATGGCTGTTGAAGCCCAGGTTCTAAGAGATAGAGGGGTCTCTGGGTCTGTTATACAAATATCAGACTATCCTACCTGCAAATCCTTCTTTGGCCAGGCAATTGAATCCAAGAGACTCTGGTGTTTATTTACTAAAGGCAAATCCACTTTGCACCACAAGTGCACTGCAAGTGCAGTTGCTGTAGATCTGAGGGGGACATGCAAGGAAAATAAAAAACAGCATTTTTGCTTGTACATTATTGGATGATAAAATAAAGCAGAGCTTTCCCTCATTTTAGATCTTCCCCTCAGATCTAAAGCGACTACACTTCCAAGTGCATTTGCCTTTAGTAAATCAATCCTCTGTGCCTCCCATTTTTGCCTTCCTACAATCGGGTCTTGACCAGAATTTGACCTTAAAGATTAACCCCACTTTTGTTGAGAAAAAGATCAATTGCCTCTGGGTGGTTAGCGTACAACATTTTACCAAACTTTGTTGCAGATTCCTACCTCTTTCTGCTCTGAAGAAAAGGCTATATGTTCCACTATGTTTTTTTGGATACTGATTCTGAACAGAAGTGACTTTCATTTTAATCAGCTGGTGCACTTTGAGTGCTCTGATGAGAAAAGTTGCAGTGCCTGCATCTCTTTAGTTCTGATTTACCCTTAGGCCAAGGGTGCTCAACCTGTGGCCCTCCAGCTGTTGCAAAATTACAAGTCCCATGAGGTATTGCAAGGCTGACAGTTACCAGCATGACACCCAAAGGCGTGAGGCATGATGGGACTTGTAGTTCCACAACAGCTGAGGGCCACAGGTTAAGCACCCATGCGTTAAGGGAGTATCTCACCAGAAATGACCTTGACAGCTCCATGTCAGCATGGCTGGGTAAGGTCCTGCCCTCCCACTATATCAGGACTGTAGCTCGTAAATTTGCCTCCCACTTGAAGCTTGGCATCTTCTTCTTTTACTCCTGCATCGGGATTATGGTGTCTCCCCACCTAGCTGGTCTAAATGACTGGCTGTCTATCCAGGTACGGTATCCAGGCTGGATGCAGTCTATTGTTCAGGGAGCCCTGCTGCTGGTCCTTGAGGCAGCTTTTTGTACCGGCTATTAGCCTGTTTTTGGGACTTCCGGTGTCAGCACGCTTTTCCTGCTATGACCGTGGCACATGTAGTCTGCCTTTGTTTACAGCCGGGAGCCAGATGGGTTGTGGCCCAGCATAAAATGGTCAGATGTTTATACTGAAATATTAACAATATCATATTTATGGAACTATGCAAAAATCTATGGTTAAGGAGATTTTCACATCTTTCCACAAAACAACCAAATTAATTCAAATGAGTTTATCCATGCTAGTTTGAAGATGAGGATGAATACATCAATATGCTAATATATATATATTTAATTACTAAAAATCCAGTGTAAAATAATATCAACTATAATTGGTGATAATACAAAAAAAATAACATCAAATATATGGGTAATACAAATGATGAGAAATTTTACCACAAGCTCTTGTTACAAACACTTTATGACAGCTTAGTAAAGCGCTTTCTGTGGCTTTACAGACTATATAAACAAACTAGGTGTTGAATTTAACACGTGATTTCCTCTCAAAATAAAGACCTTCAAGATTAAACCTCTTTTACACTATATGGACAATTTTGTTAACCATATACAAGCTTGTGAAAAAAGAGGAATGGGGAGCGCTAAATTAACAAAGTGATAATATATTATTAGATTAAATATATAAAAAATAGTGCAAAAAATGCAGCACACCAGCCTGCCTATAAATAACCAAAAACAACAAATTTTGAGTGTTTATATGTTGTGCCTAGACAAATAACAGTGATAGCACTGGCAAATTGCTTCAAATCCTGAACAAACAAAATAATGATCATAGATGCCCCAAATATGATCATATGACATAATAAATCATAGAACATAACTCATAACATGTGATTCACACATGAAACATAAATCCATAAAAGTCCATGTGTAAAAATAAGTCCTTGTCCGAGTCTGGAAATCAAATCCGAACAGTGGAACCCCTTCACCGTCTAGAGATATCACCCAAAAAGTGCTCATGGAATAGGTGTCAGCTTACCAGATTTAGTTGACCGATTTAATTAAAAAAAGGTCAAATAGGCTTTAGCAAGATAATGCTTGCTGCAATGGAGAAATGTAGACCGTACTCCTGTCCTCGCATCACAGGGTCTCACGCATGGGATATAAAACAAATGTAGAGGAACCGAAAATAGTGTAATACCGTTTATCGTAAAAAGTTAAAAACAAACATAGCCAAATGGCTACTTACTTAGAAAGTGCCATCGCCCGGCACTGAGGCTAGAAAGCATGTAGTATCAATGGGTATCCCGCTTGAGGTAATGGTAGCAGCGGCGTGCGTTCCACCTACGACAGACAACCACGGGAACCGGAACATCATATCCGGTTCCCGTGGTACGCCGCTGCTACCATTACCTCAAGCGGGATAGCCATTGATACTAAGTCCTTGTCTCAGGCAAGGACTTATTTTTACACATGGACTTTTATGGATTTATGTTTCATGTGTGAATCACATGTTATGAGTTATGTTCTATGATTTATTATGTCATATGATCATTTTTGGGGCATCTATGATCATTATTTTGTTTGTTTAGGAATTGAAGCAATTTGCCAGTGCTATCACTGTTATTTGTCTAGGCACAATATATAAACACTCAAAATTTGTTGTTTTTGGTTATATATAGGCAGGCTGGTGTGCTGCATTTTTTGCCCTATTTTTTATATATTTAACCTAATAATATATTATCACTTGGTTGATTTAGCACTCCCCATTCCTCTCTTTTTTCACATGTGCACTAGTGATCCTTCACTTAGGGTGTAGCTGCTTTACATATTTACTTATTTCACCATTATCGTTAATTTCACTTAATTTAGGCGCAGAATTTATACTTTTCTTTTCCACCATATACAAGCTTGGTAATTTTACCAAGACTTATTTTTAAATAAAAATACATTTTGAATGAATTTACTTTTAAACACATATCACGACAAAACCATTGTACAGACTTTGGTATTCGCTTTTGGAGAGACATACAAAAATGTGTATTTCTCTTAATATTTAGAATATAATTATTTCATGCTGCAGGTAGAAGTATAGGAACAAAAAACGGAAAATTGTATACTCACCTTTCCATAATTTTCCTTTCCTGGTGCATCTTCATGGCAGCATACATATGGGGTTGTGACTCCGCCCCCACAACCTGACAAGACTGGTTAACTATAAATCAAAGACAGATCCGGCTCACAGTATTCTCTGTAACTCTCACCATTTGGGTGGGTATCTATATGCTGCCATGAAGATGCACCAGGAAAGGAAGTTTACGGAAAGGTGAGCATATAATTCTCTGTTTTCCTGGTGCATCATGGCAGCATACACATGGGGACTAAAAATCCACCCTGAGCCAGACTCTGGAATACTGCCAGGGAGGTCAACTCTTACAGTTGTTCAGTGAAGGCAATTTTTACTTTCTGACCTTGTGGAGAGTATCCTCCACTTCAACCCAGGCAATTGTGTCCTTAGCTGCACTTGCAAAAAAAAGTCTCTATTGGGCAATCTTCAAAGCTTGCGGCCCCTTTAACGCTTTCTTCTCATGGCAAGCTTTCCTATTTGGACACCACCTACTGGCTTTGGTTGGAAGTGCTAGGCAATTGCACTGTAGCTTGTCAAGCAATGACTTTCCACCATGAATGCAGCAACCATTAGGGCTGGTAATCTGTGGTGTTTGTAAACAGGGAGCAAACAAAATGAGAGGTGAGATGATGACATTCATCAATGTTGCCTGTATGTCTGTGCTTGAATGGTGACTGTTCTGGCTTTTAGCAGGCTCTCCATCTTGAGGTCCTTGCAGGGCTGTATAGTGCTTGTTCCAGGCATATTTGACATACTAGCTTGGCAGGCAAAGACTTTCCACAACAAATGCAGTGACTATTAGGGCTGGTAACTTGTGATGTTTGTAAACGGGGAGCAATGATAATGAGGGGTGAGATGATGAGCTTAATCAACATTGCCTGGATGTCTGTTCTTAGATGATGACTTGTCTTGACCATCAGAAGGCTCCCTCCATCTTGTAGTCCTTACAGGACTATAGATATTGGCTCTCTTTTTCTCAATCTTCACTACTTACCTAATCCCTATACCTTAAAAGCAATGGGTGGTCTGACTGGACAGCGTTTCCCATATAAACCGAGCAAAAGCAGCTGACTGAAATGAAAAAAAGCATAATGCTAAGTCTCCACTATTGCGAGCTGAAAGTCGCATGATTTTGCGGCAAATTTGATGCGACTTGAAGCAATGCCTGTGTATTCTTAAGGTCTATGAACACAGATATGAACGGTACTCAATGGAAATCATGGGGTACGGTTTGTCATGTGACTTTGCAGTGACAAGTCGCACTAGTGGAAACTGAGCCCAACACAGTGATCCCAGAGCAAGCATTGAAAAGGGGATAGGAAGAGCCCAGGTGAATGCCATAAAGAGCACAATGATCCTAGAGCAACACTGAGAAGGAGATAGGAAAAACACAAGTGAATGCCATAAAAAGGGAAAACATACCTGCAAACGACCACATAAGCATCCAGCATGCGTGAGTATACAGCTCCACCATTTGTTGCCCAAAAATGCCATAAAACCATTTAGAACTCACATTTGCCATTAGTGATGATATCAGTGCCTGTTCAGATCACCATCCTGGAAAAGCTCTAGCCAGGAAACACAGAGGCCTCATCACTTCCTGCCTCTCATGCTCAGAGTGTACTTGCACTGCTGCAGCCATCTTGGGAATGGCAAATGCCCATAACACAGAGAAAAGAAGTAAAAAGCATATGGAAAGCAAAAGGAAACACTGTCACTTACGTTAAAGCTTGTTTAAAGCTTTCTTTGAGAAGCCTTCACCACCAGAATGGGGCTCCAACCATATACCTCTATTAGAGACTGTAGAGGAAGGACTTCCACCCAGGAGAGGCTGAAATATGCCCCCCAGGTCACCAGAATGGGGCTTCAATCATATAGCTCATTTGGAGACTTCAGGAAGGACTTCCACCCAGGAGAGGCTGAACCTGGCTGGGGCGACAAACGGTAAGGAATACCTCGCAATTTCAGTTCTGATCAGGTGAGAAAAAAAAGGAAAATGCTGTGAGTCGGGTCTATCTTTGATTTATAGTTAACCAGTCCTATCAGGTTGTGGGGGCAGAGTCACAACCCCATATGTATGCTACCATGATGCACCAGGAAATGGCTTTTCTCATGCTCACCAAAACATGGGTAAAATAATGATTTTTGACTTTTAGCCTCAATAGTTCTGACAGAATGCATGGTGGATTTCCCTTCTACGCATGTGTGCCACCAACCTACCCATTTGGGGGGCAGTGCTAGCCTTATGGGATCCAAATTTAAAGATACTTTTGTGCAAGATGCACTTTCTGCCTTGCCAAAAAGTGTGTGTTTTAACCCCCCTGCAGGTAACAAGGTTCAGCAAGGTTATTCGTGAGCATTCTATGCTGCTGGCTGTGTGAATTTACTTACCCTGAGGCATCTGATATTCTCTTTGCTGCATTTGGCACCGTTATGCCAACCCCTTCAAAAGACCAGCATTCATATAGAAGGTAAGGCAGATGCCTATGGATTCCTGCTTTATTCAGTCACAAGTATGGCACATTCTGGAGTTCCTGCAAGCAGGGCTTGAGTTGTGCCTTTGTGTAAGTATGCTGTTAAGGCCCTGTTTCAGCTCTCTCTGCCTTCATTGTTACCCAATGGGCATCTAATTCCTTGGTTACACAGTTTTTCAAAGTTGCAATTTGACTAGATCCCCTATGTTTCTGAAATGGGATCTCCCATTGGTACTGGACTTTCTGACAGACACCTTCAATCAGCCTTAATTCTCTATGGCATCTTTTAGTAAAAACAATGTTTTTGGTGGCATTCATGTCAGCCAGGAGGGTGTCAGAGTTGGCAGCCCTAAGGTTTAAAGAATCCTTTCCCATGGTCTTCCCAGATGGGTTGTACTCCAATCAATGCTTGGGTTTGTGACCTCCAGGCTTCACATTATACAAGAGATTGTACTCCCTATGTTCCTTTCAGGAAACACCCAGGATGTGAGCCAGCTGGATGTGGGCCATACCTTGAGAGCCTATATCGATGCAACAGCCGGTATCAGGAAAGCGGAACATCTGTTCATTGTTCTGAATGGAAAGCGTAAAAGCCTGAAAGCTACCAGCAGGACCATAGCCTCTTGGCCTACAAGTCAAAAGGGTTACCTGTGTCTGAGGGGGTCATCTCTGTCCCCTCGTCATGGAATTTGATTGACAGCAACAGGAGCCAATGTCTACAGGAGTCGCACATAAAAAGATTTTTACCTTAATGCATTAGGTAAAAAATCTGAAGCCTTTACAACCACTTTAAGGCTAATATGTATCTAATCACAAAACACTTTAATAAAGCGAGTACACATGAAAAATTATTTATAGTTTTATTTTATTATTACTATACTGGTCAAATCCCAACAACAGTTTATTTTTATCTGATAGAACAAGTTGCATTTTAGTTAATACACAGATGGGTCTTCTCTTTTAAAACAAAACTAGTTTATCCAATTAGTGTAGAGTGCCCTTGCTTTATAAACAAAAACAAATTAAGTCTCAGTAAAAAGTGCATTTAAACTCTTCAAAAAAAGTTGGAAATAAAAGAAAATAAATTTTTAACATATATTAGACTCTTTGTATACCATACATGAAGATTTTGAAACACAACACTGTAGTAGAGAAATAGCTATATTCATAACTTAGAATATATGTAGTCTTGTTTTATTTACAGTATTATCTGTATTCTTCTTAGAGTAAGCAGGAGACCAAAGTACAAAGAGGAAAAAAAACTTATTGGTATGCTTTAGTGTATAATAATTTTCTACCAGGCCTTGTTAATTTTGTGTTTGTGCTAATAAAAAGATTTGTTAGCAGCTGATCATTCAAGAGCTGAGCATAGCTCGGTATGAAAACCAATTTACAACTCATAAAATGTTTAATACTAAGTGACCAAATGTTGTTATGGAAGAGAAAAGGAAATAATAGGCCAGAAGTAATTTTAATATTGAATGCAGATTCTCAAGTTTCGGTCATTATTTTTGTTACGGTCTGTGATACTGTTTTCTGCAAGTTCAACTGATGGCACTTCTAGGCAAACATAATATTTACATATGTATAAGAACGTGTCTTCGAGCCAAGTACTGCTCCCAGCAATGGGAGAGGGTTGCAGGACCCCTTCTAAACTAAAACACGTTAATGTGTGTACAAGCATACCAACAGGCGTTGGTGTCTATCAACTCACAGTGAATCATTTTCAAGCGAGTTCTTAACAGTGTTAGGTTGATGGCTTGGATATATAATCTCTTGAAACCAACACTATACTTTAATTCCTACCAGACGTTATTAAGGGATACTCCAGTTTTTTTTATTGGATTTCTATACACTTTTTTTTTTTTTTTTTTAAATCACGCCAGCACTACTAGGAATACACTACATAACACAGAACTTGAGGAATACGCCTCTGCATTGACAGGTAATAAATACAATGTTTTATAGTTTCATAATGGTCTAATTTTTTTTTATTTTTTTTTTAAATTATCACCAAGTCATACCATCATAAATTACAATATACAGAGATGTTATATATTATTAGTTATAGGGGAACTTATTGCTTACATCAGCAAGCAGCAAATAAGGGCACAGATTTCTAATCACCAGTGGGTTTGAGAGAACACAGTATTTCACAAAACTTTTGTCATCTAAAGCACAGAATAGAGCGTTATATATCGGACTGGTAAACCACTACTGTTAGTATACATAGGTATCATAGATTTATACTGTAATGTCCAAGTCACAGAAATGATATGTGGCATAGCTAGCATTTAACACCAGTCTTCCTATGGAATACACTATAAAAATATCTTGTTTCAGAACACCTAACATTCTGCCCCACTTTTTCTTTTCTGTTCATTGTGGTTCAAACTGTCCTCCTCTATTCCATGTTACTTCCATTGAGCAATTCTGACCTTGCAGATTCCTTTTAATCATATGTGTTCTACACCAAAAACATTTAGTTCAGGATTATTTCTTGACGTAAATATAAAGATGTGGCAGAAATGGTAGCACTGTACTTGTGAAAACGACTTCACTACCCAGCAAGAAAACCTTTATAAACAATCCTCAATTCTAAATCATATAGACTAGCTCCCATTACGTGCCTATGTGCAGATATTGCAAAATAAGATGCAACTGTGTTGCCTCTTTAATCCAAGTGTTTAAGGCTGAGTTCACACTGGTGCGTATTGGATGCTGGTTTCACTGCATCCAATTCACATGTCAGGAGACTGTGACTGGCTCTCAATGGAGCCGGTTCACACATCTCTAGGACGGAGAGGTTTGCAGAAAATTCCTGTGCGTCTTCTGGACCATTTCAGGTCCGAATTCAGCCAAAAATTCGTGCCTGATTCGTCCCTGAAATGGAGAACAGCAATGCACCGGACCCCTGCTGTGAGCTGCTCTGCACAACAATGCGAACCCAGCCTAAGGGATAAATCATCTGAGATCAATCAGTGTTGCTCCACCTTTTCAGTATGGCAAAAGGAAAAAAGTGGATTGGCTACTGTGGAACAACACCGACTGCACAAGACTATTTTTCACTCTAGACACTTTGATAAACAAAGCCTGGTAATCTGAAGCTGTTCTCTACATATCTGCATAGCGTTAATTCGTTTATAGACTGGCCATTTATAGGCATAGTTTATCTGAGTAAATTTATGTCCAGCAATACTGTAGCTTCTGTGAAAGTAAAGAGCAAATAGAATGAAGTAACTGGACAAAGAACAGTATCCACCAATAGAGGATTTGTCAACATAGTTTATAATTCCCCTCAAAGGCCATCAGGTGTGCTGTGCAGTGTAAAGGCTCTCAAATGTGCATCATGTGTTCTACAACACTAGTGATGGGGCTGCCCTCAAAACCAACAAAGAACCATGCATCACAGCTATATTTCTTCAATAATCACCTAATGGCAACTTGGTGCATACAAATCAAGTGGTGACTATAGAATACTCAAATATGTATAAATGCCAACATCCTTGAATTGGCATAGAATATGCAAAAAGTAACCATCCTCAGTGGCCCATAATACAGATCAAAAATCCTAAAATGGTCAAAAACATTACAAGACTTTGCATTAGTGTCACATTATAAAATAATACTATCTGGAATGTTTGTATTTATAATACATTTAAAATATTTACAGAGTTTTCAATGCCATTATTTTCAAACACAATAGGGAAGGAGGGGGTGTACCAAAACCGGAGAGTGCAAAATCTGGTGCAGCTTTGCATAGAAACCAATCGACTTCCAGGTTTTCACCCTCATTCACTCTGAGGGCGGGTTTGAAATTGTGCAACTGAACTCACGTGATTTCAAACCCGCACTTCAGTGCGAGTTTGGGGGCAATTTAAGAGATAGCTGTGCTGGTTCTTGCACAGATGTCTATTGAAATCGCCCCCAAAGTCGCCAAAAATAGTAGTGGAGGAACTACTTTTGGGAATCGGGGCTGCGCTGGAAAGTTGGTGGCGAACCAATTCGGACTGTGCCGTTGCTGGCAATAGGCTTGATTTGGCATGCAATTTGACATGTCAAATCGCCCGGATGTGAACAGGGGCTTAATGTCAATGCTTAATTGAACAAGCTGAAATTAGAACCTGGTTGCTCCAGTTTTAGCAAATCCCCTGTACTTTAAATCCATAACTAAACCCAAAAACAAAAATGTCATATATCATAGCTTACCAATCATTAGATATGGTGGCTGCCTTTGTTTTCTTTTTTCAATTACTTTATTTTCATATGGTAATTGGCCAATAATAAAACTGTCTTAGAGTGGCTACAGTTACTCCTCCACTGTATCTATAGAGTAGCAACATAGGCACCCACGGACAACAGCATTTTCAATCGGTGGAGAGAGTAGTGTTGGATGGACTAGTAGATTTAGATGGAATTCACATAAGTGACTAAAAGTTTAAAGCACAACTCCAGCTAACAGTTATTAAACAGTTACAGCTGTAGTTTTTTTCCTTTTGGGGTAAAGGTTTTTACATAAATCAGTAAATGCTGACCCCGTTGGTGTTAAATTATTTGTCTCAACACATTAACTGACACCTTTGCTGGACAGCTTGGTCTGTCAAAGAAAGTTGAAAAACAACAGACTTTACTGGCTGTAAACCAGGAAATAAAACGGTTACAGGAGGAACTCAGAAAAACAAAGATTGCTTTGTTAATGCTAGTCACAGTCTGCATCATATGTGTCATTATTTATTTTAGCCATAGTTACACTTTAAGTGTAACTGCTCTTTTCTGTCACTGCTTTTTAAAGCTGTTTACATAAATCGTATTGTGACCCACAACCAAAGTAATATATTGTAGACTGCAAGTCCTTAGATGTGATGGCTGCAAAATTTTTACTTTATTATGCCGTTTCCCTTTATTTTCACGAAATAATCCTGAAAATATAACACACTTCCTGTACTGTGTTGACTAGGTTTACAACTCCACTGTATTTATAAAGAGAGGAGCCATGGTTGTTGCTCAGGCTGAACTTCAAACATGACTGTCTTTACCTCATCCTTATTACCTTGGGGCTAATGGGAATAGTAGTTTACAAAAGAAAGATAAGGTTGTTTGTTTCCTGTTACACTCACAGGAAATTAACTGGACACAGCTTATTGCAGAAAATAATACTAGCCTGAGAAAAAAAAAGAGACCCTAATTCAGCTACCCTCTCTAATGGACTGGTAAGTTGCAATATATTACATTTTTGTTCTTGGGTATAGTTATACTTTAAAGGCATTAATCACCTTTACAACAAAAAACCGCCTTTGCAGGTAAGGGGCATCTGTGGATAAACCAAACGGTGCAGCTTTGACCAAAGTTGCATAAAACCTTTGCTATTGGTGTAGGCCATTTATGTACATTCTGAAGCTTGACTGAAAAACTCTCAGATTGCATCATCCCATCCTGCCTTGCTGTTCGGACATTGCTAAGAGTCTTCTAGGTTCACGCCAATCTAACAGACCTGATTCAGAATGTGATAAACAGATGTTGGCAGTTCTATTCTAATTATTTCTGTTTTTCTACCTGTAAATCCAGCATCTATACTTTCTAATCTATGACAAATTTGTGAGTCCTTCCACAAAGGAAGTGATTTGTGTCAAGGTTTTTACGCACGCAGCTTTTGTCTTTATATATTTATATATCAAACAGTCATAAAAATATGATTTAGTTACTCTGTAAAATATTAAAATACATATGTATTGTAACTAAAAATAACCACTCATATTCCTCATTGAGTATCTTTTGTCAGCAGCGTTCTTAATAGATATAAGCACATAAACTTATATTTACATAAATAATAAATGGTTCCCTAGGTAATAGAGTAGAAAAAGCCTATAGAGAAAGATAGATGATGCTAGTCTCACCTGATCATTATTAGCTCTCCTTATTGCATCCCATTCTTGTGAAATTAAAATGAAAAGTTGAAACCTGAGCCAAGTTTATCAATGGTTAGAATGACAAAGTGGTAGAAAGAAGAGGCATACAAAGTGGGATATGGTAAGTGGAAAAAAGGTAAGCCATGCTTTCCACCAGTGACTAAGGGCTACTTTTAAGCTCCTTTCACACTGAGGCGCTTTGCAGGAGCTAAAGTGCTAAAAATAGCGCCTGCAAAGCGCCCTGAAAGAGCCGCTCAATGCAAACCAATGTGAAAGCCCTGAGGGCTTTCACACTGGAGCGGGGCGCTTGCAGGGCGGTCTAAAAGGTCCTGCAAGCCGCATCGTTGGATCGCTGTAGGAACGGTGTGTTTACCGCTCCTAAAGCGCCCCTTCCCATTGAAAACAATGGGGGAGCGCTCCAAAACAGCCTGCAAAGCGCCGCTGCAGCGGTGCTTTGCGGGCGGTTTTAACCCTTTTTCGGCCGCTAGCGGGGGGTTAAAACCGCCCCGCTAGCGCCGCTAAAACGACGGTAAAGCAGCGCTATATTTAGCGCTGCTGTACCGCCAGTGCCCACACACCTCGGTGTGAAAGTAGCCTAAAAGTTATCTTAGGAGTTACGAGCAGTACAGTGACAATCATGTTACTTAGGTCTATGGAGGAATGTGCACAGATCTTTTCTAAGCAGACTGCAAAAGCAACACTTCCACCAGTAAAAACTTGCATACTTTTTTTTCACAGATACAATAGCTGTCCGAAAGATAGTACCAGGATTGTATTCAGGCACAAATGAATGAACCCCTTTTTTGTACTTTTTTTGCCAAAAATAAAAATAAAAGAATAAAACCACTAAGGTTTTAAATATGAGTGGTACTCCCTCCTACCCTGCTACCATAGGTTCTGGCCCAGAGATACTTTATGATGCATGTCCTGACCAGTGTAACCATTTTGTGTCTGCTTCCAGTCTTGAGATTACATTATTCTAAAACCACATTTGTGCCTGTAGTTACAATCCTTTCTTTGTTCTACCTTGAGACTCTTTTTTCATACGCGATTAGCCTGTTATATTTCTGATTAGTTAATAATTGTTTGGAAGTAAAAATTGAGATATAGTATGCTGTAAATGTCAGAATATTGGTTTCTAGAACAAATACTGATTACGTGTTTCTGCCTCACTTAGCCTGAGGGGTGGCTCACATACTAGAGTTCCAAGTAGTCTAAATCAGTGTCTAATGTGAGATTTGTGTAATGCGAGTTAGACCTAAAATGCTTGGAATGTAATACAGATTTCTAATTTCTTCTGGTTGTCTTTACCATTTCTAAACTAGTGCTTTTACAAATTACTATCAGCACAGCTAATTTTTCTCTATTGTCCATTGAGGGGCACAGCTTGATGGTAATTAAGCAATGTAGGGTTATACTGCTGCCTACAGAAAAGATCAACACTAAGCACTTAAAAACTGAAGGCTTGGCCCATTAAGTCCTGATTCACACCTATGCATTTTAGTGCTTTTTGCATTTTGCAGATATGCACTACAGTCCATTTAACATGGTTTCCTATGGAACACGTTCTGTGGTGCAGATCTGCAAAATGCAAAAAAGCACTAAAAATGCAAAGGTGTGAATCAGGCCTAAGTCTTTCATTACCTGAGCCATTCTTGCCTTTTTTCACACATTACACATCTTAAAATGCACTTTATTGGCCTAAAGATTAGTAGAGAACCTGGATAAAAAAAGCAGAGCAACCTGGAGAATAAAATGGCGGTAGATGTAATTTTTGTCACATGATATCACAACTATTTTATCAAACCCATATTTTCAGAAAAAAAACGACACTAAAGTTAAAGTGGTTGTAAAGGCAGAAGGTTTTTTCTATCTTAATGCATTCTATGCATTAAGATAAAAAGCCTTTTGTGTGCAGCAGCCACCCCAGCACCCCCTAATACTTACCTGAGCCCCATTTCTATCCAGCGATGTCCATGAGTGCCTCGGCCATCCGGGACTCTCCCTCCTGATTCCCTGAGACATAGCAGCAGGCCATTGACTCCCGCTGCTGTCAAAGTCAGTTAGCCAATCAGGAGAGAGAGGGGGTGGGGCCAAACCGCAGCTTCTTGTCTGAGTAGATACAGGGAGCTGTGACTCGACTCGGGTACCCCCATACCAAGCTGCATGCTGTGGGGGCACTTGACAGGAAGGAGGGGCAGGGAGAGCTGAAGAGGGACCAGAGAAGAGGAGGATCTAGGCTGCCCTGTGCAAAACCACTACACAGAGCAGGTAAGTAAAAAATGTTTATTATTTTTATAGAAAAAAAAAAACTAGACTTTTGTCACGGAACGTCCCACACTCCGCTTGAGTGCTTCCGTCAGTATACCGCTTCCTAAGTTCTGGAACACGAGTCCAATGGATCTGGCTATAGGAACCCCCAAGAACTAGACAACACCAGTCTTGGAGTACATCAGGACTAACTCTTTATTTGAGATCTCACACAAATTTATACAGCAGGATGACTCAAAGCTAACCTAATTAACATGAGCTAATTTACTAAAAAAATTACCCAGACCAGATGACTCAGAGACATGACCTGTAGGACAAAGACTTGTGGGCACCGAGCTTCACACAGTAGTATAAACACAATAGCAGGAGCTAATTACAATTAACAATACAAACAACAATCTCCCCCCCTCCTCAGCCTAGTCATCAACAGTTCGTCTCCTTGCCAGTCCTGGAGGCTAATGTGATCAGCTCACTCAATTAACAGGTTGAGTTTAGAATCAAACAAACCAATAATAGTCTCTACATACATCCTGGGAGATATTGTGGACAAATATTACTGTCCCATTTTAAGTAGTCCAAGATATATTTTCTCACTCACCCTGTGCCAGGATAGCACAGGGTGACTTAGACATAAGAGGTATATGGGGAGCTGAAACAAGGACATCCCCTACTTTCTAAAGGGATTCTGAGTTCGACGGGCCCTCCCGTCACATCTCTCCCCTTTCAGCAGAAGACTAACACAGGAGGAGACCCCAGACGGGTTGACTCCGAAGTTAGTAAGTAGTTCCAGTCCTTTAATGCCTGTACCCACACAGTACCCCAAATAAATTGTTCCAAACAAAGCAATACTCACCCAGCCAACCTCTGCCTCTCTCAGAGAACATATCTGCCGTTGGGGAGAGGCCTGGACTGGCTCTTCTCCCTGGACTCCTTTTTGCTGCTGGAGAGAAGACAGGGTGACTGGGCTCACTCTGTCATGCTGTTGGGGATCTGGACCAACTGCCAAGCATCCCTGGGGTATACAGGTGGAGACTGAAGTCCCATCCACCTTCACAGGAAATCCATCCTCTGTTAGTTGAGAATAGAGTCCAGCAGTACTCGGCCCTGTTGCCAGCCCTTCTGCTGGAAACCCCACACCATCTGCTCCGGCTAACTGTTGGGGAGGGAGGCCGACTGCCCCGCCTCCCTGGAACTCTGTAGTTGTTGCCGGTGCTGGGCAGAGGTTGGTAACACTCTGCTCTGTTGCCAGCACTTCTGCTGGGGACTCCGCATCCTCTGCTCTGGCTAACCGTTGGGGCAGGAGGCTGGCTTCCTCCACTCCCAAACTGTGTAGCTGTCATTGGGGAGGTGAGCCGGCTGCTTCCTTTTCCATTCCCTCATCTGGTTGCTTGGACGACATGTCTATGGTACTGTCTCCCAGGTGCACTGATCTTTGCTGGGGAGGGAAGGCCGCTTCCTCTACCATGGCCAACTGTTGGGGAGGGACAACACACACCTCCTCTCCTTTCTCCCCCTGTATCTGCTGCTGGGAAGTGATTGCCACCTTCTCACCCTGGGCCTCAAACTGCCACAGGTGTTGGGCAGAGGTCTTGGACCCTCTGTCCGGTTGCCAGCACTTCTGCTGGGGGTTTGCTAGGTGGTTCCTCCTCTACAGAAACATCTATTCAATCCCCAGTCTCTGGAATTGCTAAAAGTGTGGGGCAGAGTTCTTGGACCCTCTGCTCAGTTACCAGATCTTCAGCTGGAGAAGTTTGTTGTAACTCCACAGATACTGCTGTTGGTGCTGGGCAGAGCACAGTGAAGTATGGCCCTAATACCAGCTCTTCTGCTGGAGGCTCATCAAGTTGTTCTTCCTCAGCAGAAAAGTCTATTAAATCCCCTATCTCTATAACTGGTGTCTGGGGATAGAGGTTCGCCATATCCTGTCCATGGAACCCAGAAGACGTTATCAGTGCTGGACAGAGGTTAGCAGAGCTCTGCCCTGTGGTCAGCACTTCAGGTTTGGGGACGGCAATCTTCAGATTTTCCACTGCCAATTCTCTGGCATGCTGCTGAACGTGTTCTAGCAGTTTCCTGTATGCCCTTTCCAGATGCTGTTCCTTCCTTAGCAAATGGTCCAGATCAGGTTTGAGCTCTAAGACCCCTGCAAGACCGAGCATAGCCTCTCTATATTCTCGCAGGTCCTCAAGGTCAGGCTCCCCTTCATCGCCAAACATAAAATGATCTGTAAGGCTCTCCCACAGCAATCCAGGGCCTCCAAAGTCATATCCCTCCGGAGAGCATTCTGTTGTCTCCCCTAAATATCCCTCCTCTGCGTGCCATTGCAGAGCCTGATAATAATTGTCCAGCTCTATCTCTTGCTGGACCAGCCTGTCCAACTCAATCACCCATTGCTCCTGGGGCCGCTCTCCCAGGAATGCCATCCGCAATGCCCGTTGGTCACTGGCCCGTTGCTCTTGGGTTGGAAAGCACTTGCCCTGTTTTATACCAGCGGGCTGGAGGGCTCCAATCCAGAGCTCCACCCGAATTTGCTGCCTAAGCTCCAGGTATTCATCCTCAGACACAGTCCTGGTGTATGTTGAAAGGATGATCCGCAGCAGCCCCGGGAACTCTGATGCCAGGTCCATATCTCCGCTGGGGTGACTGAAGTCTGCTATCCTGATCTTGGATCCAGGTGGAGGTTTAGATTTCCCAGACTGCCGGAAGCTTTCCCGCTGCTTGCCACCAATGTCACGGAACGTCCCACACTCCGCTTGAGTGCTTCCGTCAGTATACCGCTTCCTAAGTTCTGGAACACGAGTCCAATGGATCTGGCTATAGGAACCCCCAAGAACTAGACAACACCAGTCTTGGAGTACATCAGGACTAACTCTTTATTTGAGATCTCACACAAATTTATACAGCAGGATGACTCAAAGCTAACCTAATTAACATGAGCTAATTTACTAAAAAAATTACCCAGACCAGATGACTCAGAGACATGACCTGTAGGACACAGACTTGTGGGCACCGAGCTTCACACAGTAGTATAAACACAATAGCAGGAGCTAATTACAATTAACAATACAAACAACAATCCCCCCCCTCCTCAGCCTAGTCATCAACAGTTCATCTCCTAGCCAGTCCTGGAGGCTAATGTGATCAGCTCACTCAATTAACAGGTTGAGTTCAGAATCAAACAAACCAATAATAGTCTCTACATACATCCTGGGAGATATTGTGGACAAATATTACTGTCCCAAGATATATTTTCTCACTCATCCTGTGCCAGGATAGCACAGGGTGACATAAACATAAGAGGTATATGGGGAGCTGAAACAAGGACATCCCCTACTTTCCAAGGGATTCTGAGTTCCACGGGCCCTCCCGTCACAACTTTACAATCACTTTAATTTTAGTGCACACAAGCACAATATAGTACCCAATTTTCTGGTAAAATATAAAAGATGAGGTTGTATTAAGTAAACAGATACCAAAAATGTCAAGCTATGAAACTGCAAAAAACAAAACCCCAAATTTTCCCTCAGGCGATGCTTAAAAGCCCTTACAAGTAATTAATTTAGAGTCAACCGCCAATAATGGCTCTAGAAAGATTGATCCCACTAGAAAGCCAACAGCTAAAGATATGTAAACAATTTATCTACTTGGTCTAAATCGATTGAGCAGCTGCTGCTGTTGGTCTTCACTTTGATTGCCTTGATAAGATGACATATGGCCACATTTTATGTGTAGCAATACCCTTTCTTTTTTTTTTTTTTTGCAGAACAAGGAGAGAAAAATGTCAGCCACCACACACCATACAAGCCTGGCTTATGAGAGGTGATAACGGGCTCAGTCTAACTACATCCAGGCCTCTCTTCCCCCAACATGTTTCGCCCACCCCCATGATGCTTAGTCACGGAGGCCTGGATGGAGTTAAGCTGAGGCTATCACCTATTACAAGCTAGGCTTGCATGGTGTGTGGTGGCTGAGATTTTTCTCTTCTTGTTCTGTGGATTACATGGAGTCAATGCGGACTCTCAAGCCCCATACACACTATTAGATTTTCTGCAGATTTTTGGCTTCAAAATTATCAAAACCATTATCAAAGCCTATCTGATTGCATACAAATTGAAACTCTTAAGGTTTGACCTCATATTATATGGTTTTTTTAAATCTGAAGACAAAAATCTGCAGAAAATTGAATAGTGTGTATGGGGCTTAAGACCCCATACACATTAATAGATTTTCTGCAGATTTTTGTCTTCAGATTTACCAAAACCATGTAGTGCAAGGGCCTGCCTGATTGCATACAAATTGAAACTCTTAAGGTTTGACCTCCTATTATATGTTTTTGGTAAATCTGAAGACAAAAATCTGCAGAAAATCTAATAGTGTGTATGGTGTCTTAGCCTCACCTGCACCCTCAGTGGAATACACCAAATGGGGGACATAGATGCCGGAGCAGAGACCTTAAAGTCAGTTTAGTTTCACAGTGAGTACCCTTTTTTGGTTCTGATTCACAAAGCGATCTGTTCTTAAGTATTGGTTGTTGGAAAAACAGAAATGTTTGTTGCAACTACTCTTTGTGGGAGGTGCCTTTTTCTTTATTTTGTTGGATATCTTTAATAGGTGACAGAGGAATGAAAGGAACATTTTATTGCAGGATAGGAAGTGAGTACGCTTATCCCTTAAGTCAGGTTGCAGTTCTTGGACCAACAAGTCTTCCACCACCTCCTCAGCTTCCAGGACTTCAAGACATATGTGCAGACCAAGAACTCTGCAGATAAATGTGCCCCATGAAGATTCTCCTCTTCAGTTTCACTTTAGGTGGGGAAACATTATATGGTCTTTGCGGAGGTCTGGGAAGCTTCTATTGCCAACACTTTGGCAGGACTTCCTTTGTCTCAGCAATTTCAGATGGACCACCTTTCAGCTGCTCCAGGATTGTTTAACCAGGGAGTTCCTATTCCCATACCTTCAACCAAAAGTTTTCAAGTATTTTACTCACACTAGTTTACAGTTTCAAAACCCAAAGGAGGCCCCTGTCTCAACCTGAATGTGAAGGCTTTCAACACCTTCATGCACTCTAAAAAAATTTGGATGGAATCTATTCAGTCAGTTATTCTCTCCCTTTATCCCAGAAGCTTTTTGGCATCCACGTAGTGACATAAAGGATGCATACATACACATTCCTTTCTTTCCACGTCCCAGCAATTCACTTTGGGGTGGAAGACAGTTTGCTTCTTGACTCTTAAGTGTTCTCAAAGGTTCTTGCACCAGTTCCGGGCCTTTTTCGTCTCAGAGGTATCCTAGTGATCGAATATCCAGATAATCCTGTTGCTGTGCAAACAAACCTCTCTGACCACTCGTATGCAATCAATCATGCTGTGGACTTTGGACCACTTTGGATGAATCCTGAACATAAAGAAGTCATCTATGCCTTTATTACCATCACATTTCTGGATAGAAGTTCTTCCGATCCTATGAGAAGTTGTCAAAACTGCAAAGCCAGATTTGGCAACTTCAATCCCACTGAAGGTATCCACGTTCTAAAAAGTTCCATTTACTCGGTTCCAAGCCAGAATTTGACATCCTCAAAGCATGGACAAGTCCAGTCTATTTCTTGACATGATAATTCTGTTACGGTGTTTAACCAGCATGTCCCTGTCATGGTGGCTTCTATCGCCAGCATTATTAGACGGCAAGTTTTTGCTTCCTTACATTGTGAGATAGTCTTGAGAAATGCCAGTATTCTGGGTTAGAGCAGAGTTCTGGACAGTTCAGTGCTGTTGGTATCCAAAGTATTCCAAACTTTTGAACAACATACTGGAGTTGTGAGCAATTCTTCTGACACCACTTCATTGGACCTCCCTTCTGACCAGGCATCTGGTCCAGGTTTAGTCGGACAGTGCCACAGCTGACAGCTGTCATCGGGTGGGGGTGGGGGGGTAATCAGTAGTGTAATGGCTACAATGTAAGTGGAATCTATACTGTCCTTGGCAGAGCTTTGTATGAGGGTACCCCCCCCAATGCACATTCCTGGGCTAAAGAACTGGCAGAAAACAGGGAAATATTCTCTATCTGTTTCAACATATGTATTTGCATTGGGGGATGCCAAATGTGGATCTGCTAGCATCTTGATTCAACTGGAAACTGGGCAGATCCGTCTTCAGGGTAAAGGACTTGATAAATGATGCAGTGGATGCACTGGTAGCACCATGGGACCAGTATGTCCTAATCTATGCCTTTCCACTGCTGAAGCTAGGTCTGCTTCAAAGGATCAAAAGCAAGGACATTTCAGCTTTTGAAATTTGAATGGGCTCGCAGAGAGTGGTATGCTGACCTTATTTGTCTGTTAGTCAACAATTTGTGCCCTCTGCCAGATTTTTTTCTTATCTTCCATCCTGCTTCTTAGTCACTGGCTTTGACCACTTGACTGTTGAAACACAGTGCCTGTTCTCCTGGCCAAGTTTGTAAATCTACTTCTCAAAAGATTTATCATCAAACTTAGAAGGCTTATTTTCACTGGTGTGAGTCTTTGGTGGTGGTCCCCCATGTACCTTTTTGATGGGTCTTTCTTTTCTTCTGTAGCCTTATGAGTTTATGTGAAATCTCCATTTTAGCTGTAAAATATTGTAAATATGAATATAGTTAATTTATCTTGTATCTATGTAGGGCGTAGCATTATCTTTATAGAAATCTCTGGTAGACCAGACAATTTGGTGCCTAGGCTTATGTATACAAACAATGGAATCCAAACTTCATTGTTTTACACATACTCACTTTAAAGTATCCCATGCTGGGATATGCAATGAAGAGAGGCCAACCCGGAATCAATATTTAACTTCCCGGGAACATTCAAGTTAATCTCCTGCTCAGAATAGTCACAAGGATTTGCATTAAAGGGGGCTGACTTATGCAAAGTATAGGGATTGGAGATGTAGACAGTCCTTAACCAGCAATAGGGAAACTCGCCAATCGGAGCCACGCTATGCCAACCAATGAGGCATCAGCCTGTAATAATATACACAGACTAGATTGGAGGGAAAGACACACTTTATGGGAGAGCAGCCATCAGAATGGAACCTTGGTGAAAAGGGTAATTATGGGAAAGGTCTGCATTTTACTTGTAACTAAATATGTTTGTAGATTAATGTTTTAAGTAATATACTCTGTTTTCCTTCATGTAATTCTCTTATTTTAACCTAAAATTTTCTTCCTTGGTATATATTATAGATAGATGGTTGTGTATTAGACTTTCAACTACTCACCAATAAATGTTGTTTTTGTGTTAAAGCTTTCACTCATGGTCAAAGAACTCCCATTTAACCAAAATCATAGCTGAGAGATAATAAATCTCCAATATAGTACAGGGGTAACACTTCATTTGGGGGTCGAACAATATTTAGCTCTTCGCATCATCAAGGGCCAGAAGTCTGTCCTATCTTTTTTTTTTTTTTTTTAAACATCTTTTTGCTACTGATTCACTAACTAGGGGGGTTGCACACGTTGCTCCCCCTGTGTAGCCACAGACTTTAACCATGGGATTTTAAACTTTTCTTTTGGAGTGTTACAAAGCCTCCCAATAAACTAACCTTCCTGGTGTCCATCACTTTGGCTAGAAGGGTCTTTGAGATACAAGACAAAGCTTATAAGGCGCTTGACACCTTAACGAGGATATTTTGTTACTTTTGTTGTGTGCAGCTTAGGTTTATCTCAAGGAGATCTCTCCGCATTGTCTAGATGTAGTAAGAATCATGAGGTTTTCCTCCCGGTCACTGCTTTTGGGAAAACTGAATTCCTGTTTGTTGTCCTAAAAGTGGTTCTCTGGCTTCCAGATACACCATTTAAAAGTGGATTTGACAGGTTGCTGTGCAGGTCCAGTACCTCTTGGACTTTTCATCATCAGGCCTCTAAACTGCAAGGCTGGTTTTCTGTTCACACATTCTCTAGATTTTAGAAGGCTCATATATCTGCCTCAACAGAAGTTTTGGACAAAAACAATCTGTCAGCAGCTGTTTAACTACTTCCTATCTAACACTTGTTCATCCCTTATGGACATCTGCAAAACTGCTAGATATTGTTTACACTGAATTAAAGAAAAGAAATAAGCTTGGCTACATTTAAAGGGCCTACAAATACATTTTAAGAAAATTTGCATAACAGTACTATGAACAACACATCATTTGCTAATATTTTAGAAGCTACTCTGATCTTCCTGTCCAGTTACACACCACTAATACACTATATTCAATTTCATACAGGTGAACTCGCAGTGGTGAACTGAAACTGAAGTCTGTGTTTCGGTATTAGCAAAATAATTATCCAACCACCCTGATGCTGCTGGCTTTTTCAAAATTCGGGAGCAAGTGTTTCACTTGAAGATGGTCAGAGATTTCCTAATCACATGACCATCTAGTTAGTATCTATGGCTTGTTGAAAAATACTATTAGTGTTAACAGCTGCTTCTTAAAAGCAACTTGCTAATCCCATAGTTTTGAGGGCTCTCCAAAGGGCTTAATTTGGTAAGCAGAGATTTGACAAATCCTCAAACAAACACTGTAATTGTAAGAACAGGCCATTTTCACCTACTCTTGACTGAATACAAGCAGCAATATCATATACATCTTAACAAGGACCTAAAGTCTCTGAATGGCTAGCAATACTCAGAGGGTGGGCAGGGGACACTTAAATTTACTTTAATTATGCTTATTGCCTCATGTACACTGGGTGTTAAAGTGGAACTAAACCAATCCTCATCTTTAACCTATTTACCTGCATACACTATATGACTGTAATATAATGCCTCCATTATGGATTCCTTATTTTGCATCTAAAATGCCAATCGTTTGTTACGTCCCTTGGCTTGTCCACCAGGTAGCTGCATCTGTCCCCTGCTTGCGTTAAAATACTGAACATGAACAGTATGATGCCCAGTACAATAATCAGCACACTACAGCATTCTCTACTGCTGGGGAATGAGTGTGTTGTCACCCCACAACAATGAAAAGCACATCCTGGCTGCTAATGTGCATATGTGCTGTTTACTATCAGCAGAATAATTTTTGGCATATATGCAGCAATAAAGGATTTGCTGAGAACTTTAGTATGCGGGATGTATAGCTGACAAGGCTGGCCACCATTTTATTAAAGGTGCTTTTGCTGACTTGTGTCATAGGGGGACCTTACATCTAGATGGTGATAAGATATAGCTGTACAAATCTGTCAGCTGAAGTATCTTTTTAATTGGCCCTTAATTGAATCTTCAGTCTCAACTTTTTCCTGTGTTTTGAACAGAGTGGGGCATGGTTAAAATCTTTGTCAGCTTTGTACTGCTGTCTGAGTTTATCAAATTACCCCTTGGTGATCACAGTCTCTGGGACAGGAAACAAGGGGAATTTCCTCTCTGGGGATATAGACCGCTATTAAAAGCTCATAGAGGTTCTAGCCCAGCTACACTCAATCCAAAACAAACAGAGGGTGATCAGATATGCAGATATAACCAAACCACCTTTACAACTGTCAGTTCAGCATATTCCTAAACATAAGCCAACAAATCTGCTGACCATCACAGTTTAACTCTCTAAAATATGATAAAGATGCTGTGCTACAGATACCTCTAGTGACAGCTTATCAGGTAAGCAAGGTTTTCTAATTGTTCCATTCATTATTCCCTAGCTAACCATACCTAAAGGTGCCCAATAGACCATACATTTTTGCAGATCAAATGAACATACTGTAGATGTAAAAAAATTAACAAAAGGGGGATATTATTGCTGTTAAGTTTTATGCAGTGCTGTGTTTAAATCTTTTTTTTATGGCATAGCATGTTTTAGATGACCATTTGAGTTTCTAATACAGCAACACAGAGCCTCATTTCCATCTTGCCTATTCATCTGCCCCACAGTAGTGGTATTTAAATAAGAAGATCACTTTCCCTGGGCATGGAGATTTAAAATGTGCCCATCAACACTAAGGTGCACTTTAATCATACGGGCATGCATAAGAGTATGTAGAAGGCAGCAAAACCTTTAACAGTTAGAAAAAGTTGGTCCTGTGACACCCCAGTTCCAGGTTACCTCGTTTGAAGCTGTGACATTGGTGCATTGGGGCACTGACATCAGTAAACGCTGATGAAGACAGTGCACATTTGTCCCTGCCAGGCACATCTACTATAGATCACATTGGCCAATCTGCCAGCTTTAGGTCACATAGTAGAGGACTAGCTTTTTCCATCTATTGAGAATTTTTGTGGACACACCAAACCTGTCCTCTAATGCCTACCTTTAAAGTGTGTTTCGACTTTTGAAGTGAAATTTGAGAACCCCCCACTATATGTTTGCCTTTCAATTCACACAGTATACCCAAACTATTTGTGCCTTTGTTTTTGTTAGGAGCACGATTATACGATTATTATAGAACTCTATAGCCAGCTTTTGTTTAGAAAAATAAAGATGCAATTAGGGGCAGACTGAGGGACAATTTTCTAAAAAGTGCATTAACATATAATGTACCACCCAAGCCTTGAGATATTTTACCCTCTGTTAGGACAGACTGTATGTATCTAGTTTACAACTAATGAAATCTGCCAGCACAGTACAGATAGGGTTAATTATGGGAAGTATCACTCCCCAGCCCACTTCATAGCAGGGGAGAGCTAGGTAGGATTTTTAATCAGGTAAATAAGTTAGTGGCAATTTTTAAATATTTTGCTATGTTATGCTACGTAAATGGAAACATGTAAAAAAATCTAAAGTACGTGTTATCCCAATTTGGCTGCAAAAATGGAAATGCATGTAAGATCAATTACCAAAAAAAAACCTTTGCACTGCTATTCCAAATGTTTGTATAATGAAATACTCTTATTCAATCACTCACAGCTGCCAACACCTAGAACATATCTCATATATACGTATAAGACTTAATACAAAAAAAAAAATGTAGCACTATTGTCCCTTTAACACCACATCAAATAATTTTCTTTTACCAACAGAAAGTTACATAATTTTTCAAAACAAAGTGTCCATATATATATATATATATATATATATATATATATATATATATATATATATAAGTCTCTCATGTGATCTGTGCTTTCACTAATGCATCATTTTTTCACCTAACTCCCTTCTGTGCAAACACCCTCAACTGGTTGTGCTCTCACCTTATATATTTATGACCCACACACCTATTGTAGGGTCATAAAAGGCTTGTGTCCATTTAAATGGGATGATTTTTATTCCAGCTCCCTTTTTTCTCTGTAGGGGTTGTTTGGTCCCTTTTAAATGCAATAGTCTTACCCCATCCAGCAATCATGAAAGTTTGTTATGCCAAGATATTAAAGGGTTAGCACAAAAAAGAAAACCATATAGTGCTTTACCCTTTAAAAACAATTTATTCATGCCCACTTTACAACTTACAAAAGTCTCATTAACAACCACCCATTGTTATTACCAATACAATGCCTTATTTACTAGATAATTTGGATGACATAAGATGTTGTACTGAACCCAGAAGTGCAGGATCTAGTTAATCATCT
Organism: Lithobates clamitans; assembly: GCA_037952925.1. Lineage (NCBI taxonomy): Eukaryota > Metazoa > Chordata > Amphibia > Anura > Ranidae > Lithobates > Lithobates clamitans. The sequence goes on along the minus strand of JBBGZY010000251.1, from coordinate 10,239,973 downwards.
GAAATATCGGCAGTTAGATTGGGTGGCTGTTAAGGAGTATTGCATTTCTGCACTTTGTAATGTGAGTGCAATGTATGTAAAGTGGGCATGAATAAATTGTTTTTATAAGGTAAAGCACTATATGGTTTTCTTTTTTGTGGTAATCTTTTTAAAGTACTGGAGGAACAGAGGTGAAAGATCACCAGCTGGGGGCAAGCGTATTGCATTTAAAGGGACCAGATACCCCTACAGTGAAAAAAGGTAAACAAGGGAGCTGGAACAAAAAGGATCCCATTTAAATGGGCACAAGCCTTTTATGATTTTACATTAGATGTGTTGGTCATTAATATAAGGTGAGAGCACAACCAGTGCAGGGTGTTTGCACAGAGGATGGATAAGTGAAATAAGTATGCATTAGTGGAAGCACAGAAGAGCATCCTAGCGATTCTGTTACCCAAATAAAAGATTTGAGCATAAGGCCTAGGTCTAACCAGGGTTGCCAGATCCATTTAAATTTGTTGTACGTATCCCCCAGGATCGCCGTCAATCTTTCATTTATGAGTGTTCCGAGGTCTCAATTTTTAACCTCTTCAAAACTTAGAAGTGGTGTTTTCCATGACCACACGATTGTTCGCCTCACTGCCATAAAGATACGCGTAATTAGGGTGCGTTCCTGATGGGAAACATCCGCAATAGGTTTATGCAGAAGGGCTTCCCACGGGTCTTTCCTTATATTTACTTGGCGAATAGTATCGACCAGCGTGTACACCTTAATCCATAACCTCCAAACCTTGGGGCAGGTTCACCATATGTGTTTCATGTCGCCCAAATCTGAACAACCTTTAAAGCAGTTGGCCGGGTATGACGGTACACATTTTGCGATCCTAGCTGTTGTGAAGTACCAACAGGACCATAACAAGGCCTCCCATATTTTACGCCAGTCTTCGGGTTGAGGGGCATAGCCGTGGTCTTTCGCCCACGTATCACAGTATAAGGGGGTTGATGTTCGCGTATTGTTCAGTATAGAAGAATACAACAAAAAGATCGGACCCTGAGTTGTAGGGCTGGTACGACATCTAGATTCAAAAGCGGTTGACAGTAATGGGAATTCATGATCTTTTGTCAATGATTCCATAAAGTGATTTGTTTATATCGGAAACATTCCGATTCAGGGAGTCACGCAAGTGTTGGTACAAACAAATTCCCCTAGTGGTAAGCAGAGAATGGACCATGGAAAGATCCTTGTGTATCCACCATTGAAAACTGTGGGAGTTTTCCAACCCTGGTGGAAATAGCAGATAGTTGAACAGCTATAAAAGTGGCAGGTGTGAGATCAGACATGCAGAGTACATGCAGGTGCAGAAGGAGGGAGGAGCCGGATGTGGGCGTTGGTCGGATACCGAGGCTAGGCCTGTGTGGTCGGCCGCAGCTCTCCCAGCGATGCGAGTCTAGGCGTCTCTCCCCCCCGTCCCCCCGTCCCCTCACTCACCCCTACGGATCAGCACGGGATCAGCTTGGCAGTACTGTCAAGCGGTGTCAAAAGCTTCCACGCCCGCCGACTCTTACTGTGTGCGGGAGGAACGCAGGGATGACAGCGACGGGCTCCAACGCGAACGCCTGCAACGTGAGTACCCCAGCCGTAATAGCCTGTAGTTGTTTTTAGAGGCGGGTATACCCGCAACCTGTTCCGCAATTCGTTTGGCTCAAGATAGTGCCCCCCACACCGCCCGCATCACCCGCGCCACCCGAGATTCGGTCCCCCCACTGGCCTCGGTACAAGACCGGTATAGAACCGGAATAGACTCACGCGGCTTGAGACGAGAGGACCCGGGAACGGGAGTGGAGACCGCGGTCAGGGGAGGGGCGGGAGTCCTGGAGCTCTGGCTTCTAAAACATCCCACCGTCTGCATAGTATGAAGTGGAGCTCCCTGGTCCCTCTCAGGAGCAGAGAGACAGCCTGTTGGTGGTTGCCAGAAGAGAAAGTAGGAAACCCCAGACACAGAAAGACCCAGCGGGTGATCGGAGCAGGGAAGATAAAAGATGAAAGAGAATAAAGAGGACGGAAAATATTGAAGATTCTGAAAAGGCTAAGGTAAAATAAGAAAGGGGGAGAAGGGAGCCATCGAGAGCAACTACCAGGGTAAGCAGAAAACCGGAAAATTTATATACAAAGTCTCTGTTATGCTACTTGTGCAATGATGCCTGATTAGGCAAGTTTAAATCAATGAATGCCAAACTAGTCTGCATGGAAAACGTTAGAATAGACTGTATGAACAGTGTTAAATAACGCTTGAAGGTCGCCTATAATGTTGCAATGATGCTCTGATGTGCCAGACTTTTCGCCGGTAAGGGCCACCTGGTGTTATATCTCTCCCTGTCCTTTTTTTTTTTTTTTTTTGTGTACTACCGAACGCAAGTCACGACAAGAGAGAGGGAGGGGAGGGAGGAGGGAAAATCAATAGGGGACCGAAGTGGAGACCACAGACAGAAACTCTCCTTCTTTTTTTTTTTTTTTTTTTTTTTTGTGGCCCTTCTTTGCCTAACGCAGTCCCATGCGAACGGACTATATAATTACTTCTTCGAACTCCTGTATAACGTGGCCTGGAGTCCTTCCCTGACGCTCATCTGCACCTGCTTGAACACAGTATTGGTACATCGGAATACCCAAGGGAGGGGGGGGGAAGAAGGGTAGAAGAAAGAGAAAGGGGCAAGGGAAAACATCCGCAGGATACAAGGACAAGGAAGGAACTAAAGAGGAGTGGGGAAACTGAAGGCACACAGCTTATAATTGTAACGAAAAGAGTAAAACCCTTCAAACTCTAACCACGTAAACATACCTCCATAAATATATCCGGCAGCACCAACTTCTCCAGTAACATCAAGGAATATAATATCGGGAATGAAAGGTAAAACAGCAAAAGGAATGTCAGCTAACCCACCCAGAACAAGCGCAAGTCCGGGAACGATCAGGAAGTACATGGTACCGGATACCAATAAAGAAAGTCCAGGCAAACAAACGGGAGCCAAGAGTAAAGCTCTTGAGAGCATGCCAAAGATGGGTACTAGAAGACAAATAGCAGAAATAGAGATCCATGCAGCAAATGACGAGACTCAAGATGCAGAAACAGAAGACCCCCGAGAAAAACAACTACCAACCAAAAGCGAAATGGCGGAGATGTTCGCCAGGCTAGAAACCGCGATAAACGGAAAAATCGACTCCCTACGAGAAGACATGAACCAAACATTAAAAAGGGTGGAAGAGGTAGAAACAAGGGTAGATCAATATGGAATAGAGCTGGAAGATATCAGAAAACAGATAAAAGAGGTTACAAAAACACAGAGGAACATCCTGTATAGACTGGAAGACCAAGAGAATAGGAGCAGAAGGAAGAACCTGCGAATAAGAGGACTACCTGAGGCCCAGGGAGAACAAGAGGATCTTCAAGCAAAAATGGACACAATCTTTGGGGGTATGATCACCTCACCTAATACAAACGGTAAAATAAAATTTGACAGAGTGCATAGGATTCGTAAGCCCCCAGAGATCAAGGGGGACGTTCCAAGAGATGTAATAGCAAGATTCCACAACTTCCAGGACAAAGAACTAGTGAAAACGTATATAAAAAAAATGAATCAAACGGCACGATACGGAGAGACGAATCTACAAATCTTCGCGGACCTGGCGGCCGAGACGCTGACCAGGAGAAGATTGCTGAAACCACTGCTGACCCAGCTATCAGCGCACGGGGCTAAGTACTCTTGGGGCTTCCCAGCTTGCTTAAACGGGTTTAAGGAGGGCCGCTCGGCAACTTTGAGATTTCCCGAAGAAACTCAGAAATTTTGTGACCGTTTAGAGATCCCCATAGTTGAAATCCCAGGATGGTGGGAAAAAAAAGGAAATCGGGACCCTACTAATGAACAGCAGGCTTGGCTGCCGGTGCTCAAAGTAAAGCTGAGATAAATGGAGACAATTGGTCTTGCACTTGTAAGGCAATAGATAATTAAAGTGCGGTCAGGGGGGGGGGCACTGGGGGGGGGGCGGGGGGGGTAGGGAAGGGGGCGGACACAGGCCACCCCCCAACTGAGGGGGGAGTACCGGATCTGGGGACGCCTAACCCGAGCTTCACCTCAAGGGGCTTAACCAATGGGCCAGGTGGGTAGGATGGGCTCTTGGTCGTGCAGGTCTCGGGGAGACCAGATTGCCCTAATAGAGGGGAGAAGGTGGGAGGGGGGGGTGGGGGTGAAGGGGGGATTTGGGGGGTGGGGGGTCTGGGGTTGGGTAGGGAGGGGGGGTACGAGGGAGGTGATGGTGGGGGGTAGGGAGGAGGGAGGGATAGGAAAACTACCAGTAAGACTAGGAAAGAGTAAGGTTGTGGCCTTAGGCTCCAGAAGGTGGTGCGTCCAAATACAACAATAGAGGTTCTTAAGATTATAACCTACAATGTACATGGTATAAACGCTCCAAGGAAAAGAGCGAATATTGCGTGCGAGCTGAGGTCCCTGGCAGCGGATGTGGTCCTACTTCAGGAAACCCACTTCGCAATAACAAATAAGATTAAGATAACTTCAAAAGATTTCCCCACATGGTATTACGGTGATTCCCCACTTGGACGAGCAAAAGGAGTTGCCATAGGGTTTGCCAGAGGTGTAAAATTTGAGTTAGACGAGAGCCGAGTGGACCCTGATGGGCGATACCTGTTCTTAAAAGGAAAATTAAATGGAGTAGAGTGCACCCTGGCAAACATTTATGGCCCAAATAAAAACTCCATCGGCTACCTTCTGAGGAGACTAGCCGACTTAGTGGAATTTAAGAAGGGGGGGCTCATAATAGGAGGCGATTTTAATTTTTGTCCTGAACCAAAGGAGGATAGTACGTCGAGTGCACATGGGACTGGAATGAAATGGAGGAATAAGCTAAAACAGAAATTGCACCTATACCAATTGGTAGATGTATGGAGGTCACAACATCCTAAAATAAGAGACTTCACGTTCCACTCCCATGTCCACTCGTCATACTCCAGACTTGACTTTTTTTTAATTGAGCATAGGTGGCTAGAGGTGGCCACCCACACAAACATTGGTATAGCAACGTTCTCTGACCATGCCCCGGTAATGTTACACCTAAAGATAGGAGAAGCTAATATAAGAAACAATAGTTGGAGATTAAAGGAGGAACTCTTACACGATAAATTAATAGTAGAACGAATGAAAAAAGAATTAGAAACCTATTTCAAAGAAAACAACACAGAAGGGGTGTCGAAAATGACGGTGTGGGAGGCACATAAGGCTTACATAAGAGGTATCATGATAAAAGAAGAGGCAGAGAAAAGAAGGTCCACTAGAGAGAGGAGCAGGACCCTGAGGGAAGAAATTAACACACTAGAACAGCTGCACAAGAACACGAATGACAATAAAACCTTGTTAAAACTTAGCAGAAAAAGAGAAGAGATGAGAGAACTCATAGAGCACGAAACGAGAAGGACGTATAACAGAGTAAAAAAAGAAAGGTATCTTTATGGGAATAAACCGGGGAAACATCTAGCGCAGGTTGTAGCAAAAAAAAAATCAGCAAATTATATTGATAAAATACAAACAGGACACGGGGAATTTGCATACAAATCAGTGGAAATCGCTAAGACTTTTAAGGATTATTATGCGAGCCTATATGATATAGGAACCAAAAATGACATCAACCAGAAGAGGGCTAAAATAAAAACCTACTTAAGAGAGAGCGGCCTAAAGAAAATCACAGAAGAACAAATCTGCCAGTTAGAAATACCCATCACGGAAGAAGAAATAACAAAAGCCATAAGAGATACCCCGACAGGAAAAAGCCCGGGGCCGGACGGTCTGACAATTCTCTATTACAGAGAATTTGCAGACATCCTGATCCCAAAAATGTGTTACCTCATGAACAGAATAGGGGATTCAGAGGAAATACGTCAAGAAGCATTAGAAGCTACTATTACTGTTATCCCTAAGGAAGGGAAGGACGGAACGCTCTGTTCAAGTTACAGGCCGATCTCCCTCCTTAACTTGGATACCAAAATTTATGCTAAAATCCTCGCGGATAGGCTGAAAAAAGTTATGCAAAAGATAATACACTCGGACCAAGTGGGCTTTATCACTGGGAGGGAAGGGAAAGATAACGGTATAAGGACGCTGTTAACAATACAAGAGATGAAAAATCAGGGGGCCCCAAGTCTACTCCTGTCGATAGATGCCGAGAAAGCATTCGACAGGGTAGACTGGGGCCTCATGCAAGCTACATGGGAAGAAATCGGACTAGGCGAGAAAATGACAAAACGCATAAAAGCCTTATACACTAGACCAACAGCGAGGGTCAGGGTAAATGGGATATTGTCGGACCCATTCGAAATGTTCAACGGAACAAGACAGGGGTGCCCACTGTCCCCCTTGCTTTTCGTACTGGCACTGGAACCACTACTGGCTAGGATAAGACAGAACCCTGATATAGGGGGGGTAAAAGTGGGGGAGGAAACTCATAAGCTAGCCGCGTACGCGGATGATATTCTGTTCTATGTATCCATACCAAAGGTTTCTCTCCCAAACATCATGAAAACACTAAAAGAGTATGGGGAAATCTCGAACTTTAAGTTAAACCCAGCGAAATCCGAAACGCTCACGTTTAATATCCCAGGGAAGGAGGAACTCTCACTCCAAAAGAGTTTCCCATTCGTGTGGGGTAAAAAAGAAATAAATTACTTAGGGGTCAAGCTGTCTAAAACCAACGAAAATTTATACCAAACAAACTTCCTCTCACTATTAGACGAGATTAGAATCGAATTAAATAGAATAACAACAGGAAATATCTCGTGGGGGGGCAGAATAAATATCATCAAAATGATTCATCTCCCTAAAATCATATATAAAATGCAGATGCTACCGATCCCACTCCCGGACGCCTTTTTTAAAACAATTCAAAAGCTTTTCACTAACTTTATTTGGAAAAGGAAAAAAATAAGAATAAGCATGGCACAGTTAACTAAAGATAGACTAAGAGGGGGTTGGGGAGCACCAGACATTAGAAACTACTATAACGCGGTGATATTATCACGAGTGGTAGAATGGGCTAGGGAAAACAGAGAAAAGAGATGGGTGAAGATGGAGGGCACAATAAGCACAGTCAACTTAGGTAAAATAATCTGGATTCCCCCACAACATAGAAAACTAGACAAAGGCACAAATAATATCACTAGACATGCACTAAAAATTTGGGACCACATTCACAGACAGGAAAAATGGGAATTCAATTCACCACTAATACCTCTAACAAACACAGAATACTTCACACCAGGAATAGAACTCCTATTTGGAAAATGGATAACAAAAGAAAATGCACAGTTAAAAGATATCATGGACCAAGGCAACCTTTGCACGTATCTTGAATTAAAGAGCAAAAGGGAGTGGAGAACGATTGATGAATGGCATTATAACCAATTAAAACATTTCGTAGAGCACTTGCCCCAGCCAATAAGAGCGGAAGCAAACTTGCTCCCCTTAGAAAAAATATGCGAGGACAAGGGAAAAAAGAGGGTGATCTCAAAAATCTACAGTATACTCATAGATAGGTCTGGCCCAGACACCCCACCGCATATTACTAAGTGGGAAAAAGAGCTAGGAACTAGTCTGAAGAGGGAAGAGATTAGTCGAATATTGCGCAGAGTACACACTACCACAGTGAACAGCAACATGAGGGAGATGAATTATAAATGCTTGATGAGATGGCATATTACACCCGACAAAGCGCACAAAATCCAAAAAGAAAAATCACAATACTGTTGGCGAGGGTGTAAAAAGATTGGGACAACAGCCCATGTATGGTGGCAATGCCCGGAAGTTGGAAGGTACTGGGAGGAAATCAGGCAAATAATAAGAGAAATAACTAACCTAAGGATACCAGACGACCCATGGAGCTGTTTGTTCCACGGGATAAATATCCCGAATAAACAATACTTGAAAACTTTACTGCCACCAATGTTAAACGCAGCCAAAAGTCTTATTCCCCGACACTGGAAGGAACCCACGAGACCCACAATAAGGAGCTGGTGTAACAAAGTTAACGAGATCCAAAACTTAGAGTACCTGAGGTACAGTGAGGGAGAGGGTTTGGACGCTCATGGAGAAAAATGGCAAGAATGGGAGAAATTTAAACAAACGTTGAGATATGCTGAAGTTATGGGAGCTTAGGGAGCAGGAGAAAGTAGGCATTAGGGAGGAAGAGGAAAACTAGAGGACAACCAAACCAGAAGACAGAGGAGTAGCCTAGACGCCCAGAAAAGCGACTGGTAGCCGGGGGTAGATGGGGTTGGGGGGGGGGTAGGGTGGGGCGGGAGGGACACGCGGTATAGTAGATCTGGAAAAGAAGGGGAAAGAGGAAAGGAGGAGAAAAGGGGGAAAAAAAAAAAAAAAAAAAAAAGGGGAAAAATAGGGGAAAAAATAAGGGAGAGAGAGGGAAAGGCAAAAAGAAAAAGAAAAAAAATGCTACTATGATGTAATCGTGAGGGAAACAAATGAACGGAAAAGTTGATTAAAGTACCTCAAAACGACAAAAGCTGAAGTAGCAAAAAAAAAAAAAAAAAAAAAAAAGACATGCAGAGTATTTAACGGAATCCCAAACCGTGAGGGTTTGGGCCAGGATCTGATTTAAGGCTTTGGGACGGTGCGTGGGAGGTATCCACGATATAGAAGAAAGGGGAATCGGGTTTGTGTCCAGAATACCAATAAGAGTCCATAAAGGTGTGTGTAGTTGGACTATAGGGGCAATAAAAAAAATCATCATTTTTTTGCTAGAAAATTTGGGGAAAAAAACTTTCATGAATTAAAAAAAGAAAACTACTAACGTTAGCCTGAATTTTTTGTATAATGTGAAAGATGTTATGCCGAGTAAATAGATATCCAACATGTCACTGTTTAAAATCGCGCACACTCATGAAATGGCGACAAACTTCCGAACTTAAAAATCTCCACAGTCGACGCTTTAAAAACAGAGACGGGGCACTTTAATTTTTTAATTTTTTATTGTTTATTTTACTTTTATTTTAAACCTTTCCCTTTAAAATTTTTTTTGATTACTTTTATCCTTATTACAAGGAATGTAAACGTCTCTTGAAATAGGAATAGGGCATGACGGGTCCTCTTTACAGTGTGATCTGGGGACTATAACTCCCCAGATCTTGCCTCTAGGTTGAAAAGCCTGAAATAATAATAATTTTTAAAAAATGGTCTCGGCTTCCCAGCCGAGGAAACGGCAGTGTTTACATCTGCCGAGGCCAGACGTGATAACATAACGTTGTGCCCGGCTTCCAAAGGTCATAGAGACGGCCGATGACCATCTGGTCCATGGTATTCTCTATGGTAAATGTCCCCTCCCGCTGCCTGTAAAAACAATCAAGCGACTGAACAGCTGATATGGTTGTTTTACATGATAGGGAATCGCCGGCAGAAAAACAAGATATCTAAATATCAGATATTCAGATTTAACCACTTAAACTCCAGGACGTCATATGATGTCCACTTAAGGAGAAGTGGTTAATTTACATAGACACTTTGTTTTGAAAAATTATATAACTTTCTGTTGGTAAAAAATTATCCGATGTTGTGTTAAAGGGACTTTAGTGGTACACTTTTTTGGTTTTAAGTCTATACACATAAGATCAAAACTGACATAGGTTCACATTATGAGAATATAAATTTAGAAAGCAAAAACCGATACAATGTATAAGTTTAAAGTGCGTTTTTGAAATTGTCCTAAATATGCAAAAAACAAATATTTTTTTTTTTTTTAATGTAACAGCCTTTAGCAAGCAAAACACTTCTCACAATTGTATGTGTTGTTTGAGGGTAATTGGTTACTCTCAAAGGCACAGAAACGGTAAGAACAAGTAACTAAAAGAGTTGTTTCACATTTTAGGTCTTAAATGTACAAACACTGATAATTTATTTACCCTTTTTTTCTATTATAAGCACTCCACAGTGAACTGTATTTATACCTTCTTGGCAGGTCAGGTTGATATAAATTTTGTACTGCATACCCTACCAAGGGTTTCTCTTTTCATTCTAATCTACTTGTATGCAAGAAGGATCCTCATTCTGCTCTACTTTACAATTCCTTGACAGATTTAGGCCCCCTACTTGCATTCGTTTTCAGTAAAGCCTGGGCTCATCTGAGCACCTAAAGAAAATACAAGGCTGCCATTGCCGGCCTGAGAATGTGTTGCAAGTCTTTCTTCAATGCTTGAAGTCACTGAACACAGTCAGACTTGGGGGTAATTTACTAAAGGCAAATCCACTTTGCACTGCAAGTCCACTTGCTGTAGATCTGAGGGGGACATGCATGGAAAATAAAAAACAGCATTTTAGCTTGCACATGATTGGATGATAAAATCAGCAGAGCTTCCCCTCATTTCAGATCTTCCCCTTATATCTACAGCGACTGTACTTCTAAGTGCACTTTTGGTGCACTTGTAGTGCAGAGTGGATTTTCCTATAGTAAATCAACCCCAAGGTCTTTTATCATCATTTTGGCATGCTTGGTTTCAGGCCAGTATAAAAACCAGAGGGTCAGTATAACAGCTAACTGGACTTTTCAAAAAGTCAGTGGTGGCTGCCCATGTGTTTATTTCATTACAGGTGTTCTAATACAGCTAGTATAGAGGCCAAATGGGTAATAGGGGGGGACACTAGATTTCTCTGGTACATGCAAGCAGCCAGGCTGCCTTAAGCTGGCCATAGATGAGTAGAAAAAAAACCCAAAATAATATCTGAACAAAAATTGAATTTTGATCTAATAGGATAGCCCAATCATTGCATCTGAAATTTTTCTGCAAACTTCAACATTTTTCCAATCATTTTCAGCATTAAACATTAGGGTTTTTTTTCTGATCGATTTATTTTACTACTACTGCTTATGTCCATTACACTTAGGATTTTTTCCCCCCAAAGATTGACCTGCAAACAATTAAAAAAATTATTTGTTTGAAAAAAATTCCATAAGGTTAGTTTGTTCATTCATTTTTTATCTTGAAACAGAAATGGACTGCTGCAGTAAACACACTAACCATACGAAAATATGGATTGGTCTACTGCCTCGATTTTTTGTTTGGTTTCTATCCATCTATGGCCAGTTTTACACTTTTCTGAGCTTTGAACCTTCTCTAGATTCTACAGTAAATATCAGGATTATCTTTAGCAAATGTGAAGAAATGTTGTCATGCAGTGCTGACCCCTGTATGGCCCTAACTGATTTACTGTCTCTTTAGGCAACGTTTTGAATCTTATGTCCAGTGTATCCCACAGGCTACATTCACAGGACAGTTATATGCTGCATTTTACCCTGTCACTGGACAGGTAGAGAGCAGAATAGAACAAAATGGAGAACTTCAGTTCTTTATGTATTGATAGATAAGCAGTTTCCATAGTGCTGACAAAAAAAGGTAGGAGCGAGTATTATGTGCTTTTTCTCCTGAACCTTTACTAAAGTCCATTTATTTCCAGCCCATGTATACAGCTTTTCTGTCTGAAAGAACTACAGCCCTCCACGATGTGTCCTTTGTTCCCTCCTTTAGTGACAAAACATGACCTGGCAAAGAGAGGACCGCTAATTGCAACAAGTCCTCACCATTACTACACGGCAGAATGTTTGTTGACTAGGTCTGGGAGTATGGACTTTAGAATAATGGAACGTTTATTAAAGTTTTCTTTGTCCTTTTAACACTCTGCATATCCGTTTTCCACGCAGAGAATCCTATAGCTAAATATTAAAAAAAAAAATTTTTTAAATGCTCTTTTGCAACAATAAAAGAATTTAAAACCATACATGAGTCTATTTATCTTTTGTATGTATATTATATTGCAGGGAATAAGGCCTGTCCTATTGCATAAGTTTATAATGATATTTCATGCATGACAAACTGGGGATATACCACAAGTGCAACACAACATGTTTCAAATCTTGCCCCATTACTATGATATTCTGTTACACAGGAGGCTTGTCAGTTTGTGGTACAAAGTTGGTTTGCATTTCTAGACAAACTGCATATGAATTCATTTTTTTATGTCAAGTAAATCTAGTTTTCATTAACACAAAGTATGCTTTTAAATTTCACTGCAAGTGTCAAAATGTATCTCAGTACATTGCTTTTGGGTTTGAATTAAAATAGTCAATGGACAGAGAGGCTAAATTTATGCGTTCATTAATTAGTTATTGACTGAAAAACACTGTGCCTGTAGCTATTACAATTAAAGAAGAGATTTTTAAAGATCATTATGGTATAATAGTTTTGTGAAGTCACTAGTCAGTTTTGCAATGGAAACATGATGCATGAAATTAAGGCAGCCTGAAGGTCAACAAACCCATATGAAAAGGAACATGCTGTTCTAAATAATTAAATATACATGAAGTGCTAACATAGGAATAAACATTTTCTTTGCCGATTGATTAGAATAAGGGGTATGGATGCTACTTATTGTGAGGGTTATTGTTCTCTTGTTGGGGTTGGAAACAAAAGACACAAACGGCTGACCTCAGATCAGATTCCTTTTGATTTTTTTCACTTTCAATGGACGTAATGAATAGTGGATTATGAAGTTCTCCTAGACCAAATAGGATAATTTCTATAATGTTATAATTCTATTGACTGCATGCCTTATAATACCTGAGTTTCCTCAAAATGTAGAGGTTGGCTTATCCGCAGGAATCGTTCAATATTGGCTATAGCTCACTGTACTCCAGCAGTGCCTTATTGCCATTATAAAGTGTGACATCTATCCAAAAACTATAAAAATAACGGACAGTAATATTTAGCACTTAAAATATAAAGTACACTTTGTAGGTAAATATACAGATGCAGTGGTAATTTGGGGACAAAGAGATTGAGGACATGTGTATATTTGGAAATCATGTCTCAAGTGACATCCACAATGCTCACTGTATGATTATCTGGTGTACTCTCTTGGTTGACCTGATCTATCAATTGCTGGAACTAATCTAGTCAGTGCCGTAGACTTAAACCTTCATAAGGACCAGCAGGCATTGAGCACAGGACCTTTTTGTTTTCCTAATGGCAAGGATCGTAACACCACAGGGGTACTCATTAAAACCTAGAGGGACTCACGCAAAATACATTTTCGGTTGATGTCAACACATTTTGTACTACATTTAATATAGGTTACACTGTGGTTCTGGCACCACATAAAGTCACCATCTAATTAACTGCTCACAGCAAAGGGCACAAACTGTATTCTATTTTTTTAGTATAATATACACTGTCTTGTTTTTTCTCCTAATTGCTGTATGTGGTTGGGGAAATGTTTAAATGCTGTGATACAAACAAACATGGCAGCAGTTATGCCTTCTAGTATCAATATAATCAAGCTGGCACCTCAGACAACTGTGGAAATGTCCATCTGTATGAAAATTGAGTACCACGCTGTGCACTGTTTGGGGTGAGATCAACACACTAAGAAAGGAGAAGGATGCCATTAAATTCTGGATCTATCTAACCTAATTCACTGGAGCACTACAGTTATATAACACACAGAAGAATTTGGGTTTTCTTTTACACTTGATAGGTCCTATGCAGGTCTGCCAGTGCTATACAATTGCTCTCCTTAAGCAACGCTCTATTCATCAAATGGACTCTAACACTATTTTTCCTAGAAGCTACAGGGCAATGTACTGATATTCTACGTTTGCCAATGTGCTGCACTGGCATTGATAAAGTGGACCGTGCTTTGTGAGAAGGCTTTTCGGAATATAGAAGCTTTGAAAAGCTTGGCCTAGTCCCACCTTTCCTCTTTCTGAAGCGTAAAGGAGATTTAAAAGTTGGACCATTTACCACCACTCCCAAACATTCATCCTTTAGCTCCTGAGAGGAGATAATGCTTTCTTTTTGGGGCATCAAGATATTCACATATCCCATGCCAGTATTTGAAACACTTCTTTTATCACACTCTTTCTCTCCATGAGAAGGAGGACTTTCTAAAGGCTCCTTTTTCACAGAATCCTTGCTTAAATTGGCTCTCTTTGGTGAGCTAGCTCTGGATACTTGGGAGCATGGCAAGCATGTGGCACTATGTGGCTTGCCAGTTCCTCCATGTAACGGGTCTAAATAGTCTTGTTTCTCTAAAACCTGTATACCAGGACCAAAGTTTAAACTAGTTCTGTCTGTGAAAGAATCTCGACTTTCATAACCGCCTAGGTCAGCCGGTGCTGAACACTGATGGAGTGGCCATGATCCTTTGCAGTCCCCTTGATTTTCCTTATCTCCATTGTCTTCCTGCCCGCCATCGAACGAGCTCTCTGTTTGGTTGTTCTCCTCAACTGTGTCAGATGGTGCATTAAAGTCCCGAAGAAACACAACAATAACTGTGATGTTGTCACTGGAGCCAGCATCACGAGCGGATGCAACCAACTTATGGGCAACCATACTGCTATCACCATTGTTCTCCTTTAAATGGTCAGACACAACTTTTACTGCCTCTTCAGGGTTAACTGTATCATAAAAACCATCACAAGCGAGAATGAGATAATCTTCAGAACCATCAAGGACGACGGAATCGGAATCTGCATCACCACAAATATATGGCTTATGCTCAGCATCCCCTGTAAAACAACAACAACATGTCAACTACACACGGACTACATAGTTAAAAAAAGAAAAGTGTGATGCATAGTCACTCATACAAAATCATATCAATATTGTTTTCATCAGGCTGCTCTCAACTTATCAAACATAAAATATGATAATTTTCTGTAAATTACTGCACATTTATGCTATTTAAGGACACTTGTCTTAAAGAGAATCTTCACCCTAGAAAGAAAAAAATTATGAAAGTCAGCAGCTACAAATACTGTAGCCGCTGCCTTTAATAAAGGAACACTTACCTGTCCAAGGATCCAGTCCTTACCCAGCCTGGTTCTTCACTGGTCTTTGGGTCCTTGGCACCAGCATGTTTATTGCGGGAAGTCGGCTGTATCTACTTGCAGCTTCACAGCCGGCTTCTCTTTGTGCCACGCTGCACTTTGTGTATGGTTTGGCAGCCTTCTGGGACCTGTGACATCTCCCAGTGGACAGACGTGGGCAAAGAGAGGGGGGCTGATTGGCAATTGGAAATTCTACTCTGGATAAATATGTAAGCTGAACCTGATGGAGGATCTTGTGCTCCCTCTGCTCTTACCTGAGCCCTATCTCGATCCAGCGATGTTGCACGAAAACCTCGGCTGTCTGGGACTCTCCCTCCTCATTGGCTGAGACAGCATTGGGCGCCATGGACACAGAGCAGCGACTCAGCTCAGGTGCCCCATAGCAAGCTGCTTGCTGTGGGGACACTGGGCAGAAGGGAGGGGCCAGGAGTGCTGGCGAGGGACCTGAGAAGAGGAAGATCGGGGCTGCTCTGTGTAAAACC
Organism: Lithobates clamitans; assembly: GCA_037952925.1. Taxonomy (NCBI): domain Eukaryota; kingdom Metazoa; phylum Chordata; class Amphibia; order Anura; family Ranidae; genus Lithobates; species Lithobates clamitans. The sequence goes on along the minus strand of JBBGZY010000251.1, from coordinate 10,224,565 downwards.
ATTACACAGAGCAGGTAAGTATGACATGTTTGTTATTTTTAAACAAAAAACAAATTATATCACTTTAATGTGCAGGTAAAGGGAGGTGAGGGGATTAATATACAGTTCACATACAGAGATTGCATTAGGAGAAGAGGGGTCAGGAAAAATAAATAGATTTGTACCTACTGCTGCTGATCCGTTTATTCTTTCCTCATTCACAAATTACTTACTATGTTGTAAGATGAAGGGGAGGGATCAATCATGTAAACAATAGCAAGCAGTTGCTGTGTCTCTGGGTACCGAGCCACCCAATGGTGCCTTGGTACTCAGCAATTAGCAAGCAGAATAGCTGCCTGGTGGTATTTATCTTGTCATTTTTAACCACTTGACCTTCGGAAGGTTTTACCCCCTTCATATTCAGGACATTTTTTGCTATTCAGCACTGTGCTACTTTGCCAAATGTTCGGTCATTATTAATTAATAGACCTATGCACCACGGTACCACTATGCTGAAACCAGAAATTGCCAATGAATGCAAATCGGTTAAAAAATGTAATCAAAAACTTGTGCCACCACCCAATAAGTGTGTAAACACTGAAATAAGCCTGTTCCATTGATGCAACTCTCTCTATCTATATCTATATCTATGTTTATGTATATATATATATATATATATAAACACTATCGAGTGCATACATAAATATATCAAAGTTGATTCATAAATCTATACAATAGCAATAACATGAATAATGTGACAGAAATCAATCTGTACCAAAAGTGAAACAATGGCAAATAAAATTTACAAATTGCAAATACTAATTGTTTAAAAAAAATTGTTACTAATGCATGTCATTACAAGAAATGTGCAAAAAAACAACAGTCCAAGGGAGTTAGCCAAAAAGCAAAGTCCAATGGACATATCCAATCTGAGTGTTCTTTCTTTGCCATGCTGTGACACCCAGTGAACATAATATGTGATGATGTCTTTAGGAAGCAGTCGTGACGAAAGGCGTAGGAGGTGGAGCTTCCTGCAGGTCCCTTTCAGCCATGGTAACTGGAACGCATGCTAGTTCCTGGTTACGGCGGAGTGCCAGTGTGAGTTCCCAGTTCACTTGCGGACTGTATAAGTGCATTATTTATGCATCTACGAGAACCTTTCCTTTTTTTGGGTGTTTTCTGGTATATATGAGAGGCATATAGAAGGAGAAGTTTACATCAAAGTTGGTTTCCCTAAATATGCGAGGAGCGGAATTAAGTGCACATTGACCACTTTTAGTTAAGTGTTTAGCACACATATTGTTTTGGTGACACCAATTTTCTGATTAATTAGTATTTGTATTTTGTACATTTTAATCACCATTGTTTCACTTTTGGCACGCATTGATTTCTATCACATTAACCATGTTATTGCTTATGTATATATTTATGAATTAACTTTTATATATTTTTATATATGCAGTTTTTATATACATAGTTGCATTGGCTAAATATAACACTGTTCCCAAATTCAATTTTTAACATTTTTTTAGGTTTTTTATTGTATAAACGAAAAAAGACCAAAATTTGGAACACAAACAGATATTTTCTACTTTCTGTTATAAAACTTTTTGCATAAAAGCTAATTTCTTTATACATTTAGGACACAATTTATTCTGCCACATGTCTTTGGTAAAAAAAAAAAAAAGAAATCCCACATCTAACACTGTGGTTCTGGGGATACTAATATAGTTTAATCACGATCAAGATACTGATCCGTACAGACACTATAAAAGTAATGACGGTGTTCATAAACTTATAGTGTGACTGTGATAGTGTTGTGGGCAATGTAACGCTAACTGACACTGGCTGGGAAAGGCACTGACCGAAATTGACGTTGCTAGTGACACTAATAAAGTGATAATACTGTACACTGTCACTGTACTAAGGACACTGGCTGTAACAGGGCAATCAAAAGGGATTAAAAGTGCCTAAGAAGTGTATGTAAGAGTATTTGTGCTGCTTGTACTCACACAGAATCGGTCTGTCTTTTCTCCCTGTTTGAAAAAAGCTCAGGGAGGAACAAGCTGGCCAGATTTTTTTTTTGGGGCATTTTCTGGTATATATGAGAGGCATATAGAAGGAGAAGTTTACATCAAAGTTGGTTTCCCTGAATATGCGAGGAGCGGAATTAAGTGCACATTGACCACTTTAAGTGTTTAGCACACATATTGTTTTGGTGACACCAATTTTCTGATTAATTAGTATTTGTATTTTATACATTTTAATCACCATTGTTTCACTTTTGGCACGCATTGATTTCTATCACATTAAACATGTTATTGCTTATGTATATATTTATGAATTAACTTTTATATATTTTTAAATATGCAGTTTTTATATACATAGTTGCATTGGCTAAATATAACTGGTAATCACTAGCACCCCCCTATATTTTATATAAATTTTCAGTCATGTCACACTGTACCCAAATTCAATTTTTAACATTTGTTCAGGTTTTTTATTATATAAACGAAAAAAGACCACAATTTGGAACAAAAACAGATATTTTCTACTTTCTGTTAAAAAACTTATTGCATAAAAGCTAATTTCTTTATACATTTAGGACAAAATTTAGTCTGCCACATGTCTTTGGTAAAAAAAAAAATTAAAAAAAATCTAACACTGTAGTTCTGGGGACACTAATATAGTTTGATCACGATCAAGATACTGATCCGTACAGACACTATACTAGTAATGACGGTGATCATCAACTTATAGTGTGACTGTGATAGTGTTGTGGGCAATGTGACGCTAACTGACACTGGCTGGGAGAGGCACTGCCCGAAATTGACGTTGCTAGTGACACTAATAAAGTGATAATACTGTACACTGTCACTGTACTAAGGACACTGGCTGTAACAGGGCAATCAAAAGGGAATAAATGTGCCTAAGAAGTGTATGTAAGAGTATTTGTGCTGCTTGTACTCACACAGAATCGGTCTGTCTTCTCTCCCTGTTTGAAAAGAGCTCAGGAAGGAACAAGCTGGCCAGATCCTGTGTGTTATGGTTACAAACACACAGAGGTCTGTGCTGTGATTAGCCATAGCCAGTAAGCAGGTATACAGCCCAAATTATTGGCTGTAACCTGCTAACAGACTCATGTTGTGGCGAATTAGCAGGGGGGAGTTAACAGCGCACACAAAAACCATGAAGTATGCTGCAACATTCCCATGTCTCCTAGCCTAAAGCTGCAGCCCACCCACAATAAATGTTTTGTGGGCGGACAGCAAGTGGCTAAACCGCATTGGGTAAATAATGGTGCACCAAAGGTACCCTCGTAGGGAATGCTCCAGGTGTTTTGGGCCTGCGGATGGGAAAGCTGGAGAAAAAACTGTCCCTTTATGCAGATGACGCATTGCTGTACCTCAATGATGCTGGGCCCTCGCTTCTGGCTGCCCTGCGGATAATTGACACTTTTGGCGCCTTTTCAGGTATCAGAATAAATTGGTCCAAATCAGTTTTATTCCCCATTGATGAAGATGCTGCTAGGGCGGCGAGCCCTTCTCCCTTGCCTTGGGTGTCTGAATTTTGCTACCTTGGGGTTGTGGTAACCAAACAGGCTTCTAATTACTTTGATAAAAACCTTCTCTCCTTGTTATCAACCCTAAGGACACAATGTTCTTCTTGGGTCAATCTTTCCCTGAATCTATTAGGGCGTATTAATCTCATCAAAATGATGATGCTGCCCAAATGTAGCTACATGTTCAGAAACTGCCCGATATGAATCCCTATCTCCTTTTTTAAAGATTTTGATAAATGTGTGGGTTCTTTCATCTCGAATGGTGCGGTTCCTAGACTAGCAAGATCCACTCTTTACTTCCTGCCCACTTGGGGAGACTAGCTTTCCCTAACTTTCAAGTTTATTATTGGGCAGCGATGTTGGTCTCAGTTCGTGGGTGGTTTAGGGGTTCTAAATCCAATACAGCTGCTTGCTTAGAGGCAGCGGGGGTCATTTACTATAGCGCTGCGGTGCTAATTTGCGCAAATGTGCGAAAACTAGCGCAAATTTGTGCAAATTAGCGCTAAAACGATATTCACTATAGTGCTTGTGAGAAAATACTCCCAAAATCGAATTTTCTATAGTTCCCTGAAATTAAATAGCGCCCAAATCCTTACTCTGCTAAAAGCTGGAGAATTGCACATGGAGATAATGTTTTGAGCATGATATAATTGCCTAAATGGTACTGAAATATGCGGTATATTATTTAAAGGTAATCTGCTTTTAAACTGTGTGAAAAAGTGATTTCTACCTTGAAATATCTTTAAAAGTCTGAGAAGAGATAAATTCCCCGTTTCTGTACAACTAGGTGCCAACACAACTGAGTATGCTCAGACCTGCAAATAGAACTAATTTTAGCTCCAGAGTCTTTTTTACCAGGCGCTATAGTAAATACCAAAATTAGCGCTTGGCTAAAATGTGTTTTTGAGAATGAAAATCAGCGCTATTGTAGTCCAATGCAAGTTTCAGCCATTGATTCTAATGGTACAATAAATAAATACTTTTTCCAAATAACAGTTTTTATTGTAATTTTTCAGTGATACAGAATAAAGGATCATAGAAAATCACCAGCATTGTACAGTGTATCCTTACGTATTATTAAGCATGCGTTTTATATGACTCAGCTGGCAATATTTCCTACAATAAACAGGGAAGTAAGTGTAAGCTTTCCTTCCATTGCTGGTTTGGGTTCCAGTTCTCTTGGCTGGTTAAAAATAAAACAATACCAACAACATTCAAGAATAAAACAGGTATTTGTATATGATTGAAAAGAAACATATAGTAATGGGGGGTGGGAAGGAGGGGGAGAGAAAGAAGGAAGGGGGTAGAGAGAAAGTGCCATCTAGTTGGTTTTGATACCTGGTCATGGTGGGTCCTCCCGGAGGTGCCACAGCTCCCAGACCCTGTTGTGTGCCTCCAGCCTATCCTGAATTCTGGCTGTCATCTTTTCCATTAATTCTACATCTTTGATTCTAGCGTAAAGATCTTCAGCCGTGGGTGGAGTGATGCGTTTCCAGTTTAGGGCTATTAGGCAGCGTGCTGCTGTGAGTATGTGTCGTACTAGTTTTTTGTATGGTCTGCTAATTTTTAATGGTGACAAACCTAGTAGGAAAAATTTCGGTGTCGCTTGGATTTCGGTTTCTAAGAGGCGGGCAAGGAGGTGACTGACCATCTCCCAGTACTGAGCCAGCAGTGGGCAGGTCCAATACACATGTAGGAGAGTGCCTTTAGCTTCTTGGCAACGCCAACATTTATCTGAGCTATTGGGGAAGATTGTGTGTAGTACGTCTGGAGTCATGTACCAAAAGTAGAGGATTTTGTATGAGTTTTCTTTATATAGTGTACATATCGAGCTCTTCGCTGCTTGGTTCCATATTGTCTGCCATTGTGCTAAAGTAAATTCTTCCCCTAAGACCTTCTCCCACTTAAGCATGTAGTAGTGTTTGCCGTGTTCCTCTAGGGAGATGGCAGTCAGGATCTTGTATATTCCTGATATGAGTCCCCTCTGTGAGTTGCCTGCTAGGATGATGGTCTCAAACGGGGATGGAGGTGAGAATTGTAGGTTCGGAGCTATTGTTAGTGCATAATGTCTTATTTGTAGGTATCCGTAGAATGTTTGTCTTGGTAACTTATGTTTAGTCTGTAGGTCTGAGAAGGGCAGGAGCCTACGGGTGATGGGGTCTACTATACTCCCAAAGTGGAATAAACTCCTAGAGGACCAGGGATGAGACATCTGGCGTGTGAGACTATCCGGCACCTTGGGATTACAAACAAATGAGGTCAGAGTTGACTTCTCCGAGACTAGTTTATGAGAGTGGGCTAATGTGCGCCAAGTCCTCTTTAACATGGACATGGGGCCCAGTAAGTGCTCTGGAGCTACATCCGCGTCCGCACTCCACAATAGGCTGTTCGGGTGTATTGGAGCTAGCCATAGTTTCTCGATTTCCGTCCATTTATTGTATGATTTTTGTGTAAACCATGACGCCACCGCTCTCAGCTGTGTCGCTTGGTAGTATTTGATTATGTTCGGGAAGGCCAGACCCCCCTCACTGCGCGACGCCATCAACACCGTTTTTGAAATCCTGTGTCTTTTATAGTTCCATACATAGTGGAGTAGATCTGTTTGAAGTTTTTTCAGATGTTTAAGTGGTATGGGTATAGGGAGCGTTTGGAACAGATAAAGAAGCTTCGGGAGGATGGTCATTTTTATTGTTGCAATTCGCCCTAGAAGGGATATATGATGTTTTTTCCATTGTTGTAAGAGGGATCTAATGGTGCCAAAGAGAGGGGGGAAGTTCTCTTGGTACAGGGTGTTAAATTTTGGGGTGATGTGTATCCCTAGATATTTCAGGGCGGTTGTTTGCCAATGATAATTATAATTGGATTTTAATAGTGCCAGCTCCGCTTCGGGAATGTTAATGGGTAAAGCTTCTGACTTTGAGGCATTTATTTTGTATCCCGAGAGGGCGCGAAATCGGTCTAGCTCAGCGTGGAGGTTTGGGAGGGATATGTGGGGTTGGGTAAGGGTGAGTATTATGTCATCTGCAAAGAGGGAGATTTTAAACTCCTTATCTCTGACCTTTATTCCCCTTATGTTTAGGTTATTCCTAATGGAGGCCGCTAAGGGTTCCACACATAGCGCGAATAACAGGGGCGACAGCGGGCATCCCTGCCTTGTACCATTTGATACTGTAAATGGTGTTGAGAGTGCAAATGGAGTCCTGACCTGCGAGGAGGGGTTAGAATATAAGTGCTTTATTGCGCGTAAAAATGGTCCCCGGAAGCCCATGTGGGTCAATGTGGCAAACAGGAACGGCCACCCCAGCCGATCAAAAGCTTTCTCAGCGTCCAGACTCAGTAGCATAGAGGGGGCGCCGTCCCTGTTCGCCACCTCCACCAGGTCTATCACCCTTCTAGTATTGTCGCCCGCCTGCCGCATCGGCACAAATCCCACTTGGTCCTTGTGAATTAATGATGGTAAAATCGTGTTCAGACGGTTGGATAAGAGTTTAGTGAAGATTTTTAAGTCCGAATTTAGCAACGCTATAGGTCTGTAGTTTGCGCAGGTAGAAGGGTCTTTATCTGGTTTGGGGATCAAGGTAATGAAGGATTTCTGCATTTCTAGGGGAATTTGAGTGTCCTGGAGAAAGGCATTGAACAGTCTACAAAGATGGGGGAGCAGTATGGGGAGAAATGTCTTATAATATTCGTATGGAAAGCCGTCTGGTCCCGGGGCTTTGTGGGATGGCAAATTTTTAATAGTAAGCTCTATTTCCTCGTCCGTAATCTGTGCATTAAGTGTTAGCAAGTCAGATGGTTGAAGATGAGGAATTCCACTTTGTTCTAGATATTGTGTCATCGTGTGGGCCAGGTCATTAGGGGGGGGATTACTGGGTATGTCCGGGTTGTTATATAGTTTTTTATAGAAGTCCGCGAATGTGTGAGCTATGTCCTCAGGATGTGTTAGCGTCTGTCCCTTTATGTTTTTAATTTGGTTCGGGGATTGCATATGAGTCCTCTCCCTCAGTTTATTGGCTAAAAGAGAGTGTGCTTTATTCCCCTTGTCGTAGAACTTTTGTTGAAGCCGGGTCAGGGCTTTCTCTACCTGTCCCATTGCTAGGTCACGAAGTGTTGTGCGTAAATTGATTATTTTCCTTAGAGTTGATATTGTGGGGTTCGTCTGAAGTTGATTTTCGAGAGTTCTAAGTTCCCGTTCCGCTTTTACTTTGGCCGCTGTGGCGTCTCTTTTTAGTGCTGATGAGGAAGCTATGCATTTACCTCTAAGGACCGCTTTGTGGGCTTCCCAGAGTGTAGGGATTGAAACTTCTTGGTTGGAATTTTCCAGGAAGTAGTGTTTGAGTGCTGAGTTTAAGTCTGCTAAAGTTGGTGGATGTTGGAGGAGGAACGTGTTTAATCTCCAGTTGTATGGTCTACGGATATTTGTGCCTAGATCTATGGTGATTAAGATGGGTGCATGGTCCGACCATGAGATAGGACATATTTGCGTCTTGCGTGTGAGTTTCAAGGTGTAGTTATTAACAAAAAAGTAATCAATGCGTGTGTGTGTGCGGTGGGGGGCCGAGTAGAATGTATATTGTCGGCCCTGTGGGTGAAGGGCTCTCCATGTGTCAAAGAGCGCGTACCGTCGGGTAATTTGCCTGAATAATCTTGAGTCTCTTTGGACCTTAGCTGGTGGAGCTTGGGGGGTTATCGTCTGGCGGTCTGCAGTGGCCGATTGAGTGAGGTTGAAATCACCTCCTATAATAAGAACTTTGGGAGTGGATCTAAAAATTCGCGAGAGTGCCTTGGACATGAAGCTATGTTGTTTTACATTGGGGGCGTATATTGAGCAGAACGTCACTTCTTGCATTTGCCATAGTCCTGTCAGGATAATAAAGTGGCCATTAGGATCACGGTGCTGGGTCACGCAGGTGAAGGGAGCCCCCTGTTTGAAGAGTATAGCCACTCCAGCTTTTTTACGACTGCCCGATGCCATATATATTTGGGAGTAATGTCTGGACGCGAACGCAAATGAGCCTTCTTTATTGTAATGTGTCTCTTGGACCATAATCACATCTGCTCCTGATTGTCTAAACTCCCTTAGTGCCAGATGTCTTTTCCTATCGGAGTTCAATCCGTGTACATTTAGTGAAAGGATCTTAGTCATAGTGGTGGCGAATAAATGTGTGGTAGTGTACGCTTACCTAGTGGTGGATTGTCGGCTGTTGAGACCCCTGGTTCAGGGTAGGCACACTCCGGGAGGAGACCAGGAATCTTCATGTACCTAGCTATGCAGAGAAAGAGATGGCTAGGGAGAAGGAAAGAAAGAAGGGGTAGGGAGGGTAAAAATACAGTTAGTGCACAAAGATAACACTTAGTCAACCTTGCTAACCATCTATAAGCGGCCAACAGGCCTAGACTAGAGCAGACCCCAGCGTGAGCCCCCACCCCGAATCGGGCGGACATAGAGGCACACCCAGGGGCCCGCATTCCGTCAACAATAAGATCTATACCTGTGCACAGCCTAATACTGTGCACCAGTATCCAACCAAAATAGGTTAGAAACAGATTAGCAAAAAGAAAAACAAAAAACAGCTAAGAGAGGGGCGAGGGTGATAAACAATGGCTTCAATGCCCTTCCTCCTTAGGCTCGTCTAATACTAGCCCTTAGTAGTATACTATAGTTGGGCGTAGGGGTATTGTCACTTATGGTGTTCTAGGGGACTATTAAACTTTATGTTAACTGATCATTTCTATTTTTTAAATCTAGGTATTCGAGTCTCTGAGCTTTGTGCTTAGAATAGTAAGCGTTGTTCAGCGGTTCCTGTGTTTAGCGGGTTTGCGTTGAGTGTCGGAGTTCCTAGGCCGGTTGGTTGCGGGGACCTTTTGCCAAGTGGCAGGTGGTGGTGGAGGGGTGGCCACTAAGTCCCATTCTGGAAGCTGTGGAGCTGCTATTTCAAGAGTGTCACAGAATGTACGAAGATCCTCGGGGTATCGTAATACAGCGGATTTTCCTTGGCGTTTTGCTGTGAGGCTGAAGGGGAAGCCCCACCTGTAGATAATGGCTTCTTTCTGCAGAAGTTGTAGGAGCGGTTGAAGAAGTCTGCGTTTCTGCAGGGTTATCCACGAGAGGTCCGGGTACAGTTGTATCTGAGTGTCCGCATGAGTTATTTTGCGAGCTAGGCGCGCCTGCCGCATAATTTCCTCTTTGAGAGGGTAGGAGCTGATTCTACATATTACGTCCCTCGGCTTAGAGGTAGTGTTTTTGGGCCTAAGCGCTCGGTGGGCCCTGTCCATTTCTATATGTTTGGAGGGGGGGTCCCCAGTGAGATTATTGAAGATGGACTGCAGTATTGATTGTAGGTCCTCCGTATTTTCTGATTCCGGGATACCTCTTACCCGTATATTGTTACGGCGCCCCCTGTTGTCCAGATCTTCCACATGCCTCTGCATATCTCTTAGCATTGATCTGTGTTCTGCGCCCTGAAGTTGGGTTCTGTGGACCGCTAGTTTTGTTTCTTGTATTTCCTCTTCAGCCATTTCCACCCTGTCCGCCAGGTGTTTGAGGCCTGTTTGGAGTACTTGAATTTCCGTGCGGCATGTAGTTTTCACGTCCTCGATTAGTTGTCTGAAGTCCTCTTTAGTGGGAATGGCCTGCAGGTAAGTTTGCCATTGCAGAGGCATGTGTGGGGGCCCATGAGTGGCCTGTGCTGGGCTGTGATAATGAGGAGAGGGGGATAACACTTGTGGAGGGGAGCGTGGCGACAGCGCCCCTGCCCCTCGGTTAAACTGTATTTCAGTTGCTGGGGAGTCCCATGAATTCATGCATTCCCCTATTTGTTGCTGCTGTGGAGGGGGTCTGGCTTTGATATCCTCTGCTGGGGGGAAGATTGAGTGAGTGACTTTCTGTGCATAAGAGGGTATGCTGGTGTGCTGCCTTGATGTACTAGGATCTCTGGAACGTGATAGTCTCTGTGCCTTAGGGGGGGGGGAGGCCATCACCCCTGCCCATGTTCCCTCTGTTGAGCCATCAGGGGTTCTGTAGGTACTAGCTTGTGGACCTGCGGGGCCTGGCAGGGGGGGAAAGTCCTGGGATAAGTCTGAGGAGTCTGTGGAGAGAGGCTCCGTGTCATGTGGTGGCGGCTCTGGTGCTGTTCTCAGCAGCTGCGGGAAGGCCGCCGAGCACTGAGTGTAGCGCTCGGGAGAGGCGGGCGGCGCGGCGGTCTGGGACTCATGTGTCTGTTCTGCGGGGATACTCGGGTGTCGATGGGGACTCACCCTTCCTCCGCCCGTGCCCGCTGCTGGATGGTTCGCCGTGTCCCGCCGCGCGCCCTCCGGGATCCGATCGTCAATGTACGCTGGCTGGGGAGGCTGGGCGGGACTCCTCTGCATACTGGCTGGAGTGTCCGGCGCCATATTGGCCTCTTCGTCCTGGGACATTTCTGGCTGAGTAAAGTAAGAGCGGAGGTCCGTGGAGGCCCCTGGAGGGGGTAGAGACGATCCTCTGGATCTGGAGGATCGAGTGGTCCTAGATTTGCCCATGTGGGCGCAAGATAAGTACCCCAAATTTCGCCTTTTGAGCTGCGGGCTGAGAGAGCTAAGAGCTTAGGCTGCCATTCAGCTCGGCTTCCGGTCACGCCCCCCAATAAATACTTTTAATGTTGAAATGTATCTTTCTCTGAAATAAATGTTCCCTGCAACATTATTGCTGCTTCTATTTTGTTTTTTTTTCTCATCTATTTTGTTTTTAGGAATACAAGAAAGTGAAATGTTTTGATGTTTTGGTAAAATATATTTTTCTCTGTTACTTTCACTTGTTACTCTCCATCTCACAACAATCTTTACCCAAACTCACACAGGTGTCTTTACAAAGCACAAACAATACCCATTGCTGATGCAAATTTAAAATGAGTCACAATTTTTTGAGCTTTTTATTATTTCCAAATATTCATAATTTGAGTCCAAAAAATGTGATATGTGTACCAACATCAGCAATCAAAATGTAATTCCCAAAAATTTGAGGATAATATCACTATATTCACTACTAATATAATACACTCACCCACAAAGAACCACCAGATATCACAGAATAAATCAAGAAGAATAACTCTTGAGTAATGTAATTCCACCACCTGTATGTCCAAAGAAATGCAGTATTTATGTGTATTTATGTGTATGAGGTTCTAATATATGGCAGCTCTGTGGCTTAGAGGTTAGAACTTCTGCTTAGCATCCCTGAGCATCTGGGTTTGATTCCCAAACATGCTGCTTCATGTAGAGAAGATGTCTAATCTCCCAGGTCCTAAAACTGTGTCTAAATGTAGTATTTTTGTGTAGGAGGGTTTCACCACCATTGTAAATCTTGCCAGATACACTATCTAGCCAAAAGTATTGGTACACCTGCATTTACGCACACAAGACCTTTGATGGCAGCCCAGTCTTAGTCCATAGGGTTAAAATTTGATTTTGCCCACCCTTTGCAGCTAGAACAGCTTCTGGAAGGCTGGGCAGCCTGTCCACAAGGTTTAGTGTGTCTATGGCAATGTTTGACCATTCTTCTAGAAGTGTATTTGTGAGGCCAGGCACTGATGTTGGATGAGAAGGCCTGGCTAGCAGTCTCTACTCTAATTCAGCCAAAAGTGTGTTCTATCGGGTTGAGGTTAGGACTCTGTGCAGGCCAGTCAAGTTCCTCCACCCCAAACTCGCTCATCCATGTCTTTATGGACTTTATGCAATACTGCAGCTGCTGACTTTTAAAATAAGGTCACTCACCTGTCCCGGGGTCCAGCGATATCGGCACTCGAGACCGAACCGTCCCTCGGTCCTCGGGTGCTGCCACCGCCATTCTCAGTGAGGGAATCAGGAAGTGAAGCGTTGCGGCTTCACTTCCCGATTCCCTACTGCGCATTCGCGAGTCGCGCTGCACTTTCTCAATGGTCCCCGTTATCTCCTGGGACCTGTGTCTTTCCTAGGAGACAGCGGGGGAGTGCGGGAGGGGGCGTGACTCCCATGGGAGTCTATTCCTGGAAGTGGGTGCAGATACCTGTCTTGGACAGGTATCTGCACCCCCCTCCCCCCTGAAAGGTGCCAACTGTGACACTGGAGGGGGGGAGGAATCCAACGAGTGGAAGTTCCAGTTTTGGGTGGAACTCCGCTTTAAGCCAGTACATGTCCGGGCCCATCTGAGGTTTGCTAGAGAGAATTTTGGATGATCCAGAAGAGGATTGGGAGAATGTTATATGGTCAGGTGAACCCAAAGTAGAACTGTTTGGTAGAAACACAACTCGTCGTGTTTGGAGGAGAGAGAATGCTGAGTTGCAACCAAAGAACACCATACCTACTGTGAAGCATGGGGGTGGCAACATCATGCTTTGGGGCTGTTTCTCTGCAAAGGGAACAGGACGACTGATCCGTGTACATGAAAGAATGAATGGGGCCATGTATCGTGAGATTTTAAGTGCAAACCCCCTCCCATCAGCAAGGGCATTGAAGATGAAATGTGGCTGGGTCTTTCAGCATGACAATGATCCCAAACACACCACCCGGGCAACGTAGGAGTGGGTTCATAAGAAGCATTTCAAGGTCCTGGAGTGGCCTAGCCAGTCTCCAGATCTCAACCCCATAGAAAACCTTTGGAGGGAGTTGAAAGTCCGTGTTGCCCAGCGACAGCCCCAAAACATCATTGCTCTAGAGGAGATCTGCATGGAGGAATGGGCCAATATACCAGCAACAGTGTGTGACAACCTTGTGAAGACTTACAGAAAACGTTTGACCTCTGTCATTGCCAACAAAGGATATATAACAAAGTATTGAGATTAACTTTTGATATTGACCAAATACTTATTTTCCACCATAATTTGCAAATAAATTCTTTCAAAAAAATCAGACAATGTGATCGTCTGGATTTGTTACCACATTTTGTCTCTCATAGTTCAGGTATACCTATGATGACAATTACAGGCCTCTCTCATCTTTTTAAGTGGGAGAACTTGCACAATTGGTGGCTGACTAAATACTTTTTTGCCCCGCTGTATGTGTTCCTCATCAGGTGAAATCACTTTAGACATACACGAAGAGATAGACTGAAAGATACCGGTGGGCATGTACTTCTATTGGGCGTGTGTCAGTGTGCTAACAATACAACCTCTCTTGTATAAAGGGCTGCAGTAGGGGCGGTTGGTTTGGCCTGAGAAGGCCAGGTTTTTTGCTGTGATTTGTGGGGGAGAAGGAATGAAATTATGTATATTGGCAAGTGCCCAACTAGGGTTGGTTGCTGAAATTCTTGTGCATTTTTTCCATCAAAAGTGGGTTTTTGTGGCCATGCTGTCAATGTTGTGTGTGTATTGTTCCTGTCTGACCATGCAAACATGGTTTGGGAGCATGTGCTGACCTTCTACTCTTTGATCTCATTGCTTAATCATGTACACAGAAATGCAGCTTCCAGCAGAACATGGTCACCAATGTATGTATGTGTGGATTGTGGGGTCGTGGGTGTTATGTTTTGAATAAGCGCCTTTTGTAATACTATGTTGGAATGCTTTGTAAGAATAATGACTGTTAAGTATGTTTCTATAATCTTGCAGATAAATATGTGATGTGTTGCCCATTATACACTGAAAGTAAAGCTGTGTCCACCCTAAGGTTTAGACAAATTTTAGATTGTAAGCTCCTATGAGTGGGGCCCTTAAAATCCAATTGCTAAGACCCCTTTCACACCAAGGCGTTTTTGCAGCATTTTAGCGCTAAAAATAACGCTATTAAAACGCTCATAAAACGCTTCCCATGCATCTCAATGGACCCTTTCACACTGAGGCGTTGCTCTGGTGGGGCGTTGAGAAAAGTCCTGCAAGCAGCATCTTTGGAGCAGCTTTTGGGCGTTGAAAAAAGCGCTTCAAAAACGCCCCTCTCCATTGAAATGAATTGAAAACGCTGTAAAAACGCCTGAATAGCGCCTATAATCAGCCCTGAGCTGTATAAAAATTCACATGATCTCACAAAAAGGTAAACATGCAAGCAGAAAAGAGAGCATCTACAACAACAGGACTGAAATTGTGGGAAGGTCAGAATGATTAAACAGACCATCAAAGTGCCAAAAAAACAAAATTAAAGTGCCCAAAAAAGAATTAAAGTGGATGTAAACCCGAATTTTTTTTTTTTATGTCATAATGTAGAGTATAAGATTTCCTATCATTTGAGCCCAGTCTTGCCACACAGAGTTAATCCAGCTCTGAGCAATCCTCTTTTATTGTTCAGTGAGAAAAATCTTGACAAACTGAGAAAAACTTTGTCAAATCCTCCCCCTTGCTGTGAGTGACAGGTGATATACATCTCGTGCACCAGCCTAAGCCCCAGTTCACACAGGGACGACTTGTCAGGTGACTTAGCCGCCTGACAAGTCGCGTCCCGTTCTGTACTACCGAACCGTTCTAATAGGAGCGACGCTCCGACTTAGAAAAAGGTTCCTGTAGTATTTTTGGGGGACTTCAGGCGACTTGCATTGACTTCTATACAGAACTCGTTTTGCAAGTCGCCGCTGAAGTCGTGTGCAGGTCGCCTCTGTGAGTCGACCTGCAAGTTGTGCCGCCCCTGTGTGAACCGGCACTAAGACACAGTCATTATTTTTTAATTCCCTCCCCCACTCCTTTCCTCAGCAGCTCTGCAAGGATTGGCTGTTCCACACCTCAGCATGATTTGGCATGCTGAAGTCATGTGGTTACTTTCCTGTCTTTTCACTGGATGTTAGAGATCATAGCAGAAGTTCAGCAGAAGTTCAGTGTTAGAAATACACAGGAGAAAATGCATATTGATAAGGGGAGTGTAGAGGTGGGCGGGGAGTCTACTGACATCACGACTTCACCCACCGAGCTCCAGACAACAGACCCACCCACAGAATCTGCAGTTTTTTGGGTCTCATAACAGACAGAGGGGAGACATTTGACAGGTAAAGATACATGCAGGAGGCATGTATATCCTTATAGATAACCCCTATGGCAGTAGTTTAGAAAGGATGACATTGGGTTTACATCCACTTTAATCCCAGAAAAATGAAGATTTGAAGTAAAGCAAGACACTGCTTTTTACTTTACAAGACACTGCTTGTTTTACATGATCTCACAAAAGGATAAACATTCAAGCAGAAAGATAGCATCAATAACACATGCTTCAATAACGCTTGAAAAACGCAGTTAAAACGACTCCAGCGTTGCATTAATTTTAACGCTAACGCCCCTAAAACGCTGTAAAAAGTAATAACGCTAAGGCGTTTTAGGGCGTTTTTGAAGGGCCTTGGTGTGAAAGGGGTCTAACTGTTTTGCTAAATGTAGCACCATATATCTGTAGTTTTTTTTTTTTTTTTTTTTGAAGCTAGTAAATGAATGTACATAATTTTGTTTCTGCTGGCAAAATAAAAGTACATTATTGAGCTTGTTTGTTTTAGTGGCTTATTTTTTTTTTCTCTTTTCTTTTATAATTTTAATAAGTTTTGGGGGTGGTGATTTTGGGGAAGTGCAATATCTTTTTATATCTTAATTCTATATGTATTTGTGCAC
The DNA here is from genome assembly GCA_037952925.1 of Lithobates clamitans. NCBI lineage: Eukaryota > Metazoa > Chordata > Amphibia > Anura > Ranidae > Lithobates > Lithobates clamitans. The sequence goes on along the minus strand of JBBGZY010000251.1, from coordinate 10,208,497 downwards.
AAAAAAGCTAGTCTCTTCACCCTGGTTCACATTAATGCTATTTTGAAATTGGGCTACTTCACTTGAAGTAGCCCGATTTCAAAGTAGCAAGGTCAGCGGGATTTCGGGTGCTACTTGATAGACATCTGTGTGGCTTCATACAGATTTCTATTGAAGTCACACCTGAAATCAGCAAAAGTAGTGCAGGAACTACTTTTGCAAATCGGTGCGGCGCCGAAAAATCGGTGTCGCATCGATTGGAACAGTGCCATTGCCTCCAATAGGCTGTGACTTGTCATGCGATTTGATCTCTCAAATCGCATGACAAATCACTCCAATGTAAACTTAGGCTTCAGCAAAGCTGCAAGTAAATGATAAAGGTGGAATCTTTATATATAACATCTGTGGAGAATTGCAGGTAATGAATTCAGCTGGTGGATAGTCAGTGTTTGAATGTGTCAGATCTGGTTCACATTGGTGCGATTTGACATGTCAAATCGGTTCTAAGTGGTGCGATTTGTATTGTAGAAACCTGCACAGATGTCTCTGATATTGCCCCCCGCAGTTGGGACTGACATGCGGGAATGAAAATGTGTGAGTTCAGCTGAACAATTTCCTCCCACTGTCAGTGTGAACCAGGGCTCAAACTGGGCCTTTGTCTTTGTAATTCACCTGCTGCTATCCCAGGGACACGATTTCTTATTTCTTCAAAATCCCTTAATTTTACCTTCAAATATCACATGTAGAAATACAGATTTGCATATCTGCAAATAAAGGAAAATAAAAAATAATAAGCGTGGTTGCGATCAAAAGAGCATGTTTTCACCTTCTGACCCGGAAATGAGTCATTGTATGCGCCTGGAAGTTCCTGTGCTGGTCAAGATGTCCATCTAGGTGGACATGGCGAGGTCTCCCTTTAGCAAAGAGGAGATGCTGCTGATTTGCTCGGTAAGGATATGTAGGATATGTACTTGTGCTTACTCAATGTGGGGGTGGATGTGGTAGTTAGATTTGGTGTGGGTGGGGTTCATTGATTTGTTTGACATCACCACACATTTGCTTCCGTCCCATGTGCCCACATCAATTCCTGCATTTGTTCTGCTGATGTAGATCAGTAAGGACTATGCAAGTATAAATGAGAGCTCCTTTTATTAACCACATTCTGACCAGGCCATAGCCGAAAGACGGCTGCAGCGAGGTTGGCCTATTCTGGGTGGACGTACTCCCAGAATCCCGCTCTCGCGCACCCTGGGGCGCGCACCCGAGAACATCCGTGACCGGACCCGGCTGATCGCGGCCGTTAACATGTGATTGCTCCGTCAAATGACGGAGCGATCACATGTCATGACGCCGGTTCCTCCCTCCCTTCTCTGTACCAATCGGTACAGTATGAGAGGAGAGGGGGAGGGATCGGAAGGCAGCAGCAATGTGGGCTGGATCTGTAGTGCCCACAGCCCTGCTCTGTGACAAATGCAGTCACATCCATCCATCCATCCATGCTCAGCCATCCCTCCATACTCTAATGCCCTGCACTACTCTGCAATACCCCGCAATACTCCGCAATACCCCGCAATACTCTGCAATACTCTGCAATACCCCACGATACTCCACAATACTCCGCGACACTCTGCAATACTCCGCAATACTCTTCAATACTCCACAATACTCTGCAACACCCCGCAATACTCATATGGTGTCCTTGACTTTGTGCGGGGATATCTGAATGATAAGTACAGCTACAGGCATCATTCAGATATCAACTTTTTCAGCCCGCGATTCCCTACACCATAGGAATGTTCATGGCAGCTGTTCCACTGCTTGATCGTTCTTATGGGGGCGAGAGGGGACATCCCCCCCTCTGGTGCTTCTACCGACTCACCGCTACGATCGAAGCCAGGATCGTTTTTTTTTTTTTTTATTTCAGGCTTCCCAGCCTAAAGGTGAGATGTGGGGTCTTATTGACCCCATATCTCACTGTAAAGAGGACCTGTCATGCCATATTCCTATTACAAGGGATGTTTACATTCCTTATAATAGGAATAAAAGTGATCAAACTAAAATAAATAAAGTATAATGAACAATAATTAAAAAAAAAAAATTAAAGCGCCCCTGTCCGTGTGCTCGCATATGTAAGTCCCGCCCACATATGAAAATGGTGTTCAAACCACACATGTTAGGTATCGCTGTGATCGGTAGAGCGAGAGCAATAATTTTGGCCCTAGACCTCCTCTGTAACTCAAAACATGTAACCAGTAAAAAATTTTAAAGCGTCACCTATGGAGATTTTTAAGTAGCGAAGTTTTGCACCATTCCACGAGCATATGCAATTTTGAAGGGTGACATATTAGGTATCTATTTACTTGGTGTAACTTCATCTTTTACATTATGCAAAAATATTGGGCCAACTTTACTGTTTTTTTTTTTTAAGCACAAAACTGTTTTTTTCCCCAAAAAAATGTTTGAAAAATTGCTGCGCAAATACTGTGCGAGATAAAAAGTTGCAACAACTGCCATTGTATTCTCTAGGGTCTTTGCTAAAAAAACCATACATAATGTTTTGGGGTTCTATGTAATTTTCTCGCAAATAAATGGTGATTTTTACATGTAGGAGAGAAATGTCAGAATTGGCCTGGGTGCTCCAGAACGCCTGAAGGTGCTCCGTGCATGTTGGGCCTCTGTATGTGGCCAGGCTGTGTAAAAGTCTCACACATGTAATATCGCCATACTCGGGAGTAATAGAATGTGTTTTGGGGTGTAATTTGTGGTATGCATATGCTGTGTGTGAGAAATAACCTGCTAATGTGACAATTTTGTGAAAAAAAAAAGAAAAAAAATCCTAATCTTGCAAAGAATTGTGGGAAAAAATGACAACTTCAAAAAAACTCACCATGCCTCTTACTAAATTGGAATGTCTTCTTTCTAAAAAGGGGTAATTTGGGGGATATTTGTACTTTTCTGGCATATTAGGGTCTCAAGAAATTAGATAGGCCGTCAGTACTTCAGATGTGATCAATTTCAGATATTGGCACCATAGCTTTTGGACTCTATAACATTCACAAAGACCAAATAATATACACCAAGTTGTACTTATTTTTACCAAAGATATGTAGCAGTATAAATTTTGGCAAAAATTTATGAAGAAAAATTACTAATTTGCTAAATTTTATAACAGAAACAAAGAAAAACTAATTTTTTACCGAATTTTCAGTCTTTTTTCTTTTATAGTGCAAAAAAATAAAAAAACCCAACGGTGATTAAATAGCACCGAAAGAAAGCTCTATTTGTGTGAAAAAAGGACAAAAATTTCATATGGATACAGTATTGTATGACTGAGTAATTGGCATTCAAAATGTGAGAGCACTAAAGGCTGAAAATTGGTCTGTTAGGAAGGGGGTTTAAGTGCCCAGTGGTCAAGTGGTTAATATATTTATGACTTATTTCACAGTTGGGCGACTTTTCCAGAAAATGTGGATCTCTGAGTTGCATGACAAGTTGTACCCCATGATTCTCAATGATAACCATTCATATCTGTGCTACTTTAAGTCGCACCAACTTCAAAGTAGTCCCTGTACTACTTTGGTGTGACTTGAGATACATAGGGTGCAATATTACACAGGCATTCCCAGAAGTTGGGGCCAAGTTTCAGCGGCAAAGTGGCAGCAAAATAGTGTGACTTTCAGGTTGCAGCAGTGTGAATGAGATTCAAGGATAACACCTTTGAATTTGGCACTATTGTCACTTGTGTGGCAAATTTGTCCCTGCATTACCTTGGTTTGACTTTGATGCGATTTGAGGTCCATACACCACAAGATTACACAGGCATTGCTTCAAGTCATGGCAAAGCTGTGCAATTTTAAGGTCGCACAAGTGCAAATGGGGCCTTATTCAAAGGTGTTATCAATTATTCTCATTAGATTACTTTCACACTTAGGTGACTTTTCATGCAGCTTTGGACCTCAGAGTCACATGAAAAGTTATCCCCCATGATTTCCACCTATATCTTTTAGAGCTGCACGATTAATCGTCAAGAATCGTTATCGCGATTTTTTCCCATTTGCGATCTTGAAAAAAGTGTTTTACGATTCTTGCTATGCAAAGAATTCTCTCTACTCTTCTGAAGCCACAGCCATCAAAAGAAAGGAAGAAAAAAACGGGGCAGTCTGCCAAGAATCAGAACATTCTTTATCAGTGAACTTGACTAGAAACATTGTAACAATTTGTCAATTAAATAGACTTCTGTGTAAGTGAGGAAAGTTTAACCACTTAAACACTAAACCTTTTTATGACATTTGTTGGTTTCAAGTTAAAGGGGTTGTAAAGGTAAAAATTTTTTCACCTTAATGCATTCTATGCATTAAGGTGAAAAAACTTCTGACAATACCGCCACCCCCAGCCTCCCCGTTTTACTTACCTGACGCCTCGAAAGTCAGCTGCTCGCTCCCGACATCCATTCCGCCGCTCAGCCTGGCCGCTGATTGGCTACAGTGGATGGATTGGAAGCAGCGCAGCCATTGGCTTGCGCTGCTGTCAATCACATCCAATGACGCGGCACGCTGGGGGGCGGGGCCGAGTGATACAGTGAGCGGCTATAGCCGCCGGCTGTATCACGGGAGCGCGCCCGCAAGAACTAACCACCATGTGAGGGAGCTCGCATTAAGGTGGTTAGTTCTTGCGGGGAGGAGCTGAAACAGCCGCCGAGGGACCCCAGAAGACCAGGTTCGGGGCCACTCTGTGCAGAACGAGCTGCACAGTGAAGGTAAGTATAACATGTTTATTTAAAAAAAAAAAAAAAAAAATTACCTTTACAACCCCATTAAAATCATTTTTTTTTTGCTATAAAATTACTTAGAACCCCCAAACATTATATTATATATTTATTTAGTAGAGACCCTAGAGAATAAAATGGTGATTGTTACAATATTTTATGTCACACTGTATTTGCACAGCGGTCTTTCAAATGCAATTGTTTTGGAAAAAATTACTTTCATAAATTAAAAAAAAAAAAAAACTAACCAGTAAAGTTAGCCCAATTTTCTGGGGATAATGTGAAAGATTTTACGTTGCGAGAATCGCGATCTTTTTATTTTAAGCAAAAAAATTGTGATTCTCATTTTGGCCAGAATCGCGCAGCTCTAATATCTATGCAACTTCACCCATGTTCACATAGCTCTGAATTGACATGTCAAATTGCAGGCCAAATCGGCGCCTATTGACGGCAATTGAACTGTTCGAATTGGTGCGACGCCACAACGATTCCCAAAAGTAGTTCCTGCACTACTTTGGGCGACTTCAGGGGGCGATTTCTTACCTCTCAACCTTTTGAGATTGGTATAAGGGACACCTATTAGCAAAAGTATGTAGACATAAGACACACCTCTTAAAACACCTTCTTAAAGGAGAATTATTCAAAAAAAAAAAATATTAGTTAAACCTCTAAGTGCTTTTTTTTTACCAATAATATTCCTTTAGATTGGCTTTGGAAATTTACAAACAAAGCAATTTAGAAATTAGATGAAAGGTTTAGCAATGGTAAACCCCTTTTGAAAGATAAAAAGTGCATTTTATATACGACTATATAGATCAGAACAAAATGAGGGACAAATGAGGAGGAAAGAGGGACAGAGGGACTTTGTTCCAAATCAGGGACATTTGGGACCTATGTGATTTCACTAGACATCTGTGCAGGAAAGTGCACTGATGTCTCTGAAATCGCTCACAAAGTCGGGCTGAGGCCCCTTTCACACTTGTGCGACTTTGGACATCAGAGTCGCATGACAAGTCATACCCAATGATTTTCAATGTGTACCATTCATATCTGTGCGACTTCAAGTCACACCGACTTCAATGTAGTCCCTGTGCTACTATGGTCTGACTTTGATGCGAGTTGAGGTCCATAGACCTCAAGTTTACACAGGCATTCCCTGGAATCGTGGCAAAATTTCCGACGCACAATTGCGGGAAAATTGCGCGTCTTTCCTTGCAACTCCTGCATCCATAGACCTCAAGATTACACAGGCATTGCTTTAAGTTGCATCAAAATCATGCAACTTTCAGGTTGCATAAATGTGAAAGGGGCCTAAGTCACTGTGCTGAGTACTATTATACCTAAAATATAAAGTAGTCCCACAATCAAACACTAGTAAAACATATGTTCTCAATATAATTTTGCTCAAATGGCTGAAAATCACACAGCTGGTATCACCTAGCTCTGTAGCATAGCGTTATGCCCTGCTGCCCTCAAAGGTTCAAGCCATGAGTTCAAATCCCTCTAACAGCATCACCTCCTAAAGGCGTGCATTGTACTCAGCAGTTTGGTTTATTCCTTATTTTAACTCTTCAAATGCATGCAATTGTATGTACTTATTCAATAATATTATGGTGTGGAATTCCAAAAGTCAAGGAAAAAAACGTTGTCGGGTCCCCCCCAGTACATACCAGGCCCTTCGGGTCTGGTATGGACTTTAAGGGGAACCCCATACCAAAATGTAAAACAAAATTGATGTGGGGGCCACCCAAAATCCATAGCAGACCCTTATCCGAGCATGCAGCCTGGAGGTCAAAATGGGGGGGTGACCGAGCACCCTCCCCTTCTGAACCGTACCAGGCCACATGCCCCAAAGCACCTTATCCCCCTGTTGATGGGGACAAGGGCCTCTTCCCGACAAACCTGGTCGGTGGTTGTCAGTCTGCAGGCAGGGGGTTTATCAGAATCTGGAAGCCCCCCAGATCCTGCCCCTATGTGATTAGGTATAAGCAGTAAAATGTAAAAAAGTCAATAGCCGGTTTTTGACAAGTCCTTTATTGTAAAATAGCTCCAAGCTGTCTTCTTCCCTGAGCCGTTTCTCCAGACGCTGTCTCTCCCTCCTCCATCTTCTCCCCGAGCTGTATTCTCCCAGAGCCGTCTCTCCTGCCGCCACCGTCTTCTCCATCTTCTGTGTTCTTCTGCACCCCTGGTTATTAAAAATTTTATAAAAAAAGCCGCTCTTCTTCTGTGGCGGTCTTCCTCTGCTGTGTTGTCACCCGCTGTGTGACGTCTCTTACATAGCCATGGAGTGGACTCTCTGGGTGACATTATCGAGTGGCCACAGAAGACCGCCAAAGAAGAAGAGCGGCTTTTTTTTAATTAGAGGCTAACTGGCTGCGCGGAAGAACACATCAGCAGGAGAGGACGGCGGTGGCAGGAGAGACAGCTCGGGGAGAAGAAACATCAAACACTAGTAAATGTATTTTCTATGTCTGATTGTGCTACGCCCAATAAGCCAGTGGTCAGCACTTCTACCTTGAAAAATGTAGGCTTTGAAGTACTCATGGGTTCAAACCCCACAGAGAGATACTAAAAGATTGTATTGGTGAAAAAAAGACAAATGACAATTAGCCAAAGCAGCATATGCTGAAAATAGGTGAATGCCAATTTGCCAATGCACTTTAATTTGGCTGATTCATTATATTAACTCTTCAAATGCATGCAATGATATGTAAGTATTCAATAATATTATGGTGTGAAATTCCAAACACCACACACTAGCTAACGGGCAGTTTACATTTCTTTGTTTGTTTATTTCAATTTGCTTGTGCACTGAAAAAATAAACACAGCTGGTGGATGGTAGGTTGGCTGGTATTTGAACTTGTACTGTGAGTGCTGTGGAGATATCTGAGCAGACCACTAATCCATTGTGCCAAGTACGAGACCCGCATAATAGTGCAGTATGATTAAAGAATGAACAAAAATAATTACAGCTTTATAGTCACCTAAATTAAAAAAATAAAAATAAAAAACAACACAACAAATAGGTAACCTAAATGTTTAATACATGTAACTTTACAGAATAGCAGACATTACTTTGTAATAATCATTCATAACTGCATTCATTAGCAAAAGAAGGAAAAAAACTAGGAATACTAATTGCAATATACAATATATCAATATATCAATAGATGCACACGAGGTAGAGCACATCTCACATAAAAAGGTTTCTTTCACATACATGGATCATGGTTACAGTGCAGTGCTATATAACAACTTAGTAGAAATTGGCAATGGCATATACGCGGAAGCGCTGATTAGTGATGATTTCGAATTTACTAACGTATGTTCGCCACTAATAGCGCTCTTTTTCATTTGCACGTTCGCCTGTTGAAATTATATTTGGCTAAAATGGGCGCTATTATTTGCAATAGTGCCCAGTACTTCCTGGCGCTATAGTAAATGACCCCCAGTGTGTCTAGGCTCCTTAGCTGATCTACGGAATTTCACATATAGAGGGCCAAAGGTGTATGCTGCAGTTCCTGGTCCGACGCGTGCCACCTGGAGAGTTTGGATGGCTGCTCAGGCGGGGGCTGAATCCTAATCAGTGGTCACAGGCGCAGCCTTTGTGGGGGAACCCTAGTTTGTTTCGTACGCTCTTGGTTCCTCAAATCTGGGCATGATACGGAATGAATCCTTAATAGATGTTATGCCTGCGGGAGTATTGTTATAATTCTGTGAACTGTCTCTTAAATTCCATCTTCCCCATTGGATACGCTTTCGGTACCTACAGCTACGACATGCTGATAGGGCTCAGTTTCCTCAGTTGCCTCTCCTCCAGGCTGATCCCAAAGAGGAATTGCTATCTCTGGGAGATTTAAGTAAACCTCTATTAACCCTATATGGAGCCCTCTTGGGTAATGACTCCCCTAAGCTAGACAGATTGTGGGAAATGTTGCATACTGACATCCCATCACTAGACAAAGAGGATTGGCAGGACTGTCTCGAACATGGCCCCAAACTAGCTATTTCTTCCTGGGATAAACATATTCAAGTGAAATTCCTACATAGAATCTACTATACCCCCCAGAAACTCCATCGTATTTTTTCCGGATAGAGACCTTGTTTGCCCAAAGTGTAAATTGCATGTTGGTTTATCCATATGTTTTGTGATTGCCCAGTCATTTCAACCTACTGGAAAACAATATTTATAGAGATTAATCTTAGGTTGGAATTGTCCCTGCCGGTATTGCCATAGCTGATCTTGTTGGGGGTCCACGAGGATGTCCACTGCTCCCACCACTCTAAATTGCTGATTTCTTATCTCTTGTTTTATGCCAAAAAGGAGATTCTTATGAAATGAAATTTGCCGTCCCCTCCGGCTCTCTCCTTCTGAGAAGCACTGATAGATACAGCCTTGCTTATGTACAAAATCACATACATGAATAGAGGGTGTCAGTGGAAATATGATAAGGCGTGGGCTCCTTGGACCTCCGTCTGAGCATATTATCTGTTGTACACTATATTGCACTATAGTTTACTTCTCTCTTTTCATGTAGAATCCCCCCCGCCGCTCCTGTTTCTTCTCCTCCTTTTGCAGCCTCACCTTCCCTGCTTCTCCAGAGTTGATTGATCTACTCGTGACACTATCCTACATGTTCCACTGTCATTAGATTTTAAGTGCCAATGTGTGCTTTCCCTGTATATTTGTCTAATTTACCTACTGTAAGGTACGGTGAGCATTGCATTATGTCAATTTGTATCCTGGATTTTACCCTGTAAAAGTCCAATAAAGCACCTTTGTTTTGTTAAAAAAAAGGTACCCTTGTAGAGATGATTTTTAAAATGTTATATATATATATATATATATATATATATATATATATATATATATATATATAGATACACATACACACACACAGAGTGAAAAAGTATACATACCCCTTGAAATTTTCCACATTTTGTCATGTTACAACCAAAAACGCAAATGTATTTTATTGGGATTTTAGTGTTATAGCCCAGTGATATGCAACGGACCTCCAGCTGTTGCAGAACTACAAGTCCCATAAGGCATAGCAAGACTGACAGCCACAAGCATGACACCCAGAGGCAGAGGCATGATGGGACTTGTAGTTTTGCTACAGCTGGAGGTCCGCTAATTGCATATCCCTGTGATAGACCAACACAAAGTGGCACATAATTGTGAAGTGGAAGAAAATTGATAAATGGTTTTCAAAAGTTTTTACAAATAAATCTGTCAAAAGTGTGGCGTGCATTTGTATTCAGCCCCCCTGAGTCAATACTTTGTAGAACCACCTTTCGCTGCAATTACAGCTACAAGTCTTATTGGGTATGTCTCTACCAGCTTTGCACATCTAGAGAGTGACATTTTTGCCCATTCTTCTTTGCAAAATAGCTCAAACTCTGTCAGATTGGATGAAGCGTGTCTGTGAAAAGCAATTTTCAAGTCTTGCCACAGATTCTCAGCTGGATTTAGGTCTAGACTTTGACTGGGTCATTCTAACACATGAATATGCTTTGATCTAAATCATTCCATTGTAGCTCTGGCTGTATGTTTATGGTCGTTGTCCTGCTGAAAGGTGAACCTCCACTCCAGTCTTTTGCAGACTCATATACCGCGTACACACGGTCATGATTTCCGACAGAATGAGTCCGATCGTATATTCATATATTCCGACCGTGTGTATGCCCCATCTGACTTTTTCAGTCAAAAATTCAGACGGACTTAGATAGAGAACAGGTTCTATATTTCTCTTTAAAAAAAATTACTATCGGAAAAAAAATGCTCGTCTGTATGCTGTTTCGACGCACCAAAAACGATGCATGCTCTGAAGCAAGTACGAGACAGAAGCTATTGGCTACTGTCTATTGAACTTCCATTTTCTAGTCCCACCACATGTGTTGTATGTCACCGCATTCTGGACGGTCAGAATTTGGTTTAACCGTGTGTATGCAAGACAGCTCGAGCGGAATTCCGTCGGAAAAACCTTCAGCGTTTATTTTGACGGGAAAACCGGTCGTGTGTACAGGGCATAACAGGTTTTCTTTTAAGATTGCCCTGTGTTTGGCTCCATCCATCTTCCCATCAACTCTAACCAGCTTCCCTCTCCCTGCTGAAGAAAAGCAATGAAAATATTTGCCAGCACACCATGGAACGATGCAGATAGCGTCCAAATGTGTAATTTATTGCATGATCACAAGGAGAGTGCAATGTTTCGGGGGCACGCAGGACCCCTTCGTCAGGCATGTGATAAATGTGGGGAAAGTATTTAAAAAAAAACATCAACCAATCAGAAAAAAGAAAGAAAAGGAAAAAAACAAAAACAAAGCTCCTTCCACCCCCAGACTGATATGACGTCACAAATCCCGCCAAAAACACTGCAAATGTTTAAAATATTTGAGCATAAATAACAAAAAAAACAAATAACAAAAGAAGGTTTAGGAGAGAGTATTATGAAAATGTCAATATGGTACCTTTTTAACAGTTGCAAAAGAGTGTATTCACAGGCCCAAAAATACACCACTCAGCGCCAAGGGCCCTAGCAGTGCCCGAGCAGTAATGAACAAATGAATAAGTAAAAACTGACACTAAAATATTAAGTGACAAAGATCCCAAATAGGAATCCCACATAAGAAGCAGCCGTTTAAAATTACAGAGACATCATCAAAAATCGTGGCATACCAAAATCAACAAAGTGATCATAGTAACACACTGAAAACAGCGCTAGTGTTGAGCTAAACGGATAATGTGGCCAACTACACATGCAAAAAAAGTCCTTCAAGAGAGAAGAGCAGTAAGAATAATGGTTCAGATAGTGTTCATAGGCGATCAAAGTAGAAAAAGTTCAGCGTGCACCTTCCACCGATCCATCCACCTCCACCTTGTGAGAACACACTCCCCTCAGGGAGTTAAACTCACCAGAGCCTAGTAATAGCAAGCATCCAAGAAAGGAGAAATCCAAGCCACCAGCCACTGTCAGCTACCCTCCAGAGGAATCCAAGATGGTCAGGGCTCATAAATCACCAAACAACAAAAGATAAAGCGCACATAGCGTAATCCTGTTTATTAGATATAGAGTCCTTCACATCACACAAAGATCCCCCCTTCAAACATTATACGTACATTATAAAAGCAATCAGATGAGCATATCACTAGGAAGCATATAGACACAGCACTTCACCGTAATAGACTCCAGCCGGTTCCGCTTTCCAGGCACCAATCTCTGACTTCCTGGTTGCAGTCAAGGCTGTGGCTGTGGCTGTGGCGACGCCCTCTGTTGAAGTCAGGATATGACGAAACGCGTCAGGGCGTGGCCTACACGACGCCAGAAGTGACGATTGCGCTCCACCACAGCCTTGACTGCAACCAGGAAGTCAGAGATTGGTGCCTGGAAAGCGGAACCGGCTGGAGTCTATTACGGTGAAGTGCTGTGTCTATATGCTTCCTTGTGATATGCTCATCTGATTGCTTTTATAATGTACGTATAATGTTTGAAGGGGGGATCTTTGTGTGATGTGAAGGACTCTATATCTAATAAACAGGATTACGCTATGTGCGCTTTATCTTTTGTTGTTTGGTGATTTATGAGCCCTGACCATCTTGGATTCCTCTGGAGGGTAGCTGACAGTGGCTGGTGGCTTGGATTTCTCCTTTCTTGGATGCTTGCTATTACTAGGCTCTGGTGAGTTTAACCCCCTGAGGGGAGTGTGTTCTCACAAGGTGGAGGTGGATGGATCGGTGGAAGGTGCACGCTGAACTTTTTCTACTTTGATCGCCTATGAACACTATCTGAACCATTATTCTTACTGCTCTTCTCTCTTGAAGGACTTTTTTTGCATGTGTAGTTGGCCACATTATCCGTTTAGCTCAACACTAGCGCTGTTTTCAGTGTGTTACTATGATCACTTTGTTCATTTTGGTATGCCACGATTTTTGATGAGACCTTTTTAACAGTGTTGCAAACCATTATGGGGATGAACCAGCTGTCAGGGAACATCAGGCTGCAGCGCACGATCCTGGAACGGATCGGCGCCAGTGCAGGGATCGGAGGCTGTGGGGCGAATTCCAGTAGTAATCGTGAGACGCGTTTGCGTCATGCGGCGGTAACCGGGGCAACAGGGAAAGCTGAAATGCCATAGTATGCCAGCGTATGAGGGAGATGGACTCACAACAGCCGCCACCGACCGCGCATGCGCGTTGGGCTGGCGGTAGCTGAGCAATGAGGGACTCTGCTGTGCTGGGGCCGCCGATGTCATGGAAACGAGTGACGTCGGTGGACCCTGCCCCTGGGCCGGGATATGTCAAATCGAGGGAGGTGGGTAAGAGGGGTGAAGTGGGAAATGTGAATGAGAGAAGTGAGAACGAGAAAGAGGAGAGAGAGTAAGAGGGGTGAGGGGAAGGAAATAGGACCGAAGAGTTCTGCAAACGAAGCAAAAAAACTGACAAAGATGATAGAAGGATAGTGGGGAAATGACACTAGGAAAGGATGCTAATAAAATGCAAATGAAAAATAGAGAAATAAAAAATAAAGAAAGCAATGAAATAAAATAGAAAAGAATAGAAAATAAAGAGAGAAAGCAAATAAAGAATAATAAAAAATAAATAAAAATAGATATGAAAGTAGAAATGAAAAATAGATGAAGTGGAAAAAAAGAGAAAAAAGAATTACAATAAAAAGAAAAAGAAAAGGAAAAAAGAAAAGAAAAAAACAGAAAAAGAACAAAAAACTCAGAGATATTGAAAAGGGGCAAGGGGAGGGGGGTGGGCTTGGGAAAGGGTCATGACAAGGGGGTGGGGTGGATTGTAAGAAGGGGAAGTAAATAATTTAAAGTACGTGCATTGCAGAGAAAAAAATGCAGGTGAGATAGTCACCGCAATTAAATGATAATCCCTAAATAAAATGCAATGGGTTTATTTAGGGATTATCATATAATTGCGGTGACTATCTCACCTGCATTTTTTTCCCTGCAATGCACGTACGTACTTTAAATTTCTTTTTGAATGTAGCCTGACAGGTTCTCCGTAATTGTCATCATAACCTTTCTCCCCCCCTCTTTTTTGTCCCCCTTTTTTCTTCTTTTACTTCCCCTTCTTACAATCCCCCCACCCCCACCACCCCACCCACTTGTCACGACTCTTTCCCAAGCCCACCCCCCCCCCTTCCCTCTTTTCAATATCTCTGAGTTTTTTGTTCTTTTTCCGTTTTTTTTCTTTTCTTTTTTTCTTTTTTCCTTTTCTTTTTATTGTAATTCTTTTTTTATCTTTTTTTCCACTTCATCTATTTTTTATTTCTACTTTCATTCATATTTACATATTACGATTCTATTTTTCATTTCTTTTTTTATCTTATTTTTTTATTATTATCTCTTTCTTTTTCATTACGTTCTTTATTTCTCTATTTCTCTAGTTTCAGTATTTGTTTTACTATTCTTTATTTTCTTTCTCTGTTTATTGTCTCTTCTTTATTTTCTATTTTTTTCTATTTTTATTTTTCTATTTATCTATTTTTATTTATTTTTTATTATTCTTTATTTAATTTCTCTCTTTATTTTCTATTCTTTTCTATTTATTTTTCTATTTTTTTATTTCATCCCTTTCCTTATTTTTTATTTCTCTATTTTTTATTTGCACTTTATTAGCATCCTTTCCTAGTGTCATTTCCCCACTATCCTTCTATCGTCTTTGTCTGTTTTTTTCGCTTTGTTTGCATAACTCTTCGGTCCTATTTCCTTCCCCTCTCCCCTTTTACTCTCTCTCCTCTTTCTCGTTCTCACTTCTCTCATTCACATTTCCCACTTCACCCCTTTTACCCACCTCCCTCGATTTGACATATCCCGGCTTAGCAGCGAGGTCCGCCGACGTCACTCGTTTCCATGACATCGGCGGCCCCAGCACAGCAGAGTCCCTCGTTGCTCAGCTACGGCCGGCCCAACGCGCATGCGTGGTCGGCGGCGGCTGTTGTGAGTCCATCTCCTTCATACGCTGGCATACTATGACATTTCAGCGTCCCCTGTTGCCCTGGTTACCGCCGCATGACGCAAGCCTCCGATCCCTGCACTGGCGCCGATCCGTTGCAGGATCGTGCGCTGCAGCCTGACGTTACCTGACAGCTGTTTCATCCCCATAATGGTTTGCAACACTGTTAAAAAGATACCATATTGACATTTTTATAATACTCTCTTCTAAACCTTCGTTTGTTATTTTTTTTTTGTCATTTATGCTCAAATATTTTAACATTTGCAGTGTTTTTGGCAGGATTTGTGACGTCATATCAGTCTGGGGTGGGAGGAGCTTTGTTTTTTTTCCTTCTCTTTCTTTTTTCTGATTGGTTGATGTTTTTTAAAATACTTTCCACTGTTTCCCCACATTTATCACATGCCTGACGAAGGGGTACTGCGTGACTCCGAAACGTTGCACTCTCCTTGTGATCATGCAATAAATTACACATTTGGACGCTATCTGCATCGTTCCATGGTGTGCTGGCAAATATTTTTATTGTGACTTGAACCAGTATCCAGCTGGTTGTTGCTGCAGCACCCATACTTGTGAGCTCATCCAGGAATGTGTGCGATGGAAATATGAAGCATTACCTGCTGAAGAAAAGCATTCCCACAACATGATGTTGCTACCCCTATGTTTCACGATATGGATGTTGTGTTCAGGGTGATGTGCAGTGTTAGTTTTTTTTTGTTTGCTGTGTCCCCCACATGGCTTCTCGCAAACCGCAAATGGGACTTCTTATGGCTTTATTTCAACAATGGCTTTATTCTTGCCACTCTTCCATAAAGGCCAAATTTGTGGAGTGCACGACTAATAGTTGTCCTGTGGACAGATTCTCCCACCTGAACTGTGGATCTCTGCAGCTCCTCCAGAGTTACCATGGGCCTCTTGGCTGCATCTCTGATTAATGCTCTCCTTGCCCAGCCTGTCAGTTTAGGTGGAGGGCCATGTCTTGGTAGGTTTGCAGTTGTTCCATACTCTTTCCATTTTCGGATGATGGATTGAATAGTGCTCCATGAGATGTTCAAAGCTTAGGATATTTTTTTTATAACCTAACCCTGCTTTAACTTCACAACTTTATCCCTGACCTGTCTGGTGTGTTATTTGGCCTTCATGGTGCTGTTTGTTCACTAAGATACTCTAACAAACCTCTTAGAGATTTACAGATCAGTTGTATTTATACTGAGATTAAATTACACACAGGTGGACTCTATTTACCAATTAGGTGACGTCTGAAGGCAATTGGTTCCACTAGATTTTAGTCAGGGGTATCAGAGTAAAAGGGGCTAAATACAGATGCATGCCACACTTTTCAGATATTTGTAAAAAATGTTGAAAACCATTTATCATTTTCCTTCTACTTCACAATTATGTGCCACTTTGTGTTGGTCTATCACATAAAATCCCAATAAAATGCATTTACTTTCTTGGTTGTAACCTGACAAAATGTGGAAAATTTCAAGGGGTATGAATACTTCTTCAAGGCACTGTATAAGTATTGACCACTCTGAAGCTCACCAAATAATCACACGTGAGGTTCAGTAAGCTGCAGAACACAAAGTAAACACTTTTAGTTTTTCTAAAAAAGAAAATAAGCATCTATCCAATATCTGCTGAAATCCGTACTATATATATATATATATATATATATATATACATACACACAAGCACATATATATATATACACAGTGCCTTGAAAAAGTATTCATATACCTTGACATTTTCAACATTTTGTCATGTTACAACCAAAAATGTAAATGTATTATATTGTGTTTTTTGTGATAGATCAACACAAAGTGGCACATAATTGTGAAGTAGAAGGAAAATGGTCAATGGTTTTCAAACTTTTTTACAAATAAATATCTGAAAAGTGTGGTGTGCATTTGTATTTAGCCCCTTTTACTCTGATATCCCCTAACTAAAATCCAGTGGAACCTATTGCCTTCAGAAGTCACCTAACTAGTAAAGTCCACCTGTGTGTAATTTAACCTCAGTATAAATACAGCTGTTCTGTAAAGCCCTCAGAGGTTTGTTAGAGAACCTTAGTGAACAATCAGCATCATGAAGGCCAAGGAACGCACCAGACAGGTCAGGGATAAAGTTATGGAGAAGTTTAACCAGTTCCCGCCGCGGTGGTTCTGTTATTCTTACTAGGCATCATATGACGTCCAGCAGGATAGCATGCCAGCGTGCGCCCGCCGGGGGAGGGGGGCACGTGGAGCGGCGATTGGAGGTGTTGTGTGTCATTCTGACACACAGCATCTCCAATCGTGGTAAGGAGCCTCTGACAGAGGCATCTTACCACGTGATCAGCTGTGATCAATCACAGCTGATCATCGCGTGAACCAGGCATTCCTTGGATTGCGCTCACAGGGAGAGCCAATCGGCGGCTCTTCCTGTCAGGGGGGGGAGGTCTGTGCTGATAATCAGCACATTAATCATTAAGCCCATAGAGCTGCCAGTCAGTGCCCCATCAATAACGTCTGTCAGTGCCCACCACAGTGCCCAGCAGTAACACCTGTCAGTACCTCATCATCAGTGCTGCCCATCAGTGCCATCTATTAGTGTCCATCAGTGCTGCCTGTCAGTGCCTTCTCATCAGTGCCCATCAGTGCCAACTCATCAGCGCTGCCCCGTCAGTGAAGGAGAAAACAAAATTTTATGACAGAAACTAAGAAAAAATTTTTTTTTCAAAAATGTTGGTCTTTTTTAGTTTGTTTAGCAAAAAATAAAAACCCCAGAGGTGCTCAAATACCACCAAAAGAAAACTCTATTTGTGGGAAGAAAATGCTAAAAATTTAGTTTAGGTACAGTGTCGTATGACCGCGCAATTGTCATTCAAAGTGCGACAGCGCTGAAAGCTGAAAATTGCCCTGGGCAGGAAGGGGCGAAAATGCCTGGTATTGAAGTGGTTTAAAGCAGGGTTAGGTTATAAAAAAATATGTCAAGCTTTGTTGAACATCTCACGGAGCACTGTTCAATCCATCATCCAAAAATGGAAAGAGTATGGCACAATTGCAAACCTACAAAGTACCTACCTATCCACGTAAACATACAGGCTGGGCAAGGAGAGCATTAATCAGAAAAGCAGCCAAGAGGCCCATAGTAACCCTGGAGGAGTTGCAGCTCAGGTGGGAGAATCTATCCACAGGACAACTATTAGTCATGCACTCCACAAATCTGGCCTTTATGGAAGAGTGGCAAGAATAAAGCCATTGTTGAAAGAAGGCCATGATAAGTCCGGTTTGCAGTTTGCAAGAAACCATGTGGGGGACACAGCAAACAGGTGGAAGAAGGTGCTCTGGTCAGAGGAGACCAAAATTTAACTTTTTGGCCTAAAAGCAAAACGCTATGTGTGGAGCAAAACTAACACTGCACATTACCCTGAACACACCATCCCCACCGTGAAACATGGTGGTGGCAGCATCATGTTGTGGGAATGCTTTTCTTCAGGAGAGACAGGGAAGCTGGTCAGAGTTGATAGGAAGATGGATGGAGCCAAATACAGGGAAATCTTAAAAGAAAATGCATTGCATCAGAAGATTGCCGATGCCATGCAAGTCTCCTGCACACTGTCAGTATATCTGCTTACCCGTACATCCTGTACAGGTAAGCCAATACTCGCCATCAGGAAAACTCCATGAACTACCAAAGCACACCAAAGCACTTGTAGTTAATTGAGAACTACAAGCCGGCAGCCGCTAAGGCTGTCGGGACTTGTAGTTCATTCATACACAGAGCTCTGTGTATGAATGATGCAGCCGTGTGGGCTTGTGAAATGCTGAAATGCTTGTGCTGCTTTCAAACTTTAACCCTTTCACTGCCAGGTCCATACGGATGTACAGAAGTGCCCGCAGGTGGCCAGGTCAGTACGGCGTACGGACCTAATTTCTACCTCTCCTATAAGTTTATGTCCACTTCCATATCCATAAGCTTATATCAGAATTTTTCAGCAGACTCTGCTGAACAATTCTATAACTCTGATCAGCGGATTACAACCCGATGATCAGAGTTATTAACCCCTAATATGACCCCCCCACGCCTCCCTGTCCCCTGCCTCTCCACCCCTGCCGCACCCTTTCATCTAAAAACTGCCCCCCTACTCTCCTCTACTATCCCCTTCACCCCCCTTCTCCCCCCCATCACTAATTACCCCCCCACCCGATTCAACCACCCTGCAAACCCGCTCCCCCAGCCACCATTATTAGCCGGAATCCCTCCTCTTCCACTTCCGCCGGCTTCAGGTGCTGCATGGGGCTTGGGGAGGTCCAGATGTGCCCTCACGCCAGTCAGATCGCTCCCCAACTGCCCCTGCACCCCCAATCCATGGCCGCTCCGAGCAGCATCTCTCCTTCCTTTCCCTATGCCTGCATCTTCTCCCTGCACAGATCTCAGTGATCTGTCAGCTTGGAGAGCACGGCGAGGAGCGGTGCGGGTGGGGGTGAAGTTGGGCCTTGGGGGGCTGTAGTGAACATGTGTTTACTAAGCTCCCACCTGTAGAAGAGAGGGCACATGCAGTGATCACTACTGATTGCTGCTATGTGCCCACTGACACTGACAGCTGATATATTGTAACCGCGAGTGTTACAATGTATCAGACTGTCATTTTATGAATGAATGGAATCTCTATACAGATTCTCATTCATTCACGTAAAGTGATACAGAGAAAAGGGACTATCTTCAGTGCCTTTCTCTGTCTCAAAAAAATGGGATATGGGGGTCTGACATCTCACTAAAGACCCTCCCCCCAAAAACAAAAAAATTAAATGACTGTAAAAAAAAAAATGTAAAAAGTAAATTTAAACACAAAGAGCCCTGTCACACTGGCAGCGCCTGGGCGTCGGTGGTAAAGCACCGCTAGTTTTAGCGGCGCTTTACCGTCATTTTTGCCGCGTTTTTTGGGCGCTAGTGGGGCACTTTTAACCCCCGTTAGCGGCCAAGTAAAGGGTTAAAAGCGCCGCAAAGTGCCACAGCCGAAGTGCTTTGCAGGCGTTTCGACGGTGCTGCCCACTGATTTCAGTGGGCAGGGGCGCTTTCCTAAAGCGCCTCAAAGAAGCTGCTTGCAGGACTTTTTTTTTACGTCCTGCCAGCGCAGCACCCCAATGTGAAAGCACTCGGGCTTTCACACTGGGATTGCAGATAAGGCTTTTTTCAGGCTGAAAAAATGCCTCCAGTTTGAAAGCGCTAAAACATAGTAAAACCCCCAGGTCCACCCGCACTCATCCCTTCATGGTGACGGTCTCCCCCCCCCCAAAAAAAAAAATTTAAATGGCTAAAAAAATAAAACATGTAAAAAGTAAATAAAAAACCTCCAAAAACACAAACATAGTAAGACCCCCCAGGTCCGCCTGCTCTCACTCCTCCACGGTGTTGGTCCCCCCCCGCACTCACCCCTCCACGGACATCTCAGCTTCTCCTCCCGGCCAACCCAATCTGTTCTGATTGGCCAGGAGGAGAAACTGGAAGAGGATAGCAAATATTAATTCACTGTTGTCACAACTCAAAGTGGGTGGTTCGGGTTGCAATGCTATGCGCCCGAGCCCTATCTTTTTCAAGCCAATTAGAGCCTCAGGCTCTAATCATGTGGCTTGAAAATTTTTTTTATACAAACGTATGAGTCTGGCACCCTGCAGGGGATCGGCACCAAGGCACCCCTAATGGATCGGCCGCTCCTGGTAAGACCCGTTTACATGGAGCGGACTTCGAAAAAGCAGATCCGCCTGCTCAGTGGGGGATCTGTCTGCTGATCCTCGCTGAGCAGGCAGATGACAGGTCCGTGTCCGTTCCGCTGATGCAGAGCGAACATGAACACAGCTCGCTATTCTCTATGGAGCGGTTGGATGGAAATGGACCGGTTGTCCTTTTCCATCAGATGCCGTCCGATCTGCTACATGGATGGGGAATGGAATCCCCATCCGTCTGTTTTTAGCAGACTGGATCAGATGCAGGCGGGTGTAAGCGAACACATGTCCATTTACATCAGTCTCTCCATAGAGGACAATGGGTGGTCCGATTGGGCTTGCCTGAAAAATGGACTGCCAGACCCGATCGGTGTGCTTGTGTGAAAGGGGCCTAAGGCCTTGTTCACGCAGGGCACACACAGCGTACCTTTACAGGGATGCACAGGTGTTACATGCATCTCTGTGCAGGCCATCCCATTGATGTCATTTGGGATGTAGCACCTGCACAAACAGTGCCATTGCTCCCAATTTTACATCCATGTAGATCCCCATGCATGTATCTGAGCTCACACTGTTTGCTTTTGGGGTCATGTACCCACACCCACAAGGATTGGGAACAGCAGCAATGCCTGTGCAGCCGCTGCATCCCAATTGACATAAATGGGACTACCTGTACGGGGATGCACGGAACACCTCTGCATCCCTGTGCGGGTAAACATGGTCCCCCCATGGGCGTACACTTTAGTATGCCACATGTGAACAAGGCTTTAGTACTAATTTAGCAGGAATTTTGTAAGTTACATTGTGTTTATGTGCAATATTAATGATTTTAGTGTATTTTTAGTGAAAATAGCGATATGATGAACATTTGCACAATTATTGCGGAACCCAAATATCAGTAGCAGCTTTTTTTTATTCTACTGGCCATATGCTTTTAGAAAATGTCTAGTTTGAGGGGTCTTTTCAAATTCTGAAATCTGTAAGTGAAAAATGAAAACCTCCAGATTTTTAGAGAAATTTGAGGGTACGTTTGATTTTGCAAAAAGGCGCAATTTAAAATTTACAAATATTTGTTACTTATTAACTCCGTACAGGTTAAGCTTTAACATTTTGTAGGGATTTGTAGGGATTGGTTCGATTGACATTTGTGCAAATACCGTGGGATCTAAAAAATCAGTAGCACCTTCTTTTTATTCTAGAGGTCATATGCTTTCAAAAATATATGGTTTTAAGAGTCTTTTACAAATTCTGAAAGCTGTAAGGGAAAAATGAAAACCTTCAGATTTTTTGAGAAATTTGGATATTTACAATTTTGCATACGTTCGATTTTCACCATTTTGCAAAAAGGCGCAATGTAAAAATTAAAACTTTTTGTTATTTATTAACTTCATACAGGTTAAGCTTTTATATTTAGTAGGGATTTAGCAGGAATTTTGTAAAATTAGCTGTGTTTTTATCTGCCAATAATGGTTTTAGTGTATTTTTTACCAATATATTGGTTTGATAAACATTTGCGCAATTACCACGGGGTCTAAAAAATCAGTAGCACCTTCTTTTTATTCTAGAGGCCATATGCTTTCAGAAAATATATGGTTTTGGGGGTATTTCACAAATTCTGAAAGCTGTAAAGGAAAATGGATAACCTTTAGGTTTTTAGAGAAATTTGGATATTTACACTTTACCATTTCTAAAAAAAGGCGCAATTTAAAAGATACAAATATTTGTTATTTATTCACACAATACAGGTTAAGATTTTATATTTAGTAGGAATTTTGTAAAATTTGCTGTGTTTTTATCTGTCATTATTGGTTTTAGTGTATTTTTTGCAAATATATTTGTTTGATAAACATTTGCGCAAATACCGCGAGGTCTAAAAAATCAGGAGCACCTTCTTTTTATTCTACTTATGTGCTTTCAGAAAATATATGGTTTGGGGGATCTTTCACAAATTCTGAAAGCTATAAGTGAAAAATAATAAACAAAGGATAAACTGCAAATATGGTCTGGCCAACTGAGTGTACAAAATGGAGCACAGGGCCTGGCAGTGAAATGGTTAATCTTTTGCCCTACTATGCTTTTTGACAAATATAACTAAGGATCTATACCTGTTTGCCAGGAGCCTTCAAATTTATGTTTTGAAGAGGCTAGGAAACACAATTATCTTATCTTACCCCAGGTCAAAAACGAGGGTTAATAAAATTACAGAGCTGACCTGACATAATAATTTAAATCCTCTGACAAAGGCGGTAACGTGTTGTGGTTATGACTAGAGTACAGTATGAGAAAATGTGCTATGATGTCCTTAATAATGACAGTTGGTATCGACCAATTTCAGCCCCTATGGTGGCTTAATTTCATGCCGAGTTTAAAGCATTACTGGGAGAGGTTTTTAATGATGGCCTCATTGATCAAGTTACATATATTTTTTGTATGTTTAGTTTCCACGTGATCCAACATTTTATACCAGGGCTCAAAATTTCTAATTTTATACCAGGGCTCAAAATAAGCTACTAGCCAGGCCTTACCTTAAGGGTTAATCGCCACCAGCTGCCCCACCCAACCCCTACCCTGCCGCTAATTCCGCCCCTAAACACGCCCTCATGGATTACTTTATGAAATGACACGCAAATGTTTTATGTAGAATTAAGTTACAAAAATAAATATTAACAACAACTTTACAACTTTATTAGTGCCCATCAATGCAGCCTACCTGTGCCCATCAATGCAGCCTACCTGTGCCCATCAATGCAGCCTACCCGTGCCCATCAATGCAGCCTACCCGTCTCCAACAATGCAGCCTACCCGTGCCCAACAATGCAGCCTACCCGTGCCCAACAATGCAGCCTACCCGTGCCCAGCAATGCAGTCTACCCGTGCCCAGCAATGCAGCCTACCCGTGCCTATCAATGCAGCCTACCCGTGCCCAACAATGCAGCCTACCCGTGCCCAACAATGCAGCCTACCCGTGCCCATCAATGCAGCCTACCCGTGCCCATCAATGCAGCCTACCTGTGCAGAACAATGCAGCCTACCCGTGCCCAGCAATGCAGTCTACCCGTGCCCAGCAATGCAGCCTACCCGTGCCTATTAATGCAGCCTACCCGTGCCCAACAATGCAGCCTACCCGTGCCCATCAATGCAGCCTACCCGTGCCCATCAATGCAGCCTACCCGTGCCCAACAATGCAGCCTACCCGTGCCCAACAATGCAGCCTACCCGTGCCCAGCAATGCAGCCTACCCGTGCCCAGCAATGCAGCCTACCCGTGCCTATCAATGCAGCCTACCCGTGCCTATCAATGCAGCCTACCCGTGCCCAACAATGCAGCCTACCCGTGCCCATCAATGCAGCCTACCCGTGCCCATCAATGCAGCCTACCCGCGCCCATCAATGTAGCCTACCCGTGCCCAACAATGCAGCCTACCCATGCCCAACAATCCAGCTTACCCGTACCAAACAATGCAGCCTACCTGTGCAGGGAAGAGAGGAGAGGAAGAGCATTGCTGGGCAGATCATTGTAAAAGCTTTCATTGGGCCCCTTTCACACTGGGGCATTAGAGTGCCGCTATTTTTACCAACATTTTTGCGGGGTTTTTCACCGATATCAGGGCGGTTTAAGCCCCACTAGCGGCCAAAAAAGGCTTAAAACGACCCAAAAAGTGCCGCTGCAGCGGCGCTGCAGCGGCAGTTCGGAAGCGGTGCCCATTTAGTATAATGGGCAGGAGCAGTGTATACACCGAAGATGCTGCTTGCAGGACTTTTTTTAGCATCCTGTCAGCGCACCGCTCCAGTGTGAAAGCCCATGCTCAGAATAAATTAAGAGACGAAAGCTATTGGCTACTGCCCCGTTTATAGACCCGACGTACGTGTTTTACGTCACCACGTTCAGAACGATCGGATTTTCCGACAACTTTGTGTGACCGTGTGTATGCAAGACAAGTTTGAGCCAACATCCGTCGGAAAAAATCAATGGATTTTGTTGTTGGAATATCCAATTAATGTCCGACCGTGTGTACGGGGCATAAGACTTATGCCGTGTACACACGAGCGGAATGTCCGACAGAAAATGTTCAACGGGAGCTTTTCATCGTATATTCCAATTGTGTGTATGCCCCATCAGACTTTTTATGTCGAAAATTCTGACGGACCTAGAAAGAGAACATGTACTAAATTTTTCAGCCGGAACCAATTCCTATCGGGAAAACCACTCGTCTGTATGCTGTTCCGATGTACCCAAAACGACGCATGCTCTGAAGCAAGTACGAGATGGAAGCTATTGGCTACTGGCTATTGAACTTCCGTTTTCTAGTCCCATCGTACGTGTTGTACGTCACCGCGTTCTGGACGGTCGGAATTTGGTGTGACCGTGTGTTTGCAAGACACCTTGAGCGGAATTCTGTCAGAACTATGTCGGAAAAACCTTCAGAGTTTATTTCGATGGGAAAACCGGTCGTGTGTACAGGGCATAAGTCCTGAGTGGATACATTTTTAGCACCAAATTTCAAAAGCTTACATGGATAACTGACTACATTCCAAACATAGTGCCAGTTTTCTGAAAGCCATAACAGATAAACACATACTATTCAGGACTGGAGGTTACAGTAACAGTTTAGTAAACAGGGTAACCCTGGTCCATTCCTGTGCATTGGAATGCCCATTCAAAATGAATGGGCTACCTTAATGCAATGCACATTAATGCGTGGTATAACAAGCATTATTGCAATGTACAGAAGTGGAGAAATATGATACCAGTGTTAATTGTCCATTTGTTGATATAACGTTCATTTATCTAAAAGGAAATCAGTACTTAAAATATCTAGGCTACCGTTGTTAATCATCTCATGTTAATTTCATGGTTTCAGTACTTTTTCAATTTACCAGTCTGAAACTGGTATGCAAATCCGATGAATGGCAATATAAAGGTTCCAGGTCAGCAAAATATTTTAAACCAGCGACAGACAAGCAATTAATTTTCAGGAGGAAGTCAGTAATGGTAGACTTGTTTCTCTAAGCACAGGATATCTTTTATTCCTGCTTTCACTAAAAAATATGCATTTGTAGTTGTTCTAGAAGCCACAGAAAAAAATGCCATGTGATGTGTTTACTGCATATGTCTTTTTTGTTGTGCTGCCTGCACCTCCTGGCTCTATGTACATCCTACTATGCTTTGAAATATCTGCTACAGGTAAATAGATTGCTGTTCATTGAGCTGAATGAGCAATCTTTTATCTTTAAACAGCTTCCTCTAGTGGTGGCCTGGAACAGCCAGTTTACAACATAGATGGCTGGAAACCCAGGGCTAAGCCGTGCTGCTAGAAGCATGATTTATCTTACAAAATATTACTTCGCTTTTTTTCATTGGGTGTTCGAACACATACAAATGCATACCCTAAAGGAAACTGAAGTTCTACTTTAAATTTTGATCATCTGCAGGCTTGTTTTTAGAGTGTACTGACTATTATTATATCCCTCTTAGCACTTCTGCACTCCCCACTACTTTACCTATGTGCACTTTTTCACTTGCCTCCACTGCACCTATGAGCACTCCTGTAGTCATCCAGTTCAGCGTTTACTGGCTTGTGTTCCAGTGTAAACATCTTGGAACCCATTACAGAGATTTTAGGTATACAGAACATAGAGCAAAAAGGTTAAGCCTCACTCCAAACCCTTCACAAGCCAGCAGTTTAAAAAATAAATTGTAATGGTATCATAGCCAAAGGTGTTTTAGGACCCATTCAGACTTTGCTTTTCGTGTGAATTACATTGAGGTGCACTGCATTAAACCAGCCCATTCATTTTTAATGTACCCTAAACACATAACAGACAAAAGATATTGTACAAATAGAATTTTTTTTGACACCACGCACCTCAATGCATGGTAGCGCAATACAATGCATTGTGTTGGGCTTCAATGCACACGCGTTGGAGTTGCAGTGCATGCAATGTTTTTTAACATGCATTGCGTTAATGTGAATTACTGTGTTTCACCACATTGGAAATGTGTTTTTTTCGGTCCTTGGGGTTTTACTGCCCACACTGGCTCCACTTATCAATTAAACATTGACAGCAGTCCAGTACAGCAGTGTTCTGTAGGTCATTGGCTAGTTTAAAAGTGGGATGGGGGCGTGAATATTAGAACAGGTATTATGCATTAAATTCCAGCTTAAAGCTGAGCAATATGAAGGGATACGCTTCCATCTATTCTTTTCACTTTGGTAAAATTCAAAAAAATTTAACAGCCGTGTTCACATTGTTAACTGAATAGATTTCCTGCAACAATACAATATCTACAAAAAATTCCTGACATATTTTAAACACAAAGGGTTTATGAAATGTACTATGCTTTAATTAGCCTACCATAGATGCATTGTTCACTTGTTTTTCACCTTTCTCTGAACCATCAAACTTCACAATAACAAAACATTTTTGCGAGGAGGAGCACCTGTCCTTGTTCCTGCTTTTGCTTTTTTTTCTTAGCTCTTCTGTGTTTTATAACTTCCTAAGATACTGTTTCAAGGAGAAACATCTGTCACCATGGCCTAAGCTATTTGAAGTACTGTACAACCAAAAGTTTGGGGACAGCTGGCTTTAGAAAAAAGTAATGCCAGAGATACATTACTGTCTACTGCTCTATATTAGGGTACTTCTGTTTATCGTAATAGAAATTCATATGCAATTGCTGGTTAACAGATTTTGATTTTCTAAATATCCTTCAATGCTTTCTACTATTTTTTTGATAGAACAAAACTGCAAGCAACCAAGCAACAGTAACTCTTCCCTAGAGTATGAACCAATTATAGGGCGTACACACGGTCGGACTTTGTTCGGACATTCCGACAACAAAATTCTAAGATTTTTTTCGACGGATGTTGGCTCAAACTTGTCTTGCATACACACAGTCACACAAAGTTGTCGGAAAATCCGATCGTTCTGAACGCGGTGACGTAAAACACGTACATCGGGACTATAAACGGTGCAGTGCCAATAGCTTTCATCTCTTTATTTATTCTGAGCATGCGTGGCACTTTGTCCGTCGGATCTGTGTACACACGATCGGAATTTCCGACAACGGATTTTGTTGTCAGAAAATTTTATCTCCTGCTCTCCAACTTTGAGTCGGAAAATCCGATGGAAAATGTCCGATGGAGCCCACAAACGGTCGGAATTTCCGACAACACACTCCGATCGGACATTTTCCATCGGAAAATCCGACCGTGTGTACGGGGCATTACAGTGCCTAATTTTTTTGTAATTTAAAAAAAAAACACCCCACCTCATCACACCCAACTTAAATTTTTATTTTGTAAGTCATTATATTTCAGATATTTAAGACTATATGCCTCTCTCCAAGGGATACTTTTGCATTGCAGTAGGAAAGTAGTAGTTGTAACTGTATTCAGCTACTCGTCTGCCTTACAGCTTGTAACAGTGTTCAGGCTGCGGACATTCAAATTCTTTTTCATATTCTTAACAAGCAGTAAATGAGCACTTTAATCAAGTCCTCACTGACCCATAACTCACTTTTATAATAGCAGGCTCTGTAGCGTAATTAATCCTCAAAGACTACAACAGAAGCACTGAAGTTGTCCAGGTTATTCAATTATACATAGAACTGGTACACGGGGAGGGGGGGGCTGCTAAAAGGACCAACTTCAGCAGGAACCGGACATTATTGCAAACAGCTGCTATAGCCTCTGGCGCTACCGCCCCACTGCTGGGAAAAGACAATTGCTTGGTAGGAGAGATTCCCCTGTCAACACTGTCTGTGTGGATGGGTGAATGGGTGAATCGTGAAACTTTCTTCCCTGCAAACAGTGGTTGCAGAAAATAAATTTGCACCATCTATGGCCAGCTAATTGTAGAAAGGGGTATTCCAAGGTCTCCTCCCAATCCTCAGTATCCAGGTCTGGCACCTCTGCCTGTCAAGCAGATTGTAGACATTCCAAACCATCATGTACTGACAGTTGGAGAGACTTGTGAATATTTGAAAGTATCAATGCGAACTGGGCAAAATATGCATGATGAAGTTGTAGGGACCTGAATAAATAGGAGTTAGGGAGGTTAATTTGCACCTGGAGCCTAGCAAACGTCTTCAGAATACAGCCTTCATAAATATGTGCCAAAAGTTTAATCCCCTACACAGCCAAAATCAAGGGGTCCGCATAAGACAAAAATTCTGGTAACTTGGGTTCAGGCATAGTGGGGTGTCAGGGGACCAACTCACAGAGCCCCCAATCTGCTTGGGACTGAACAGGAGCCAGGCCTTAACCACCGCTCTTGTAGAGTGGGAAAAGGGATGAGGGCATTTAACTCCCTTTTACAGGAGGTTGTGCAAGGCCTCATTGGAGCCCTATGAAGTCACTTCCAGTACTACAGAGTCAGAGTCATTGGAATCATCTGAAGTCACCCAGTTATGAATAAGAGAAAGGGGTGCAGCTAGGTAATAGGAGTATAGATCCGGCAAAGCCCCCCTGGATCCATGGTTGACAAAGTATTGCCAAGCGAAATCTGGGGAGGCGCGTACCCCAAAGAAATGCAGTGAGATGTGAATTAAGTTGCTTAAATATTGTTTTAGGAATCCAAATGGGGAAGTGATGGAGTGCATACAATATGTTAAGCAATATTTTCATTTTAAGTTATTTTGCCAATCAGACACAGGGGCAAACTACTCTACGCCTTAAGTTTCAGCTTGGCTTTAGTGAACAAAGGGAGCAGATTTAGAGTACAGAACTGCTTGATATCAGAGGTGATATTTTTTTATCAAGGTATCAGATGGTATTTGTCTAATGAAATGGAAGCTGTGGATCAGCCAGCACTCGTGCCCCAGGGTCAATGGGCAAAATCAGTTCACTCGTAATCCTGATAAGGTGGCAAAGTGGGAAGGAAGGCTTAAGGCTTCCTGCAGAGATGATTTTGTATTAAGCAAGAGTACCAAATCATATGCAACTTCATCCATATACAGCCCACCCTGATCCCTTCTATGCAAGTAGTCAACCTAAAGGCCATGGCCAGGGGCTCCATGACCAGAGCAAATAGGGCCAGGTATAATGGGCACCCCACCTTGAACCCCCAGGTATGGAAAACAGAGGAGAGAGTGTCGCCCGAAGTTTAATCTGGGCCAATGGTATTTCTATCCACTTTTAAAAAATGGGACAGAAGCCCATGGCCGACAACAGCTCATAGAATGCCAATGCATGGAGTTGAAGGCCTTCTCTATATCGAGACCAACCAGGACCCTAGTGCTGGACATCTCAGATGGCAATTGGAAATGGGTGAAGACCTGACATTGGTTTGTATCAGTTGAATTGCCCTGCATAAAGCCAGTTTGATCTATATTGATTACCAATGGAAGTACTTTCATCAACTTAGTAGCTAGGACCTTTGTCATAATGTTAATATCATGATTTAACATCTAAGATATTGGCCTATATGAGGCACACTTGAGAAAATCTTTAAAAGGTTTGGGGATCAGAATAATATGATCCTGATACTCCGGTAACTCCCCAACTTCCCAAAATTTGGCATACAGGCTCTGAGGTTTTGGTGCTATAATTGAGGCATATTCTGCGTACCAGTCACCAATGAAGTCATCTGGACCAGAGGATTTATTGCCTGGAAAAGAATGAATGGCAGCTTAAATTTCAAGGAGCATCAGCATCCAACAACTTGACCTCATCCTCCGTAAGAGAGGGTAAGGAAAGATTAGCCGGTTCATCATGGAGATCGGGCAGAGAGCATAACTGGGGTTGGCTGCCCTCCAGGTCAGAGATCAAGATTCTAAAAGCAGGCCTGATTTCAAGTACAATTGTTTGAAAACACCCTAGCCAGAAGACTTCAATTTTTGTCTCCAGATTCAAAAAGCTTGCTAGCTAGAAGTTTAAAATCAGACTGGGTCAGTAAGGTGTATTGTAAAGCCGGGTCTCGCCATGCTTGGGCCCACTGTGAATAAGCATCAGTCGTTGGGGAAGCTGCAAAGGCCGCTGCTCCTTCCAACTCCCCTGCCTCTAACTGCACCGTTAACCCTAAAAAAAAAAAAAAAATTCTGCTGTCCCTTTAAGGCACAAAATATAATACATTGTTTATGCCATATTAATTGTCCCTTTCTATGCTGTACAATACCTGGTTGATACTGCCTGTTCCGGTCTTCCCCTCTGTAAACTGACAACATTTAATATGGCTGCTGATCTCGGATAGCGTGGTCAGTTTACGTGCCTCTATCATCCAGCTATCTCCTCAGCATCTCTGCATCTCCTTCACTCCCCCTCCCTCTCTCCGTCAGTTCTGTAGTCTGTGTGAGAGCCGATCTCCTCCCC
This sequence comes from Lithobates clamitans, assembly GCA_037952925.1. NCBI lineage: Eukaryota > Metazoa > Chordata > Amphibia > Anura > Ranidae > Lithobates > Lithobates clamitans. The sequence goes on along the minus strand of JBBGZY010000251.1, from coordinate 10,177,759 downwards.
TCTCATGCATGTGTAATTCTATTCCCTGCAGCTGGTCCAGTGCTTGTAAAATAAAGAAACAGGTATTAATTACTTGAATCCTCTCTGTTTTAGGTCCCTGTTCAGTACACTGCATGTGTTTTCCTAAAATTATAGTGCTAAATGCCTTTTCTGCAGAGCCCTGCTGTGCTGTCATGTGAACTCCCTTGCATTCATCAGAGGAAAATCTCAGTCCCTCCCACTGTACTCATTTACTCAGGAAGGGAAGCAGAGAGAGGTCACATAACAGGACAGCAGGGCTCTGCATTTAGCATTATGATTTTAGGGGAAAAAAACACACACTGTACTTAACAGGGACTTAAAACAGCAAGGATCAAAGTAATTAATACATGTGACTTTGCAACCACTTTAACCACCTCAATACCAGGCACCTTCACACCCTTCCTGCCCAAGCCAATTTTCAGCTTTCAGCGCTGTCGCTGTTTAAATGACAATTGCGCGGTCATGCTACACTGTACACAAAGAATTTTTTATTATTTTGTTCCCACAAATAGAGCTTTCTTTTGGTGGTATTTGATCACCTCTGCATTTTTTATTTTTTGCTAAACAAATGAAAAAAGACCTAAAATTTTGAAAACAAAAGTTTTTCTTTTGTTTCTGTTTTTTTGTAAATAAGTTTTCTCCTTCACTGATGGGCACTGATGTGGTGGCACCGATGAGGTGGCACCAATGAGTGGGCACTGACGATGGGCACTGATAGGCGGCACTGGTAGGCGCACTGATGGGTGGCACTGATATGCAGCACTGATGGGCATTAATAGGCGGTACTGATGGGCACTCATGTGTGGCACTGGTGGGCACTGATAGGCGACACTGATGGGCACTGAAAGGCTGCACTGATAGGTACTTATGGGTGGCACTGATAGGCGGCACTGATAGCATTGATAGGCATCACTGATGGCACTGCCAGGCATTGGGAATGGGCTCTGATTGGCAGCTGCCCGGGCACTGATTGGCGGCTGCCTGGGCACTGATTGGCATTTCCCTGGTGGTGTAGGGTGGCATACCTGGTGGCCCAGGGTGGTGTCAATCCCTGGTGGTCCTGATGGCATCCTGGTGGTCCTGGGTGGGCATCCGAGGGGGGGCTGCGCTGATAAACAATCAGCACAGACCCCCCCGTCAGGAGAGCAGCCGATCGGCTCTCCTCTACTCGCGTCTGTCAGAGTGAGGAAAAGCCGATCAATGGCTCTTCCTGTTTACATCGTGATCAGCCGTGATTGGACACGGCTGATCACGTGGTAAAGAGCCTCCGTCAGAGGCTCTTTAACAAGATCGGTGTAGCTGTGTAACTGTCTGACACAACGCACCACTGATCGCTGCGATGCGAGAGTGGTCGTTCTGGGTGGACGTCATATGACGGCCTCCCAGAACAAGAGCCGCGCCGCCTAGCCGTCATTTGACGGCCGGAGGGCGTGAGGCGGTTAAGGAAGCTAGGCCAATGCACCAGATCAGAAGTAACTATGTGCTGGAGGTTAGAACTGTCTAAACTTTTATCAAGGATATTATCAAAGTCCCCCCCCCACTATTACAATCAGAGATATTCAGAAATGAGCTTTGTCACATAGCATATACAATAAGGACTGATCAAAGGGAGGAGGAATGTAACATTAACAAAAGCATATAAATTAGCATATATATCCAGAATCAATATGATATATTGCCCACCTGGATCCATAAGGACCCTTTCCACCTTGCACGGTAGGGATTTATTGACCAGCATATAGCAATTCCTCTTGCATTTGCGAAATATGGGGTGTGGAAAGGCCTGAGAAAAGCCAGGGTTTTATTTTCCCAATAAATGGGTCTTTTGATGGAAACAGAACATGGGATCTATGAGTAAGAAACTTGAACATTAAAAAATCTTTTAGATTTGTCATCGAGACCCCAAACATTTCACGAGATTACGTAACCAGTTCCCGCCTGGCTGTCACTGTACTATAGGCCAGACGGGACCGCTCTAGTTCTGGGTGGACCCCGAATGACATCTTTCGCAGCGGTATGATCTGCCACCTGCTGTGTCCATCTGACACAGCAGATGACAGATCAGTGTACCGGCCCACTGCCGGTACCATGTGATCGCTTTGACCAATCACAGCAGATCACATGACAATTGTACACAATAGATGGCTTCCATTCATTGTGTACCATTGTGTTTATCTTTGTGATTGGTCACAGTGATCACACGGTACAGACAGGGCCAATCACAGCACATCTGTGCCATGTTATTAGCTTTGGCCAATAACAGCTAATCATACTAGTAAACACTGAATTAATCCATTTCATTCAGTAAAAGTGGTCGTTTATAACAGTGATATTCACTGTTATAAAATAAAATCAATAAATGGTGTTGCACTCAAATGCCATGTACACACGGTCGGATTTTCCAATGGAAAAAGTGTGATCGGATTGTGTTATCGGAAATTCCAATCGTGTGTGGGCTCCATTGGACTTTTTCCGTCGGAATTTCCGACACACAAAGTTTGGGAGCAGGCTATAAAATTTTCCGACAACAAAATCCGATCAGTTAAATTCCAATTGTGTGTACACAAATCCGACGCACAAAGTGCCACGCATGCTCAGAATAAATTAAGAGACGAAAGCTATTGGCTACTGCCCCGTTTATAGTCCTGACGTACGAGTTTTACGTCGCCGCTTTCAGAACGATCGGATTTTCCGACAACTTTGTGCGACCATGTGTATGCAAGAGAAGTTTGAGCCAACATTTTTAAAAAAAAAATCCATGGATTTTGTTGTCGGAAATGCCCGATCAATGTCCGATCGTGTGTACAGGGCATAAGTGGTGGCAAACAGGTACTATAAAGTGCTGAGTACTAATTACAAGGTGCTAAGTGTTCATAATAATAAATTTCAAAAGTGGTCAAAATCATAATTGATGAACTCCAGAAAAACCACAGTATATATGCAAAATGATAATAAACAATCGAAAGTGCTGAGTGCTCAAAAATACATAGGTGATAGACTTCCAATGTACAGTAAAGGTGCAAATAATACAAAGGAATAACATCCCAATAGAACATCCGACAGTGTGTTCCAGTTCCTGCCAATATCCAGCAACTTCGCACAGCCACTGAAGAAGAATAGACTAACATTCCATAGGCCACAATCAACAACCTGATCAACTCGAAGGAGATGTGCTGCACTGCATGAGGCAAATGGTGGTCATACCAGATACCGACTGGTTTTCAAACCCCCCCCCCCCGACCCCCACCCCCCCAATACAGTAAAACTGCAAATTTTAGAGTGGTCTTTTATTGTGGCCAGCCTAAGGCAAACCTGTGCAATAATCATGCTGTCTAATAAGCATCTTGATATGCCACACCTGTGAGGTCGATGGATTATCTCGGCGAAGGAGACGTTCTCACTAACACGGATTTAGACAGATTTGTGAACAATATTTGAGAGAAATAGGCCTTTTGTGTACATAGAAAAAGTCGTAGATCTTTAAGTTTAGCTCATGATAAATAGGGGCAAACACAAAAGTGTTGCTTTCATAATTTCGCTCAGTATATATATATATATATATATATATATATATATACACGCACACACACACAGTATCTCACAAAAGTGAGTACACCCCTCACATTTTCGTAAATATTTTTTTACCGTGTATGCCGGCGAATAAGACGACCCCCCTAATTTTCCATTCTTTTTCCAGTTTTTGCCTATGCTCACCATATAAGACGACCCCCCTTCCGAGGCTTCATATTTCCTTCTTGCGGGAACCATAACGTGCTGAGCCAATCAATCAAAGCAAGCGATGTATTCTATTAATGAATACAAAGCCTGCTCGGATTGGCAGAGACTGTAACATCATCAGCCCGCGCCTCTGTGACTCTCAAAGCCAATTCGAGCAGGCTACTGTATGTAGCCTGCTCGGATTGGCAGAGGTTGTTACTCTAATCCGAGCAGGCTCTGTATTCATTAATAGAATACATCACTCGCCGGGATTGGCTCAGCGGTGTATACTGTATGTAGCCGAAGCTACATACAGTATTACCGCACATCCACCACTTGGCGGGCATCCAGCGAGCGGCATTTTGTACCCGGCGTATAAGACGACCCTCGCTTTTTGGCCGTTTTTTTAAGTGTAAAAGGTTGTCTTATACGCCATAAAATACGGTATATGTTTTCATGTGACAACACTAAAGGAATGACACTTTGCTACAATGTAAAGTAGTGAGTGTACAGCTTTTAAAACAGTATAAATTTGCTGTCCCCTCAAAATAACTCAACGCACAGCCATTAATGTCTAAACTGCTGGCAACAAAAGTGAGTACACCCCTAAGTGAACATGTCCAAATTGGGCCCAAAGTGTCAATATTTTGTATGGCCACCATTATTTTCCAGCACTGCCTTAACCCTCTTGGGCATGGCGTTCACCAGTGCTTCACAGGTTGCCACTGGAGTCCTCTTCCACTCTACCACTCCTCCATGAGGACATCACGGAGCTGTTGGATGTTAGGGACCTTGCGCTCTTCCACCTTCCATTTGAGGATTCCCCACAGATGCTCAATAGGGTTTAGGTCTGGAGACATGCTTGGCCAGTCCATCACCTTTACCCTCAGATTCTTTAGCAAGGCAGTGGTCGTCTTGAAGGTGTGTTTGGGGTCGTTATGTTGGAATACTGCCCTGTGGCCCAGTCTCCAAAGGGAGGGGATCATGCTTTGCTTCAGTATGTCACAGTACATGTTGGCATTCATGGTTCCCTCAAACTGTAGCTCCCCAGTGCCGGCAGTACTCATGCAGCCCCAGACCATGACACTCCCACCACCATGTTTGACTGTAGGCAAGACACACTTGTCTTTGTACTCACCTGGTTGCCACCCCACACACTTGACACCATCTGAACCAAATAAGTTTATCTTGGTCTCATCAGACCACAAGACATGGTTCCAGTAATCCATGTCCTTAGTCTGCTTGTCGTCAGCAAACTGTTTGCGGGCTTTCTTGTGCATCATCTTTAGAATAGGCTTTCTTCTGGAACAACAGCCATGCAGACCAATTTGATGCAGTGTGCGGTGTATGGTCTGAGCACTGACAGGCTGACCCCCCACCCCTTCAATCTCTGCAGCAATGCTGGCAGCACTTATACATCTATTTCACAAAGACAACCTCTGGTTATGACGCTGAGCACATGCACTCAATTTTTGGTCGACCATGGCGAAGCCTGTTCTGAGTGTAACCTGTCCTGTTAAACCGCTGTATGGTCTTGGCCACCATGCTGGTCTTGGAAATCTTCTTATAGCCTAGGCCATCTTTACGTAGAGCAACAATTATTTTTTTCAGATCCTCAGAGAGTTCTTTGCCATGAGGTGCCATTTTGAACTTCCAGTGAAGTGACCAGTATAAGAGAGTGACTTGTAACACTAACGAGTCACATGACACCGGGGAGGGAATATAGCTAATTGGGCCCAATTTGGACATTTTCACTTAGGGGTGTACTTTTGTTGCCAGCGATTTAGATATTAATGGCTGTGTGTTGATTTCTTTTGAGGGGAAAGCAAATTTACACTGTTATACAAGCCGTACACTCACTACTTTACATTGTAGCAAAGTGTCATTTCTTCAGTGTTGTCACATGAAAGGATATAATAAAATATTTACAAAAGTATGAGGGGTGTACTCACATTTGTGACATACTGTGTGTGTGTGTGTATATATATATATATATATATGTGGGGACAGAAAGTATACAGACCCCCTTAAATGTTTCACTCCTTGTTATATTGCAGCCATTTGCTAAAATCATTCAAGTTCATTTTTTCCTCATTAATGTACACACAGCACCCCATATTGACAGAAAAACACAGAATTGTTGATATTTTTGCAGATTTATTAAAAAAGAAAAACTGAAATATTACATGGTCCTAAGTATTCAGACCCTTTGCTCAGTATTTAGTAGAAGCACCCTTTTGATCTAATACAGCCATGAGTCTTTTTGGGAAAGATGCAACAAGTTTTTCACACCTGGATTTGGAGATCCTCTGCCATTCCTCCTTGAAGATTCTCTCCAGTTCTGTCAGGTTGGATGGTAAACGGTGGACAGCCATTTTTAGGTCTCTCCAGAGATGCTCTTTTAAGTCAGGGCTCTGGCTGGGCCATTCAAGAACAGTCACTGAGTTGTTGTGAAGCCACTCCTGCGTTATTTTAGCTGTGTGCTTAGGGTCATTGTCTTGTTGGAAGATAAACCTTCGGCCCAGCCTGAGGTCCTGAGCACTCTGGAGAAGGTTTTTGTCCAGAATGGAAGACGTTTGGGACGACCAGAACTCTTCCTAGAGCTGGCCGTCTGGCCAAACTCCCCCAAATCGGGGGAGAAGAGCCTTGATGAGAGAGGTAAAGAAGAACCCAAAGATCACTGTGGCTGAGCTCCAGAGATGCAGTTGGGAGATGGGAGAAAGTTGTAGAAAGTCAACCATCACTGCAGCCCTCCAGCAGTCGGGGCTTTATGTCAGAGTGGACCCACGGAAGCCTCTCCTCAGTGCAAGACACATGAAAGCCCGCATGGAGTTTGCTAAAAAACACCTGAAGGACTCTAAGATGGTGAGAAATAAGATTCTCTGGTCTGATGAGACCAAGATAGAACTTTTTGGCCTTAATTCTAAGCGGTATGTGTGGAGAAAACCAGGCACTGCTCATCACACATCCAATACATTCCCAACAGTGAAGCATGGTGTCACTGTACTTGGCCGCATTCATCTTTCCCTCGATTGCAACCAGTTGTCCTGTCCCTGCAGCTGAAAAACACCCCCACAGCATGATGCTGCCACCACCAGGCTTTCTTAATCAAGTCCAATCAGTATAATCAAACACAGCTGGACTCAAATGAAGGTGTAGAATCATCTCAAGGATGATCAAAAGAAATGGACAGCACCTGAGTTAAATATATGAATGTCACAGAAAAGGGTCTGAATACTTAGGACCACGTAATATTTCAGTTTTTCTTTTTTAATAAATCTGCAAAAATGTCAACAATTCTGTGTTTTTCTGTCAATATTGGGTGCTGTGTGTACATTAATGAGGAAAAAAATAGACTTAAGTGATTTTAGCAAATGGCTGCAATATAACAAAGAGTGAAAAATTTAAGGGGGTCTGAATACTTTCCGTTCCCACTGTATATATACACACACACACAGTATCAAAAATTGAAAAAATGTATTACAATTAATACATTTTTTAAAAATATACTGTCACCAGTCAGTATCTCTGATCACCACCAAACCAGTTATATTATGACACTGTACTACACCGGTGACAACATGTAAAAAAAATAAAAACATTTTCAAAAAATTTGGACAAAAATAATTACAATTTTAAAAAAACTAGCCATGACGCTTACTTAAACTGTCTACTGTCCAAAAAGGGATCATTTGGGGGATATTTGTACTGTCCTGGCATTTTTGGGCCTCAAGAAATGAGGCCGTCAATACATTAGGACTGATCGATTTACAGATATACAGTATATACACACCATAGTTTGTGGACTCTATAACTTTCCTACAGACTAAGTAATAAACACTGATTTGGGTTATTTTCACAAGGAAATGTAGCAGTATACATTTTGGCCTAAAAATTTATGAAGAACAATTATTTACTTGCAAAATTTTACGCAGAAACAAAAACAAAAAAAAAAGGTTTTATTTCTTAAAATTGCCAGTCTTTTTTTGTTTGTTTAGCAAAAAAAAAAACCCAGCGGTGATTTAATACCACCAAAAGAAAGCTCTATTTGGGTGAAAAATATGACAAAATTTTCATATGGGTACAGTGTTGCATGGCCACACAATGCGATGAAAGCTGAAAATTGACCTGGGCATGAAGGTGGTCAAAGTGCCCAGTATTGAAGTGGTTAAGGTCCACAGACAAATGGAAAAAAAAATAAGTCCTACAAACTGCACATCACTGCAAGACCCAGTACGTGGGTGTGCCACAGACTCAGCCCAGGCTCCAGCCAGGCCATGCCCCCAACGTGTTTCGCTCTGCCCCAGAGCTTTTCCCAATGACTAAGTTCTGGAGGCGGAGCAAAACACATTGGGGCGTGGCTTGGCTGGAGCCCAGGCTGAGACTGTCATACACCCATGTACAGGCCTTGCAGTGATGTGCAGCTCATAGGACTTTTTTCTTCTCATTTGACTTTTGGAGCTGGAGCAAGCTCCGTCCTTGCCTGCACTCCAAGCAGTTTGCTATAGAAGAGGACCTGACCTAAAGACAGTTAAAGAAGGGAGGAATGAATCCACCAATAAAAGACGTAGGTAGCCACCGCTAGTGGTGCCCAATACCCAGCAGTAGAGGGAGGAGAGCCATTGTGGGAGAGCCCCGCAGGGAACAACATGTGCAGGATAACCCAAAGCATTGCAAATATGAGAAACCTAGGTGAAAGAACGAAAAAAAACTAAAAAAAAACCCTACTGACAAGCATATTCCCCAACATAACATTAGCCAGTCAGTTTTATAGCCCGAAACTGTAGAAGCTTGGTCTACAACTAAAACAAAATAGTTCAGTTTAACAAGATACAATGGAGGAGTATAATTTCCACTGAATCGTCCAAACTCCATCGTAGAGTAGACCTGAGAGGATTTCCTGAAAAAATGCGACTAGATATCCAAGTGGACAAGATTGAAGCTCATGGGAGAGGACAAAGTAAAAGTAGGAGAGGGACACCATAGAGCTCCAGGAGCTGCAGGGTTTTTACAGGATATCGTTTGCAGCGGCAGAAGCAATACTGTGGTGGCCCTGGGGCTGCCGCATAAATGGTAGGAGGGATTCAGGGGTACCGGTTCAAAACATAAAAAACAGTAGGGCTGCCAAGCACTCACCGAAGAAGCTGGAGCCAAGTGTCCACTTCCTCCACAGAGAAGAAGGACTTAACCAAGCCTCATTTTGTACACAAGGCCGACTGGGATAGATAATGCTATATGCCCTCCTCCTGAATCTGCTGACGAACATCCAGGAAAAGTCTTACGTTACCTCTGTAATTCAGCAGAGAAGTCCGGGAACATGCGCACTATGGTGTTTTCATAGGACAATGTGGGATGCTTCCTCACGGAGGATCACGATCCCCGTAATTCAGAAAGTGGACCAGGAAGGGTTCCGGTGGTGTCTCGGGCACCCTGCTGACTGATGGGACTCAGTGGGCTCTCTCTGCCACATATGTGGGAGAAAGACCCATGACTCCAACAGTTCTTTAAGGAAGGACTCCACAAATTCCATCGCGTTGTCCCCTTCAGCCCCTTTTGGCAGGTCCATAACACAGCCATTATTCCGGCGGAGTTGGTTCTCTGCATAATCTGATTAAGTAAAAGAGTTTGTACCTTATACTGCAGAGAATGGAGGCGATCAGAGTTCTGAGCAGTTGTACCCTCAGTAGCGGATATGCTGGACCATCTTAGATAAGTGCCTCCAAATCTTATCAAAATCATTCCTTCTCAAATTGCATTCCTCAGTCAGCTTATCAATGCATACCAATGAGGATGTCTTGCTGTGCTCAATAACTGCTAGAATAAGTAGTGTAATCGGGGGGGAGCCAGGTCTGGGGAAGGAGTAGTTGGGGCTGAAGTGCCTGCCACCTCCATCTTAGCCAGCAGAGCATGCAGCCATTCAGCCAAGATGGCGTCAGCAGGTGAGACAGGAGCAGCAGCAGGCTTATTCCCCTGTGGCTGTGTGGAGGAGCGTTGTTTAGAAGGCATCACCTCAGGATACCGGAGTGCAGCAGCAACCTTCCCTGAGGGTCTGTAGCAGGTTCCGGCTTACCGTAAACAGAAATGAGAAGATGATAAGGAAGAATCCCCGGAGCTCCATTGTCTAGCATCTGCTCCGCTCTACATCCCGCCATGCCTCTTGTTGTGAACTTTAAGGATGAATTATTCCACAGTGACTACAGTGACAGCAGCTACTAAGGACCTGTTTTAAAGCTCATTAACTTAAAGAGGAACTGCAGTCTGATCACATAATTTGTAATAAAAACATCTTTGCCATTCTGAAGCTTCCCTCAAACCACTTTGCATATTATTTTATATGTACTGTGATTCTGTACTTTTCAAATATGCTGCAGAAATCTCCCTCCACTAAGTCTGGCTGCAAACATTTTAGCTGTGGGCAGCTGAAGCTGCTGCCTGTTCACTTCCTGGATTTACACAGACACATCTCCAGCTTTGCAGCTCTCATTGGCCCTCCTATGACTCACCCCCCCTCCCTTCCTGGCAAAATCTTACAAGAGAGAGAGAAAGAGCTGTGCATGATGTCATAAGCCTAGGCTTTTTACCAGAAAGTGGGCTGTATAAGATATTTACTGGCAGAAAAAAAAATGTTCCTTCCTGATCACAGCACTTTTTGCAATTTGGCAGTGACAATTGCGCGGTCGTGTGGCATTGCACCCAAACAAAATTGAGGTCCTTTTTTTCCCACAAATAGAGCTTTCTTTTGGTGGTATTTGATCACCTCTGTGGTTTTTATTTTTTGCGCTATAAACAAAAAAAGAGCGACAACTTTGAAAAAAACTTTTACTTTTTGCTATAGAAAAAATATCCCCCAAAAATATATAAAAAAAAACATTTTTTTCCTCAGTTTAGGCCGATATGTATTCTTCTACATATTTTTGGTAAAAAAACCCTGCAATAAGCGAATATTGATTGGTTTGCTCAAAAGTTACAGCGTCTACAAAATAGGGGATAGTTTTATGGCATTTTTATTATTCTTTTTAGTAGTAATGGCAGCGATCTGCGATTTTTATCGCGACTGCAACATTATGGTGAACATGTCGGACAATTTTGACACATTTTTGGGACCACTGGCATTTATACAGCGATTAGTGCTATAAAAATGCATTGATTAGTGTAAAAATGTCACTGGCAGGGAAGGCGTTAACACTAGGGGGCGATCAAGGGGTTAATTGTGTTCCCTAGTGTGTGTTCTAAATTAAGGGGGGAGGGGACTGTGTAGGGGATGATAACAGATGGCTGTTCATACTCTGCACACAGATCCCGGTTCTCAGTGTGCCACGAGCGATTCCGGGAGCCCGGCGGTGATCGCGACTGCCGGGCACTCTTATTGGCTCCGTGGGCGAGCAGGGGGCGCACGCTCCTAGTGGCCACAGGGCAAAGCGACGTTACATAACGTCGTTTAGCCCAGCCATGCCACTCTGCCGCAGTACAACTGGTCGTTGTACCGCGACCGGCTGGTCAGCAAGTGGTTAAGTATAGGTAAATACTTGAATGTCCATAGCCTGGCCACAGTTACTTTGATTTGACGAAAAAGTTTATTTAGGAGGTGATGCTCATACCAGTAGGGCATGTTAAATGATTGCTTTGCTCTAGGCGCACTTCTACAAAAATGGGATCTGGGGACTGTTCTGTACATCACAATTAGTGTGCTAATCCCCCCTTCTTATTTTTAAGGGGAGTTTCTGGTTGGGTTTGTTTTTTTGTATCGCCCTAGGGACAGGATTGTTCTCAGATGCTGGGACCTGTGGGGTTTTGAATAAGCCTCACATCCGTTTACCTAATTTTTTTGGTTGACTGTTACGGGATATAAGTGCCTGGCAAGTTGGGGCTGAGTGCAGGGTGGGGGGAGGGGGGTGGATATGTCTGTGCTGGAGTTTTTGTTTTTCATGGGCAAGATTTTTATACCGGCACTCAAGTTCTTTGGGGTTTATGGGGAAAGTGTATTTCATCTTTGGCTATGTTACAGAATGTCTCCCTTGTTTTCGGTGGGCTCCTGGTTCGAGGGAGGCCCTGGGATCCTCCCCTGCATTCATGGGGGGGATAGGTGCCCTGCTCTCGGGCTGTGCTGAAATCATTAGAAATGGAAGTCAATCTTATGCCCTGTACACACGGTCAGATTTTCCGATGGAAAAAGTGCGATTGGATTGTGTTGTCGGAAATTCCGATCGTGTGTGGGCTCCATCGGACTTTTTCCGTCGGAATTTCCGACACACAAAGTTTGAGAGCAGGCTATAAAATTTTCCGACAACAAAATCCGATCGGTTAAATTCCGATCGTGTGTACACAAATTCGACGCACAAAGTGCCACGCATGCTCAGAAAAAATTAAGAGACGAAAGCTATTGGCTACTGCCCCGTTTAAAGTCCCGACGTACGTGTTTTACGTCACCGCGTTCAGAACGATCAGATTTTCCGTCAACTTTGTGCGACCGCGTGTATGCAAGACAAGTTTGAGCCAACATCCGTCGGAAAAAATCCATGGATTTTGTTGTCGGAATGTCCGATCAATGTCCGATCGTGTGTACAGGGCATTAGAGTGGTGTCCTGGAATGTCAGAGGCCTCAATTCCAAATTTAAACGCTCTCTAGTCTTTAACTATATCAAGAAATATAAGCCACATTTGATTCTGCTGCAGGAGACTGAGACAGGGTGCCAGGGTTCTCTCTCAGGAGGATCCATATTGCTGGGGCTTACCATGCTAGTTTCTCCTCTTATGCCAGATGGGTTTATACCTTGGTTACTAAAGCAATGCCCATAGCTATACAGGCGATTAAATCGGATATTAAGGGAAGATATGTTATTCTGGTCGTCAAAATAATGAATAAGTGCCTGACGTTTGTGAATTTATATGTTCCTCATCCCTTCACGCTTTCTCATCTAGATGATATGTTACAAGCTACATAAGAGATATCGGAAGGCAGGATTTTCATTTTGGGGTTTTTTAATGCAGTGGAGGATCCGGCTATAGATAGACTGGGAGCATCTCCTGGGACTCCAGCCCCCTTGGCGGGATGGCTGTCTACCTATGGCTTCCGGATGTATGGCGGTTTCATCATCTGGACACCAAGGAATATTCTTGCTTCTCTGAAACTCATAAATCAATGTCCAGAATAGACACTGTCCTTTCTTAAGGGGATGGATTGGAGTTAGTGAGCAAGGTGGCATATTTGCCTAGAGTGCTGTCTGACCATTCTCCCATTATACTAGCCCATAGGTTGGGACCTAAACCTGGGATCTGACACTGGCGCATGGCAGCTAGTTGGTTACAGGAGGAATATTTGAAAATTAAATGTACTCAAGCTATTGGTACCGTTTGGGTTGAGAATGAGAAGATGGGCTCCGCCCTTCCTTCAGTGGGAGGCCTTCAAAGCCACACTAAGAGGAGTTTTTCATGATAGAAGTGAGTGGGTTTAAGGTGAAAGAGAAGGAAGCAGCGGTATCACTGGCAGAGGCAGAATATGTTAGGACCCCGACTGGGGAGGGATTGCTGGACTTGCGGGGGAAAACTAGGGAATACCGTGTCCTCCTGACTGATCAGACTACTAAACTCAGACTTGCTCAAAGGCAGCACATAGTTGAGTTTGGGGACAAATACAGTAGACTGCTGGCGTACATGACCCGACTGGAATATGTTCCTATATATATAAAAAAATGTATGTGACAGGCACGTGACAGAAGTATGCCATTCAGGAGATATTTTACATGTCTTTGCTCAATTTTACAGGGAACTGTATGTCTCGTGCACCTCTGGGGGGGGGGGGGGGGGGGGGCATTGGAGACCTACTTATCAAATATTGCTCTGCCAGTACTGACTACCGAAGACAGCACCATTCTGGAAAAAGTATTACTGTGGAGGAGGTGGCAGTGGCAATCCCCTGTTTTGCTCCCTGAAAATCTCTTGGTCTGGATGGTCTCCCTTCGGAGTGGTATGACACTTTAAGGGATAGTTTGGCACCCCGTTTGTTGAGAGTGTTTGAAGCGGCCAGGTCGGATGGTAGACTGCCACTTTCCATGAGAGGCTCTGGTGGTTCCGATCCCAAAAGGGGGGAAGGATCCTAGGCTGTGTGACTCCTACCGCCCGATCTCGCTGATGAATGTGGACACAAAGATACTGGCCAAAATTATAGCAGGGAGGTTACAGACAGTGATACTAAAGCTTGTGAATGCAGATCAGGCGGGATTTATCCCAGGTAGGTATGCTGAAATTAATATTAGGAGACCGTTTCCGAATCTTCAGGCTAGACATGACAACTCTGGGACACAGGTGGTGGCATCCTTAGACACAAAGAAGGCTTTTGAATTAGTGGAGTGGCCTTACCTGTTTCGGCTTCTGGAGTCCTTTGGGTTTGGCCCTGTATTCATCTCCTGGGTGAAACCTCTATAAACCTAACCATTAGCAAGATTACGGGTTAATGGTATTATCTCGGAACCTTTCCCTATTTTTTGGGGGACTAGACAGGGGTGCCCATTGTCTTCACTCCTGTTTGCGCTGGCCATAGAACCTCTAGCGACTAAGTTGAGGTCTAGTGATACTTTCTCTGGCCTCCGGGTTGGAGCAGCTGGAGGAACGTGTGTCCTTTTATGCAAATGACATGTTGCTGTATTTGCAGGATCCGGGTCCCTCTCTCTCAGCGGCCTGTGGGTTGATTCAGGAATTTGGGGACTTCTCTGGCTTCAGGATTAACTGGGCCAAGTCGTCTCTATTTCCCATTGATGAACATGTGGTGGCCCCTACTGATTGCCCCATTCCGCTGTCGGGATCTTTAAATATCTAGGGATTCAGATACAACTCCCCATCTCTAGGTTTTTGGAGCTGAATTTGACACCGAGTATAGGAGCTCTTCGGGAGAAGGTACAACATTGGCAGAAGCTACCACTTACAATGATGGGTAAAATACATTTATTTAAAATTATTTTTCTCCCTAAGTTTTTGTACATCCTCTTGAACTCACCTGTCTATTTGTCGAAGCAGACCTTTAGGAACATACACTCTGTGGTGGTGAGATTTTTGTGGGGATCTCCAGCCTCCAGGGTGCCCATGGCCGTATTGAAATTGCCGGTTACGATGGGAGGACTGGCCCTTCCGGATTTGCGAGCCTACTTCTTTGCAGCACAGCTGTCCTTCCTCCATTAGGGATTTTTTCCTCAGATCCCTAATGCTACTACGTTGCTGGAATCTGTGGTGGCTACTTCACAGGAGACTCTGCTGCATATGGTATTTAGGAAGGGGGTGCCGGGTAGAAGGATGGGGTCCATGATGGCTCTGCCTGAACGGATATTTCATATCTGTGCCCAACAAAAGAAAGATGCACCCCTATGGAAATCACCTAATAACCCTCTGTGGTATAACAAAACCCTCAAGGAGTTTTCTAAACTGGAGGATGGGAGAGTGTGGGCTAAATACTGCGGTGGCGCAGTTCGGTATAGGGGGAAATACAGGTACAGAATACCTCTTTGGAAAGGGTCCTGGGGGATCCTGACCCAGTCAAAAGAATTCCCAGATACTATAGGGAAGTGGGCCCAGGGGACTTCGGGTTGATAGCGAGGGCCAGATCTCATTGGGAAATGTTTATACCGGAATTGTCAGAGGAGATGTGGCAGGAGGCATTGGATACTTATCTGGGCTCTGTCATCTCTTCAACGGATAGGATGATACAGCTACGATACCTACATCAGATATATTATACACCGGTCAGACTATTCCGTATGAACAGGAGAGATTCCGCTACTTGCCATAAATGTTTGGGGGTGGATGGAATGTGCCAAGGTGGGACCATTGTGGTCTATGGTGACTGATCGGGGAAGCGGTTCTGTGGACCAGATTATTATGCACTATGCAATTATGCAATGTTTTTTTTTTGTTGTATCTGATGTTTCAAAATACCTGATACTCTGTATGTGTATATTGTCTCTGCTGAATAAAAATGATTTTAAAAAAAAAATTACGACAAATACCTCAGTTACGGAATAGGCTCAGTACTTACATGCAGATTGATAACTGGTTTTTGTTTTCCTTTTACTTATTAAATTGTATCGAACCCAAAAAAATACATTTAACATACTGCAGTTTACCAATTCATACATCTGGTACACATATTCAATTATTGCTGTATTAACACAACAATTTTAGTGCAGCGATCTCTCCCACTGTGCCTTTGTGTTCTGACAGGGGGACTCCTTCCCCCGCCAGAACACACTAATCAGTGCTCCCAGACATTGGCTGTGAGTGATGATCAGGTGCTGGTTTTCCAGCATGTCCTTTTTACAGCGAAATGGGGTCTTCCTTTCTAGCTCCTTAAACAAAACTGAGTCGGCCTTCTTCTGATGGGCTGGTGGACGACGTCATGATCTCCGCTTCAGTCAATCAGAAGCTTTGTATTCATTCAGAAAATACAAAGCTGCCTGTGAATGGCTGACTTGATTTTGTTCCGGGAGCAGGATGGGAAGTCCCCTGGGCTATATACAGTGCAGCCACTGTAACTGTTACTGAAGGAAATAGTTAATTTGGACCAGCTTGATACAAACTATTTAAAGTTCACTAAAACATGGAGCCAGGTTTTATACAAAGATTCAGCAGGAACAGAACAATAAGTAATCAGATCAGTCAAGGGCAATACATGTCACTTGCAATGCCAGCTCACTTACTAAGTACAATGCTACCTGTGCATGGGCCTCTACAGACCTACATTGCAAATAAAGCATATGGCTTGGAATAAATGCTAAGGACATTATTCCCGATTAGTTAATAGAGGCCTAGGGCCTTTGTAATTTAATTGCATTGTAGGTGAGATGACTAAGGATTTCCCTATGTAATTTATCTTCTCTTTGGTGTTTCTTTAGCTGTCTGTATGCCTGAGACCATCAAACACTTAATTAAAATCAGAGTCATAAAGAAACGAGGAAAGAATGAATTAAAGTCATATCGCTTACCAATAGCTCTGGAGACAGACAGGCTTCCATTAACTCTCCATGCCCCAAACCAGACCACACAACCTCCCAAGGCCTCTATGCGATGTTTTTCATCCTTTGGACACACAAACACAGGGTTATTAACTATCGAAATCCTTGCATAACATGTAAGAAGAATAACTATAGACCTTATAGGTCTACAATTATAGGCCAGTTTATTTTAGTATTTAGGATTTCTTTTAAAACTGAACTAGATCCTACTTTACAGACTAACATTTATGAACCCTAAAGGAATGTAACCTTCTGGCAATATTTGACAGTAATAAAGAATACAGCTGTTGCATATTTGTATGGGCCCAAGCCGTACTGGATTTTGAAGTGATGATTTTGTTCACTGCCCAGGCGTAGGCTGACATTGTAAAAATGCAAGTCCTCCCAGAAATTACCCCACCTATACGCCTAAACCGAGCCGGTCTTCCAGACTCAGTGATTTTTCCATTGGATGATGTTACATTTTTAACGTGTTTTTTTTTTTTTTATTTCTGAAAACTTCTAAATAAAGAATGAAAAAAAAAAAGATTCAAGTCATCTATTTTCCTTGGCCCTTGAGCCATTGACCCATTGACAGCCACTATATGCCTAGAACCATCTACAGTAGAATTTAAAAGAGGGAAAGAGGAAAAAACTCTATACACAGATAATGTGGTGTCGTTTCTGGGTGATACATGTGCTTCCCTTGAGAGCCTAATAAGCCTAGTAGGGAGATTTGGGACCTTTTCAGGCTTTATATTATTTGGAACACATCCACTCTTACCTCTTGATCCAATATCTAGGTAAATCCCAAGCTCTGCCACCCAAATGTAACTAGTGGATTCCTTTAATAGAGAAGGGTAGTATGGACTGGCGGCAGTGTCAGAAAAATGGCACCAACATCCCTGAGAGTATGATAGTGGATTCCTTTGTTTACCTGTGTATAACTATACACCTGTGTATATCTATGTATGTCTCCCTTTATAACCTTCCCTTGATCACCAAATTTAAAAGCAAAAATCTGCAAATTGGTGTAAACTACTGCTGACAGTTGTGGGATGTGTCAATCTTCTCAAAATTATTTGGGCCCCTCAATTTTTAAATGAACTACATAATGCTGCTCTTTGGATTCCGTTATAAATGTTTTAAAAATACATTTCCACTATTTGACACGATTGGAAAAAACTAAGCCTCATTGTAAACACTACAAAATCACGAAGATTTACTTTTTAGCAGTTACAACAATTACACAGCTTGTCCGAGTGACCGTTTTTCCTAATGTCCACTTGATAGTTTTAAAGCTGGCAGATTTAGAGCCCAGAGTTAAAGTGGTTCTAAAGGCAGAAGGTTTTTTATATTAAATTTTTTTTTTTTTTTTTGTTGATTGTGGATGTCAGTCACTTGCAACATAGTTAAAGTGTCAGTATAGTTTTGAATAACATATTGCCAGAAGATACTATTGTATCAGCTTTAAAGGAAGCAACTTGACTGTCTTTTAAATCAACAATTTGGGTGAATATCGCCATAATAAAATGTGTTACTAAACTTTTTATATAAGTGTGTAGAGTGCCCTTTCTGACCAGAAGTAGCTGTCTATCCTATCCCTGGGAGGCCTATCTCATAGACCACCCTAGGGATAGAATCTTCATTATATATATTTTTATATTAAAGCATTCTATGCATTAAGATAAAAAAACTTCTGTGTGCAGCAGCCCCCCTCAGCCCCCCTAATACTTACCTAAGCCCCATCTCGATCCAGCAATGTGTACGAGTGCCTCGACCCTCCGGGACTCTCCCTTCTGATTGGCTGAAAAACAGCAGCAGCACCTTTGGCTCCCACTGTTGTCAAAGTCAGTTAACCAATGAAAAGAGAGAGCAGACATGGGGCCGAACCGTGGCTCCATATCTGAATGGACACACAGAGCTGCGGCTCGGCTGCCCCCATAGCAAGCTGCTTGCTGTGGGGGCACTCGAGAGGAGGGAGAGGCCAGGAGCGCCTGTAAGGGAGTTGAGAAGAGGAGGATCAGGGCCACTCTGTGCAAAATCACTGCACAGAGCAGGTATGTATAACATGTTTGTTATTTTTAAAGAAAAAAAGAAAAAACGAGACTTTAGTATTACTTAAAAAAAACCTTACCTGGGGTTTAGTAATTAACCATGTTTATTCATAAATTTAATTATTCTGAGGTTTTCAAACTGGAAGGTTTTGATGCTTGGGCTGCACACGGTCTTATTTATATTGCATAACTGAATAATAGACAAGTCCTTAAAGATTTTCAGTCATTAAAAAGGCAGTTTAGATTTTCTAATAGATTTTTATCAATTTCTGCAAATGTGGCATGCCATCTCAGAGCAGTTTAGGTCTAGTGTATAGTCTGTGACGGTTCCCTCACCAATTGCTTGACTTGCCTATCTTGGATGATGAATAGTCTGATATTATAAATAATGTGCTACAGGTATTGCCATGAACTACACAGAAAAAATTGTTTATTATCCATAAAACCTATCATGCTCCTCAAAAACATTTGAGACGGCATAAAAGAGATTTGCCCTTGTGTGCTAGATGCACATTAGACACAGGTACGATGATCCACATACTCTTGAAATGCCCCAAGCTTTTTCAATATTGGATATTAATCTTAGATACCATCACCACCATTTTTTCAATTAATCTACAACCTGATCCGAAGTTATGTGTGTTGGGGTGGTTGGATGAGGAGCAACACACTCCATGTGTGCATTTTGCGGTTACCCACTTATTATTATTAAAAATGCAAATGCTTATCATGCACAAAAATATTTTCACCTGGTGATCCAGCCAACATGCTTCCTGTCCTGGCTTACAGTACTCTATAGAGAAGCAGCATGGATACCTCCCCCCTCAATAACATAGGGGGCAGATGTTCACCAAGGTGAAATAAGCAGGGCTCATAACACTGGAGAGAGCTCACTGGATTTCTGGCAGGATCAACAGGTACCTTTTTTGTTTTGCCATTATGAAACAGGTATAACAAGACACTTTCAATATATAAAAGATCAAAAGGGAGAAATTAAGAGGGGTTTACTGTTGGGGGTTAGATACACTTTAAAGCTAGATTTTTCAACAATCTGAATTCTTAGTCTTTAGGTAATTATTACTCCTAAGCACGCATATCAGGGTCAAATTAAAGAAATCCATAATTATTTTTTTTATGTGTCCTGTATTAGACCCACTCAGAAGCTAGGAGACATCGTATGAGGTCATGCATTTGAAAGGGCAGAAACTAAAATTCAGATGGCCTCCAACCACTCAAAAGGAAGGTGTTCTGTAGTCATACAGAATGACAGCACTGCTCTTCCACAGATACAGTACAGTGAGTAAGCATAGTCATTCTAGGACAGAAAGTGTATTACTGGCAGGATCTTCTTTGCTGAAACATTTTAAAGTGCTATAGGTAAACTGGACCATAAACCTGTGATAAATGTCATCACTCCAATAAGTTATAAACAGTATATTTAATCTGAAGGAAGTGTCATGTTTGTCGGTAAATGCTTTGCTAGCAAATTATAGAAAGATTTACATCAGGGGTTTATCAGCTACTTCCCCAAGCACAGGACTAGCAAACACGTGGAAGCACCTGACCCTAGTGATGAAAGGCATTTTATTTCACACATTTGATTTGTTCATGTAGTGAATATGATATGAGAAACTGAACTGTGAGGACATTACCTCTCTGTCTGGTTTATGTGGCTTCATAAGTTCCACTGCTTGTCCCCTCCGTACCAACATTACTTGGGAGTCTCCCAGCCAAGCCACGTGCAACATGTTGCCACGAATAAAGGTCACCACACCTGTTGTACCACAACGGAGATTCTAGATAAGAAAAATATATACAAATGGCAATTATTAGGCAGTTACACTACAGACTCTGAAGACGAGGCAAGGACATGAGTAATTACTTCAATATATCTCTAGTGTGTAAGGGAAATAAATATTACAAAAGAATATTTAAAAAAAATGTTATATATGAAAATGTCCACTTCGGTGAAAACTTATTTTTTTCAACAAAAGATTTTTAAATGTGAGGTACCTGTAGATTAAAAATGCAGTGAAGCATGTCTTAAAGAGGATCTACAGTCTAAAAGTAAGTGTGAACAGTTCTATGACAACAAGGCTAAATGCATGACATTGCTTAGAAAACACTCACAAAGTGAAAACAAATATCCAGCATTTCCTGGTAGCCCAGTGACTTCCAGATGTTTGCAACAGAATTGCAGCCATGCTATCTATAATCTGTCCAGCACATCCATGACTATTAAAGTGTATGTACAGCCAAAACATGTTTTATACTTTTAGATGGAGTAGTGAAGGATTAGAACCTCTGGCAGGTTTTCATTGCTTTGTGTCCCTGGTGGGGAGATTCACGGCTGTAGAACAAGAAGTGAAGAATCGTCCAATGGATGTTTTTCCTCTCTCTGGTGACAACTAAGAGGGAAATTTCCTGACTTTGTAACTTTGTAGACATTTCTTATCATTTTCTGTTGCTTTTCTGGGATAGTACATAAGGGGAATTCTCCCCAACAGGACATAAACAGCAAAAAATAAACTGACAGCGGTTTGAACTCTATTCAATGCTGATATTGAAAGGACACGGTTACTGCGATTACAAAAATATGCCAGCATACTCCCAAAATTGGTCAAATCAGGCTCAGTTTTGGATGAGGAAGGAAACAATTACTGATTTTTCCCAAGCAGCAAATGCATGTAGGTGTCATATAAAAAAAAAAAAAATTGGACACTTTTCTCCCTTGAACAACTTCTTTGAATACAGTTAGTGTGGCACAAATCTTATCATCTTTAAGTATAGTGACAGCTTGATGCTGTTTTGTTTCAGCCCAATGTCACCTTGAGCTTGCTGTCACTGTGATAGACATTGCTGTGTCACGCGCACATCTGCTCCAATCTGAGAGCATATTGCTCGTGCATGGAATAATTTACCATCCATTTCCCCGCCTCATTCTATCTGCTTCATTCTCTCTCCTGCCAGTTATATTGCTTCATGCACAGCACTTGAAAGCAAGAAATCATAAAGCCATTTAGTTCTAGTCAAGTATATGCATTTCTTCTGAACCCACATATTGTATACCTGTGCCTAGATGAAAAATGAGTTGGCATTTACCAGGAGTACCTTTTCTAAATCAATTTCCCCCACTAAGCCATGAAATATGGGTCAGCTGGGAAAGAATAAAGAAGATTGTGTAATGCTGCAAAGTGCCCATTATGGCGATAATAGCTATACTCTACTCTAAGCTACCCATAGTATGTTTTACAAGGATAAAATAAACTGTTTGGACGATTTCATAAATAAGTTCAATGATGCGCAGGGTAGATGATAATTAACATTCACTGTCCCAACTTGCAAGTATGGAAAAAAAACAAATATTTTTTTAAAGGCAAGCAAATATGAGGACCTGTGGAGGTTAGGCAGGTGAATCTATATTACAGCTTAACACAGGGCAACTAGCTTAATACACAGAATAAATGCATTTAAAGGAGATGCTTTAACTGTTATAGAGAGTTCGGATTCCCATTTCTAAGATTACTTAAAGCTGAATTTCACTCTCTCAAATCAACATTGACTATTTTTAATCTTTATGCTACCAGCCTTAGTAAATGAATAGAAAAGTATATCATATTTGCTTGTTTTAAACTTTTGTTCTTACATTACATCAGTTACTTCCTGGTTTCCATGCGTAGGGAAATTATGTCATACATCCCAGGAGTCTTCATTAGGGGGGGGGGGGCTTTCTCAGCTAGCATGCCCTCTCCTGCAGCCCTGAACTAAGGGCAGGTGGATTCTAGGAATTAAATGCTACATGAATCATCTACCCTAACTCAAGATGGCCACGGGCAGAAATGGTAAGGGGTGTTTTTCAAAGTGATTTCTCAGCAAAACAAAAGCATAGAGAAATTGATGATTGGGGGATTTGCTTTGAATATTAAAAATGAAATAAATACAATTTTTGGTGCTCAGATGAAATGTAGTTACAATTAAATTAATTAAACTAATTAATTTAATTAATTTAAGAATAAGAATTTAAGATAACATCCTTGCCAGTGCTGGAGACCTGATTTTTCGCTGCTGCAACTAAATGACACCTACAAGTCTTGTCCAATCCCCAGCCTGTGACCGGACAGTAAAATAAGAAGTGGCAGACCTGCAGACTTGCATGTTATTCTGCTTTGCCCACTCAGCAAGCTCCTTGCCCTGCAATACAATGGAATCCTTGTGCCAATCCACCCAGGTACTTACACCGCTGGCATTAAAAAAATGTATATAAGGCTGCATTAATGAGCAGAGCTGCAATAATATGTGTACTTTACAGCTGCCTGAATTTCAGCTTAAAGTGATTGTAAATGATCACCTTGTAAAACAGCCCATTCTGTTTAAAACTGAAACAAAAGGCAAAACATTTCTATATAGATATATATAAAAAAACAATATAAGTACCTTTTTTTTCCCCCCTCTATATAAGTGATCACATTCCCTCTGTTCTCAGCTGCATTAAAGCTGGGGGGAGGAGAAGCAACAGTACACTGAGCCTCCTAGCGATTGGCTGTGCAAGGGGGGGGTGTGTTAGGACCAGTCTGATCATTTGAGGAGAGCAGGCTGAGTTTCCTAGGAAAGCAATGGGACTAGCAGAATCACCGGGGATTTCAGACAAAGGAAACAATACAAATAGAACAGGATCATATGAAATGCTGGGGTTACAAACACTTTGAAGCTCATAAAGCTCTTATTTCTTTTAAGAGAGCTGGCAAAACCTAACCCTTTAACATTACTGCTCATTGCACAGTGTTACTAACCAAGATAAAAAAAAAAAAAAACAATTCTTGTACTCAGCTACTCTGTAAAGTTTGAAAACCACTGTTGGCCTTTAACCACTTCATTAAGGGGCACTTAGACACCCTCCTGCTCAGACCAATTTTCAGCTTTCAGTGCTGTCGCAGTTTGAATGACAATTCAGCGGTCATGCTACACTGTACCCAAACTAAATTTTTATAATTTTGTTCCTACAAATTGAGCTTTCTTTTGGTGGTATTTGATCACCTCTGCGTTTTTTTTTTTTTGCTAAACAAATAAAAAAAGACCGAAAATGTTGAAAAAAATAAAAGTTTGTAAATAAGTAAGTTTTCTCTTTCACTGATGGGCACTGATAAGGCGGCACTGACAGGCACTGTTACGGCGGCACCGATGAGGTGGCACCAATGAGCGGGCACTGACGATGGGCACTGGTAGGCGGCACTGATGGGTGGCACTGATATGCAGCACTGATGAGCATTGATAGGGGGCACTGATGGGCACTCATGGAAGGCACTGGTTGGCACTGATGGGCGGCACTGCTGGGCACTGATAGGCGGCACTGATGGGCACTGATACGTGGCACTGATGGGCACTTATACGCAGCACTGATATGCAGCACTGATAGGCATCACTGGTGGCACTGGCAGTGGTAGGCATTGGAGTGGGCACTGATTGGCAGCTGCCTGGGCACATATTGGTATTTCCCTGGGGGTCTAGGGGGCATACCTGGTGGTCCAGTGTGGTGGCCATCCTGGTGGTCCTGGGCAGCTTCCCTGGTGGTCCTGGGTAGGATCCAAGGGGGGGCTGTGCTGATAAACAATCAGCACAGACCCCCCCTGTCAGGAGAGCAGCCGATCGGCTCTCCTCTATTTGCGTCTGTCAGATGCGAGTGAGGAAAAGCCGATCACCAGCTCTTCCTATTTACATCGTGATCAGCCGTGATTGGACACGGCTGATCGCGTGGTAAAGAGCCTCCGTCAGAGACTCTTTACCTAGATCGGTGTTGCAGGGTGTCAGACTGACACCCCACAACAACGATCGCCGCGATGCGCACCCCCCCCCCAGGGCGCGCATCGGCTCGATATCCTGATCACGTCATATGAAGTCCGGTCAGGAAAATCAAACCACTTTGCCGCCGTCATTTTGTAATAGGGCGGGCGGCAAGTGGTTAAAACACTTATAGACAACACACAGCTTTATAGAATATCTTGCAAGTAGAAAATATGCCACTTGAATCCATCTTAAAACAGATGCAGCAAGTCAGATATGAGACCTTGCCTCATTTACTGTCTGGAGTACATCCAGCATTATCCAGTACTTTGCTCCCCAGTTCTACTGTTCCTTGCCTGTCTCTCATTCATTGGACTTCAGTTATTTCAATTATGGAAGCTCAACATCACATGTGGACATTACCTAGAGTTATCTGCATGCAAATGCAGTCTGCCTTGGAATGCCCACTCCTTCCGATTCACATCTATTCATCAGGGGATCTTGATATTTGTATGACTCCTCATAAGAGCCAACCCACTACTTGTACCAGGGCTGAGGGCTCTAGAGAGAAGTACGAACTCCTTTAATGTTTTTAGAGAGCTATGTAGAGCATGCTACCCACCCCTCCCACGAGCCATAATCTGCCTTCATTGCAAAGAGCAGCCCAGAGACCCAGTGATGACATAATTGGGTCTCAAATAAGGTATATGATAAAAAGAGAAAGGTTTAATTTGACATTTTCATTTTGTTGATGAGGGAGGGAATAAGTGAAACATAAGTAGACTAAACTTTAGGTTTAAATATTTTATTTGGTTTTACCCTGGACACAAACAACTGTGCAAACAGCAAAAAATATGCAGTAAAATGCAGTGACTGCCTACCAGATAACAAATGGGTAACAAAATATGCCTACACATTTAAGCAGCATCATACACATCCAGCCCAACTTCTCTGTTGCTCCACAGATTCCACACATACAAAACTCTACTTTGAGCCCAGCCAGGACTGACATAATTTACAAACTTTTGACCGACAAGTCCTGCTAGCAAACATCAAATTATATTTTAAGTATAGTATTATTCACCCTTATAAAGGCTAGATACAATTGGGCTTGTGGGTCTTTCCAGGGAAACTAATACACCACATTCTAGAATAAGAACATAGAATAATACTGCATATCCACTTAGCATGCTTAGTAGGCAGACACCTCGCATGATGAATGCAGCAACATTGAGGTTGGTTTATACACGGTTCCAGGGCATAACCAAAACATCTAGAGGAGGTTTAGAGGCACAGAACCACAATGGGAACAGCCAATATTGTCATGTAATAGTCAGTCTGGGGCACAGTAAACAAAATGGGGGGGGGGAGAGAGGGGTAGTGTTAAGAAAAAAAAGTGGATTCTATCTCCACTTGTGTTGCTGCCCATAGCAACCGGTTAGATATATATATACACAGTATGTCACAAAAGTGAGTACACCCCTCACATTTTTGTAAATATATTCTAACTTTTCATGTGACAACACTGAAGAAATAACACTTTGCTACAATGTAAAGTAGTGAGTGTACAGCTTCTATAACAGTGTAAATTTGCTGTTCACTCAAAATAACTCGGGAGAGAAAGCACAAAAAAGGGCCACACTAAGTGCAGTATTAGACACAATTTATTTGGGCACATGATGTATTGTATTTACAAACGTATGTGACAGGTAGGCATATCACAAAAGTGAGCTGTCCAGGGGGAATCCATCAGGGAGTCCATCAGGGTGTGGATGCCGGCGTTTCCTGGTCCTCAAAAGCACGGGATGCCGGTGGATGAGTTAGTCAGTAGCAGGCGACGCGTTTGTGGAGCCTGTGCTCCTTGTTCAGCTATTCCCCCTGGACAGCTCACTTTGGTGATATGCCTACCTGTCACATACTTTTGTGAGTACAATACATCCTGTGCCCAAATAAATTGTGTCTATTACTGCACTTAGAGTGGCGCTTTTTTTGCAGAGTTCTGCTTCTAATACTTCACTGAAGCTGCCTTCAAGTGCTTTTTTACAGACTTTATGGACTGTATTCATTCACAATATCACAAAAACGTTTTTTTTTTTCCTTTCTATAATAAAGTGTGTAACTAGCCAGGTGGATCTCCTCCTAAGTTGATGCAAAGCGCCAACTTTTTCCTATTTGCCGCAAAATAACTCAACACACAGCCATTAATGTCTAAACCGCTGGCAACAAAAGTGAGTACACCCCTAAGTGAAAATGTCCAAATTGGGCACAATTAGCCATTTTGCCTCCCCGATGTCATGTGACTCGTTAGTGTTACAAGGTCTCAGGTGTGAATAGGTAGCAGGTGTGTTAAATTTGGTGTTATCGCTCTTACTCTCTCATACTGGTCACTGGAAGTTCAACATGGCACCTCATGGCAAAGAACTCTCTGAGGATCTGAATAAAAGAAGTGTTGCCAGTCCATCACCTTTACCCTCAGATTTTTTAGTAAGGCAGTGGTCGTCTTGGAGGTGTGTTTTGGGGTCGTTATTATGTTGGAATACTGCCCTGCGGCCCAGTCTCCGAAGGGAGGGGATCATGCTTTGCTTCGGTATGTCCAAGTACATGTTGGCATTCATGGTTCCCTCAATGAACTGTAGCTCCCCAGTGCCAGCAGCACTCATGCAGCCCCAGAACATGACACTCCCACCAGCATGCTTGACCGTAGGCAAGACACACTTGTCCTTGTACTCCTCACCTGGTTCCCGCCACACACACTTGAGACCATCTGAACCAAATAAGCTTATATTAGTCTCATTAGACCACGGGGCATGGTTCCAGTAATCCATGTCCTTAGTCTGCTTGTCTTCAGCAAACTGTTTGCAGGCCTTCTTGTGCATCTTTAGATGAGGCTTCCTTCAGGGACAACAGCCATGCAGACCAATTTGATGCTGCGTGCGGCGTATGGTCTGAGCACTGACAGGCTGACCACCCCACCACTTCAACCTCTGCAGCAATGCTGGCAGCACTCATATGTCTATTTCCCAAAGACAACTTCTGGATTTGACGATGAGCACATGCACTCAACTTCTTTGGTCGACCATGGCGAGGCCTGTTCTGAGTGGAACCTGTCCTGTTAAACCGTCTTGGCCACCGCGCTGCAGCGCAGTTTCAGGCAATCTTCTTATAGCCTAGGCCAGTGATGGCGAACCTTGGCACCCCAGATGTTTTGGAACTACGTTTCCCATGATGCTTATGCACTCTGCAGTGTTGTGGAGCATCATGGGAAATGTAGTTCCAAAACATCTGGGGTGCCAAGGTTCGCCATCACTGGCCTAGGCCATCTTTATGTAGAGCAACAATTCTTTTTTTCATATCCTCAGAGAGTTCTTTGCCATGAGGTGCCATGTTGAACTTCCAGTGACGAGTATGAGAGAGTGAGAGTGATAACACCAAATTTAACACACCTGTTCCCCATTCACACCTCAGACCTTGTAACACTAACGAGTCAAATGACACCGGGGAGGGAAAATGGCTAATTGGGCCCAATTTGAACATTTTCACTTAGGGGTGTACTCACTTTTGTTTCCAGCGGTTTAGACATGAATGGCTGTGTGTTGAGTTATTTTGAGGGGACAGCAAATTTATACTGTTATACAAGATGTACACTCACTACTTTACATTGTAGCAAAGTGTCATTTCTTTAGTGTTGTCACATAAAAAGACATAATAAAAATATTTACATATACAGTGGGGACGGAAAGTATTCAGACCCCCTTAAATTTTTCACTCTTTGTTATAGTGCAGCCATTTGCTGAAATCATTTAAGTTCATTTCTTTTCCTCATTAATGTACACACAGCACCCCATATTGACAGAAAAACACAGAATTGTTGACATTTTTGCAGATTTATTAAAAAAGAAAAACTGAAATATCACATGGTCCTAAGTATTCAGACCCTTTGTTGTGACACTCATATATTTAACTCAGATGCTGTCCCCATTTCTTCTGATCATCCTTGAGCTGGTTCTACACCTTCATTTGAGTCCAGCTGTGTTTGATTATACTGATTGGACTTGATTAGGAAAGCCACACACCTGTCTATATAAGACCTTACAGCTCACAGTGCATGTCAGAGCAAATGAGAATCATGAGGTCAAAGGAACTGCCTGAAGAGCTCAGAGACAGAATTGTGGCAAGGCACAGATCTGGCCAAGGTTACAAAAAAATTCCGGCTGCACTTAACCACTTGCCGACCGCCTCACGCAGATATACTGCGGCAGAATGGCACGGGCAGGCAAAATCACGTACCTGGTATGTGATTGCCTTCCCGCGGGCGGGGGGGCCGATCGGACCCTCCCCCCATGCCCCAGGCGGTTGGCTTTGGTCTGGGAGCGATGAGAGGAGAGGGGGAGACCATCCATTCATGGCCCCCCCCTCGCGATCGTTCCCAGCCAATCAGAATCATTCCTCTGCTGCTGTATGCTAAACAGCAGCAAAGGAAATGATGTCATTTCTCCTCGGCTCGGTATTTTCCGTTCCGGCGCCGAGGAGAGAAGACTTCACTGTGAGTGCACAACACTACACACACAGTAGAACATGCCAGGCACACTTTACACCCACCATCACCCCCCCAATCACCCCCCCCCCCCCGTCACACTGACACCAAGCATTTTTTTTTTCTCTGATCACTGCATGGTGTCAGTTTGTGACAGTTAGTGTGGTGGGGCAGTTAGTGTTAGCCCCCTGTAGGTCTAGGGTACCCCCCCTAACCCCCCCTAATAAAGTTTTAACCCCTTGATCACCCCCCGTCGCCAAGCGATCATTTTTCTGATCGCTGTATTAGTGTCACTGGTGTTGCTAGTTAGGGAGGTAAATATTTAGGTTCGCCGTCAGCGTTTTATAGCGACAGGGACCCCCATATACTATCTAATAAATGTTTTAATCCCTTGATTGCCCCCTAGTTAACCCTTTCACCACTGATCACCGTATAACTGTTACGGGTGACGCTTGTTAGTTCGTTTATTTTTTATAGTGTCAGGGCACCCGCCGTTTATTACCGAATAAAGGTTTAGCCCCCTGATCGCCCGGCGGTAATATGCGTCGCCCAAGGCAGCGTCAGATTAGCGCCAGTACCGCTAACACCCACGCACGCAGCATACGCCTCCCTTAGTGGTATAGTATCTGAACGGATCAATATCTGATCCGATCAGATCTATACTAGCGTCCCCAGCAGTTTAGGGTTCCCAAAAACGCAGTGTTAGCGGAATCAGCCCAGATACCTGCTAGCACCTGCGTTTTGCCCCTCCGCCCGACCCAGCCCACTCAAGTGCAGTATCGATCGATCACTGTCACTTACAAAACACTAAACGCATAACTGCAGCATTCACAGAGTCAGGCCTGATCCCTGCGATCGCTAACAGTTTTTTTGGTGAACTGGCAAGCACCAGCCCCAGGTAGCGTCAGGTTAGCGCCAGCACCGCTAACACCCACGCACGCACCGTACACCTCCCTTAGTGGTATAGTATCTGAACGGATCAATATCTGATCCGATCAGATCTATACTAGCGTCCCCAGCAGTTTAGGGTTCCCAAAATCGCAGTGTTAGTGGGAGCAGCCCAGATACCTGCTAGCACCTGCGTTTTGCCCCTCTGCCCAGCCCAGCCCACCCAAGTGCAGTATCGATCGATCACTGACACTTACAAAACACTAAACGCATAACTGCAGCGTTCGCAGAATCAGGCCTGATCCCTGCGATCGCTAACAGTTTTTTTGTTAGCGTTTTGGTGAACTGGCAAGCACCAGCCCCAAGCAGCGTCAGGTTTGCGCCAGTACCGCTAACACCCACGCACGCACCGTACACCTCCCTTAGTAGTATAGTATCTGAACGGATCAATATCTGATCCGATCAGATCTATACTAGCGTCCCCAGCAGTTTAGGGTTCCCAAAAACGCAGTGTTAGCGGGATCAGCCCAGATACCTGCTAGCACCTGCGTTTTGCCCCTCCGCCCGGCCAAACAGCCCAGCCCACCCAAGTGCAGTATCGATTGATCACTGTCACTTACAAAACACTAAACGCATAACTGCAGCGTTCGCAGAGTCAGGCCTGATCCCTGCGATAGCTAACAGTTTTATTGGTAACGTTTTGCTGAACTGGCAAGCACCAGTGGCCTAATACACCCCAGTCGTAGTCAAACCAGCACTGCAGTAACACTTGGTGACGTAGCGAGTCCGATAAGTGCAGTTCAAGATGGTGAGATGGCAAGCACAAGTAGTGTCCTGCTGCCACCAAGAAGAAGACAAACAGGCCCGTCGTGCCCATAATGCCCTTCCTGCTGCATTCGCCAATCCTAATAATTGGGAACCCACCACTTCTGCAGCGCCCGTACTTCCCCCATTCACATCCCCAATCAAATGCAGTTGGCTGCATGATAGGCATTTTTATGTCCTCCCGAGTACCCCTACCTAACGAACCCCCCCCAAAAAAGATGTTGTGTCTGCAGCAAACGCGGATATAGGCGTGACACCTGCTATTATTGTTCCTCCTGTCCTGACAATCCTGGTCTTTGCATTGGTGAATGTTTTGAACGCTACCATTCACTAGTTGTGTATTAGCGTAGGGTACAGCACTGCACAGACTAGGCACACTTTCACAGGGTCTCCCAAGATGCCATCGCATTTTGAGAGACCCGAACCTGGAACCGGTTACAGTTATAAAAGTTACAGTTACAAAAAAAAGTGTAGAAAAAAAAAAAAACAAACACAAAAAAATATATAAAATAAAAAAAATAGTCGTTGTTTCATTGTTCTCTCTCTCTCTATTCTCTCTCTATTGTTCTGCTCTTTTTTACTGTATTCTATTCTGCAATGTTTTATTGTTATTATGTTTTATCATGTTTGCTTTTCAGGTATGCGATTTTTTATACTTTACCGTTTACTGTGTTTTATTGTTAACCTTTTTTTGTCAGAAAGGGCTTTGTCTTCAAGTGGTTAGAAGAGTGGGTGATGTGTGACATAAGCTTCTAAATGTTGTGCATAAAATGCCAGGACAGTTCAAACCCCCCCCAAATGACCCCATTTTGTAAAGTAGACACCCCAAGCTATTTGCTGAGAGGCATGTCGAGTCCATGGAATATTTTATATTGTGACACAAGTTGCGGGAAAAAGACAATTTTTTTTTTTTTTTTGCACAAAGTTCTCTCTCTCTCTATTCTCTCTCTATTGTTCTGCTCTTTTTTACTGTATTCTATTCTGCAATGTTTTATTGTTATTATGTTTTATCATGTTTGCTTTTCAGGTATGCAATTTTTTATACTTTACCATTTACTGTGTTTTATTGTTAACCATTTTTTTGTCAGAAAGGGCTTTGACTTCAAGTGGTTAGAAGAGTGGGTGATGTGTGACATAAGCTTCTAAATGTTGTGCATAAAATGCCAAGACAGTTCAAAACCCCACCAAATGACCCCATTTTGTAAAGTAGACACCCCAAGCTATTTGCTGAGAGGCATGTCGAGTCCATGGAATATTTTATATTGTGACACAAGTTGCGGGAAAAAGACAATTTTTTTTTTTTTTGTTGCACAAAGTTGTCACTAAATGATATATTGCTCAAACATGCCATGGGAATATGTGAAATTACACCCCAAAATACATTCTGTTGCTTCTCCTGAGTACGGGGATACCACATGTGTGAGACTTTTTGGGAGCCTAGCCGCGTACGGACCCCGAAAACCAAGCACCGCCTCCAGGCTTTCTAAGGGCGTAAATTTTTGATTTCACCCTTCACTGCCTATCACAGTTTCGGAGGTCATGGAATGCCCAGGTGGCACAACCCCCCCCCCAAATGACCTTATTTTGGAAAGTAGAAACCCCAAGCTATTTGCTGAGAGGTATAGTGAGTATTTTGCAGACCTCACTTTTTGTCACAAAGTTTTGAAAATTGAAAAAAGAAAAAAAAATGTTTTTTCTTGTCTGTCTTCATTTTCAAAAACAAATGAGAGCTGCAAAATACTCACCATGCCTCTTAGCAAATAGCTTGGGGTGTCTACTTTCCAAAATGGGGTCATTTGGGGGGGGGGGTTGTGCCACCTGGGCATTCCATTGCCTTAGAAACTGTGAAGAGTGAAATCAAAAATTTACACCCTTAGAAATCCTGAAGGTGGTGATTGGTTTTTGGGGCCCCGTACGCGGTTAGGCTCCCAAAAAGTCCCACACATGAGGTATCCCCATACTCAGGAGAAGCAGCTAAATGTATTTTGGGGTGCAATTCCACATATGCCCATGGCCTGTGTGAGCAATATATCATTTAGTGACAACTTTGTGCAAAAAAAAAAAAAAAAAAGTGTCACTTTCCCGCAACTTGTGTCAAAATATAAAATATTCCATGGACTCAACATGCCTCTCAGCAAAAAGCTTGGGGTGTCTACTTTCCAAAATGGGGTAATTTGGGGGGGGGGGGTTGTGCCTTTTGGGCATTTTATGGCCTTCAAAACTGTGATAGGTAGTGAGGAGTGAAATCAAAAATTTACGCCCTTAGAAATCCTGAAGGCGGTGATTGGTTTTCGGGGCCCCGTACGCGGCTAGGCTCCCAAAAAGTCCCACACATGTGGTATCCCCGTACTCAGGAGAAGCAGCCGAATGTATTTTAGGATGCAATTCCACATATGTCCATGGCCTGTGTGAGCAATATATCATTTAGTGACAACTTTTTGTAATTTTTTTTGTCATTATTCAATCACTTGGGACAAAAAAAATTAATATTCAATGGGCTCAACATGCCTCTTAGCAATTTCCTTGGGGTGTCTACTTTCCAAAATGGGGTCATTTGGGGGGGGGGTTGTACTGTCCTGCCATTTTAGCACCTCAAGAAATGGCATAGGCAGTCATAAACTAAAAGCTGTGTAAATTCCAGAAAATGTACCCTAGTTTGTAGACACTATAACTTTTGCGCAAACCAGTAAATATACCCTTATTGACATTTTTTTTACCAAAGACATGTGGCCGAATACATTTTGGCCTAAATGTATGACTAAAAACTGGATTTTTTTTATAACAAACAGTAGAAAATGTCATTTTTTTTTTAAAATTTTCGGTCTTTTTCCGTTTATAGTTCAAAAAATAAAAACCGCAGAGGAGATCAAATAACATCGAAAGAAAGCTCTATTTGTGGGAAGAAAAGGATGCAGTTAAAGCGACGCAGTGCCAAATTGTAAAAAGTGCTCTGGTCAGGAAGGGGGTAAATCCTTCCGGGGCTGAAGTGGTTAAGGTTCCTAAGAGCACAGTGGCCTCCATAATCCTTAAATGGAAGATGTTTGGGACGACCAGAACCCTTCCTAGAGCTGGCTGTCCGGCCAAACTGAGCTATCGGGGGAGAAGAGCCTTGGTGAGAGAGGTAAAGAAGAACCCAAAGATCACTGTGGCTGAGCTCCAGAGATGCAGTCGGAAGATGGGAGAAAGTCGTAGAAAGTCAATCATCACTGCAGCCCTCCACCAGTCGGGGCTTTATGGTAGAGT
Source organism: Lithobates clamitans (assembly GCA_037952925.1). Lineage (NCBI taxonomy): Eukaryota > Metazoa > Chordata > Amphibia > Anura > Ranidae > Lithobates > Lithobates clamitans. The sequence continues at coordinate 10,143,719 of JBBGZY010000251.1, read as the reverse complement.
GGCCCGACAGAAGCCTCTCCTCAGTGCAAGACACATGAAAGCCCGCATGGAGTTTGCTAAAAAAAACACCTGAAAGACTCCAAGATGGTGAGAAATAAGATTCTTTGGTCTGATGAGACCAAGATAGAACTTTTTGGGCTTAATTCTAAGTGGTATGTGTGGAGAAAACCAGGCACTGCTCATCACCTGTCCAATACAGTCCCAACAGTGAAGCATGGTGGTGGCATCATCATGCTGTGGGGGTGTTTTTCAGCTGCAGGGACAGGACGACTGGTTGCAATCGAGGGAAAGATGAATGCGGCCAAGTCCAGGGATATCCTGGACGAAAACCTTCTCCAGAGTGCTCAGGACCTCAGACTGGGCTGAAGGTTTACCTTCCAACAAGACAATGACACTAAGCACACATCTAAAATAACGAAGGAGTGGCTTCACAACAACTCCGTGACTGTTCTTGAATGGCCCAGCCAGAGCCCTGACTTAAACCCAATTGAGCATCTCTGGAGAGACCTAAAAATGGCTGTCCACCAACGTTTACCATCCAACCTGACAGAACTGGAGAGGATCTGCAAGGAGGAATGGCAGAGGATCCCCAAACCCAGGTGTGAAAAACTTGTTGCATCTTTCCCAAAAAGACTCTTGGCCGTATTAGATCAAAAGGGTGCTTCTACTAAATACTGAACAAAGGGTCTGAATACTTAGGACCATGTGATATTTCAGTTTTCTTTTTTAATAAATCTGCAAAAATGTCAACAATTCTGTGTTTTTCTGTCAATATGGGGTGCTGTGTGCACATTAATGAGGAAAAAAATGAAGTTAAATGATTTTAGCAAATGGCTGCAATATAACAAAGAGTGAAAAATTTAAAGAGGTCTGAATACTTTCCGTTCCCACTGTATGTATATATATATATTCCACATAGTTTAGAATATTAAAATTTAAAAGATGATCGCCTGTGCACAGAAAAACACAGAAGATGCGTATCGGTACCATTAATCCTAATGACACCCGCACACACTGGAAATCACAGCAGCTGCTTCCTGCATTGGGAACCGCAGTATACTTGTGGTTTCCGTGCGGGCTGCAATCTCAAAAACGGAGCAGGGACCCTTTCCTTGCATTTACAGGAGGCACGGCAGCCCATTTAAATGAAGAGACTGCCGTGCCCATGCAAAATGCGGCTTGCAGTGCCACACAAGTGTGAACCAGGCCTAAAGGGTTGTTAAGACAGGATGATATTAGGACAATTCTTTGAAGGATATTTAGAATGGTTAGTACAACTTGGCTTGTAACTGCCTTTTAAATCTGAATTTTATAGGATTTCTTTCAGAAAAGTACAAATCTAAAGTGCACTAAAGGCGCAGTTAATTTGTTTACAGAACTCCACCCCCAGACTTTTACTCACCAATCCCCAAACCAGCAGGGTCCATACATGCATTTTTATTCAATCCTATGAAGAGTTAGTCTGGAGTATGAGCTTATGCTCCTGGGCTGCAACTCCAAACTTTCACAAAAGTGCCAAGCCAAATGTATATTGTGTGTAAGGTGATGAACATGTTTGATAAAAAAATATATTTGAAACAAACATTTCTTCCTATAATTTATCAAATTTTTAAGAAGTGTTTTTCCTCAAAGAACTAAAATAGCCCCTTTAAGCACCCACCCTTTCCCATATTCCCTGCCCGCTACATACTTTATATTCCTCTCTGCCACAAGGTTTGCCAGGCAGGAGCAGACTACATCCTACTATTAACGCTCTATGTTCTCTGCATCTTTTATTTACCATTAGACCCAGTAGGCCTGAGACTATGGGCATCAGAAACAAAGGAACTTTTCTCTGTATTGCCATTATACTATTATATTTCCACTTCTGCAGTCAAATTTGAAAAAATCACACTATGCTATACAGTTATATGTAATGAAGAAGTGAAATTCACACAGCATGCCAAAAATGTTTTTAAAAAATATTCTTACATTGTAAATGTTTCTCCGGCAGGGCCGGATGAACATAGGGGCTATTGGAGCTGCAGCTCCAGGTCCCTTACCTTAAGATAGGCCCATTTAAAAAAAAAAAAGAACGATTGACTTTGAGGGTTGTGGCTCGGTGACCAGGGGTCACATAGAGCCCAAATTTAAGGGGTAGGTAGCTGAAGGTCTACCCCACTACTGGTCAAAAATAGGACTCCTATCACCTATGGTCCTGGAGATACGGGGCTCCTTGCATGTAGCCTGTCAGAAGCTACATACGGAGCGGCCAGTTTAAATACAAGCTGGCACACTCTATTTGCAGCAGACTGAGAGGATGAGCTCACAGTGCCTCTCCTTACTTCTTGTCAGAGGCACTGAGCTCAATGGATAGCTTGGAGCCTGCAGAGTTCGACAGGCAGCACCGCCTGTCAAACTCGCTCACAGTAGCAGCATGGTCCAACAATGTAAAACTGCCATTCAGCAATGTTAAAAAAAAAAAAAAGGAGGTGGCACTCGTTGAAGAGCACTACACCACAGATCACTTTTCAGAGGGCAGTAAGCATTACTGCAAATGTGAAAGAAACTTGAAACACATCATCCATTTCACAATCACCACCAACCAGGTCACTCTCCAGCCACTTTCCATGTTAGCCACCTCCCTTCAACTTATATCACAGGTGACCATTTCCCAACCTGCAGATGACAGACCCTACTCCAAAAGATATCCCTTCCAGTAACTCCCCCCACCTGCTGATGGATATCCCTCCATGAAAACCTCACACCCCCCTGCTGACAGACCTCTCTCCCCAGCCTGTCCCCACACACCTTCTCACCTGCTGACCTGAGGATGGGAGAATCACTCCCGCAGTTTTATGCCCTGTACACACGGTCAGATTAAATTCCGATCGTGTGTCATACCCTCCACACTCCTCTCCTGTACATACTGCCCACTGTCATACCATCCACACTACTCTCCTGTGCATACTGCTCATTAACATACCCTACACATTCCTCTTCTGTACATAGTGCCCACTGTTATACCCTCCACATTCCTCTCCCTCACCTGCACATACTTCCCTCTTTTATACCATCCATACTCCTCCCCTATGCCTCTTACACACAAAAACAGTTCTTTAAAATGATATTGAATATCCTCAATGTTACCAGCTCTAGAATGGGCACACTTTTGATTCATCTTTACACTGTCTTCCTTCCGGGCTCTGTGCCTTCGGTCACTTGCCTTGCCCGGGTTGTGTTGCTGTCACTTCCACACATGCTCATTCACATCCTCTCTCTCTAATCCCCCCTTTATCTTTCATCTTCCCCTTTATCTTTCATCTTCTCTCTCTCTCTCTCTCTCTCTCTCTCTCTCTCTCTCTCTCTCTCTCTCTCTCTCTCTCTCTCTCTCTCTCTCTCTCTCTCTCTCTCTCTCTCTCTCTCTCTCTCTCTCTCTCTCTCTCTCTCTCTCTCTCTCTCTCTCTCTCTCTCTCTCTCTCTCTCTCTCTCTCTCTCTCTCTCTCTCTCTCTCTCTCTCTCTCTCATCCTCCCTCTCTCTATTTAATTTAATTTGTTATAACAAAAAGATGTTTGCATTTTTAATTATTATTTTTTTTATTTATTTTTTAAAATAAAAAGCCCCACCATAATCCTCAGCACCAGGCCCGTGATGCTCTTAATCCGGCCCTGTTCTCAGGAGGAGGTGTCATGGCTGACTGCAGAGTTCTTCAAACAATGTCAGCGCGAGTCTGTTCCAAGTCTGTCTTCATTAACCACTTCCGGACTGGCCACTGCATATATACCGTGGCAGGGCGGCACGGCATGCAGTGTACGGGGCTCTCCGACCCGCCGATCTTTCTGTGGAAAGACAGAGCAGTAGTGTGCTTCTGTAAACAAGGCAAACTGCTGATCTGTCAGGGAGCAAATGAGAGATCTTGTGTTTCAGCTACGATCTCTTTTCCTCCAGTGTATCCATCTCCCACACAGTTATGCCCCATACACATGATCAGACTTTCAGACAACAAAACTGTGGATTTTTGTTTGAAGGATGTTGGCTCCAACTTGTCTTGCATACACACGGTCACACAAATGTTGGCAAACAATTACGAACGTAGTGACGTACAAGACGTACGTGATATCTCCATTACGAACGCTATATCTCCGGCTCGTACTTGATTCCGAGCATGAGTGGACTTTTGTCTGACGGACTCGTGTACACATGATCGGAAAGTCTGACAACAAACACTTGTTGGCGGGAAATTTGAGAACCTGCTAGCCAACATTTGTTGGTGGAAAGTCCGACAACAAATGTTTGATGGAGCATACACACGGTCAGACTTTCCGCCAACAAACTCACATCCAACATTTGTTGTTGGAAAATCTGATCATGTGTACGGGGCATTAGAAAGCACCCCCCAGACACACACTTAACCCCTTGATCGCCCCATGGTATTAACCCCTTCCCTGCCAGTGTCATTTATACTGTGACAGTGCATTTTTTTTAGCACTGATCACAGTATTGGTGTCATTGGTCCCCAAAAAGTGTTACTTAGTGTCAAATTTGCCTGCCACAATTTCGCAGACCCACTAAAAATCACTGTTTGCCGCCATTATTAGTAAAAACAATAAAAAATAAAAAGTCCTTAAAAATATCCCATAGTTTTTGGACCCTATAACTTTTGCGCAAACCAATCAATATATGCTTATTGGGTTTTTTTTACCACAAATATGTAGCAGAATACATATTGGCCTAAATTGATGAAGAAATTAGATTTTTTACATTTTTTTATTGGGGATGTTTTATAGCAGAAAGTAAAAAATATTGTTTTTTATTCAAAAACGTCTGTCTTTTTTTGTTTATAGCGCAAAAAATAAAAACCACAGAGGTGATCAAATACCACCAAAAGAAAGCTCTATTTGTTGGGGAAAAAAGGACATAAATTTTATTTAGGTACAGTGTTGCATGCCCGCACAATTGTCAGTTAAAACAACGCAGTGAAAAAATGGCCTGCTCAGGAAGTGCGTAAAAACCTTTGGGAGCTGGTGTAGTTAATATACAAAGCAAGGAGTCCACCCTATAAACCAGTGGTTTCCGAACTGTGGCCCACAGGCTGGATTCAGCCTTTTGGTTGCCTTTATTACTGACTCCAACAATGAGAAACCAATTTTTCATTGACACCAACTGTGGGGCATAATATTTCCCACTGACCCCAACATTGGGGCACTACTTCTACTGGCACCATAATGGGGGCATAATCCTTCTACTTATTTAAATGATGAACACTATTCCTCCCAATGACACCAACAATGAGGCACTGTTCTCTGCCTGATACCAAGGATGAGGCCCACTGACACCAACAATGGGCATTCATCATACCACTGACAGGGCATTATTCCTCCCAGGGATACTGTTCCTTCCCCTGACACCAACTATGGGGCAATATTCCTTCCACTGACACCAATAATAGGGCACTATTCTTCCTTCCACTGACCACAGGTGTTATGTCATCGTTTTACTCCTGCTGACCACCAAGCCTGAGGCATGGTTTACTCCCACTGATGCTGGGGCATCATTTTTATCTCCCACTGGTCACAGTTTGCCCCCACCTAAAGTCTAAAGGACAGCAAACTGGCCATTTGTTCAGAGAGTTTGGAGACCCCTGCTCTAAAGCTGGCCATAGATGGGTAAACTTTTGAACAAAAATTATTAGGAAAAGAATGTTCAAAGAAAGTTTGTTTTTCTAATCATTAGTGGGTGAAAAAGACATTTGTTTTCAACCTCAGTGGCAATAAAAATAAAAGGTGGAGGATGGAAATGTTTTTTCGAATGAATGATTTTCTAACAGTGTATGTGTTCGGTAAAGTCCCTTTATTCCAAAATCAAACAAAATTATTTGAATGGAAATCAAATGTTCTGAGAATTTTCATTCAAATTTGCCTTTTGCCCCGTACACACGAGCGAAAATTCCACCAGCAAAAGTCCGATGAGAGCTTTTGGTCCAAAAATGCGACCGTGTGTATGCTCCATCGGACTTTTGCTGGCGGAATTCCAGCCAGCAAAAGATTGAGAGCATGTTCTCAAATTTTCGGTCGGAAAAAGTTCCAATCTGAAATTACGATCATCTGTACCAATTCCGACGCGCAAAATTGCTACGCCTGCTTGGAAACAATTCGACGCATGCTCGGAAGCATTGAACTTAATTTTCTCGGCTCGTCGTACCGCGTTCTTGATGGTCGAAAGTTCAGCGAACTTTTGTGTGACCGTGTGTATGCAAGCCAAGCTTGAGCGGAATTCCGTCGGAAAAACCATCCAAGATTTTTCCGACAGAAATTCCGCTCGTGTGTACGTGGCATAAGGCTTCCTAAAAATTTTCATTTGAAATTTTATCCATCTATGGCCAGCTTAAACCTTTAACTCGTTAGAACAGACAGTGTTCTAATCTAATTACAATTGATAATAAAGATCTGCCTGCACAATACAGACAGGGTTTATTATGACAGAATGAATCCAATGTGCACCATGTTTTTAAAGAAATTATGGGTCAAGAGGAGAGGGGGATCCTACTAATTGAAGGGGAAGGAAATGATAGATAAGGATTTCAAGTACTGAGGGAAAGAAGAAGAAAGTTAAAGAAATAGGGGAAATAGGGGCAAGGGGAAGAGGGCAGGGAAAAAGAGGGCAGAGAGGGTATTCACAGAAGGTGCCTCTAGGAGCAGATAAACATGATTAAAAGGATGGGTATTTAAAATTGTAAGAATTAATTAGACCGGGGGTCAGCAACCTGTAGATCGCAGACAGGTGATTGGTAGATCGCGGTCTGGGCTTGCTGAATCGCCATTCCAGAGCATCAGTGCAATGCAGAGGGACTACTTGTAAAGTTGAAGCTATAGTATGGAGCAAGAGTCGCATAAGCTGTTGACTCCTCTGTAGCACTGGCTCCCGTGCCATCTGAATGCAGGAGTTTTAGTGTGCACCACACCTGCAGGATATAATAGAAGTCTATATCAAAGTGAAGCTAACCCAGCAGCGTTATAGGGTGCTCAGAATAATAGGGGTTCATTTACATTTTCAGTTTGGGGGGTGGTGTTTTTACCACCCCCGCCCCAATCGCACTCCCTTTAGCTGAAATGGCCAGGAGTGTACACCAGTTGCAGCCGCAGCAGGAGTTATACCCCCTGTCATGGTTGGTGGGTATAGCACCTGCCAAGCATGACCCGTTCAATTGAATGAGGGCACTGCAAATGCCCTGCAACTTTGCAATACAGCAAATAAGGAGTTAAAGAAGGCAGCGTTGTGTTGCTTTCTCACTATCTGCTTTAACCCCTTGGACCCCGCAGAAGCATGCAGTTGCGGTGCGCTTGCAGAGTGGCCTCATTTACTTGAATGGGTGATGATTGGCAGGTGGTAGCACCCATCAAAGCAACAGGGGGTTTAATTCCTGCTGCAGTATGTGTACACCTTTGGCTGCTGCCTCAGCATCACCTGATTTAAACTCATGATTGCCATGCTCTGCAAGTGATTGGGACACGGTAGTATGGAAATTAGAGGTTTAAATCAGGTGTGAGGAGGGAACATTGTGCCCGATGATCTTTGACTTCTCTAATGTTGTTCAGGTATATCCTCCACCTCTAAGGTTGCCTATCCCTGCATTAGACTATTGAAGCAGTTCCCCGTAGAACCATCTGGTTGTAAGAGCTTCAAAGTTTATCTCTCAAGGTCCAAAGTAAAATGTTCCATCCATTCTATGTTGTTCATCCTGGCATTCCATTTTGCCCCTGCAAGAGGGGTCTGTTCTCACATACTTGGTATAAAAGCCCTTGCAGGTCAATAAGTAATGACTTATGATCTAGCGAGGTGTCATTTCGTTTTTGTTTGTTTTTTTCCTCTGTGTTTATCTGGTTATATGGCCAGTAACACACCTCCACTATTTAGAATGCCCCCACTCTGGATGAAGGAGCACAGGGGCACCTTTGGACAGCAGCATTATCAGTCCGGGGACTGGGGAGTGTTAAATGTACTAGCAGATTTAAACGATAAATTGAAGCCAATCTCCAGCTCACACTACAGTTTCAAAGGCAGCTACAGCAACTGTTTTTTGGGTGGGATAAAGATTTTACACAAATAAATAAAAGTTGATCATTGTAAGCACCCCTGTCACTGGTAAATGGTTTGTCTCAACACTAACTGCTACATTTGCAGGAAAGTTTGATCTGTTGAAAAAAAAAACAGCCTTACTGGCTAAATTACCAGATGAAAATAAAGGTTAGAAAGAAGAAAAGATAGAAAATAATGCAACCATCACATCTAAGAATTGGTAAGCTGCAATATAATAAATGTTTGTTTTTGGATTCAATACTGCTTTAAGGCAGGTATACTTGCAGCATTTAAAAAAGCCATTGTTTTTTTTCAAGAAAATCTGACCAGACGAAAGTATTTTATATATTTGTCTTTGTATTATGATTGACAAACATGCAAACTTTGTGCTTTAAATATTCATATATAGAGATCATACATTTGGCAAAGCTTTTTTTCCCCATTTACTGTAAGATGTAGGCAACACAAGCTGCAACAGCTAAATTTCATATAAGTTCCTGGATTTTACAGCCTATGAACGAGCAGGACTGTTTTATAATCTTCTTTGAGAATTGAATTCTGCACCGTATTAATCACTCTTGACATCTGAGATATAATTAACTGCTAGGCGGAGGATAGAAAATGATAAATGAAAGAATTAGGACCCGTCTGAATTTATTTCCCTCCTTTAAGCGTTTGTGGACTCTCAAAACGGAGGCGCACTATTAATATCCACACTCCTATAAGTTCTCCAAGAATATCATGGCAGATTGTGAAACTGAAGTCAATGAAGTCGAAAACAGCTGAACAAAGCAACTCAGTGTCTGTATTAGCAATATGGAGAACCTAACGGGGTGTATTTATAGAATATGTGCAGAACTATTTGTCCTGTGAAACTGCATGTACATTAGTTTTGTGTGAATGGCTTAATTTAAACATTACTAGGCTATTGTGTCTCCAGGTTGAGTGTTCACAGAGTGAATCCCTCAGCACTAGATTTATATTAACAGCAGTGGGAGCCCATGGCTCCTGCTGCTCTCAATGAGTCCAGTGACGAGGAAGAGGGGGAGCTGCATGTAAAAAGTTTTTTCAATGCAGAGAACACTTTAAGGTAAAAAAAAACATTCAGCCTTTATAACCACTTTAATATCTCCATAATGAATATTTGTTGGGTGTTGAAATAAAGATGACTTGTATGGAGGTGACAGTAAAATGACCTACATAAAAGAGACTTTTAGGCCTCATCCAAATGAATACAAATAAAGATAGGTACAAATTGGAAAAAAAAATCTCCAGCAACCTAAAAGTATGGACTATAGTGGCACAGCAAGGGAGACCACACTAAACTTAAATAAAATATAAACTTTATTACACAATCATAAAAAGGAATAAAAGCATCACTATGAAAGAATAATACCCTCTGAATATAAATATCAAATAACTGATATATAGGAAAGGTCACATATACAGCCTACAGATAACTTAAGTCCAATACAGATGAAGTGAGCTTTTCTTTTTTTTCTTTTTTGTAACTCCTTTATTACCAAAGAAAGTTACAGTCAACAGTCACAGTATGCAATGACAACAAATATCAAAGTAAAAAAACAAAGTGAGCCTTTCTTAAAGTGATTGTAAAGTCTTGTTTTTTCTATAAAATTAACAAACATGTCATACTTACCTGCTCTGTTGCAGTGGATTTACACAGAGCAGCCCAGATCCTCCTCTTCTCTGGTCACTCTTCTGTGCCCCCACAGCAAGCAGCTTCCTATGGGGGCACCCAAGCCGGGGCACAGCGCCCTGTGTCCATTCAGACACAGAGCTGTGGTTTGGCCCCGCCCCCCTCCCCTGATTGGCTGACTGATTAACTCAGCCAATCAGTAGGGAGAGTCTTGGATGGCCAAGACTGGCCGTCGCTGGACAGAGAGGGGGCTTCGGTAAATAATAGGGGGTGTTGGGGCAGCTGCTGCACACAGAAGGCTTTTTATCTTATTGCATAAAATGCATTAAGATAAAAAACCTTCTGACTTCACAACCCCTTTAATGCCTGTAAGGCAGAAAGCTCACTTCATCTGTATTGGACTGATATCATCTGTATACTGTATATGTGACCTTTCCTATATATCAGTTATTTGATATTTATATTCAGAGGGTAAATTTTTTTCACAGGAATGCTTTTATTCCTTTTTATGGTTCTACGATAAAGTTTATATTTTATTTACTTTTAGTGTGGTCTCCCTTGATGTGCCACTACAGTCGATACTTTTAGGTTCCCGCAGATTTTTTTCTCCAGTTTGTACCTATCTTTTTCAGTAAAATTACATTTTTCATGAAAATGACATGACTTCCCAACTTTTCAATTAGACAAAGGAGGGCAATTTTTAAAGGAGCAGAATTTGGTGCACATAGGTGAAAAATTTGTGTGCAAAAAAACAAAGTGCAGCACTAGGAGTATCCAGTATATACTAGGCACATATGTGAAAAACAAATAAAATAATTATTGAACATATACATATAACACCATCATGCAGCAATGCTGGCAGCACTCATACATATATTTCCCAAAAACAACCTTTGGATATGATGATGAGCAAGTGGACTCAACTTCTTTGGTCGACCATGGCGAGGCCTGTTCTGAGTGGAACCTGTCCTGTTAAACCGCTGTATGGTCTTGGTCACCGTGCTGCAGCTCAGTTTCAGGGTCTTGGCAATCTTCTTATAGCCTAGACCAGGGGTCTCAAACTGGCGGCCCTCCAGCTGTTGCAAAACTACAAGTCCCATCATGCCTTTGCCTGTGGGAGCCATGCTTGTAACTGTCAGCCTTGCAATGCCTCATGGGACTTGTAGTTTCCCAACAGCTGGAGGGCCGCCAGTTTGAGACCCCTAGCCTAGACCATCCTTATGTAGAACAACAATTCTTTTCTTCAGATCCTCAGAGAGTTCTTTGTCATGAGGTGCCATGTTGAACTTACAGTGACCAGTATGAGAGGGTGAGAGCAATAACACCAAATTTAACACACCTGCTCCCCATTCACAACTGAGACCTTGTAAGACTAACAAGTCACATGACACCGGGGAGGGAAAATTGCTAATTGGGCCCAATTTGGACATTTTCACTTAGGGTTGTACTCACTTTAGTTGCCAGCGGTTTAGCCATTAATGGCTGTTTGTTGAGTTATTTTAAGGGGACAGCAAATTTATACTGTTATACAAGCTGTACACTCACTACTTTACATTGTAGCAAAGTGTCAGCTCTTCAGTGTTGTCACATGACAAGATTTAATAAAATATTTACAAAAATGTGAGGGGTGTACTCACTTTTGTGAGATACTGTATATATGTGGTTCTATACAGAACGGCCACCATAAAGCAGTATTTCTGCTATGGGGCAGTCAAGAAGTGGATATTATTAATATTTAGCCTTAGGCCAGGTTTACATGGTCGCACACATCATGCTTTAAGGTATATTGCATAAAGGCAAGCCAATCGTGTTGAATAGACTGCCAATGCAACCCAGTACAGTCTAAACCATGCCACAAACCTTTTTTTTGGGAATGCAATGCACAGTGCATTGTCTTAGTGCCTTGAATATCTCTGCCAAGCACAAACATATACATAGTGCATTACCACTTGCTACTGCAAAGCAATAGTGTAAAACTGGCCTTAACCTTCTGCTGTGTTTATATTTAACCATTTCAAGGCAGGTTTGTTACACTCCTTTCCTGTACAGGCAATTTTCCAGTTCTCTGTCATGCAACACCGTACCCTAAATTAATTTCATATAGTTTTTTCAAGACCAAGCTTTTTCTGGTATTTAATAACTGGGTTTTTATTTTTACTATATAGAAGAAAAAAAAAACTCTGAAAAATGTGAGAAAAAAAACCCCCAAAAAACTGTTTTCCATACTTTCTTGTACAAAACATAGCAAATACAAATGCCAAGATAGTATGAACACCACTAAAGGCGATTTCATGCTGGCATTGATGAGTAAACAATAATTTTATGGTGCACTTAGCCTTTAAAGCCGTATTAAAGTGGTTTAAAGGCTCAACCTTCACGCATTCTATGCATGAAAGTAAAAAACCTTCTGTGTGCAGCTCCCCCACAGCCCCCCAATACTTACCCGAGCCCCTTTTTAATCCAGCTATGTGCATGAAAGCAGTGGCCCTCCTGGGTCTCTTTCTCCTCATTGGAGGAGACAGCAGCAGGAGCCATTGATTCCCACTACTGTTAATCACAGCCAGTGAGCCAATGAGGAGAGAGCGGAAACAGGCCGAGCCACACTCCATGTGTAAATGGACACACAGAGCAGCAGCTCGGAGCGAGCATGCTTCGGTGCCCCCATTGAAAGCTGCTTGCTATGGGGGCACTTGGCAGGATGGGGGACCAAGAGCTCCAGCAGGGGAACCAAGGAGGAAACCACTGCATAGAGCAGCTAAGTATGACATGTTTGTTACTTTAAAAAAATAAAAAATCTCTTTAACTCCAAAAAAGGTTTAAAAAAATCTAACACACTTCCTGTCCTACAATGACAATGCTCACTTATTATACCATTGAAAACTATTGAGGAGCAGAATTGTCACCCTAGGCTGTTCCTTTGATTTGTGTATTGGTCCAGCAACGCACCAGCACCTTTGCAGCCATTGTGCTACCTGCTGGGTGTTTGGTGTGTCCTGTACCTTTAAGAAGGGGTGGGCTCCCTTCAGTCCACCTGCCCTCACTTATCCATTAGAATGCATGTGCCTCCACTGTGGGGACACCCACATTTTAGTGTTAGGACCACAGATTACAGGGTGCTATGACATGGCTCTGTGGCTTACGCATGTGTTTGCAAATGCGTGCGGACTGAACCCCTGTTTTTAACGCATACTGTTAGACAGGTCAATTGGTTGTCTGCGAGCTGGTGGTAAGTAGACTTGGAATTTTTTCCTGGGCATTCCCCAGGTTTTGTTGTTATCTGTTTGTGGCTTTCCAATGCCTCTTACTGCGATAGCCAGCTATAAGTGAGGGTGGTGGCTAGGGGTGCAACGGATCAAAAATCTCACGGATCGGATCGATCCTCGGATCAGAGTCACGGATCGGATCGATCCTCGGATCAGCATAAAAAAAAACAAAAAAAAACACACAAATCTTGTTACACCCACCGGAGTTTTAGATTTAAAAGCTATTTTCAACACAAAACCGAGCTTATATGCATAAATACAGTATTTGTGCATATAAGCTCAGTTTTGTGTTGAAAATGGCTTTTAAATTTAAAACACCGGTGGGTGTAACAAGATGTCCGCTTGCCCCCTTCTCACTCTATCATTATTGTACTGTGCAGGAGTGTGGGCTGTAGCAAGATGGCGGCGACGAAACGTCACTTCCTGTCGAGACAGCGGCCACTTCCGGGTGTACCAAGATGGCCGCCGCTCCGGAGCTAGGCCGAAGCCGGGGCCTTTCCTAGGGCTGAGGCCTGAAAAGTGCTCTGCGGATCGCGGGTGTGCCGATCCGCGGAGGGTGATCCGTACGGATCACGGATCGGCAACGATCCGTTGCACCCCTAGTGGTGGCAAGATTTTTGCAATCACGTGGGTGTGTGTATTGGTCCAGCAACGCACCAGCACCTTTGCAGCCATTGTGCTACCTGCTGGGTGTTTGGTGTGTCCTGTACCTTTAAGAAGGGGTGGGCTCCCTTCAGTCCACCTGCCCTCACTTATCCATTAGAATGCATGTGCCTCCACTGTGGGGACACCCAAATTTTAGTGTTAGGACCACAGATTATAGGGTGCCGTGACGTGGCTCTGTGGCTTACGCATGCGTTTGCAAATGCGTGCGGACTGAACCCCTGTTTTTAACGCATACTGTTAGACAGGTCAATTGGTTGTCTGCGAGCTGGTGGTAAGTAGACTTGGAATTTTTTCCTGGGCATTCCCCAGGTTTTGTTGTTATCTGTTCCTTTGATTTGGGCTAAAAACACCTCTCTTTACCTTTTATAACATGGGATGAGGTGTTCTATAATTCATAGAAGATGACTGGCAAGGCCTTTAACATTGTTTGAGGTACAAGGACAATAAATTCCTGGCTGGATCAACAGGTGCTTTTCTGTAATTGGAGAAAATGTACATAGTCTGAAAAAAGAAAAGTAATATAGTCAACATACCTAAGGATTAGTGAGCTAAAATACATGAAATGTTGTTCCTTGGGATTGATACACTTTAAGGCTGAATGAAACTTTTGAGTTTATTATTGTAATGCAGTCAGGCGGCATATACAATATGCTCCCCGTTTCTTTTTTTGTTTACTTTGTAGGTGCTGCAGCTACAGTTCTAACACCTTACAGAGTCTGATCACTGCCCCAACACACAATGTGGCAGGCCAGGTCTATAGGTCTGATGCATGCCTAACACAAAATGCCCTTTTTTTTCCTGCAACGTAATGCTTTGCGACAGCAACGATGTAGATAGGGCTGTCCAGTGGCCATTGCTGGGTTGTAATAGGTGACTAAGGTATGTTATAAATGTAGATCAACTGCCTGGCATTGCTGCATCGACATGTCCATATATAAGGGGCCAAAGTATATTGTACATGTAATATCCTATATGGCAAAGTGGTCACAAAGTCACCACAAGGGATGAGCTCAGGCATGTTCAGACAGGGGGCTGAACCCACTGAGCTATCCTGCATTGAAAATTTAAAAGTGGACAGCCAATCTTAGGCAGAGAAGGCATTCTCCGCTTTGCAGCCCCATGTATACATGCATGCCTGAGCTCATCCCTGGTCACCACATTGTTTATATCACTCACACCACAGCTGTCAAATTAAAGTGTTCGTAAATCCAGGACCCTGCATTCACTATATCTGGTCTCCCACAGTACACAGAACATAGAAATGTAATTATTTTAGTAGATATAAACGGCTAAATACTTTTTCTCATCAACAGTATATAGCAGTCGTATGACATCTATGAGTGTTTGGTTAAAACTTGTAGGAGGAATTTTCATTCTACTCTGACAGTCCTATAAGGCTGCAGGATCCCTGACCATCTGTCTGGACAGTGCTGATTGACCCTGTGCCGATAACATGCACCCTCCCAAAAAAAAAACTCTCTAGCAATACACACCAAACTGAGCATGTGCAGAGTGCCCCCAAGGCTCTGTTCTATCAAGGTGGATTGGGGACTGTGGAAGAATGGAAGGATCAGTGAAGACAGGATCAAACAACATTTTTACACAATGCAGATGATTAACACCTTAGGTTCCACAGTTAGTATAACAAGCATGCTTTACTGTGTATATAGACTGATTTTACTGTTGTGGGTTTAGTAACCCCTTAAACAAATTAAATCCCACCATAACCAACGATCATCGTTCTAATCACAGTGACAATGATTCCCAATGTACTATAAAGCAAATAAGTCACAATAAGTAATCTGAGGGACAAGGGGCTTCGGGGTGTTCAGTGAAAGCACTGTTAAAAAAGCACACTCATTGCATGTTTTGATGTTGTGGCGGCAATTGGAAAGGGAACTGCAGAAATTCATGTTGATTCTAAACAAAAGCAATATCAAGTTGATCTTTGCTATGGATACAAATCAGATTTCCTTTTTGGACTGTATGATATCCATCAAGGCAGAGTCTTTTTACCAAGAGCTTTAGAAATAAACCAGAAGCTAACAAGAATGCTCACTCAGTTCAGCTCTCATTGGCAGGAACTAAAGTGGATACTAACAACCATTGGCACATTTTATGCTAGGGCCCAAGACTAGCAAAAATGGTTGGTCCTGGGCAAAAAGGCAAAATGAGAAAGGAACTCAAAATGAGAAAGGAACCTGGTTTAGTTTGAATGTGTAGAAAATTTGGTTAATGGATATCCCAAGATTTAAAGAAATGTAAGCATGCAGACAATGACAAAATCCCTTTGTAAAGAAGGCTAAAGAATTTATGAGTGCTGATGGAAATGAGAGATTTTGGATAAATTAATCTGCAAATTGTGCCACAACTAAGGTAATCTAAATGCTTGACTACCCATGTCAGAAATATTATATCAGTAAGACAAAACACCAATTAAAAGGTGGGAGTGGGAGAACACCATAGAGATATTAAAAAAAGGAAAAAGAAAAGCCTTGTGGCAGAACATTTTTATAGACACACGATGACCAGCTAACAGGACTACAAGTTAAAGGGATTTATTTAACAAAACTATCCTCGAGAAGTTTTTGATACTATACTCCTTCAAAAAGAGAAAATATGTATATACATACAAGTTGGATACTCCAACCTCAGGGGGTTTAAATACTGAGTAAAACATTTCACTACTGTGATTTGAATTTTCAGTGCAATTATGTAGTGCAACTTGAATGTGATTTGTATGTTCTATGGGGCAAAAATTGTGCTGGAATCGCACCTTTTCCAAAATGTTCTGCACTGTTCTGAGTTGCATTGATGTAAACAGGTGCCATTGAAAACAATGTGATTTCCATTGTCATGCGATTCTGTGTGACTCAAGTAGCATCTGAAATTGCACTAGAGTGTCGTTCTTTTCAGTATTCCTTCCCCTTCCATTTTCTTCTGTTCCCTCCTCCCTTAAGCCCCGTACACACAATCTGAAAATCGTACGAAAAATGCCGCATTCAAACCGATCGTACGATAATCGGAACGTTAGTACAGAGCTTTCGAGAGCCGATCAGGACAGTTCATCCGATATTATTCTATCGGACATGCACGGAAATTTTTTTTGTATGATGCCAGATCGTACGATTTTCATTTAATCAGTACACTTATCATTTGAAAATGCAATACAAATGCATTACAACACATGACATCACTTCCAAATTTTCGCGACTTTAGTAAACTCATCAGATTCAACGTGAGATTAGCATGCAAAAAAAAAAACGGACAATCATTTGTCCGATAATCGGATCATGTGTACCGGGCATTACACTACATTTCCATGCCTCCTTTTTTTTCCACCCTTCCCTCCCCACTTCTCCCCCCACCATTTTTTTCCCCATCTCTGTCAGTCACTCAAATATGAATGAGTAACTGGCCTGGCCTTAGACCAGTCTAATGGCTTTATTTGCTCTGCATGAATGTATGACTACTTTACAGTCTGAGGTACCATTTCTTTGGACTCTGTATTTGCTAGGTAATCATTTCTGGTTGGAAGCCGGCTAGCAGTTAGATGGAGTGGATGACTGCTACTCAGAACTTAAAGTGGAACTTTACTCTGTCAATCAACATTAAAGCGATTGTTCAGTCTAGGAAAAAAAAAATGTAAAAATCAGCAGCTACAAATACTGTAGCTGCTGACTTTAATAAAAGGACACTTGCCTGTCCAGGAATCCTGCACCGCCCACACCCAGGCTAGTTCTTCACTAGCCTTAGGGTTCCCAGTGCAGGCACCCTAACTGTGGGCAGCTGGCTAGGCTGCTTTCGGCTTCACAGCTGGCTGGCCACTGGGCACGTGCAAGGTGAATGACCCTGCAGTTTTCTGGACTGCGTAACGCAGTATTGAACCCTGCACTGTGTGCGTAACGCAGTCCTGAACTCTGCACTGTGAGCATAACGCAGTCCTGAAACCTGTTGCCGGCTGTACTGGTCTGGCGACACTGTACTGGTGTGGCAGATGTCAGGGACACTGGTTGCGCTGGTATAGTGACAACTGTACTGGTTTGGCTAGTGATCAGCGACACTGGCTGGCTGCACTGGCATACAGTGTCACCAAAGCAGCCAGGCAATGTCCCTGATCACTAGCCCTCCAGTACATTGTCACTATGACACAGGCTGGCTGTGACTGTGTGAAAAAAGAATAAAAGATCACAGAGTGTTTCCTAAAGTGCCAATTGCTGTAGGAAACACTGTTTCCTCTTACAATTCCTTTCTAATTGGGAAAAAGAACACTGACTGCAACATGCAGTCTTTGTTTTCATGTGTAATTAATGTGATTGATCACAGAGATATCATAGCTCTAAGGGGTGCTAAAAAGCGGTTTTAAAACTGCCTCCCACCCTTAGGAGTAAGCTGTCTGGCTGTTGTAAATAAGCAGTTAAAGTGGATAAAGCAGTAATAAATCAATTTTTCTATAAGCCAAGAAGTAGTCAATATTAATAAATAACACAAAGAGAAAGCAAATAACCTTATTGACAAAATTGGGCTAT
This sequence comes from Lithobates clamitans, assembly GCA_037952925.1. Lineage (NCBI taxonomy): Eukaryota > Metazoa > Chordata > Amphibia > Anura > Ranidae > Lithobates > Lithobates clamitans. Next base: position 10,125,548 of record JBBGZY010000251.1, on the reverse strand, counting down.
ATATATATATCTTTCATTCATGGGATTCGGATCACAGTTTAGTTCACTGACAAAATGAATTTTTAGTTTCTGGGCATTGGCATATTTCATGAATTCGGGAATTTGAATACCGGTACTTATTTGGAGTGTTTATGCTTTTAGTAAAGGAAATAGATATAAGTCACTGAGTACATTGACACAGTTAATTGGGAGCAATGGCTCATGTAATTAATTGGGGTATTGCCATGTTTAATTAGACATGTCATTAAGTAATGACATGTATTTCTGGTAGTGACCTATTTAAATACGGTGATAATGACTCGTTAAAGCTGAAGTTTAATATATGCATACAATACCTTCCCTTGTTTTGCTGACCAACATGGAATACCAATTTTTTAATCAAATAATTTTTATCTCAAGAAATATCTGCCATATCTGTGTCTTGCACTGAGGAAAGGCTTCCGTCGGTCCACTCTGCTATAAAGCCCTGACTGGTGGTGGGCTGCAGTGATGGTTGACTTTCTACAACTTTCTCACATCTCCCGACTACATCTCTGGAGCTCAGCCACAGCGATCTTTGGGTTCTTCTTTACCTCTCTCACCAAGGCTCTTCTCCCCCGATAGCTCAGTTTGGCCAGACGGCCAGCTCTAGGAAGGGTTCTGGTCCTCCCAAACGTCTTCCATTTAAGGATTATGGAGGTCACTGTGCTCTTGGGAACCTTAAGTGCAGCAGAGATTTTTTTGTAACCTTGGCCAGATCTGTGCCTTGCCACAATTCTTTCTCTGAGCTCTTCAGGCAGTTCCTTTGACCTCATGATTCTTATTGGCTCTGACATGCACTGTTAGCTGTAAGGTCTTATATAGACAGGTGTGTGGCATTCCTAATCAAGTCCAATCAATATAATCAAACACAGCTGGACTCAAATGAAGGTGTAGAACGATCTCAAGGATGATCAGAAGAAATGGACAGCACCTGGGTTTAATATATGAGTGTCACAGCAAAGGGTCTGAATACTTAGGACCATGTGATATTTCAGTTTTTCTTTTTTAATAAATCTGCAAAAATGTCAACAATTCGGTGTTTTTCTGTCAATGTGGGGTGCTGTGTGTACATAGTTACATAGTAGGTGAGGTTGAAAAAAGACACAAGTCCATCAAGTCCAACCTATGTCCATCAAGTCCAACCTACATTAATGAGGGAAAAAAATGAACTTAAATGTTTTTAGCAAATGGCTGCAATATAATAAAAGAGTGAAAAATTTAAGGGGGTCTGAATACTTTCCGTCCCCACAATAGGCCACAAACAACCTGGTCCCTCAATGACTTGCTACCAACTCATCCAGAAATCCTAGACAAACTTAAATTAACCACCACAGAACCCTATTTAAAGTGCTTCTAAACTTTACATTTTTTTTCTTCTTTAAAATAAACATAATATACTTACCTGCTCTGTTCAAAAGTTTTGCACAGTGCAGCCCTAATCCTTCTCTTCTCGTGTCCCCTGCGGCACTCCTAGCTACTGACAGACAGAGCCTCTGCTCTTGTGCACATTGCTAGAACCACTTTACACCAAGGGTTCGGCACCCTTTTTTTTTCAGTAGAGCAGAGGACAGCATCAGTAGGGCAGTGGATGGTGCGTAGGCAGTGGACGTGTCAGTAGGGCAGTGGATGGTGTCGGTCAGAGCAGTGGACGGTGTCAGTATGGCAGTAAACCATATCAGTAGTTGTTAATTTTTTTTTTTTTTTACATTTTTTAGCAGCCCTTTTGGGGGGCTTTAGTGAAATATCAGGGGTCTAAAGAGACCAATAATGTTTGACTTTTGAGACAGAGAAAGGAGATTGAGGACACAGTCCTCAATCTGCATCTCTGCAGCCTCAGCTGCATAGAATGAAAGGACAGAAAGCGCTCTGCACAGTCTCCCTGTTTATTCACAAACTGAAGCATAGGAAACACAGTTTCCTATGCTTCAGTTATGAATGAACACAGTGAGTAATTGGTACCAATCACTGTGTTAATTCAGAAAAGGAAGGGGCCCGTAAATGACATTTACTGGCCCCTTTTCTATGCTCCCAACCTAGAAACAATCCCACACAGCAGCCCTGCAGGAGAGGAGGGGAAGCAGGCATTGCTGTAGAGGGAGGGGGACCAAGGGATCACACAAGGGGGCCTAGGCAGCAGAAGGCAGAGGAACCTAAACAGAAGAGGCAGCAGGGGCAGCATTTACTGGAAACGATCCCCTGCATTTTCCTCCTTCAGCAGCTGAATGCCAGCGTGAGGGTGAGGATGAGAAGATGGCTTTTAGTTTCTGCGGCAGGAAAATACAGGGGATCAGTTCCTGTACATGCCGCCTCTGCTCCTGTCCAGGCTTTGGGGGTCTGCAAGGAAAGAATGCGATCTGCCTGTCACCTGCCCGCGGTCGACAGGTTGCCGACCCCCATATTAAACATTAACTCTGTCTCCTTGCCCGTCATGGTGTGTAAAGCATATAAGGCAGTACTTAGGGGCCACTTATTCCAAATCGCCTCTCAACACAACAAACTGGAACTCAAATCAGAATTCTAGTGAGCCTCTGTACTCACAGAACAAATCCAACCCTTCGTAATTGTAACCACTTAGATAAAATTAAGACAAAATCAAATCCGTGCCAAACCTATATTGCAGAAAAACAAAAACTTTACACACAAAGCACCAAACCCAACACTGTGCTAGCAAAATGCCTGCATTGCTTTAAACAGAAAACACTCCCTATTACCCTTTAACTGTTCAGAGTAGACTCCCTAGCAGCTTAGTCTAAATAGTTCTCGAACTCCAGTGCCAGTTGTCTCAGCTCTATGCCTCCCCTGCCCCCTTCCTTGTTGGCAGAGCAGAAAAATTCTTTCAACGCTTCCAATTTCTCAGAACACTAAAGAATTGTATAGAAGTCCTTGTAGCTAAGTCAACTATCTTCATAAAGGCAATTTAAAAGCAGGTTTTCCGACTATCCTGATCATCTTCGTCTTGGACATGGAACCTCTCGCTGCTGCAATCCTAGTGAACAGTATGATTCAGGGTCTTGAGTTCACAGACACCCATCACAAATTCGTGCTATTCACGGATAACAGCTTATTAAATAATTCCATTCTCCACCTTAACTCACCAAACCTCTTTAATACCATATCAGATTTTCACTTCAAGACTCAAAGATAATGAAGTCAAGTCCAAATAACTGGATAGCACCCTAAATTCCCAGTTATGCCACAAAATTAGGGAGAACTAAAACTTCAAGTCAACCTCATCTCTACCTTATATGGATGTCAATATCACCTTCTCTTTTGACTCCCTATATAAAGCAAACTATCCACCCCTACTTAGGGAACTCTTGTGCCTTCTAACTGCATGCCGTTACCTCAGCAGAATACACGCTATCAAAAAAACTTATCCCCCCAACCTTCTCTACTATATCAGGGTTCTATTAACAGTCCGATTTGGACTACCCTTAACCTCAGACCACTCATAATAGACCCCAGTCTACAACAATCATTGAAATAATGGGACTCAATCAAGTACTCCAGCAAATTAATCTTGCTCAACCTTCTACTCTCAGGCATTCTTTATAACCCTTCAGTCCCCAAAAACCTTCAAGAACCCCCTGGCCTTTACTTAGTGGTTCATAAATGGTATCAAACATACCATGAGCTTCTCCAATTAGACAGTATGAATTTGTTCCCATACCACCAGAAGCATTGAAAAGTCCCTCAAATGCAATTCGTCCAATATTACCAGATCAACCTCTTTATACAACCCCAATTCCAAAAAAGTTGGGGTGCTGTATAAAATCTACATAAAAACAGAATGCAATGATTTGCACATCTCATAAGCCCATATTTTATTCACAATAGAAAGCATATAAAATGTTTAAACTGAGGAAATGTACCATTTTAAGAAAAAAATAAGGTAATTTTGAAATTGATGGCAACTATCCGAAAAATTGGTACAGGAACAGGTTTACCACAGTGTAGCATCCCCTCTTCTTTTAACAACACTCTGTAAATTATACAGGCTTTTACGAACACACCAATTAATTCTTTAGCACCACATCACAGGATTAAATAGTAGGAAAGACACAGAATTTGGACTTTAAAGGTGCAAATCATTTTCAAAATAATATCAAATATAGTATAAAAAATTCTTTTATTTTGAAGAACAAAATAAGAATTCATTCATTTAAATGAATAGGACGGGCTTCCGCGGGAACCAGGGGACACATGCACGCTTTTCCTTCTCATTCAGATATCCTTTATCTGATGGTATGAAGCTGTGTGGCCCCTGGTATTTAGCCAGCTGCTGAACCTACTATTGTGGTCTGTATTTACCATCTACGGCCACTTTAGCGCATGGTTTCTTCAATGCAGCAAACATTTAGTCATCCCGGTAGTCCTTGGTTTCTCCCGCTCTGTTTAGGAGATATAGAAGCCATTGCACATGACCAGCATCCCCTGAGGAAGCCCGTCCTATGGGCGAAACAAGTTGGGAAGTCCATCATTACTGCTGTGTTGTTGTAATTACAAACTTTTGTACTAGCCAGTAGTGTATCTCCTTTTCCATTTTTAAATGAATGAATTCTTATTTTGTTCTTCAAAATAAAATAATTTTTTTATACTATATTTAATATTATTTTGAAAATTATTTGCACCTTTAAAGTCCCAAATTCTGTGTCTTTCCAACACTCTGTAAATGTCTGGGAACTGAGACTAATTGCTGGAGTTTTGGGAGAAGAATGTTGTCCCATTCTTGCCTGATATAGGATTCAAACTGCTTGACAGTTCTGGGTCTTCTTTGTTATATTTTGCATTTCAAGATGTGCCAAATATTTTCAGCTGGTGAAAGGTCTAGACTGCAGGCAGGCCAGTTAGGCACCCTGACTCTTCTACTAAGAAGCTATGCTGTTGTCATAGATGCAGTATGTGGTTTAGCATTGTCCTGCTGAAATATGCAAGGCCTCCCCTGAAAAACAATTTGTCTGGATGGTATCATATGCTGCTTTAAAACCTGGATATATTTTTCAGCATTCATAGTGCCTTTCCAGATGTGCAAGCTGCCCCTTCCATACCAGCAGACATGCAGGTTTTTGAGTGCTGATAACATGCTGAAAGTTCCCTCTCCTCTTTAGTTCAGAGGATATGGTGCCCATGGTTGCCAAAAAGAATGTCAAATTTCAATTAGTCTGACCACAACGGTTTTCCACTTTGCAACAGACCAGTTAAAAAGAGCTTTGGTCCAGAGTAGATGGCAGTATTCCTGGATCATGTTCAGATTTGGCTTCTTCTTTGCATGATAGAGCTTTACTTTGCATTTTTGGATGGCACAGCGAACTGTGTTCACAGACAGTCATTTTTGGCAGTACATGCCGTGATGTCTGTCACAGAATCATGCCTGTTCTTAAAGTGGTTTTAAAGGCAGAAGGTTTTTTACTTTAATGCATTCCCTGCGCTAAGGTAAAAACCCTTCTGCATGCAGCTCTCCCCCCAGCCCTCCTTAAAATTACACGAGCCCAATTTTCGATCCAGCATTGTGTACGAGACCAGTGGCTCTCTCCCTCCTCATTGGCTCAGAGACAGCCAGTGAGGAGGAAGCGGGGGGCTGGGCCAAGCCACGCTGTGTGTGTCAACGGACACACAGAGCTGAGTTTGGGAGAGAGCACACATGAGTGCCCCAAGGGCAAGTAACTTGCTATGGGGGCACTCGGTAGGGGGGGAGCCAGGAGCACCAGAGGGGGGCCTGAGGAGAGGAAGATCGAGACTGCTTTGTGCAAAACCATTGCACAGGACAGGTAAGTATACCATGTTTGTTATTTTCATTTAAAATGATGAGCATTTACAATCACTATAATGTAGTGTCAGTTTGAGGGCCCAAAGGTGTGTTTTAGCCTTGTCCCTTGCACATTTCTTCAGATTCTCGTAATCTTTTAATATATATACTCGAGTATAAGTCGAGATTTTCAGCCTTTTTTTTTAGGCTGAAAGTGCCCCCTCAACTTATACTCGAGTCACCACCGTCTGCCTACATGATCAGCGTGTCATGCAGGCAGACGGCGGCCAACGTGTGATAGTACTGTTCGGAGGCTATTCCAGCTTTCAAAAGCCGCGCCTCCCCCTCTTCTGTGATAGGCTGAACACTCCATTTCCCAGCAGTTAGTGTACAGCCTATCACAGACATTCTCTCAGCCTCGTCCGTGGTATGAGAATGAGAGAATGTCCGTGATAGGCTGACCGCTGACTGCTGGGAAATGGAGTGTTCTGCCTATCACAGACGAGGAGGAGGCACGACTTTTAACAGTGGAATGGCTGCCGAATAGTATTATCGCACGCTGATTGGAGGATGGAGATCGCCACAGGGAGGATGGAGATCGCCACAGGGAGGATGGAGATTGCCACAGGGAGGATGGAGATCGCAACAGGTAGGCTGCACAGGGACACAGGACACATGACACATGCACATGTACAGAACACAGGACACATGCACATGTACAGGACACATGCACAGGATATAGGATACAGGTAGGCTGCACAGGACACAGTGAGGCATGCAGCTGCAGATGAGCATTGTTGACCCTCTTTTTTCACTTACAGTAGCTGCTGCATTTCTCACCCTCATCTTATACTCGGGTCAATAAGTTTTTCCCAGTTTTTTGTGGTAAATTAGGGGCCTCGACTTATATTCGGGTCGACTTATACTCGAATATATACAGTAATGTTTTGTAGATGATGATAAAATCAAATCTTTGCATTTTTACCTAATTAGTTGCAAACTGTTCTTTCAGCTTTTCCATGTTAGAACCACTTACTATGCCAGCTTTCTGTTGCCCTGCTCTAACTTTTTTGAGACATGTTGTTGCCATCAATATCAAAAACAAATGTAGTTTTCTCTTAAAATTGTATATTTTCTCAGCTTAAACATTTGATATGTTTTCTATGTTATATTGTGAATAAAATATGGGTTTATGAGATTTGCAAATCATTTTACTTTGTTTTCATGTAGCTTTTTCGTCCCAACCTTTTTAAAATTGGGGTTGTACGTACACTCCTCCAACGTAACACTGAAATGGGGTTGTACATTTTGACTCTGTGCTTAACTTGTTAAAGTGCATAGGCAGCTGAGAAATGTATTCTATTGGAGTATGAGGATTTTTAAAAGATCTTATTGGAGGGTGAATTTGTACCTCAAAGCATGCAGTTCTAGAAAGTTGCACATCGAGTTTCCCGCTTCAGGATGCTAGCATTTTAAGATCAAAGGATGGTCAGCAATATAAATGGCAACCAAAGAAGGACCTGACCTCATCCCTTTTACCTCATAATCCCATTACTGTCCAACAGGACCTTCTATTATGATAGTGGTTCAATAATAAGGCTTAGAAAGTTAAGAATGAGTGTGGCCAGGTTCTCAACCAAAAAATCTGGGTTAATATTTACATGCAAGAGTGGGCATAAGGATTTCATGTCCCATAACAATGAAGGAAAAACAAAACAGATGTGCAGGTACATTGAAGTATCTAAAATGTGGTTCCAAAGTCAATTCAAACAAGTATTTTCAATTCAGGCTTACTGTTTATATTATTCATTCTGCACAGGCTTAACTAATAACATAATTTAAGGATGAGCCCTATAGGAAATATGGCCAAGAGATGTCCATAGTGATCAGAAGATCACTAATCAGCAGATCAGTAAATGTATTACCAAAGTAGAACTTTGATGTGTAGATAAGCATTAGGTATACATATCCACATCAATTTGTTGTAAGCAAAAGGACATTAAAATCATTATTTTTAAAACTGTCACTGCGATTGTATAAACTGCAATAATAGATTACACTCAAGAACTAACATGTTGTATTATAAAACCCAAAATTTTGTATATTATATATCCTAGAGATTTAAAACTTTCCAAAATCCTGGCCTGCTTGGAAATAGAGTAAGGCAAAAAAGTATTTGGTCAGCCACCAATTGTGCAAGTTCTCCCATTTAAAAAGATGAGAGAGGCCTGTAATTGTCATCATAGGTATACCTCAACTATGAGAGACAAAATGTGGAAACAAATCCAGACAATCACATTGTCTGATTTTTGAAAGAATTTATTTGCAAATTATGGTGGAAAATAAGTATTTGGTCACCTACAAACAAGCAAGATTTCTGGCTCTCACAGACCTGTATCTTCTTCTTTAAGAGGCTCCTCTGTCCTCCACTCATAACTTGTATTAATGGCACCTGTTTGAACTTGTTCTCAGTATAAAAGACACCCGTCCACAACCTCAAACAGTCACACTCCAAACTCCACTATGGTGAAGACCAAAGAGCTGTCGAAGGACACCAGAAACAAAATTGTAGACCTGCACCAGGCTGGGAAGACTGAATCTGCAATAGGCAAGCAGCTTGGTGTGAAGAAATCAATTGTGAGAGCAATGAATAGAAAATGGAAGGCATACAAGACCACTGATAATCTCCCTCGATCTGGGGCTCCACGCAAGATCTCACCCCGTGGGGTCAAAATGATCACAAGAATGGTGAGCAAAAATCCCAGAACCACATAGGGGGACCTAGTGAATGACCTGCAGAGAGCTGGGACCAACGTAACAAAGGCTACCATCAATAACACACTACACCGCCAGGGACTCAGATCTTGCAGTGCCAGACGTGTCCCCCTGCTTAAGCCAGTACATGTCCGGGCCCGTCTGAGGTTTGCTAGAGAGAATTTGGATGATCCAGAAGAGGATTGGGAGAATGTCATATGGTCAGATGAAACCAAAGTAGAACTGTTTGGTAGAAACACAACTTGTCGTGTTTGGAGGAGAGAGAATGCTGAGTTGCAACCAAAGAACACCATACCTACTGTAAAGCATGGGGGTGGCAACATCATGCTTTGGGGCCGTTTCTCTGCAAAGGGAACAGGACGACTGATCCGTGTACATGAAAAAATGGATGGGGCCATGTATCATGAGATTTTGAGTGCAAACCTCCTCCCATCAGCAAGGGCATTGAAGATGAAACGTGGCTGGGTCTTTCAGCATGATAATGATCCCAAACACACCGCCCGGGGAACGAAGGAGTGGCTTCGTAAGAAGCATTTCAAGGTCCTGGAGTGGCCTAGCCAGTCTCCAGATCTCAACCCCATAGAAAACCTTTGGAGGGAGTTGAAAGTCCGTATTGCCCAGTGACAGCCCCAAAACATCACTGCTCTAGAGGAGATCTGCATGGAGGAATGGGCCAACATACCAGCAACAGTGTTTGACAACCTTGTGAAGACTTACAGAAAACGTTTGACCTCTGTCATTGCCAACAAAGGATATATAATAAAGTATTGAGATGAAATTTTGATATTGACCAAACACTTATTTTCCACCATAATTTGCAAATAAATTCTTTCAAAAATCAGACAATGTGATCGTCTGGATTTGTTTCCACATTTTGTCTCTCATAGTTGAGGTATACCTATGATGACAATTACAGGCCTCTCTCATCTTTTTAAGTGGGAGCACTTGCACAATTGGTGGCTGACTAAATAATTTTTTGCCCCACTGTACGTGTACATACCAGAGTAAGGCTAGATTCGCAGTATTGCATATTGGAAACATGCATGAAATTGTGTGCTTTTCGGAAATGCACAGAAACGCGCTGCCATTTAGGAGAAGGGTGGCAGTTCCATTAGTTGTTAAGAATCCCCCATGCATCTGCAAAACATATGCATCAAACCTCACGGTGCCTCGCATTTTTGGCAGTCAGAGACTTGCCATGTTTGTTGTGCGTAGGGAAGCCCATTGAAATAAATGGGCTGCCCTACATGCAATGCACAGATATATGCCTGGTCACACCTGTAGGTGTGTTCCAAGCTTAAGACTACTTTGAGTATTAATGCCTAATAAACATTTTTAAAAATCCTGTTCCCTCTATGTGCTAGGGAGACATCTACCTGATATTCTCTAGTACCAGGTACTGATGCTGTTCCTCAAGTTAAAAGGAGTGCAGACCACTCAAGTTGAGTGGCTCAACACAGGCTCCACTGCAAAATCCCTGGCTGGTGCTTTGGTTTTGTTGCAATCCAGCAAATCAGTCAGAAAAGAAAATGAATCACAGCATTTCTTGATTATTTAACTTTCTATGGTCAGAAGCACTTTCAACCCCCTGGATAGCCTTAAATGGCTCAAACCTCACCAAAGCATCATGTTGGACAATGCATTATGACATGATCAAGCCCTTTATGACCACTTGATGTGTTAACACCAGACCCAACTAAACTCATTTTAAATGTTCTACTTTTGTAGAATTACTACTTTATAGAAACCTTCATGGCTTACTAAAACAACCTGCATAACAACCCTTTGTTACATCTCTGAAATTCAAATGTGATGTGAGCAAACAGGAATTCCAAAGGCTTTCTACAACATACAGTATAAGCACATCTGTTACAGGATCTGGAGCATATGACGTATATTCGGATCCTCAATTACATGACAAATTATTACCTTGTTATGATAATTACAGTAAATAACATCCATGGATGTGATATAGTTCTAATATATTGTGTAACAAAATAGTTTTCTAATATTCAATAATGATAATTGAACAACTGTATGAAACAGGTTAAACTCACAGCAAAAACTGACCTCTCGGGCTGCTTTCTTTACAAAGCTTTCATCTGTAATGCGGAATGCTTGACACAAGGCTTCTGCTGGGTCTTGGGGGAATACCTCTTGACGTACTAAATTAACGTGTAGGTGAAGTGAGGCATAGATGGCAGCGTCTACTCCTCCATGCCCATCAAATACAGCAAAATAAGCTTGCTCCTCTTGGTCCTGGAAATTAAGAGATTACATAAGTAAAACTTCTATGTTTCTGTATGCTTTTGCTCCTACATAGGGTTCTTAACATCGTAACCTTACCAGATAAAATATGCTTTTAGTGTTTTCTGGTTATACTAGTAAATGATATTAAAGGGCTAATCCATCCAAAGCTAAAATTTAATTAATAAATTTTCCCGCATAGACTTGGTTTTTGCTGGAAGTCCGGTACTCCCAAGGGTCACAGACATACAAATATTGCCTAGGGGAGTCTCCGATCATGCACCCTTGCTGCTGACATTGGACCTCTCCCTGGGCTCAGTAGACAAGATTTGGAGGCTCTCTAGGTTTTGGATTTCAGACACTGCTGTAGATTCCCAATTCAGAGCTGAGTTGACTGGTTACTGGGCGGTAAATGTGGGCTCGGCGGACCCCATGTCATCCTCCCTACGATTTGGTGGGTACTCGGGGATTCAAATTAATTGGGACAAGTCGGGGATTAAAATTGGTTGTAGAGTGCAGGATTATTTGGAAAACAACTTGCGACCACTCATGACACATCTAGCAGCTAGGTGTGCTACATGGCGTTCCCTCCCACTGACCCCTGTCGGTAGAGTTAATCTGTTAAAAATGATTTATCTTCCCAAATTTTTATATTTCTTCTGTAACACCCCCATACACATCCCCAAGACTTTTTTCCGGAGACTGGAGGGTCTGCTGATACACTTTGTTTGGGCTGGGAGGTCACCCAGGGTGGCCAAACAGATTTTATATCTCCCGCTTTCGGGCGGAGGATTGGCATTACCGAATTTTCAAATTTACTACTGGGCGGCCGTCTTGGTCACAGTTCGCTGGTGGTTCTCCCAGCCCACACAGAATCCGGCAGTCACTCTGGAAGCAGCCATCCTGGGTTCCTTTGCTGCCCTGAGCAACCTCCCGTTTTGGGGACTCAGGGCTAGTTCGTCCATGACAACCCCGATGAGAACCATGGTTAGGGTCTGGCAGGAGGCTAGGAAGAAATACTGGAAACCCAATCACATTTCACCCCACATGCCCCTATGGGGTAACCCCATGCTCCCTCACTTTTACAGTATACCGGACCCCTCACTGTGGGCAAAAAAGGGAATCCTTACCTTAAAGCACATAGTTCAAGACTGTAGACTTGTGACTTTTCAGGCGTTGAGGCAATCATTTGCAATTCCGTCCTCTTTTACATTCAGGTATTGGCAGCTGAAGCACGCCTTTGAAGCCCAGTTCCCTGCCCCCCTCACTTTGAAACCGGACTCCATTGAAAGGGTCTTGATATCCAGTGTGATGGGGAAGCCTCTCTCAACACTATATCTATACCTTACAGTAGAGTATGATACCAAGTTAACCAAGACCTGGGAGAAGTGGAGGATGGATATCCCTTCCTTGAATGAGGAGGAGTGGAAGGAGTGTTTAGTTTCCTACATTCCTTCCATGATAGCTGCAAGAGATAGGTTCATACAATACAATTTAAGTTCCTACACAGAGCGTACTTCACGCCGCAGAGACTGGCGCGCATTTATCATCAAAGTGACCCCAACTGTCAGAGATGCAGGCAAGAGGTGGGTTCCTTCTGGCACATGGTCTGGTCCTGTCCCAAAATCCGTCCTTTTTGGACAGCAGTGGCCTCCACACTTAGTGATGTCACAGGTGTAAATGTACCGGTTGACCCTCAAATATTACTACTTAGCCACTTGGAAGATGTTGAGGGAGACAGGTATAGTAAATTGTGTCTTACCTTCTCATTATATTATGCTAGACGTGAAATTCTACTGAGATGGAAACTGGAAGAGCCTCCTACTCTAGACTCGTGGAGGAGGTCAGTGACCTCAGTACTTCCTTTGTATAGAATGACATATGAAAGTAGACAATGCCCAGCGAAATTCGATAAAGTCTGGTCCTCTTGGGTGGATGCCTCTGGGGACCCTGAACCCCCTACCCCCTAGCCTTGATTTGAAACACTTTGGAGGACATTCTCTATCCCATACCTTTTCCTCGTCTCGCCCCCCCCTTTTTTTTTCTTCCCCCCCCTCCTACCCCCACTTTCTCCCCCCCCCCCCCCGTAACCAGGCTCACTCAAATACTGGTTACGTATATTGTGTCTGCTAAGATTTTATATTATAATTGCACTATTGTGTACTGAAAGGTGATAATTCTGACATCTGCACAGCTGGAATACTTGATAAATAATGGCTACCGGATGAAGGTAGAATTTATTGTCTTTATTCTCTTTACACTGAATGTACTAATTTAATTTGTATTGAAATGCTGATTTGTTTAATAAAATCTTCTGTTAAAAAAAAAAAATTTAATTAATTGTTTGCTAAATACTGGCTCACTAAATAACAAGCTATAAGACAAGTTAAAAGAATTTTGACCTTCAGTGTTAAGATTTGCTCACTTACCATGGCAATTGAGAGAGGTGCCATTTTCGACTTTTAATTTGCTTTATGGGTTGGAGGAAGCAGTGAAAGTGGAAATGTATTTTGAAGAAAAAGCAGGACGCCTATATGGGTGAAAACGGTCCAGGAAGATATCACTACTTAAACCCCAATGGTATAAAAATCTAGTGCAGTGACTGGTTGCCAGAACTCAACTATGACTGAAATATAACTTTACCATCCAATCTATAAAGGTTACAAGAAACAATGGTACAGTGCCTTGAAAAAGTATTCACCTTGTATACACCTTGAAATTTTCCATATTTTGTCATGTTACAACCAAAAACGTAAATGTATTTTTTGGGATTTTATGTGATAGACCAACACAATGTGGCAAATAATTGTGAAGTGAAAGGAAAATGATAAATGGTTTTCAATTTTTTTTACAAATAAATATGTGAAAAGTGTGGTGTGTATTTTTATTCAGCCCCCTTTACTCTGATACCCCTAACTAAAATCTAGTGTAACCAATTGCCTTCAGTAGTCACCTAATTAGTAAATAGAGTCCACCTGGGTGTAATTTAATCTCAGTATAAATACAGCTGTTCTGTGAAGCCCTCAGAGGTTTATTAGACAATCTTAGTGAACAAACAGCATTATGAAGGCCAAGGAACACACCAGACAGGTCAGGGAGGAGAAGTGTGTGGAGAAGTTTAAAGCAGGGTTGGGTTATAAAAAAACATCCCAAGCTTTGAGCATCTCAGTGAGCACTGTTCAATCCATCATCTGAAAATGGAAATAGTATGGCACAACTGCAAACCTACCAAGACATTTCCGTCCACCCAAACTGACAGGCTGGGCAAGGAGAGCATTAATCAGAGAAGCAGCCAAGAGGTTCATGGTAACTCTGGAGGAGCTGCAGAGATCCACAGCTCAGATGGGAGAATCTGTCCACGGGACAGCTATTAGTCCTGCACTCCACAAATCTGGCCTTTATGGAAGAGTAGCAAGAAGAAAGCCATTGTTGAAAGAAAGCCAAAAGAAGTCCTGTTTGCAGTTTGCGAGAAGCCATGTGGGTGACACAGCAAACATGTGGAAGAAGGTGCTCTGGTCAGATGAGACCAAAATTGAACTTATTTTGCCTTAAAGCAATTTGCTATGCATGGCGGAAAACTAACACTGCACATCACCCTGAACACACTCACCATTCCCACTGTGAAACATGGTGGTGGCAGCATCATGTGGTGGGGATGCTTTTCTTCAGTAGGGACAGGGAAGCTAGTCAAAGTTGATGGGAAGAGTCTGTAACTAACTTGAGACTGGGGCGTGGGTACACCTTCCAGCAGGACAACAAACCCTAAACTTATTTGAAAATTGCTGTTCACAGACGCTCTCCATCCAATCTGACAGAGCTTGAGCTATTTTGCAAAGAAGAATGTACAAAAATGTAATTCTCAAGATGTGCAAAGCTGGTAGAGACATACCCAAAAAGACTTGCAGATGTAATTGCAGCTAAAGGTGGTTCTACAAATTATTGGCTCAATACAAATGCATGCCACACTTTTCACATATTTATTTGTAAAAAAAATTGCAAACCATTTATCATTTTCCTTCCACTTCACAATTATGTGATACTTTGTGTTGGTCTATCACATAAAATCCCAATGAAATACATTTACGTTTTTGGTTGTAACATGACAAAATGTGGAAAATTTCAAGGGGTATGAATACTTTAAAGGCACTGAATATAAGGGCACAATATGAATGTGTCCTTCATGTTGTAATTATGTGTTACATTATCACTTTATTCGCTGTGCAGTTATTAAAGTGGTTGTAAACCCTTACAGACCACTTTGTGCTACAGGCAAGCCTATAATAAGGCTTACCTGTAGCTACCCAGGATATCTCCTAAACCTGCACGGTTTAGGAGCTATCCCCTGTATTTGCATGTGCTGACGTCATTGGCACATACGCACTGACACAAACTCAAGCAACGGCACGTATGTGCCGTTGCTTCAGTGAGTGTGCCGTTACCGCGTGCATGCACGAGAGTGATGTCATCGCGGCTCCGGCCAACCACAGCACCGGAGCCGCGATACCCGGAAGTAACCCCCGGGAGTGCTGTCGGCTGTGTATGGGCACCGCAGCGAGGGCTTCGATCACAGGTGAGTATTACATATTGAGCTTGTATGCTATGCATACTAGCTCATTATGCCTTTGTTTTGCAGGTGTTAGTTTTTTGTTTGTTTTTTTAAGTGGGTTTACAACAGACATTTGTGATTCTGTTCATACATTTCAAAATTGTCCAAGTGTACCTGTGTACTTTTACCCTGGTATAGCATTTTAATACAGAATTCTATTACTAATAAAATGTATTTTTCATTAAGGAAAATACGGGCAGCTTTAGATTTTACATCCACATAAAGAGATTCGCTCAGAAATAGAATAAAATACAGTATGTATTCAAGCATAATGCACAGATTAGTTACAACTAAAATTTGTGTAATCAATTTGAGTGAGCATGTAATACAGAAACATAAAATCAGAAAAGTCACAGTGTCCAAACATGAAAGCTCACGTGGGGGCATGACCGGAAACGGATGATGGAGTGAGCTGGTGAGGAGTGAGCGCGAGCGTGTGTGTCCACCCCACTCCCATAACATGAATGTGAGCTCCTTTTCCTTCGTGCAGTAAAGTACAATAAAGAGCAAGCCAGCGTTACCTCCGGTGTTGTACGCCTGCTGAGTCCAGTGCCCGCTTTTTAGTCCTGTGAGCCCGACTGCTGCCTGCTTCTCATAGCATCCCATAGCGAACACCTATTGGAGCTGAGTCGGTGTGCTGCATCCCCCTGTACCATTCGGATGTTCCCGGGAGTTTCCGGAGGAACTTGGAACCAAGGGGAAGACAGACTGAGACACGCTCTCGCGGGAGCGTGACAGAGGACAGCTATTCCGGTTACTCCAGGATCTGACGTCGGGGTGTCAGCAGTGGAGGCTCCCTGAGAGCAGCTGGCACAGCTACTGCAACACAGGACAGCACTCTCCGAAGTGGCGCCCAAACAAAGCCCGGGTGAGTGAAAGGACTTTTGATTAAGTTGATTAATTGGGTTGGACGGCGGAGTGGAGGTACTGCCTAGTCCTTAAAGCTTGTAAATCCTATATCTATTAGCAGAGGGGGATTTATAAGAGTGGATTGGACTTCCCAGAGACTCAAGTTAGAACGGGGCTATTCTGTGGTGACTGTTAAAAAAAATAAAATAAAAAACATCTCTTACCTGTGATCTACTGAAAAATTGCCTATTTAAAAACCCTCCTTTTCCTCCCTGACTTCCAATCTATGCTAAATTGTCTGGCATATTGCTGTGGTACGATAAATAAATTTGGTAGAAGAAAGTGGGGAAGAAACTATGTCTGCATGGAGGAAAGGAGATGAGCATACCAACCAGGAGAGTTTAGGGATCCAATCCTTAGATCGGCTAAAGATAAAGAAAAGGGGATACCATCCACAGTGGCGGGGGTAACGGCAGCAGTAGTCGCAGCAACCGCCAAATTGGAAAGAATGGTTAACGTAGCTGACCATACCCCAACGAAAGGGGGGCAGCAGGCACAGAATAAGACAGCGGCAGACAGAATGAGCCAGGAAAGCTCAAGTATACTTGCAAGTGGTACTACAGCAAAGAACTTACCAGCTAAAGGAGCAGGAGCTGCGGGGAAGGCGATGGAAACAGCCATTACCCAGAGTCAAATAACAGAAGGGGAGCCATCCCTTAAAGACATTCTTTTAGCAATTAATGCCTGCAAACAATCTTTGGGTGAAATGACAGAACAGCGGAGAGAGTGACAGAAATAGAAGGGGGAATAAGAATGATAGATGATGATCTATATCCTATGAAACAAAAGGTTAAGACCCAGGAATAACAGCTAAATAGGCTCACGGAAAAACTGGTTGAGATGGAAAACAGGCTGCGCAGAGACAATGTGAGGGTAGTGGGACTGCCTGAGAAGAGTGAAGGTGCAGATCCAATAGGATTTTTGGAAAAATGGCTGATTGAAATCTACGGAAGAGAGACATTCTCGCAGCAGTTCTCTATTGAAAAAGTTCCGTTCAGACCCCCCCCTCAAGGAAACCCCCCAAGAGCCTTACTGTTGACATTTTTAAATTACAGGGATAAAGTAAATCTGCTATGCAGGGCTAGAGAGAAAGGGAACATAATCTTTAATGGAGCGAGGATATCAATGTACCCTGATTTCTCCCCTGAATTGCAAAAGCGTAGAGCGGAATTCCTAAGAATCAAACGTAGTCTCCAAGGGTTTGACATCACATATGCTCTCCTTTATCCGGCCAGGCTGCGGGTGAATGCGCTAGGAGGAAGTCAGATTTTTGATTCCCCGGAGAAGGCGCTGGCATGGTTTGAGGATAAGAGGGACCAGTTGTCACCGAAATAAAGAGGGATTTGGGCAGAGAATATATATAGACGGGGAATAAATATAAAACTTATAATATAAAGATATATATAACAAAACGGAAACACTTTGAGTGGAGTGGAGTGGGGTGGGGAATACACATGGTTAGATTGAATCAGAAACGGGTTTGTATTTAAATGTAGGAAGGGAGGGATGGGGAGAGAGTAGGGGTAAGGGAGATAGGGGTGTAAGTAGAATAAGTTTTAGAGTCGAGGGGGGATGTGAGACGGTCATTAAAAAAGCCTTCAAGGGTAACCTAGAATGGTGTGGGGGGGGGGAGAGGGTTTTGGGAGGGAGGGGGAGGGCGGAGGGCATGGGAGAAAGAGGACACAGAACAAGGGAGTATATGCATAAGATTGTAAGGAAATGCCTTGTACACCATTTTATACATTTTTTTGTAGGGCAACCCACTAGGCACAAGAAATTAAATATAGTCA
Organism: Lithobates clamitans; assembly: GCA_037952925.1. NCBI lineage: Eukaryota > Metazoa > Chordata > Amphibia > Anura > Ranidae > Lithobates > Lithobates clamitans. Next base: position 10,107,454 of record JBBGZY010000251.1, on the reverse strand, counting down.
TAATAAAGTACATTAGGGGGAAATATGTGTATAGCTCAAGGGTCTGCAGACACGAATTTAAAATATTGAGTTAAATTAGAGTACCTTTTTTCATTAATAGGGATAAGTTGTGTTTTTCTCTTTTTTTTCTTTAGCACTCTGGAGCACTAAAACACAAGGGGTTTAAAATATTCTTGTTCCCTATTGTATTCCTCTTTACTAGATTGGTAGAACTCAAAATCCCCTTACCTGTAGGGCCCACGGACTGTAAAAATCATGTTAAATGATGGTGCTGAACATTGGGTCATGGAATGTCCAAGGGCTGGGATCCCCTGTTAAAAGAGCAGCGATATTTGATGTTTTGGATACACATAAAGTAGGAATAGCCTGTCTGCAGGAGACGCACCTAACAAAAGATACTAAAGGACATACGAGAAATGGGAGGTATGAGCACCAGTTCCATTCTGTGCATACCTCCTATTCGAGAGGGGTCTCGGTGTTAATTGGTGGGGGGGTGGCATTCTCTTGCAGACAGTGTGTATTAGATGAAGAAGGGCTATATATTTTTATGCATTGTATAATAGAGAATCAGGAATAGGTGTTAGGTAACATATATATCCCTCCTCCTTTCAGACTGGAGGTATTGTATAGTCTATTGGAATTTATAATGGATAAACCTGGCTTACCAGTTATAGTGGTTGGGGATTTTAATGTGGTTATGGATAAAAAAAATAGATAGATTCCCCCCAGGAAAACAAAGTCAGGGAGTACAAGAAAACAGGATGAGTCAATACCTACAAGAAGCTGGATTATCCGACATTTGGAGAATACGGAACCCGAGAGCATTACAGTATTCATGTCACTCAAGCTCCTATTCTACCTTATCAAGGATAGATATAGTACTAGGCAATGAGTTAGCAGCGCAGGTAATAAAAAATATAGTCTATCAACCTAGAGGGGTGTCAGACCACTCTCTGTTGACAGTTGCAGTAAACCCTGGAAACAAAAAAGCATGCAGAGTATGGAAGCTGAACCCCGCTTGGTTGGAAACAATAGAGGGTCCGGAAGAGATGGTAGCTGAGCTGAGCGAATTCATAAGGTTCAACTCAGATACTACATCAAGTGGGGTGATGTGGGATGCATTAAAGGCATATTTGAGGGGACTACTAATTCAGAAAGTGTCTAAAATGTAAAAAAATCCCGGGATTTGGGAGGATAAATTTGGGAGAGAGTTAAAAGAGGCAGAGAAGGAGTATGTGAAAGAACCTTCCCCCGATAAACAAAGAGTGTGGGAGAACAAACAACAAAGATATAAATATGCAATACTTAGGAAGGTAGAAATTAACATGCTGTTCCAGAAACAAATTATATATGGGGAAGGAGAAAAAGTAGGGAAGATGCTGGCTCATATTGTAAAAAACAGTTCCCCCCCTCCATGGTCACAGCAATTAGGACTCCGAGAGGTGAAATATCATCCCAGAGAGAGGTAATTATTGACACCTTTAAAGAATATTATAAGGATTTATATAAATCCCGAGGGATCATGGAGAGAGAGGAAATGGACTCCTTTTTTAGCAAGATAAATATACTGTCAATCAAGGGAACAGATAAAGAGGAACTAGAGTGCCCGATCACTCTGGAAGAAATTAAAACGGCAGTAGCAGAAATGGCCAATTATAAGTCCCCTGGTCTGGACGGACTACCAATTGAGATCTATAAAAGTTATGGGGAAATACTACTCCCGGAACTTTTCTAAGGTATTTAATTGGGCGAAGGAGAAGGGGAAATTACCCACATCAATGACAGAAGCCACAATTATTGTTTTACATAAGGAGGGGAAAGACCCCTTAGAACCCAGGTCTTACAGACCTATATCTTTACTCTGCTCAGATGTCAAGATTTTAGCAAAGGTCCTGGCTGGTAGGTTAAGGAAAAGCATTCATAAAGTAGTTCATCCGGATCAGACGGGATTCATCCCGCATAGAGCAACCAGCATGAATATTAGGAGAGTTTTTTTTTAACCTTCAGATCCCCACGGAGAATATGGGCTCTAGAGCAGTTATGCTGTTAGATGCGGTAAAAGCATTTTACAGCGTAGAATGGGAGTACATCTGGGCACTAAGGGAGTTTGGGTTTGGCCCCTCTTTTACTAACTGGGTTAAAATACTTTAAAATGACCCAAAAGCAAAAGTAAGAATCAATAGTGATTATTCAACCGAGTTTTAACTAGAAAGAGGTTCAAGGCAAGGGTGCCCCTTATCCCCCCTGATATTTGCTCTGGCAATAGAGCCATTAGCCATAGCAATAAGGCAAAATAGGATAATAGAAGGATTCCGGAGGGTTGAGGAGGAAGAGCGGATCACATTGTATGCGGACGATGTCCTCATATTCTTAGGTGATATGGAGGGATCTCTTAACCAAGTGATGGAGGTTCTCTCAAGCTTTGGAAGACTATCGGGTCTATCCATAAATTGGGAGAAATCAGTCCTACTAGCAATAGATCCCATGGGGGAGAACACCTCGTTAAGCAGTACACAAATGGAAATAGTAGAGTCGACAAAATACTTAGGTATAAAGATAACAAAAGACCCAAGTGAATATCTAGATAATAATTTAGCCCCCTTGTTGATGAAATTTAAAAGTAAGATTGAAATCTGGAGGGGTTTGCCTCTATCAGTAGTGGGGAGGTGCAACTTGATTAAAATGCTATGGCTCCCCCAGTTACTGTATGTCATGCATAACTCGCCAATATGGATAAGCCGGAAATGGTTTAAAAAAATATACACATTATTAAGAGATCTCATTTGGAAAGGGGGACCCCCAGGATAGGGTTACAAACCCTACAACTCCCATCGCGAGAAGGGGGATTAGCGGTACCTCACCCAAGGAGTTACTTTCTAGCAGCGCAAATGCAGCATTTGGGGAGAGGCACTGGATTTAACGGACACAATAGGGGGGAACTGATGATTATGGGAGCACCCCATAGGACAGTGGTGGAAGTGTTAGAGGCAAACTCCTTTTTGTATAGAACCCCAATGGTTAAATTGATGATAAAAGTATGAAAGTCTATTTAGGCCATGAGGGGAATGGGAGGTATGATGAAGTGCACCCCCCTGTGGAATAATAAGAACCTACAAGAATTAAAAGCAATAGGGAAAATAAAAACATGGGAAACAAAGGGGATAAACAACCTAGCCCAGTTATATAATCAGAATACCTTAAAAACGTTTAGATCATTGAAGGAGGAATTGGGCATTCCGGACCACTCATTTTTTAGTTTCCTACAAATTAATCATGCTCTGAACAAACAGTTTGGAGGACAGGGGCCAACTTGGAATAATTCCATCTTATTTCAAAGACTAGGTGAGCCGGGTGGCTATAGTGAACCCATAGCTGAATTGTATCCACACATATGTAAAAGTAACAGACTCCAGAAAAACTGAAATGCAGAGCCAAATGGGAAAGGGACCTGGGTGCAATTTCAGATGAACAGTGGAAAGATATATTAGCAGGAGGGCACCAGGTTTCAGTCTCACCAGCTCAGAAGGTATTGCACTTAATGTTATTGCATAGGACATATTATACTCCCAAAAGGCTATTTGGGTTCGGGGGAGGATCGATGATAAATGCCCTAGATGTCAGGATGCAGGGGACCTGATGCACATGATATGGAAATGCCCAAAATTATTCCGCTACTGGTATGAAATAGTAGAAACGTTAAATAAGATCCTCACTTTAGAACTTAAAATAGAGCCGAAACTATGTATTCTGGGAGTAGAGGGAAACATAGATAGAGGTAACTACAAAATTAAAATAGTACAGAGATGCCTATTTCAAGCAAGGAAGTTAATAGCTCAGAGATGGCAGGCAAGGACCCCCCCCCCCCCCACGAAGGATGAGTGGATTAAAACTGTATTAGAAACAATGTGGAAGGAAAAGGTAGTATATACAAGGAGAAGGAACCTAAGAGAATTTAAAAGACTCTGGTACCCCTGGTTAGAAGAAATGGGATACCCAATGTAAGGGAATAATAAGAGGTGTGGCCTTACGGTTGATAAAACTATAAAGAATAGAGACGTATGTTTTGGGGAGGGGGGGAGGGTTTAGGTTGGGAGGAGGGTGGGAAAAACGGGGGGGGGGGGGACTGATTAGAGTATACCTTCTCCCTTACGGTTATATGTTTACATATATGTATATATAGTGGGTATATTTAAAACCTAGTATGTTTGTTTTTAATTTTGTATAATGTGACGTTCTGAATAAAGATTATATAAAAAAAAAAAAAGAAAAGTCACAGTGGGCAACAGCTTCTCATTTTCTTTTCTCTAATATTAATAACCACATTTTAGGACAGCATTCCAGAATCTAGCAATCTGTAAGCAAGTACAGATTATATAACAGAAATCAGTATTCAACCTTTTACATTTAGGCCTCATGTACACTGCTGCTGGTAAACGGACGTTTAGGAGCAGTTGGGCATTTTGTTCTGCTGCCCCTGAACTCTCCTCTATGTTATTTTATCAGTACATGTACACAGGGTCGTTTATAGTCGTTTCTAGGCAGTTGAGTTTAGAAGCTTTTTTTGGAACGCAAAAAAATGGGTTCAGATGGATGTTCATAGGCATTTGAAACACCAAATGCCTGTAACAGCTTGTATACGCTGCTAAACGCGGTAACTTGCATTTAGCAGCGTTTCATTTACAGACTTTTTCATTTTAACAAGAAAATAATCATTTTTTTGTTACAAACGCTTCTAGACGCAAACACGGCTAAAGTTAAATTGTTTAAGAGAGGTTGAACAATGTCCTATGTACATGAAGCCTTAGAGGATATAGATTAATTCTGAAAGCTTTTAACCGCTTGCCAACCAGCGCACGCTGATGTACGTCAGCAGAATGGCACTGGCAGGCAAAAGGGCGTACAGGTACGTCCCCTTTAAGGACTCGATGTCCGCCGGGTGCCCGTGATCGTGTCACGGAGAGGAAGAACGGGGAGATGCTTATGTAAACAAAGCATTCCCCGTTCTGCCTAGTGACAGGACAGTGATCTACTGCTTTCTCTGATCGATCACTGTCCTGTGTGTTGAAGCCACACACCCCCACAGTTAGAATCGCTCCCTAGGACACACTTAACACCTTCACTGCCCCCTAGTGGTTAACCCCTTCACTGCCAGTGTCATTTACACAGTAATCAATGCATTTTTAATTGCACCGATCCCTGTATAAATGACAATGGTCCCAAAAATGTGTCAAAAATGTCTGATGTGTCGGCCATAATGTTGCAGTCCTGTTAAAAATCGCAGATCGCCGCCATTACTAATAAAAAAAATAAAAATGCCATAAAACTATCCCCTATTTTGTAGACGCTGTAAATTTTGCGCAAACCAATCAATATACGCTTATTGTGATTTTTTTTACCAAAAATATGTAGAAGAATACATATCGGCCTAAACTGAGGAAAAAAATGTTTCTATATATATTTTTGGGGGATATTTATTATAGCAAAAAGTAAAAAAATACTGCATTTTTTTCAAAATTGTCACTCTTTTTTTGTATATAGCGCAAAAAATAAAAACCACAGAGGCGATCAAATACCACCAAAACAAGGCTCTATTTGTGGGAAAAAAAGGAGGTCAATTTTGTTTGGGTACAGCGTCGCACAACCGCGCTATTGTCAGTTAAAGCGACGCAGTGCTGAATCGCAAAAAACGCTCTGGTCTTTCGGCAGCCAAATGGTCCGGGGTTGAAGTGGTTAAGCATCAGAATTATTTGGTGTAATAAAGAAAGTTTAGTTAGTCCGCTATTAAAGGAGGTTATACCATAGTAGCTATAAAAAAAAGCATCTACCCAGACAACACAGTCTGACAGTTTACAGCAATACTTTTAAATCCGAAAAATAATTATTTAACCCATAACACAGCATCATCATGAAATTCAGTATTGTAGGGGAAAGTACTGTTGGGATTTTGGAGGGGAACAAAATAAAACCCAATGCAGCTTGAAAAACCAACTATCCCTGGGAGGCGCATGGGTGGAGCCTGACTGAGCAGACATGCCAGCTTAGAACTCTGCTCCTAAAGGGACGTTTCTGTTGTATTATGCCATGTCCCGGCTCAGCTTCATCCAGTAAATATTGTTACTCAGTTTTCTAATAACCCCTGCCACTTAATGTAATGGTTCTTGGGAGTTCTTGCCTGAAAATGAAGCCAAAAAACATCAAAGCAGTGCTGCCTCAGGCTTCAGTCAGAACGGCACTAGCTTCATCCCCTCCCCGTGTTACCTCACACTCAATGAAATCCTCTCAGCGCTCTAAGGTGTATGTGGCAACACAGGGAATATGACTCAGATTCACAAACTTCACAAATTACATCTTTTACAGACCCTGCTCATTCTTCTGTTCTGAGGCAATTTGAAAAAATGCTTCACAAAACTCTTCTAGAGACCTCAGATCTAATTACAGACAGTCTGACTATGGAAATCAGAGAACTGGGCCAACACACTGCAAATCTTGAACTGTGGGTTGATGAACTTGAAAATAACACCCAGACTTATGCAGTTGAATTTGAAAACCTCAAAGAGGAAAACTTAATCCTTCAATCTCTTTTAGAAGATTGCGAAAATAGGGCCCGGTGTTCCAATATTAGACATGGAATACCTGAATCTGTCACTGGTTTGCAAGCCACCATGCTATCCCTATTTCAAGAACTACTGCCTTCCATACCAGTTGAACGAATGGAGATGGACAGGGTTCATAGGGCCCTCACCAGTCACAAAGCTAATGGACCACCGCATGATATTATTGCCAAATTTCACTATTTCCGTACAAGGAACAACTTCTAGCTGCAGCTAGAGCAAAAGATTCACTGATTTTCCAGGTAAATACCTATCAACTTTTTACTGATCTCAGCTCACTATTTCTAAGGGTCGGGCTTTGAGGACATTTCTTCAAGTTTTACAGAGACATGAAATCAGCTATCAATGGAGCTTTCAATTTTCGATTTGCTTTACCTACCAAGAATCTAAATATGTCTGCCATTCTGCTAAAGAACTCTAATCTTCTTTACAAAACATCCAGATTCTAGAATGCCCTCTAAACCAAAGCAACACACAAAGTCAAATTGTTCCCCTTTCCCTGCAAAAATCAGCTGGTGCTGAAGGAAATAAAAGTTCTCGCCAGGGGCAATCAAAACGTGGTTATTTTTCTTCTCCTATGCCAACTTCTGAGGACTCTATGGACTGACTTTTTTCTTTTTGTTTGACTTGATGTCAGGTATTCTTATAGCTGTAACTTCCAACTAACTAGATGTATGGTAAACCCCCCTTTTTTTTGTCTTACCAGTTTAGGACTCACTCGATGCAAACTTTTTTCTATTGTTTAACTCCTTACTTTTCTGCTGGTATATATATATATTTTTTATTTTTTATTTTTTTTACTGACAGCGGCAAGTTGTTTGCTATATTTCTTTATATAGCCTCAGGCTATTTGTTTTTTGAATGTTTTCTGTGATATTTTTTGGTACTTGTATACACCTTACCCTATCCCTTCCATGCCGCTTCATATGCTTTCTCATGACACATTGATGGGTATGGAACTTAATGGGACAATGGTATCATTTTTATTTTTGTATTACTTTTTATTGTTGGCAGTGTTCCTTTTGGTGGTGTTTTTGTGCCTCCAGTTTGCTACCCTTGTATCCCCATTATTATGTGGGCTTCTGACGGTAGCTCTTTGGCCTCTGATGGACCACTTGTCGCTCCCCCATAATGCCCTTCTGTTAAGCTATTAGCTCTATTTATTATTTTACAAATCTTAGTAATATCTGCTCGACGAGAGCCAATTCCTTTCCTTTTCTTACAGCCTTTCCTTTTTCCTACCCCTATACTGAATTGTATGTGATCCTACTCTGTCAGAACTTAACATTTTTATTATGCAACTCCTTATTTTACCAAAATGACCCCCTAAACATTTTGACCCTAAATGTCCAAGGTCTTAATATACCACAAAACACACTAAAGCATTCTGCTCATTTGCTGCAGCTGAAATCCACATTCTTTGCCTAAAGGAGACCCATTTTACTAAACAATCTACACCTATGTTTTTCAGCTCCTCTTATCCACAGGTATATACAGCCTCGGCAGCTACTAAAAAATGAGGGGTTCTTACAGCTATGCACTGTACAATCCCATTTGTACTTTTATTTGAAATTAAAGATCCTGAAGGCAGCTACCTCATTCTTGTTGGGCACATTTCTGATGTTGCTGTAACCATTGTAGTGCCCGCTTGCGCACCAAGCCTCGCTCTCAGTCAGCGTATCCGTAGGCCGGAGCGTCGTCACGCCCCGCCTATCGGATTCAACATCCGGAAATTAGATCGAGCCCGTCTAGGTCGAATGCTGCGCACGCGCATTCGCCCCTCGGGACTCGGCTACGTCACCACGCCGGCTTGTCTTCAACTTCCTGCAATTAGGGGGAGGGCCCCAATAAGTCAGGGAAGGCCGGGACCACATCCCGGCGATCCCCTAACCCGGGTCAGGTGTCAGCAAAGGTGGAAGAATTAAAAACCTGGAATGCGACACAAATTATGAACGTCTACACATTCAGAATGAAAAATAAATTAAAAATAATGCTGATAATTGTATGGGGGCAGTAACCACAACCATACAGCGTTAAAAAGCGACACTACCAATGGGGGCATCCCGAACAATCAATGTAATGCACCATAAACAAAGAGGGCTGCCAATAACAAAAATACCATTAAACCGGGAGACATCCACCAGGATACACAGATAGATGTGAGGTAGTGGTATAATGTCATGATATGGTATAATGTCGCAACATGGAATATATTATCAAAAACGAACTAACATTAGTGTAAAAATTTAGTTAAAAAAGTATATACACCTGAAAACAATATATAAAAGTGGTATGGAAGATATAAAATGAAAATAAAAATATAATTAAGAGAGATCACAGATAGTTATGCCTGGTTGATAAATGAATTAATGTCCCACTCCACGTTAATACCTTGTGGGAAGTGGCAACCTAATTCGTAGATTCAGTAAGTCTCATGACGGGAGACCCCCCTAAGGGTTGATCCACCCCACCAGGGGGCCACATATCTGTCGATAATGAGAAACTGGGTACCTTCAGGGTTCCGATCGTGGAATTCCCTATAATGGCGAGGTACAGTATGTTTGGTACTACCCGCCTTGATAAGGTTGATATGCTCTGAAACTCTGGTCGTAAATGACCTAATAGTACATCCCACATACTGTTTGCCACATGGGCAAGTCAGGAGGTAAACTACCCCCGTAGTCGCACAAGTGCAAAACTGCACTTGACAGACCAAGCATTTTTTACAGGGATGAAAACCAATCCAATTGTGAAAAAAGGAAGGTTTATTAGGGGGATTAACCACATTAGGTGCAAGTCTGTTACGAAGGGACGGGGCACCCCTAAAGACCACCTTAGGGGTTTCGGGCAACATAGGGCCCAAGATCTTATCTGTTTTTAAGACGTCCCAATGGTGTTCAAAAATCTTTCTGATGTGTTTATGTTGAATAGAGAAGGATGTCATGAACGACCATTTAAAGTCCTCATCGACCTGTCTAGGTTTGTCTTCTAAAAGTGTTTGACGATCGGGAAGGCAAGCATTATCTATCTCCATATCCAAATCTAAGGATTTGTAACCCTTCTCCAAAAATCTATTTTTAAGAGACACTGCTTGGATCTTAAAGGTGTTGAGATCACTGCAGTTCCTCCGCAATCGCAGGAACTGGCTTTTAGGGACTGATCTGATCCAAGGGGCATGGTGGCAACTATCGGTAGGAATATATCCATTCCGATCGGTGGATTTAAAATAGGTACTGAATACAAATTGGCCTTCCCTTCTCTCAATAGTCAGGTCCAAAAAATGGATGGAAGATAAGCTTGCTTCAAAAGACAAGACAATGTTCATGTTATTATTGTTAAGGGTCGCAAAAAAATTTGCCAAATCGTCCGAAGTCCCAGTCCATAGGAGGAGGACGTCATCTATGTAGCGAGCCCACAACAAAAGGTGCGGGCTCTGCATAGCATAGACGACATCCTCCTCCCATTTGGCCATAAATAAATTAGCCAGACTGGGAGCGAACTTAGCTCCCACTGCGACACCTTTGTGTTGCCGGTAAAATTTACCATCGAACCAGAAGTAGTTGTGCTGAGTTGCGAACTCAATTAGTTCGATAATGTAGTCCACCTGGGGTGTGGAAAGGGAAACATCTCTGTCAAGAAAGCTTTTAACCGCATCAATGCCCCTGTCTTGTGGGATGCAGGTGTAAAGTGATGCAACATCCGCAGTTGCCATGATGAGATCACCTGAGTAGGACACATTAGAAAGTAATTTTATCACATCCTTGGTGTCCTTCAAATAGGACGGCATCTTGATGACTGATGGCTGGAGGAAAAAATCAATATACTTTCCAATTTTTGAGGTGACAGAGTCGATGCCACTAATTATTGGCCGACCAGGGGGATGTAGGGGGTCCTTATGGACCTTCGGCAGGTAATACATAACGGGTATGCGTGGAGCAAGTGGGACTAAAAATGATCTCTCTTTCTTGTTTAAAATATAAGAATTATACCCTTTAGACACCAGTCATTGTAACTCTTTCTTATACTTATGTGTAGGATACCTGGTAATTCAATATATGTCTCGTTATCTCCCAAAATGCGGTGCATTTCGTGGATATAGTCAGATTTGTTCAATAAGACAATGCCACCGCCCTTATCGGCGGGGCGGATGACTAAGTTTTGTCTTTAGGCCTGTTGGGGGTAGGGGATTAGGGAATTTACGTTTTAGTGGAATGTTGGCTAGATCTCTCAACACTAATTCTTTGAACAGATTAATAGCTGGTGAGGGCTGTGTTGGGGGGCTAAAAAGGGAGGGGTTGGATAAGCCTGAATGGACAGTGCCAGACGTTGCTGCCCTGGCTACATTCCTAGAGGGATTAGAGATGATGTACCTTTGGACATTAATTTTCCTGATGTACTTTTGAATGTCGATAAAAGTGTTGAACTTATTTAGTTTGCACGGGGGAGCAAATTTGAGTCCTTTGTTAAGAATGATTTTCTCTTCCTGAGTGAGGACGGTGTCACTCAGGTTGAAAACCCCTTGACAAGTTAAGTTCTTTGCCTCTTTTCGTCTCTGAACCCTCCTCCCTCCTCTGGACCCTCTCTTGTTTCCGGACCTCTTTTGTTGTTTTGAGGGGCCTCGTGAAAACCCCGAGTGGTCCGTGGTCCAGAATAAGGTCGTTTGTAGGGGGATGGGCCATAACCGGCACTAGGGAATGGGTAGACGTTCTCACTATGTTGATCCCGCAACGGAGAATATCTATTATATGTTGAGACAGGGGGGTGCCTATAGTAAGGTGGATTTCGATGTTGGGAGTAATGGGTGGTCGTAACCTCAACCGTCCAGACTCATCAACAGGCCAACCGGATAGAATTACATGCCATGGGAGAAATAAAGCTCACATGGCATGATATCGTTTAAAACATGAATTTATTGAAAAATAAAACAGGAACACTCACATTTATGAAGATCAGAATAAGCTCAAAACAATATGACAAATCGTAGGGAGGTTACGACGGGATCTCTACCTTTTTTCTCCTCTCCCCTCCCCCATTGGAAGTTGAGGACATCTGAGGATCCATCCTGCCAGCCTTGGTGGCTAAACAAGCTTTCTGGGACTTGTAAGACGTAAGTCTTTTCAAGTCACCTGGTTCCGGTAAGCCTCCTCCGATGCTTTGGTGGTGGTCCCGACACTCATCTAGAAGTTTCATTTACCTGGTGTTCCATCTACTCACTTGGCAGAAGTTCTTCACCATTGTTTTCATTATTGAATTTTCAGAGACTTTTTTGGGTGGTGGGTGTTGAATTCCATTTAGATCATAATTTTTAGCATTTTGGACATTTTTGTTATATTAATTTTTTTTCACTTTTATATCACTTTTATATTTCTTCACATTGTTTTCTCACTACATTAATTTTTTTTTTGATAGTATGTGGCACTTTGCTTAATTTGTATTGTATTTAGTCATTTACATGCAATCTTGAAATCGATGAATTGTTTTTCGTGGGCCCCCCAGTAATGGTTTGGGCCTAGTTCACTTTGTTTTTTCATTATATTTACACTTATAGCGCTACACTTTATATGGTTCCCAAAAATGTGTCAAAATTGTCCGATGTGTCCGCCGCAATATCGCAGTCACAATAAAAATCGCAGATCGCCACCATTACTAGTAAAAAAAAAAAATAATAATAAAAATGCTATAAATCTATCCCCTTATTTTGTAGATGCTATAACTTTTGCGCAAACCAATAAATATACGCTTATTGCGATATTTTTTACCAAAGATATGTAGAAGAATACGTATCGGCCTAAACTGAGGAAAAAATTTGTTTAAAAAAAAAAAACATTTGGATACTTATTATAGCAAAAAGTAAAAAATATTGTGTTTTTTCAAACTCGTCACTCTTGTTTTGTTTATAGCACAAGAAATAAAAACCGCAGGGGTGATCAAATACCACCAAAAGAAAGCTCTATTTGTAGGGAAAAAATGATAAAAATTTCATTTGGGTACAGTGTTGTGTGACCGCGCAATTGTCATTCAAAGTGCGTCAGCGCTGACAGCTGAAAATTGGCTTGGGCAGGAAGGGGGTGAAAATGCCCTGTATGGAAGTAGTTAAGGTGCTAACCAGTTAGTATTTGGTCCCCGCTAGAATATAGAAATATGCTTCTGATTACCCTGGAGCTTGTTTTCGTGACTGTTCAAAGTCTGGCACTCAACTTTATATTTGGTGGGATTGCCCAAAAATTCTGGAAGGCAGTTTTTGACTTGGCCTCCAAAATCTTTGATACACCTATACAGCCCAATCCTGCTACAGCCCTATTAAACCTGAAACCCGATGGGATCACACAGAATCAATTTCAACTTCTTTTACAGCTCAAACAAAACAATTCATTGCTAAGGCCCGGAAAACTCAATATTTAATTCTAGCTGAAATCATACACAGAACTAATAAAGCTCCTTTTCATGCTAAAATGGAACCAATCGAAAGAGATTGAATCAGTCAGTTTGAGAAACTCTGGTTTACTTGGGTTAAGTATTTACCTCCAGACTTTGATGACACATCAATATAGCCTCGGTAATTTTACTCTATTTGCCTTGCCTATACTCTCTATTCATTTGGGATCGCATCACGACTTGTAAACCCCCTCATTCCCTTCCCCCCTTTTTTCTACCCTCTTCTCTCTATCTACTACTTTTCTTTTTATTTCTACCTTTCTTTTAATATTGTGTGGTACTAATAAACACATTATCTCTTCTGTTTTTAACATATACCTATTAGATTGATCTTATTACTGCTCTTGCAAAATTAACCAATAGTCACTAGCTTACTTTTTTCCTTCTGATGGAATTTTCTAATGCTTTCAATGTAATACTTTATTGGTTTATTTGCTGCTCTACTCGTTACATTTTTACATTGTTATGTACTCATCCTGTTCATTGCGCCACCAACCTTGTATGTACTCAATCTGTCAATCTTTGTTATATTTAAAAAAAAATAAACAAATTTGACGAGAAAAAACAACGATCCTCTCTTGGTTTACAGGTTTCCAAATGGTAGATTTTAAAGTTTAACGTATTCACTACAACATATTACGCTCAATCTCAAAGCTTTACACTTACTGTATGTTGTCTAATATTTTCCAGCAACACTTTCACAATATTGATCTAAAGTCCCAATGAATAGTAATAAACAAATCTTAAAAGAACAAGTATACTTTTAAAGACCATTTGAATCCCAAAACTCCTTATTTCCATATGCCATAACACAGACCTATTATCTCTTGCTTGTGATGTTGCAACCACCACCTCTGCTATGCTGCACATGCATGGCACTTTACCACAGATTTGAATGGAAAGTCACAATAGCCTTAGTTGAGGGGTGGGGGGTATGCAGTCTACAGTAAAGAAGTGAAAGTGTAGTTCTTCTTACTTTTTATGAATTTGCAAGCTGCAGATCTAGTTCGCTATGCCCATCTAGTACAGCAACAAGGTCTCAGACAAAGCTAAGAAGGTATGATAGATTGCAGGGAGATAAGAAAAAGGGGGGGGGGGGGATCGGCCATAAGCTACTAAACCGTGCACCTTTCATCGGATTTATCTTTATTTTCTTTCAACATACATGTTCCAGCTCTTTGTGAAATCAACTAAAACAAAACACCTACTTTTAGAACACATACATTAGATAAAAAAACAAACACAATGTTTTTAAAGAGAGCGGAGGTTAGGTAAGTGTTGCAAGGTGTAAAATACTTCTATTCCCTTAATATACAGATCTTTTGTTTTAACGTTCAGGAGTCAGCAGACTTCTTCTCTCAGCACCCCACTATGCCAGGAGCTAGTTTCTGGAGAAACCCTCCTAGACTTGTATAAGGCTGACAACTAATTCTGGTTCCCAGCAGATCAACACACTGGAAAAAGAAGCATGCTGGCTTCTGAACTTTATTCTCAAAGATCTCTAGATTGGGAGAGAAGAGTCAAGTTTTATGCACATAATTACACCTACCTCACACACCTCTAAAATATCGGAGCTTTATCTTTAAAGAGCAAATAAGGAATAGCCCAATATAAACCAATGTCAACAACTCTTATAAGGGACCAAAAAAGTTTGAACTTTCTGATGTACATATTCTGGAAATGTGGGTGTTCATGTAAAAAAAAAAAAAATATATATATATACACACACACACACACACACACACACAGTGAGGGGAAAAGTATTTGATCCCCTCCTGATTTTGTACCTCTGTCCACTGACAAAGAAATGATCAGTCTATAATTTTAATGGTAGGTCTATTTTAAGAGTGAGAGACAGAACAAAAACAAACATATGCAGAAAAACATTTTTAAAAAGTTTAAATGGATTTGCATTTCAATGCGTGAAAGAAGTATTTGATCCCCTATCAATCAGCAAGATTTCTGGCTCCCAGATGCCTTCTATACAGGTAACAAGCTGAGATTAGGAGCACTCTCTTTAAGAGAGTGCTCCTAATCTCAGCTTGTTACCTGTCCACAGAAGCAATCCATCAGATTCTAATCTCTCCACCATGGCCAAGACCAAAGAGCTGTCGAAGGTTGTTAGGGACAAGATTATAGACCTACACAAGGCTGGAATGGGCTACAAGACCATTGACAAGCAGCTTGGTGAGAGGGTGACAACAGTTGGTGCAATTATTCGCAAATGGAAGAAACACAAAATAACTGTCAATCTCCCTCAGTCTGGGGCTCCATGCACGGTCTCACCTCGTGGAGTTTCAATGATGGGGAATCAGCCCAGAACTACACTGGAGAATCTTTTCAATCTCAAGGCAGCTGGGACCATGAAAACAATTGGTAACACACTACACTGTGAAGGACTGAAATCCTGCAGCGGCTGCAAGGTCTTCCTGCTCAAGAATGCACATGTACAGGCCTGTCTGATATTTGTTAATGAACATCTGAATGATTCCATGGAGAACTAGGTGAAAGTGTTGTGGTCAGATGGGCCCAAAATCTAGCTTTTTGGCATCAACTCAACATGTTTGGAGAAGGAGGAATTCTGCCTATGACCCCAAGAACACCATCCCCACCGTCAAACATGGAGGTGGAAACATTGTGCTTTGGGGGTGTTTTTTTGCTAAGCAGAAAGGGACGATGGATGGGGCCATGTACTGTCAAATCTCAGGTAAGAAACCTCCTTCCCTCAGCCAGGGCATTGAAAATGGGCCATGGATGGGTATTCCAGCATGACCATGACCCAAAATGCATGGCCAAGGCAACAAAGGAGTGGCTCAAGAAAAAGCACATTATGGTCCTGGAGTGGCCTAGCCCGTCTCTGGACCTTAATCCCATAAAAAATATGTGGAGGGAGCTGAAGGTTCGAGTTACCAAACGTCAGCCTCAAAACCTTAATGATTTGGAGAGGATCTGCAAAGAGGACTGGGACAAAATCCCTCTTGAGATGTGTGCAAACCTGGTGGCCAACTATAATTATTATTATTATTATTATTATTCAGGATTTATATAGCGCCAACAGTTTACGCAGCGCTTTACAATATAAAAGGGAGACAATACAGTTATAATACAATACAATAGGATTAAGAGGGCCCTGCTCAGAAGAGCTTACAATTTAATAGGGTTGTCTGACCTCTGTGATTGCCAGAAAGGGTTTTGCCACCAAGTACTAAGTCATGTTTTGCGAAGGGGTCAAATACTTATTTCACTCATTAAAATGCAAATCAATTTGTAACTCTTTTGAAATGTGTTTTTCTGGATATTTTTGTTGTTATTCTGTTAAAATAAACCTACCATTAAAATTATAGACTGATCATTCTTTTGTCAGTGGGCAAACGTACAAAATTAGCGGGGGATCAAATACCCACTGTGTGTGTATATATATATATATATATATATATATATATATATATATAAATATCTATATATACACAGTGGGGACGGAAAGTATTCAGACCCCCTTACATTTTTCACTCTTTGTTATATTGCAGCCATTTGCTAAAATCATTTAAGTTCATTTTTTTCCTCATTAATGTACACACAGCACCCCATATTGACAGAAAAACACAGAATTGTTGACATTTTTGCAGATTTATTAAAAAAGAAAAACTGAAATATCACATGGTCCTAAGTATTCAGACCCTTTGCTCAGTATTTAGTAGAAGCACCCTTTTGATCTAATACAGCCATGAGCCTTTTTGAGAAAGATGCAACAAGTTTTTCACACCTGGATTTGGGGATCCTCTGCCATTCCTCCTTCCAGATCCTCTCCAGTTCTGTCAGGTTGGATGGTAAATGTTGGTGGACAGCCATTTTTAGGTCTCTCCAGAGATGCTTAATTGGGTTTAAATCAGGGCTCTGGCTGGGCCATTCAAGAACAGTCACGGAGTTGTTGTGAGGACGCTCCTTTGTTATTTTAGCTGTGTGCTTAGGGTCATTGTCTTGTTGGAAGGTAAACCTTCGGCCCAGTCTGAGGTCCTGAGCACTCTGGAGAAGGTTTTCATCCAGGATATCCCTGGAATTGGCCGCATTAATCTTTCCCTCGATTGCAACCAGTCGTCTTGTCCCTGCAGCTGAAAAACACCCCCACAGCATGATGCTGCCACCACCATGCTTCACTATTGGGACTGTATTAGACAGGTGATGAGCAGTGCCTGGTTTTCTCCACACATACCGCTTAGAATTAGGCCCAAAAAGTTCTTTATTGGTCTCATTAGACCAAAGAATGTTATTTCTCACCATCTTGGAGTCCTTCAGGTGTTTTTTTAGCAAACTCCATGCGGGTTTTCATGTGTCTTGCACTGAGGAGAGGCTTCCGTCGGGCCACTCTGCCATAAAGCCCCGACTGGTGGAGGGCTGCAGTGATGGTTGACTTTCTACAACTTTCTCCCATCTCCCGACTGCATCTCTGGAGCTCAACCACAGTGATCTTTGGGTTTTTCTTTACCTCTCTCACCAAGGCTCTTCTCCCCCCGATAGCTTAGTTTGGCCAGACGGCCAGCTCTAGGAAGCATTCTGGTCATCCCAAACATCTTCCATTTAAGGATTATGGAGGCCACTGTGCTCTTAGGAACCTTAAGTGCAGCAGAAATTTTTTGTAACCTTTTGTAACTCACTTTTGTCGCCAGCAGTTTAGACATTATTAGCTGTGTGTTGAGTTATCTTGAGGGGACAGCAAATGTATACTGTATACAAGCTGTTCACGCACTACTTCACATTGTAGCAAAGTGTCATTTCTTCAGTGTTGTCACATGAAAAGATATAATAAAATATTTACAAAAATGTGAGGGGTGTACTCACTTTTGTGAGATACTGTGTATATATATATATATATATATATATATATATATATATATATATATATATATATATCAAAACATAAGTATACTTGACCACTTTCAAACAAATTACAAATAAAATTATTCTATCTGTAAATGCTTGATTGAAGTAATTTTCATTTCATCCTCATGTTAATTTAGACTGTAACAGTTTATTTTGGAAATGAAATGAAGTGAATTCTTACTTCCTGAGCCTATCACTTGTCACATCTCCGCCCCTTAGCTGTCTGAGTTTAATATGCTGATTATATCTCTTTTGAAATGTGCGTGTCTGCTGCTGGGTACCGTCAGGGTTGAAATGTATACAGGATGTGATTAAATACAAAATATAGCACATCTCAACCAAATAAAGTCTAATATAGAAGACATGCTATTTACCAAAAAATATTTTGAGTTTTGTCTACACAGAGCAGGTGCTTTAGAACACATTTTAGCCTGGAGTAATATAAATTCAAAAGAAGAAATGTCTAATTACAATATTCTATAGACTGTGTGCCCATTTTTACATCAATAATATCAATTTACTGATGTCTGCCGATCCATCCATCCATGTAGTCCCCCCATCCACCCATTCATCCATCCATATCTAGCTACTAAAACATGTCTTACTGGAATATATTGACAGTTTTTCAAAGTCTATTATAGTCTAAATCCAATAACCTATAACACTTCTAGGTGGGCATTTAGACCATTGGATCTCACTTTGAAAGTTTAACAGTATGAAGTTTCACCATCTATCTCTTTCCTGGACTAATATGGTTGCCTGTATCTATCAGTTTGCTTGTAAATTACCCAACTGATGTAAATGAGAAAGATATTGTGGTGGAACTGTAAAAAGAACTCAAAAATGTTTAAATTATCTGTCTGGAGGAAAGTATAGCTGGATAAATTGTTTTTTATAGATGAACTTTGGTTGGTATTCTGCCCAACACTTTTACAGAAATATAGAGGTGTAATGAGAACCTGGTCACAAAACTACAGTAAAATAAATTTGGGGGAGAATTAAAAAATTGAGTAGTAGTTAAAGAATTCTTCATGGTCATCAATGAAAAAAAATCTTCAGAGGACATTTTGAGAAAAAAGTCTCCATACTACAGCTCTCTGCTCTGTTTAAATATGGCCTTCTTTTGTTTTTACTGGCTTAAGGTACATAACTTTATTGTTACACTATTTATGATTGTATTCTAGCTAACTTTAGATACATAATTTGTACTATACCATTTGTATTGATGACTATGTGGATATACCTCAATTGTTCTTTTATATTTATGTACAATAAAAACATATGGCATTTGTCTCTAAAATAAGGGCCTTCTGCAAAGTTCTACAGATATTTGTTGACCGTACTAGTCCACATTATGCAGATTCCTGGGGTGACAATGCTGCATTGCTCCTAAATTCTTAGTTTATAGTTTGTATCCACTGTGGGATGAGAAGTTGTAGCAGGGGGTGCAGTTCTCAGCATTGTCATTGCTGATTCACAAGGCTGTAGATTATTAGTTAGCACCTGGCCACAACTAATCCAACTCACTGCTTTCTAGGTTGACATCACCATTTCTGCTCTTAAAACCCTTCTATTGTAAGCTGCGTTGTCGGGGATGGGGGGCATGTGAGACGCAAATGGAGGATTTGGCTCGTTTTGGGTGGGTACGTTTTTTTTCTTGCTAAAGGGGCTCTGATGTGCATAGGGCTTGGACTCTCCTGTGGGGGTGGGTGGATTCTTAATGTCAAGGGAGAGGGGGAAATTGATGTCAAAAGGGAACATTATACAGTGCAGATGTCAGTGTCCTTCAGTCCCATAAATACAGTTCAGAACTGGAGAGTGAACATGCGCCTGTTAAAACGTTGAAAAAGGGGGGGGCGTGGCCTGGACATGGCTGAATAGAGATGTGTTTTAGCTGAGCTCCCGGCCGTCTCTCCCCTATCCCAGCTATTTCAGCTTAATATTGCAAAATATGCACTCCTCTAGAAGGAAGGCAGCGAAGAAAAGCAACAAACCAACTAAATCCACTCCTCAGCCTCCTACATCGAGTGAAATAAGAAGGCTTTTCCAGCTCTCATTACTCAGCTCTCCGGAACTCAAGATGGCGTTGGCGCGTGGTGAGAATACAGGGAGATAGACCTTACACAGCTCCCCGTCGCCAAACATGGATGCACTGCTAGCCGACACTTGCACCGGCATCCCCTCGGACCTCCCCTCTGACTACGGTGAGCCGTCTCAGCCCCCCTCACAATCTCCCAGGGTGAATGCGGAGCTACGCTCTCTTCTGCAGGCACTCCCCACCAAAGCAGATATAACGGCCCTTATAGACACAGTGGAAGCCGCAAAGAAGTGAATGCGGTGAAAGCAGATGTTAGTGCACTCACCACCAGAGTAGAGACGGGGGAGGCCTCCCTGGCGGCCCTGGAGCACCGAGTGTCAGCCGTGGAGGAGATCCAGGACACACACGCAGAAGCCCTACAGGACCAACAGTTACACTTAGAAGAGATGGAGGACCGAAGCCGCAGGAATAATCTGCACCTTCGGGGACTGCCAGAGGCCACTGGCCCTGAAGATCTGGCGGATACAGTGATCGCCATTTTCCGAAGCATACCGGGTGTAGATTTGCCAGATCGAGTGATAATCAACAGGATTCACAGAGCACTCGGCCCCAAACCAACAGATCCCCTGAGACCACGAGATGTAATCTGCAGATTACACCAGTACATACACAAAGTGCAAATCCTACGCAAAGCCTGGGAAGCAGAAGACCTGGAACTTGTTCGTGTAACTATAAAGATACTCCCAGACCTCTCCCGTGCTACCCTGCAGAGACGAGCGATCCTGAAGCCCCTACTAGACCTAGCTCGGCGAAGAGGAGCCACGTACCGCTGGGGATATCCACTATCTACCACATTCAGGAAAGACCAAAGGTTCTTCACTCTGCGCAGACTGGATGCTTTGCCAGCCCTTTTCACCTTTCTTGAAACAGACCCTATAGACATACCCAACTGGCTTGCCCCCCTCCCGCGAACACAAGGACACCCGAATATGCCGAGATTGGGAGGTAACTTGCCACCCAGACAACAGAGAAACCGCCGTTGACCCAGTGCGCCATCTCAGGAAGACGCATGTGAGTCATGAGACACATACCTATTGAGACTACGTACAACCCATGCTGAATAATGCCTAAGTTGAACTGGTTGACACCGATTAGGTTATATCGATACTATCATCCAACTGATATCACTTCCCCCTCTCGGATGTAAGGGGGTTTGGGAACCACCTGAGACTTCCTAGGTCGGGAATTTATACCACTGTATACAATGATCGACAAGACTCCCATCCCTACCTTTGCAATCACCCCCCTCAATCAATCCACATATTGTGCTTGAAGCTCCTTCCATAATGTGACATGTAAGACTGAGAGGAGGACACTTTACCCCAGGGGGTCTGTTTTGGCTTTTTGGAACTCTCGGGAAGGTAAACTCCGCTATATACAGCTATCTCAATGAGAACTGTCCCAATACTCTGCAGTTGATCCCGTCACTACCCTGAAAATGATACATTAGCAGGAACTGGGGTAGGGAAACTGCATGTGACGGAAACTCATAGACTCTACTCCATTGGAAGTCAGTTGAAGTCTTATACCGCGGAGCCTTGCCCAGGTGGCTTCATGGGCGGATATGTCGGCTCCTGCTTAGTGGAGATCTGACGAGACCGCTTTGCAGCCAGGATGATATGACCTGAAAGACATGACATCTTCTAGATGAAAGATATACGGTAGTGCATTGTTCTGTTCAAGTGAGTTATAAAGTTACTGATACTTTGTTTTACCTTACAAAACTTGCTGAGATGCTGAGATGCTGAGATTCGGAGCTGGATCAGTTAGCTGGACACACTCCGGTACCACAGTAAAGTACACTTGACTAGTCGAATGAACACATGGAGTCTGAGGAGTGGAGGTCTGTGACTGGGACGCTGATACACAGCGTTTGCAGCTGTTGACCCACTTAAGTTATAATATGTTGGTTTGTTATCCTGTTTACAAGGACGTATAGTATATTTTTGGTTATATGTTCCAGATGCGCTGGGACGAGGGGGAAGACGGGAGACTCACTCTTTGAGTCTTGTCCTATCCCTCTCCCAATTAGGTCAGCATATCCTCTTGGAGGGCACTACGCTGTCTTCCAGGAGACATATGCAAAGAACATTCCCCGGAAAATAAAAGGGGATCGAAATAGACAAGACACTAGGCCTTGTCTTTACCTCGTATTCTTTTACTGAATACCTTCCTCTCCTTTATATCTTTATTCATCTCTCTACCTTTACCTCCTCCCCCCTCTTCCTCTCCTTAGACCTGAACCTACCGCCCCCCCCCAACCCACTGTAACATGGCGTTCAACAACATTAAAGTGATGTCTCTAAATGCATAGGGGCTTAATACACCAGAGAAGAGACGCATACTAATAGATGACTTGAAGCGGACTCAGATATAGCCTTTATCCAAGAGACACATTTTAAAGCTAACAGATTACCGTATCTACAAAGTAAACTTTTCCCGGTGACTTATCATTCCACAAATCCGACTGCTATGTCCAAAGGAGTCTCCATCTTAATATCCAGTAAGACTCCGTGGCAACATCAGAGCTCTATGATAGACCCGACAGGACGATTTGTTTTCCTCAAAGGCCTAATAGGTACTGTACTGGTAACGCTAGCAGCAATATATGCCCCTAACGAACAACAAGCCACATTTTTGCGAGACACTATGGAGAAACTAAACGACTTTAGGAAGGACAACTGATTGTTGGAGGAGACTTCAATACCCCATTACTCCCATCTGTAGACACTTCGACAGGTAAAGCATCGGTCCCACCAAATCAACTCAAACGAATAGCTAAAACGTTGCACAAATCACAACTGATCGATATCTGGCACTTACAACACTCTGGACATCCTGACTATACCTTTTACTCACACATACACCAGATATATACCAGAATAGACTACTTCCTGATTCCCCACACTCAGCTACACGCTGTAGAGCAGACTTCCATAGGAAATAGGACGTGGTCAGACCATGCACCTATATTCCTGACCTACAATTTGTCAGATATCTCCTCTCCCAGACACCGTTTTTGGCGCCTCAATGAAAGCCTCTCGCAAAATCCAGAGGTGTTGACAGACGTGACCAGAGCGCTAAACCTATATTTTCAAGAAAACAACCAACCGGACTGTGACCCCGGGATCCTGTGGGAAGCCCACAAAGTAGTTATCCGAGGGATCCTCATCACACATGGTGCCCGTATCAAACGAGAGAGAAATAAACAGCTCTCCCAACTTCTGCAGGAACTGGCTATCTCTGAAGCCAGACACAAACATGCCCTTACACAGTCATCAGAGACTGACCTGACAACTCTTAGGCGACAAATCACTGACCTTTTATACTATAGAGCCAAAGCAGCCCTACAGTTCTGTCGCAAAAGGACATATGAATCTGGAGATAAATGTGGGAAACTATTAGCAAGGATGGTTAGAGACCACAAATCATCTACATATATCCCACATATCATTACGACAGGAGGCAAAAAAGTAGTTTTGCCCACACAAATCACTAAAGAGTTCAAACATTTTTACTCTAATTTATACAGCTTGCCACAAGTAGCTTCCCCCACTACTGATAGATAGATAATTACATCACGTCCTCCCAAATGTCATCTCTCCCCCAAGAAATTAGAGAAGAATTAGACTCCCCTATAACTTTGATAGAAATACAAAAAGTCATAGGGACAATGAAACCAGGTAAAGCCCCAGGCCCAGAGGGCTATACATTACAATACTATAAAACCCTTCTTCCGATACTAGGACTTCGTATTGTCACATTGTTCAATACGATAGGTACCGGTAGAGCATTTGCCAGAGAAACCTTAGGTGCTCATATTTCGGTGATCCATAAGGAAGTAAAATATCTGGCTGCATGTGGTAGCTACAGACCCATATCGTTGTTAAATCTTGATCTCAAGATATTCGCTAAAATTCTAGCTACCCGGCTGGCGTAGCATCTCCAGCAACTCATTCATCTAGACCAAGTTGGCTTCATTCCTTCTCGGGAAGCCAGAGATAGCACTACATAGGTACTAAATCTATTAAACATCACTAGGTCCAGGAAAATCCCATGTGTTTTTCTTAATACCGACGCTGAAAAGGCATTTGACCGGGTAAGCTGGTCATTTATGTTTGCGTTACTCAGACACATAGGCCTAGGGGAGGTGATGCTCAGCCGAATAGCCGGAATATATTCTAATCCGACAGCCCAAGTAAAGGCAAATGGAGTCCTGTCGGACCCCTTCCCAATAACAAATGGGACGAGACAAGGATGCCCTTTATCCCCTCTCCTATTTGCTCTCTCCCTAGAACCCTTTCTTTCCAAAATCAGATTAAATCCCGACATTTAAGGGATACCAATTGGTCCTCTGCAACACAAGATCTCGGCCTTTGCAGATGACCTGCTCTTTATACTGACCAACCCGGGAGTGTCCCTACCAAATCTCCTCAAAGAATTCGAGACATATGGGAAGTTATCAAATCTAAAAATAAATTTCTCCAAATCTGAAGCGATGGGGATATTAATACCAGCAAACAACCTTCCGAATCTGCAATCGAACTTTAGATTTAGATGGACATCCTCTGCCTTGACTTACTTGGGCACGAAAATACCACCAGATCTGTCTCATTTATATGAAAGCAACTTCCCCCCTTTACTAATTAAGACCAGAATATTACTAGACAACTGGAATAAAGGGATACACTCCTGGTTTGGGCGGTGCAACCTACTCAAAATGAGTATACTTCCAAAATTTTTATACCTCTTTCAGGCCCTGCCGATTAAGATACCCCCCTCATATTTTAAACAAGTACAAACTCTCTTTACTCGCTTCGTTTGGGCACATAAAAAACCTTGCATTCCAAGATCTCAACTATCCACACCAAAGCATATGGAGGTCTTGCATTACCAGACATCCGGAAATACTATCAGGCAATCCACTTAGGTAGGGTTATAGATTGGCGCCGACATAAGGATTTTAAACTGTGGGCACAAATAGAACAACACCAAACCACCATACCTCTACAGACTGCGATATGGTGCAGCGACTCCCTTCCATTAGAATTGAGATCACACCCTCTCATAGGAAACACTATAAAGCAATGCATTCAGGCTACATTACAAACGTCTCTGATGACCAAAACGTCTCACTTAACCCCGATCCTAGGTAACCCCAAATTTCCCGCCGGGATCTCATCTGCGCAGTTTCAGACATTAAGAAGCTCCAACTGTGTTATAGCATCACAATTTGTGACACAAGATAAATGGCCCTCTAATTTAGAGCTAATAGACCCTGTTGGCCCGTTCAAACTTGTATTCTGGGACACAGCACAAATCCACCATTTTCTTCAGACTATCCCGAACCCTCAAAGCTACACTAGATCCCTGACCACGTTTGAAGAAATTTGCATGGACACAGAACCACTGCCACAGGTTCTATCCAAGATGTACACCTTATTGAATACACCTCCCCAACCACCTTGTTTACCATGCATCACAAAGTGGGAAACAGACCTTCAATGTACCTTTACAGCAGTCCAGAAACAAAACATGATTAGTCTCTCCCTTAAGTCCTCAATATGCACTAAAATACAGGAAACAATCTACAAGATCCTGACGAGGTGGTACCTAACACCAATTCGTTTACATATCATTTTTCCTGACACATCAAAATATTGCTGGCGTTGTCATAAAGAAGAGGGAACGATGCTGCACATGTTTTGGTCATGTCCTAGGTTGACAACTTTCTGGACTGCGGTTCGTACCATTTCCCAAAAATTCACTGACTTCCTGATCCCGAACGACCCGGCATTTTTTCTACTTCACATATCTACCATACCACTCAAAACCTATAAGAAATCCTTATTGCGCCACTTGACAAACGCGGCCAAGTCCTGTATTCCCCTGCTTTGGAAGCAGCAATCTCCACCGACCACATTGTTGTGGTTGAGGAAAGTAGAAGACAAATAAAATGGAAGATCTGATAATGACGGCTCAAGATAGACAAGAAACTTATAAGAAAACATGGACTCTCTGGAAAATATTTAAATACTCAGAAGAGGGTAAATCCCTCCTTGGGAACTAAAATCCTACCACTCTGTATTGACCAACAACTTATAGCCATTCTGATGCACAGAGACTTATCTACCTAAACGCCTCCAGCCCCCCCCCTTTTCTTTCCCTTCCCAAATTTCCCTCCCCCCCTCTTCTTTCTTCCCCTTTCTATTTCTTGCTCTTCTATCTCTCTTCTCCCTTCTCTGGTAGCTGCCTCCTGACTGATGTATTCACAATCTCTCATGGAAGACTTAATGGACAACTGGAGATATGGACCGCCAGTCCCTAAACGTATCCATAGAATTTGAGACTCTAATACTGAGTAACAAAGAAACACGTGTATATTTTTAAAGTATGGTAATGAAGAGATATGTCCTGCAAGCTTTCATGTATAACATGTACTACTACGATATAATGTTGGGAGGCTGCAACCCCCTCTGTTATGTACCATTATGGTATTTTGTGGGCTCCGCCCTTTCCTTGAAAACTAATAAAATATATATTTGAAGAAAAAAAAAAACGTTGAAAAAGTATGAACAGAAGGCCAGGTGGCAGCCTTACAGAGTTTGGCGACAGAGGCTTGGCGCCTAAAGGATCAGGATGCTCCAACAGATCTGGTGGAGTGTGCATGTAAAAGTGCAGGAGGAGGTGGTTTTGGAGCATAAGCACTAGCAATAAATCTCCTTATTTACCTAGTAAGTGTGCCCCTTGCAGGGTGCCTCTTGTGAGGGCCTGAGCAGAGGACAAACAGGGAATCTTTACAAAAAAGTCATAAACGACAGTGTCCATCCTTGTAGTTGTAAAAAAGTGCTTTGTGTCATGACACCTGAAGAATACCCTGATAATGTTATTTCACCATGTGCTCTTATAAAAATCCACACTCACCAGACAGCGTTGACTTACTTGTACAACAAGAAAAGTCAGCCTCGCTTTGAGGTCACTGCTGGACCAGATCATACCACTAGGTTGGTATCTGGGATGAAACTTCTCTCCTTGTGGTTAAAACAATCAGCAATCAAATGGCTCAGACAATAGAGAATCCAAAAACAGAAAAAAGGGAGAAGAGGGATCCTCCCATAGTGTAAACTGCTTCTTTATTGTTAAAAAACATTTGCTTCCAAAGCCAACAATAAAAAAGATACAGGAACGTATATGCCCATTATGTACGGTCGGTTTAGACCACCGCAGGCAGTTTCCGTAGGTTTCACCTTGACAGGAACTCACACCAAGTGTTCTTCTTAGCGCATCACCATGCGTGCCTCCATCTTAAATGCAATACCCGGACCAAGAAAGGATCGCCAACTCCACCAAACCATGTGCAAAAATTACAAAGAATTCACAGTCAGAAGGACAATTAGGCAGTGTTATTCATTAAAAACACTATGTAGCAATAACCGACTACGACTATGTTCAAAACAGAATTGCATGTTAAATAACACCCGTAGGGGCTACAAATGCTGGGTGTGCTGTCATCTTGTGAGCTAAAGATATACTGTATATGTTTTGTTATACCAAATTGGAGCGATATGAAAAATAAATATTAGAATGAAAAAAAATGTTATATATATATATATATATATATATATATAGATAGATAGATAGATAGATAGATAGATAGATAGATAGATAGATAGATAGATAGATAGATAGATATATCTATATATCTCAAAAATGAAATTATAGAAATGAAAATAAAAATAAACGGAAGGGATAAAATGAAAGTAAAAATAGAAAAACTAATTAAAGTAAATGAAAATAAAAATAATAGTAAATATAAATGTAAGAAAATGAAAATAACATTAAAATGTAAATAAAAAATTGCCCACTTTGATAAGAATGTGATAACATGACTAATTGAAAACCATTATTGTAACTCCATAATAGTCATTCATATAATACATAAATTACAATAAACCCTTGATTGATTTGATATGAATCAGTTTATATCCATATCGATATTCAAACCTTCCGGACTCAAAGTATATAATTCATGTATCCAGCGTATTTCGTTCTTTGACACTGCCTTGCGCATTGGCCATGCCACTCCAATGTCCTCCAAGTTAGCCACTTACTTCACTCACACCAGGCAAAGTAAGCTTTTCAGAAAATCTTCCAGGGTATGGCTTTTCTTGTCTTCGGCAAGGTAGCAATAACATACTTAGAGACCCCTCTATTCTTTAGGAACTGGGTTTCAACAGTCATGCGGCTAAAGCGAGATTGTGAAGCAGGGTAGAACAGAAGGCCTTCAGATAGTAGATCCAGTGTGTTGGGAAGAGGCCAGGGTCTTTTGCAAGAACACCGAGTATGTCTGTATACCAGGTTTGTCTGGGCCAGTTTTCTGCCAGGCATATCACAATCTCTTGATCTATTTTGTGGAGCAGGCTAGGTAAAATGCTCAATGGAGGGAAGGCATAAACTAACCTGAACTGAGACCAGGGGGTAACTGGAGCATCCAAGGCCAGACATAGAGGATTCCTGGCTCTGGATACAAACAGAGGTAGCTTGTTGTATCTGAAAGCTAGAATATCCACATCCTGAGTTCCCCTATTTGGCATATCAGATTGAACACAACTGAATGAAGAGGCCATTCCGCTTGGTCCAGGTGGAGGCGGCTGAGACAATTTGCCTGTTAATTGTTAGGATGTGGAGATTGCAGAAATCACTGGACGTTGACTTTCTGTCCACAAAATAATCTTGTTTGCTTCCTTCAAGCAGCCAAGCTTCTCGTGCCCTCTTGACAGTTGGTATAAGTAACTGTGTTGGTACTAAACACACACAACAAACCAAGTTTAGTCCACACTATACCTATTCCAACAGTAAACAGCCTGTATGTATATTCTTCGTTTAAGGTGTTGCAGCTCTCCCAA
The DNA here is from genome assembly GCA_037952925.1 of Lithobates clamitans. NCBI lineage: Eukaryota > Metazoa > Chordata > Amphibia > Anura > Ranidae > Lithobates > Lithobates clamitans. The sequence goes on along the minus strand of JBBGZY010000251.1, from coordinate 10,078,526 downwards.
AAGTCCACTGGGTGGTAGACATGATTCTGAAAATATATAAAAACAAGAGAGAGCGCACGCCAGCCCTAGTGTGTTATCATTTATCGTTTAATAGATGAAGATAAGTGTATAAAAAACGAGGGTTGCACTCACAAACATCCAGCGTTAAATGGCATAAACAGCTCCATAATAGCCTCCTCTCCTGGTCTGTAGGGATCAGTTAGCTCACAGCAACTAGCAGCATGGTAAACTATTCCAGTAAGCACAGACCGCCTGCTTCCTTGTAACACACACACTGCCCAAAGCACTCGCACGGACCAGCCGGACGTCACTCGTAGCCAGGGAGGAGATGCACAGTTATGCAGCTGACTCCTCTCGTAAGCTTCATGCAATTGCTAGGACAACAAGTTTCAGAGGCATGGCCTCCTTCTTCAGGTAACGCCCTCATCTCCTCTAGTGATAATATATGCTCAAACCCCCCGCCCCTCCTATCTATGAACCAATGGCATCATAACAGACCAGGAGCCCGGAGTACACAGCAAGAGGTATCTTCAAGACGGAGGGGGTGATATAGCAACAGCATCCTAAAATGGTGTTTAATACAAATAAACATAGAGAATTAGCACTTTAATGTAAATCTAAATAAAAAGAATTCTTGTCATATGTAAAACTTATTTAAAAAGTACTTATGTGAACAGTACTATAAAATATACTATAAAATATACACTTTATATTAGTTAACCGATTCAGTCCCGGAAGATTTTTCCCCCTTCCTGACCAGAGCACTTTTTGCAATTCGGCACTGCGTACCTTTAACTGACAATTGCGCGGTCGTGCAACGTGGCACCCAAACAAAATGAACGTCCTTTTTTCCCACAAATAGAGCTTTCTTTTGGTGGTATTTGATCACCTCTGCGGTTTTTATTTTTTGCACTATAAAAAAAAAGAGCTTCAATTTTGAAAAAAACGCATTATTTTTTACTTTTTGCTATAATAAATATCCCCAAAAATATATAAAAAAAACTATTTATTTCCTCAGTTTAGGCCGATATGTATTCTTTTACATATTTTTGGCATAAAAAAAAACCGCAATAAGCGTTTATTGCTTGGTTTGTGCAAAAGTTTTATAGCGTCTTCAAAATAGGGGATAGTTTTACGGCATTTTTATTATTTTTTTTTACTAGTAATGGCGGCGATCTGCGATTTTTATCGGGACTGCGACATTTTGGCGGACACATCGGACAATTTTGACACATTTTTGGGACCATTGTCATTTATACAGCGATCAGTGCTATAAAAATGCATTGATTACTGTAAAAAATGTCACTGGCAGTGAAGGGGTTAACACTAGAGGGTGATCAAGGGGTTAACTGTGTTCCCTAGTGTGTGTTCTAGCTGAAGGGGGGGAGTGGACTGTGTGGGGGAAGAGATTGATCGCTGTTCTTACTCTGTATGGACAGACGATCTGTCACTTCTCCCCTCAGAGAACCGGAAAGCTTCCGGTTCTCTGTGTCTCAGCGGCGTTGATAGTGACCACCGGGCACTCGCAACTGCTCGGGGGGCAATGCATAACGTCGCTTCACCCAGCCGTGCCATTCTGCCGCAGTAAAACTGCGGCGGCTGGTCGGTAAGTGGTTAATATCATCAACAATAGAAAATCACACTGCAAGGGCATAAACATACATATCAAAATACATGAATAAATTATATATAATATATACATAATACAACATCATATCGATAAAGATGCAAGACGTCATGGCATATCCAATGTAGAAATTAATTGTATTATATTATATGTTTTTTAGGTGGTGAAGAAATAAAGTTATATTAAGCTATAAAGTATATGGTGGGGTCCCATACTAAAATGGACCTCTATCTGATAAAATTATAATCTGATTCATACAAAGGATTTATAAATTGAATAAGTATTCAGGGCAGCACAGCGGTGTAGTGGGTAGTTTTCTCAACAGGCAGCATAAAGGGTCACTGGTTCAATTCCCGTCCACAACACCACCCGAATGAAATACCAAACAGTGTCAAATAGAATATCTTATACATTGGGTAATTTCATATGAGAATACCTATTTCAAGTTCTTCGTTTAACCCTTCTGGTGCCATACTGTTTAGAGTGAAAATCCAATAGGATTCTATACCAAAAAGTTCCAACCCTGTAGTGCTGCCATCATGTTTATGCTTAAAGTGACGTGGCACACTATGCTTCTCAACCTTTTTTTCTATGAGCCTACGGTGTTCACCAAAGCGGGTCCTCATCACACGCACCGTTCTACCTACATAGAGGTACCCACATGGGCACCTCAACCCATAAATAACAAACTGGGTATTGCAACATATATATTGTTTAATGTAGAAGGTATGGCCATCTTTACAACTAAATGACTTCTGGCCATGAGAGATAAATTTACACGCTTTGCATTTAATGCCTTTACATTTATAACATCCAGTAATGTTAAGGAATTGAGGGATGTTTTGCATTTTCAAGCTTTGTTTGTCTTTAAGGCGACTGGGGGCAATTAAACTTTTCACATTTTTCGCACGTCGGAATACTACCCGAGGTTTATTGGGGAGGATTTTTCCAAGTGTCCTGCCCCAAAATTGGCCAGTGCTTTTGGACAGCTCTTTTTATAGCCCAGTGCTGATCGTTGAATGTTGTAATAAAAAGAATGTCATGTTGTTCCTTTGCAGATGTAGTCATAATCTTGTTCTGGATGCCTTCTCTATATTGGTCTCTCGCCTTTTGAATGTGATGATCTGCATAGCCTTTTTCCAAAAACTTTTTTGACAATATGGTTGCCTGATCATCATAATCTTTGGTGCTACTACAATTCCCGCGTAGCCTACAGAACTGACTGTAGGGTATGTTATCTTTCCATTTAGGGTGATGGCAACTCCTCTGATGCAAATAGGATTTGCCAGCAGTTACTTTGAAGTGGGTTTTGGATGTGATGTTGCCATCTCCATCACTACCCAGTTCAAGGTCCAAGAATGCCAGGGAATGAGCGTCTAGTACATGGGTAAATTGGATACCAAACATATTGTTATTACAATATGAGACAAATTTGTCAATAATATCAGGTGGTCCATCCCAAATAATCAGTATATCATCAATATACCTCCCATAGTATACCAGATGTTTGGCAAATGTATTGTGCTGCCAAATACAGGATTTTTTCCAATACCCCATGATCAGATTCGCATAACATGGTGCAAAATGTGTACCCATAGCCGTGCCAGCTATCTGTCTATAAAATTTGCCCTGGAAAGAGAAATAATTCCTCTCCAAGGCAAACTTAGTCCAATGGCAGATGAATTTGGATTGATTGGGGTTTATGTAATCTGCTTCGGATAGGAAGTATTCGACTGCCCTTAGACCACCCTCATGGGGGATTGACGTGTAGAGTGAACTCACGTCCAAGGATAACCATAAGTACCCTGGCTCCCATTTGTATTGCTTTAAGGTGTCCAAGACATGTGCAGAATCCTTTATGTATGCAGGAAGGGAAGTAACAAGAGGTTGGAGGAAAGCATCCACATATTGAGAAACTCGACTAGTAATGCCATCCATACTGGCCACTATCGGTCTACCAGGTGGGCATACCGGGTCCTTATGGACCTTCGGAGTGTGGTAGAAATACGGCGTCTTGAAATAATTCATTAGGAAGAATTGTTTCTCTGATTTTTGTATTAGACCCTGGGCAAAGGCTTGATTCATCAATTCCGTTAGTTCCACTTTGTATTCTGGTAGGGGATCATTTTGCAGTATTTCATATGTAGCATTATCAGATAGGAGCCTATATGCTTCCTTGAGATAGTCCACCCTATCCTGAATAACAATACCTCCTCCTTTGTCCGCTGTGCGAATTACTAGATTATGATTCTCTTTAAATGCAAGTAGAGCGTCTTTTTCTTGCTTGGAGAGATTATGCATATTTACTTTTCCATGTGGTGACTCACAGAGTTTTCTAAAGTCTGCATACACCATGGCGTAGAAAGTTTTGATGTATTCATTTTTATGGTTCAATTAGTTTTATTGATTTTAGACAGATTTATAACAAAAGAAGAAATACAACAAAAATAGAGACCTGACATGAAATCACTTGGCATACCCAAGTGAACTAAGTTATAACATTCAGACTAGTGCAATCAATCGCTCAGACTTAGCTACTTTACATTGTTTCATTTTCTGTAGGTACTGAGTATGAGATTTAAGTCTGTAAGGCATTAGGTACCCCGGTCTAGGAAGCCCCAATGGGGATCTTCTGCTTCCACAGACTCAGGGCCCTATGGAAAATAACTAAAATAAGATTGTGCAAACATATCATCTACCATAAAGTGCGTATAGTCGTAAAGTGTAAGAAGTATAAGACAAAAATAAACCTCTACTAATGGAGGAGCCGTTATTGAAATAGATTGCATTTATATAGGTCTTATGGAATCTGGACGAAGAGATTAGAGGTAAGAAAAGAAAAGAAAAGAGAAAGTGGAAAGAACAGATACAGTCAGTAAAAGAGTAAGGAAAAGAGGGGGGGGGGGGGGGGAGACAGCGAGCCCCACTCTGTAAAACAAACCAAACATAGGATTCATCCCACGTTTTACTGGTGTTCTATATGTGACCATTAGGGGGGGTTTGTGTTCTTCAATCTCTGTTTAAGTTTGTCTGAAGTGGAGTAATGCCTCCAGACACTCCAGATGTATGAAAATTTAGCTTGTTTGTCCAGGACATTGGCTTGCATTTCCTCCATTAGCATTACAGTGTTTATTTCATTGACCCATTCTACAATAGAGGGGGAGTTGGTAGATTTCCAATGTCTGGGAATGAGTTGTCTCCCTGCACTCATAAAAAACTTCAAAAGACTGTTTTTCTGTGATTTTACGGCTCCGGGGAGAATAGACAGGAGGGCAATGGTGGGAGAAGGCATAAGGGGTTTATCGTAGATCTCTGAGTAAATGTGGAAAATCTGCGTCCAAAATGGTAAAAGCCTATCACATTCCCACCAGATGTGTAAATAAGTACCTCTCTTGGAGTTGCATCTCCAGCACGTTTCTGAATTGGTCGGGAACATCATCCTGAGTGTTGTGGGGACCCGGTACCACCTTGAAAGGACTTTATAGTTCTTCTCCTGTATGTAGCTCGAGATCGAGGTCTTGCTTGTGAAGAGAAAGGCCTTTTTCCAGTCTGCCTCAGATATATCAATTCCGATCTCTGCTGACCATTTTGTTGTGTAGGTAGGAGGGACATCATGTATGTGTTCTAAGACTTGTTTGTGTATAAGTGATAAAGGGTGTCTTGGGGTTTCCGGTAGGATGCAAAGTTGTTCAAATCCTGTTAAAGGTCTATGAGTTAAGTTAGAGTTGTGTAGTTGTTTGCAGTATTCGCTTAAATGTCTACGGGTGAGCCAGGTCACCCTAGAGGTGGTATCCGGAGGGGCCGATGCGAATGTACCTAAGATGGGATCTACAAATTGTCGTGCGGTGGGCCAGTGCTCTCTAGAGTATTTGTCAATGGAGTTTATGGAATAACCTTCCGGAAATTTAGGGTTATCAAACAAAGGGGTGAGTGGGCTGGGCTCCGAGGATAAGGCGTAGGTGAGTTTCTTACGATACCAGATAGTCAAAGCGTCTCTTGTGAGGGGGGACAATGTCGCTAACGATTTAAATGAGTGGTCATATCCCCATAGGAGGGCTCTGAGATCATGTATGGCTAGATCTTGCTCCACAAGTGTGGTAGCTTTGGTCATGGGTCGAGGAAACCACTCAAGGATACGAGAGAGTACTGTAGAGGTATGATATAACTCGAAGTCAGGTAAACCCAGCCCACCTTTTGCAATAGGGGAGCTCAGGAGTTTGTGTTTCAGCCTCGGGTGTCTGCCCTTCCAAACGAAACGGATAGCCATTGATCTTAGGGAGCGGAAAAAGGCAGGGGGGAGGACTATGGGGAGGGCTTGAAACAAGTATAGGAGTTTGGGGAGAATGTCCATTTTTAGTGTATTGATACGGCCCATCCAGGATACCGCTAATTCCGTTCGTTCTTCCGATAAACGTCTGAGCTTTAGGAGAAGGGGGCTAAAGTTAAGGGCGTAAATATCCGAAAAAATTTTCGGGATGGCTGTGCCTAGATAGGAAATGGAGTTCTGTTTCCATTGAAATGAAAAATTTGATTGGAGGGTTGAGAGTGTGGGTTGTGATAAAGATATGTTTAATGCCTCAGTCTTAGAGATGTTTAATTTATAGTTACTAAAGCGACCAAATCTGTCAATCTCTGCTAGTATAGAGGGTATGGATGTGTGGGGTTTGGTTACGTACAGGAGTAGGTCATCAGCATAGAGAGAAAGTTTACAGTGAGATGAAGGGGTATGGATGCCTTGTATGTTGGGGTTCGATCTAATGGCTTGGGCGAGGTGTTCTATGACTAGGGCAAACAGGAGAGGGGAAAGAGGGCAGCCCTGCCTGGTGCCGTTAGTGATCGTAAAGTTTTGTGATTGGGTGCCGTTCACCAGGACGGTAGCTGAGGGTCTAGAGTAAAGGGCCATAATGCGCGCCAGCATTTTCGGGCCAAGGCCTATTTGGGAAAGGGTGGACTGGAGAAAAGACCAGCTGACCCTATCAAAGGCTTTCTCCGCGTCACAAGAGAGAAGGCAGGTTGGTATACGGTGGCGCTGGGCAAAGGTGATTAAGTGTATGGTCTTGGTGGTGTTGTCCCTGGCCTCTCGGCCTGGGACAAAGCCGACCTGATCTTTATGTATTAGATTTGGTAGTAGGGGGGAGAGGCGGTTAGCGAGTATTTTGGCATATAATTTTAAATCAATGTTTAAGAGAGATATCGGTCTGTAGTTGGGACAGATGGACGAGTCTTTTCCAGTCTTAGGGATGACCACTATTTGAGCTTGGAGACTATATGTAGAGAGGGCAATATTATCCTCTAGAGTGTTAAAAGCTTTCGCTAATAAAGGAGAGAGTTGCGTTGCGAAAAGTTTGTAGAAACGAGATGAGAACCCATCCGGGCCAGGGCTCTTACCATTTTTGAGGTGTTTAATGGCAGAGAGGAATTCCGTATCGGATAAGGACTCCTCTAAGTCTTGTGAATCTGATGTGGGGAGAGTTGGAAGGGCTGTCTCTTGAATATAAGAGGCTAAGTCAGGCGGTGAGGATGAGGATAGCGGAGTCTGGGGGGTAAGGTTATATAGTGCTGAGTAGTACTGGCGGAATTCTTCGGCAATGGCCGAGTTCTGCCTGATTTTGCCTTTAGTGGGAGAATTTATGAATGGGATGGGTGTTCTCTTTTGGCGGGGTTGAAGGGTGGACGCGAGATGTCTACCGCACTTATTGGCTTGAGAGTAATGAGTGAATCTGCCCTTGTCCCTAGCTATAAGAGATTTCTCTGCATATATGCGCAGAAGGTCTCTCCTGGCATTGGTGAGGTCAATGAGTGTCGCGTCGATGGGGTTTTGTTTGTGTGAATTTTCTAGGGTGGCTATGGTAGCGAGAAGGCGTTTCGTGTCTGCTATGCGCGCATGTTTAAGTCTGGAGCCGTGTTGCATAAATTTACCCCTGAGCACACATTTAAGAGCCTCCCATTTCGTGAAGGGGTCCGTAGGGTCATGAGTGTGGTCCGCCACAAAGTGTTTAATAGTCTGTGATATATCTTGGGAGCACACCAGGTCGTTTAAGAGATTGTCATTCAATCTCCAGGACGAGTTTCGGTTGCGTGTTGGTGTGCGTCCCAAGCTGATGTGGATAGGGGCGTGGTCAGACCACAAAGAGATCCCGATAGATGCTGACGGCGAGAAGTCTAGTAGGGATTGTGAGATAAAGAGGTAATCTAATCTCCCGTAAGTGGCGTGTACGGGTGAGTAAAAAGTGTAATCTTTGGTGGAAGGGTGCAACATACGCCACACATCCACCAAAGATAAGTCAGTAAGGAGGGTTCTGATTTTGGTCAGAGAGGTTGGAGAGATCGAGGACTTACCGGTTGAGGAGTCAAGACGGGGTATCAAGGTGGCATTCAGGTCCCCTCCCAGGATCATGTTGACCGTGCCAAACTTTTTCAAACGGGCGATGACGGAGGTGAGGAATTGTTGTTGGTTCTGGTTAGGAGAATACACGTTAATAACAGTGTATATGACATTTTTATATGACAATTTAAGAAAAATATATCTGCCTAGCGGGTCGATATAAGAGTCAAGCACATCTGGCGAAAAGGATGCGTGAAAGGCTATAGAAACCCCTTTGGATTTTGCTGAGGGATTGGAGCTATGGAACCAAGTAGGATATCTTTTATGAAGGATTTGCGGGATTTTGTCTGACCTGAAATGGGTTTCCTGTAGAAGCAGGATTTGAGTCCGCATTTTGTGGAAATGAAAAAGAATTTGTCGTCTCTTCTCAGGAACATTAAGACCCCTACAATTTAGTGAAGAAATTTTCAAGGCGGTTTCGGTTGCCATAGGAAAATTGTGCTAATGGACAAAAAAAAACAGGTAGAAAGGAGGCTCGCTGTCTCGCTAGAGAGATAAAGGGGGACTAGGGGAGGGGAGGGGGGACATCTAGTGGTGAGAAAAAGGAAAGAGTTGAAGTTGAGAGACGTGAGAGAGGAAGAAAAGAAGGGGAGAGAAAAAAAGAGAAGAAGAAAAAAGGGCCGATACGGCTTCACTAATGGTGTTGTCAGCAACGAATCAGCTAATACCCCGAAGGGCGCTGAGTGACCTAAAAGGGGGAACAGTGGTCAACACAGGGGGGAGCCCGCACACGCCGGGCTGTAAAGTTTGCAATAACAAGAGTAACATAATGGCTCTGTATGTTAACAGAAACTGGTAACAATGAACTTAACATTTCAAGGCCCTGTATGTCTAGGTAGGTTAGAAACTGTACTGCTGACCTCATAGGAGAGATTATCCCCCAAAGGTTTCAGATTAAATGTATTGCACACAGGGCCATTACTCCAGCAACAAGGGATGAGGGGGAGGGAGGGGGGGAGGGGGGGAGGGGGAGAGGGATGAGAGGGGATGGGACAATACATAGGATTTGAAGGGCAGTGTCTTTGAAACAGAGCACCGCACTTCAAAGATAACAGGGAACATAATCTGTAACGTTAGACCTGTAATAAGGAAGAGAAACATATCGTGTTAGTTATTTAAATGTTCCAATACATATGTAATCGGGGACGCCGCCACCGATTAGGAACCTGTGGGAGAAATGGTAAAGAAAAGATGGAACAATCGAGGAAAGAGTTCATCCTTCGGTCGCCGAGGAGAAGTCAGACTTGGGTCGTTTGCTCTTCTTCGATCGTTTCTGCCAACCTGGCGCAGCTTTGAAACCTGGAGTGGCGGCATGAAGGGGCCAATCTGGGATGGAAATCTGTGGCAGTTCAAAAGTTCCAAGAAACTTAGGTAGATCACCTAGCGTGCGGAAAGTCGCAGATTTTCCTTCGTGGGATGCAGATAGGTTGAAGGGGAAACCCCAGCGATATTTAATCTGCTTGGCTTGAAGGGCCCCGGTGAGAGGCTTCAGGGCTCGTCGCATGTCCAGGGTCAATTTAGATATGTCAGGGAGGAGAGACACTGGGGTTTCATTAAAGTAGATGGCAGCTTGAGCACGTGCAGCTTGCATGATGGCATCTTTAACTGCATAGAAGTGCACTCTACAGATCACATCTCTGGGGTGTTCCAGGTTTGGATTTTTGGGGCCTAAGGCTCTGTGGACCCTGTCTAGCTCCAGCGGGTCATCTTTATCTTTCTGAAGAAGGTCATTAAAGATGGCAGTGACAGCCGGCGTCAGGTCTTTGATTTCAACCGACTCAGGCAGACCGCGTATGCGAATATTGTTGCGTCTGGCTCTGTTCTCTTGGTCGTCCTGATGGTACATCAGTTGCTGTATCTGCAGAGTGTGCTCATGTAAAATAATGTCATGCGTTTGTAGAGTGGATGCGGTTTCCTCCATAGTGTGTTCTACCTCCTCTATTCTGTGAGTAATGTCTCTGCGGAGCTCAGACATCTCTTGTTTATATGAGCGCTCTAAGCGTTGCACATAGGCCTCAAAATCATGTCTGGTGGGGAGTGCTTTGATATATGCTTCCATGTCCCATCCAGTGTATGATCTGTGAGATTCAGGGGAATGGCAGGCTGAGCGGGTGGATCCAGCTTCAGAATCAGGGGGAGATCGAGCCCTTTGCCTGGTTTTCATGTGTGGTGTGGAGCGCTGTGAAGCGGCTCCTTGTGAGGCAGCATGTGAGCCTGAGGTCCGGGCGGGCGCCATCTTGGACGAGGGGGGGCCGGAGCGGTTATGGCCCAAGTGTGTGAAGAACCGGTCTATGTCCCCTTCTGGATGTGGATCGGGGGTTCGGTGCCTGTCTCCCCCACCCTTCCTCCCCATAACAGACCTGAATGGCGGTGCTGGAGAGCGCTGTGAGCCTCGTTTGTGCCGGCGTGTGCGGGAGCTCCTAAGGAGAGCGGCTTACTCCTCCATGCGTCAGGCCACGCCCCCTTGATGTATTCATTTTTAACATGGTGCGGGTAAAACGTGGACTTCGGATGAAATGAGCACTGTATAACCCCATTGGAAAAAGGTGTTGATATAGGGATCTCCGTCTCTGATCCTCCCTCTAGAAGTAGTTCTTCAAGAATATTAATTGCCTCTTCATCAATATTATTGCTCATACTCTGGTCACAGCTTTCTTCTGAAAGGTGTATATTCTTTCTGGGTGCTGTTTGGTGATATATTGGCTATACTGGCTATATTCTCAGTAATCTTCATATCCTTGGTGACTTTTAGACCGTAGAATCGCTTCACTGTAATATCACGGATGTACTTGTGTAAATCTTTAAACAGTTCAATTAAGTTAGCATTACTGGTTGGGGCAAAATTCAGGCCTTTCTGCAAAAGACTAATCTCACTCTCTACCAGTGGGTGTGATGATAAATTGAAGATTTTCACCGTGGATTTTAGTTCTCTATCTTTCCCCTCTTTGATAATCTTGCTTTTTCTCCCTCCTGCCCCTCCTCTGTTTCCTCTTCTTCTTCTATTTTTCTTTTTTCAGGGAGGGGAGGGGGAAGCACTAAAAAATTATTAGCCATATCACTAATCAGTTCTATCGTACCATCTGTGCCTCTTGGTGGTACTTGGGTAAGATGACTATTACTGGCAGCACCCGCTAGTGGTGTGCTCATGTCCACAGTGGTGTCCAACTGATTGGATGACCTCAGAACATTGAATGGATTAGAGGTCGGAATGTAATACTGTAACTGTCCTCCTTTGTCCCTTGATGTAATGGGACTGGGAGGGCATTTTGTACAGATGAAGGCAACTGGGGATTGTTGTCGCCCTGTACAGGTCTTATATTTTTCTCCTGGTTGTCCCAAGTAGCAACAGAGTTAATTGCTTTATTGTTGCGATTCTCCCCATTTTTATTATACTCATATTTGCCTTTCGGTGTATGTCTACCTCTTTTGTCAGTGTTGAACCCAATTACCACTATTTTTATGCCCATTCGATGGTGCCTTTGATGTGGAACTTGAAGAGTTATTTTTATTTTGAGGTATGGATTGCTGTGGCTCAGAGGAACTGGGTCTATTTGGATAGCTGGTGTCATGGGAGTTATGGCTATTTTGATTGGACTTCCTGGAGTCCTTTCCCTGAGAACTGTTACTATATTTTCCTTGCCTCTGTGAAGAATGGGCCAGGGTTTTGTGTTTTGAATACATTTTCTTAGTTTCTTTCTGGGGACCCCCCTATGGTGCGATTGCTGACGACGTCGGTTCTGTTTTTTTGTTGTTGTTGTTTTTGTGAATGATGGATCCTGCATATCGTCCATGTGTAACTGTGAGTCTCCATCCATGTGTTTTGAACCAACCTTTAACCCACTGAAAGATTGTTCCTTTTTCATAATCTGCTATATCCCTAGCAAACTTGTTTCTTTTGTTTGCAATAAGATTATCCTCAAAGGTGGCCCTCTTGGCATTAAGGAGGTCCCTGCATCTTTGATAACTGGGGACTTGAGTCCCCAGTTATCCTACTGGAGTTCTGTAGGCTGCGCAGGAATTGTAGTAGCACCAAAGATTATGATGAACAGGCAACCATATTGTCAAAAAAGTTTTTGGAAAAAGGATATGCAGATCATCACATTTAAAAGGCGAGAGACCAATATAGAGAAGGCATCCAGAACAAGATTATGACTACATCTGCAAAAGAACAACATGACATTCTTTTTATTACAACATTCAACGATCAGCACTGGGCTATAAAAAGAGCTGTCCAAAAGCACTGGCCAATTTTGGGGCAGGACAATACACTTGGAAAAAATCCTCCCCAATAAACCTCGGGTAGTATTCCGACGTGCGAAAAATGTGAAAAGTTTAATTGCCCCCAGTCGCCTTAAAGACAAACAAAGCTTGAAAATGCAAAACATCCCTCAATTCTTTAACATTACTGGATGTTATAGATGTAAAGGCATTAAATGCAAAGCGTGTAAATTTATCTCTCATGGCCAGAAGTCATTTAGTTGTAAAGATGGCCATACCTTCTACATTAAACAATTTATATGTTGCAATACCCAGTTTGTTATCTATGGGTTGAGGTGCCCATGTGGGTACCTCTATGTAGGTAGAACGGTGCGTGCGATGAGGACCCGCTTTGGTGAACACCGTAGGTTCATAGAAAAAAAGGTTGAGAAGCATAGTGTGCCACGTCACTTTAAGCATAAACATGATGGCAGCACTACAGGGTTGGAACTTTTTGGTATAGAATCCATACCTATGTCTATCCAGGAAGGTGAACGTGTTGTTTGTTTATGCAAACGTGAATCCTATTGGATTTTCACTCTAAACAGTATGGCACCAGAAGGGTTAAATGAAGAACTTGAAATAAGTACTCTCATATGAAATTATCCAATGTATAAGATATTCTATTTTACACTGTTTGGTATTTCATTCGGGTGGTGTTGTGGATGGGAATTGAACCAGTGACCCTTTATGCTGCCGGTTGAGAAAGCTACCCACTACACCACTGTGCTGCCCTGAATACTTATTCAATTTATAAATCCTCCATATTCAATTTATAAATCCTTTGTATGAATCAGATAATAATTTTATCAGATAGGGGTCCATTTTAGTATGGGACCCCACCATATACTTTATAGCTTAATATAACTTTATTTCTTCACCACCTAAAAACCATATAATATAATACAATTAATTTCTACATTGGATATGCCATGATGTCTTGCATCTTTATCGATATGATGTTGTATTATGTATATATTATATATCATTTATTCATGTATTTTGATATGTATGTTTATGCCCGCGCAGCGTGATTTTCTGTTGTTGATGATATTAACTAATATATAGTGTATATTTTATAGTGTATTTTATAGTACTGTTCACATAAGTACTTTTTAAATAAGTTTTAATTACATATGACAAGAATTCTTTTTATTTAGATTTACATTAAAGATAGTGCTAATTCTCTATGTTTATTTGTACTAAACACCATTTTAGGATGCTGTTGCTATATAACCCCCTCCGTCTTGCTGTGTACTCCGTGCTCCCGGTCTGTTATGATGCCATTGGTTCATAGATAGGAGGGGCGGGGGGTTTGAGCATATATTATCACTAGAGGAGATGAGGACGTTACCTGAAAAAGGAGGGCACGCCTCCGAAACATGTTGTCCTAGCAATTGCATGAAGTTTACGAGAGGAGTCAGCTGCATCACGGTGCACCACCTCCCTGGCCACGAGTGATGTCAGGCAGCGCCGGCTGGTCCGTGCGAATGCTTTGGGCGGTGTGTGTTACAAGGAAGCAGGCGGTCTGTGCTTACTGGAATACTTTACCACGCTGCTAGTTGCTGTGAGCTAACTGATCCCTACAGACCAGGAGAGAAGGCTATTATGGAGCTGTTTATGCCATTTAACGCTGGATGTTTGTGAGTGCAACCCTCGTTTTTTATACACTTATCTTCATCTATTAAAGGATAACACACTAGAGCTGGCGTGCGCTCTCTCTTGTTTTTATATATTTTTTAATATATTTTCAGAACTGTGTTGGTACTGTCTGACTGCCACTGAATTGGGTGTCCCTTTAGAAAGGGGGTCCAGAGCTGGACAGCCTGGCAGCTCTAAGCTTCAAGATGATGATGGGGACTTTGGCCTCCTCCATTGCCGATGTTCCTTGAACCGTTAAGGAATGGAATTGAAGGCTCCTCCCCAGCCTGAAAGACTGTTGTAAGAACCTTCCAATTGTAGGGGAGGAAGAATTTTCTCACTGTCAGAGCTGTATCCCCATGTTCATGTTGCTATATATTATCATTGTGTAATCAATTTTGTATATTTTTTTTACTATCAAACTGTTTAAAGTCCCAATCTGAGGAATTCATGTTTTGACTCTGCATTGGACTGGATCGCCCCCAAATCGCTGGGGAAGCGAAGCGGGACCAGGCATAGCGGAACGGATAGTCAGACAAGCTAAAATGCCAGGGAGCCAGAGATGAGCATAGTAGAACAGCAAGCAGGATCTGGAGTCAGAAGGAATGTCAGCAAAGCAAGTCTTTAACAGGAACACAGGAGAGCGTCTCTAGAGATGTAAACAAGGCGAAGGCAGAGATCATCTGGGCTGGATGGCTTAAGTAGGCAGGACTGACGAGAAGGATATCATCAACAGGTGAGTCACTGCGGAGAGATAGAAGCTGGCAGCCCTGACAGTACCCTTTGCCCAGTTCCATTCAATGACTTCCCAACTTAATTTTTTATCAGCATGGAAAAAGCAGGCTCTTTTCCTGGATCTACCCATACTTATATCCCCCAAATAAGAAAACCCTTGTCCCCTTGGATCACCACTTCAGCTCTGACAGTGAGAACATTCTTCCTCCCCTACAATTGGAAGGTTCTTACAACAGTCTTTCAGGCTGGGGAGGGGCCTTCCATTCCATTCCTTAATGGTTCAAGGAACATTGGCAATGGAGGAGGCCAAAGTCCCCATCATCATCTTGAAGCTTAGAGCTGCAGATTTATTAAAAGAGTGAAAAATTTAAGGGGATCTGAATACTTTTCGTCCCCACTGTACCAAGTTAATTGTTCATGAAATTGTGACTCAGTATTTAAACATGAGAAAGGAGTAGGACACCATTTTGGTAGTGTGTATAACATCCAAAGAGCCACTACGCAGGCTCTAAACGGCCATCCCACTTGAAGACTTCCAGGGATGCTATGAAAAATGAAGCATTGTGTACACGCACAAGGTGTTTATTTTGAAGGAGAAAATGTTCAATTGTAAAATTTTTCAGTACAAGAATTTTTCAAATATCATTCTCATTACTTTCTGGCCACACCTCATATACACGCATGTCTTAACAAAGATTGCAGTGTCTTCAACAAAGAACAGTGACTATCCACCGCGTGGAATGAATATTAGTGCCACTTGTCCACCACCACAAATACACTCACCAGATGGTTAACCACGAATAAACACAGCAAACACAGCCTCTGTTGCACATCTCCCAATTCATTAGGACAACCAACAGCTGTTTGCTGTGTTTATTCACTGCTGTCTGGTGAGTGCATATATGGTTGTGGACAAGCGGCACTAATATTCAGCTCCACACAGTGGATGGTTACGGTTCGTTGCTGAAGACACTGCAAACTTTATTAAGACATGCATTACAGACAGTTTTTATATCATTTTGGACTATTTGCACACTTGATTATTTGTATATCACTTTTTGTTGTTTATGAGTTTTTTCTGTTTATCTCATTTTTACATTTGGAGTGCTGCACCTTTCTATTTGATACATGTTAAAGTTTGTATGGTCACCTTGTTGCCAGCTGCTCACATCTAAAGACACTGCCTTACCTTGATGTTGGACAGGTTTAAAGCATATTTGCCAAGTAATGTGTTAGCGTACTGAAATTTACTACAGCCGCACACTTGGCAATTTGGTAGGCAGTGATGTCTGATCACTGAGGGAAAGTAGAGTGAGAACATGCTTCCTCCTGCCTACAGCAGACTTTACCTCTAAACCTAGGCAAGTAATTTGCCTGCAGCTTAGATATTTCTTTTGAATGTTAAAAACTGTATATTAGGATGTCAGAAAATAATTTATGCAGATGTACAGGTGGTTAATAGGTTCACTTTATTATATTTTACTTCCACCAGTAGAAGTATTTCCTCATGTGGAATCCTTGGAAGTTGTAAACTCTTGTTTAATTGAGGTTTAGTCATAGCTAAAATCGATTCTATAACCTATTTCTGAAGCTGCTCACCTACCTGTGTAGTAAAATAGAAACCAATGTCAGCATAGACTGGTGGATCCTTAAAAAAAAAAAAAAAAGGAGAGGCAGGGAATTGGATCATAGTGCAGCAGATTTTTCATTTGTTCATTTCTCCTGGGGATATTATAACATCAGTTAATAATAAAGCCAAATCTATTTTTAGATGACCAATACAATCAAAAATATCAATAGGTTATACATAAATAAAGCTAGAAGAAACACTTTAATATCAACGCAACCACTGCATTATGAGTTTACCTCTAATCCAACATTTATGTGTGGGTTTCTTGTTCAGAACACTGCTTTTACTTCCCTTCACCAGCTAACAAAAAGAAAAACTGGGAACCAAAAAAAATCTGCTTCTATCTTTTGAACATTTCATGCTGAAAAGCTCAGCAAACTAACACTAGCAAAATAAAGAATATCCAATACAGTACTTTCTCCTCAGAAAGCAATTAACTTAGTTTGACATGACAGATCTCTTGTAAACCAGTGCTGAGACCTGCTGATAATATTGTTGTCAAAAACTATATATGCAGCTGTTTGAACTATAAATGCCACTTAACAGCATGCTCTCTAATGACTAATGGCCCTTGGTAGTGGAAACACTATAGAAAATCAGATAGGAAGTTGTACTTTAAGGTAACTAGGGTATCTAATGGAAAAAGTATCCTGCTCTCCAACTTCTGAGGAAAAGAGCAGGACCAAAGAGCTTTCTCTGGAAGCCTGCAAATGCCCAAGTACCATACAAAAAAACATGCTTCTAACAATATCATGCTTATTCATCAAGGTAAAGAGCAGTTTGCAAAATAGAGTAACCCAACACAACAATAACTAATCACTACTTTTGTTTGCTTGCTTTGTGTTACTGTTATTTGCACATTATTGTTCCTCTCTGCATTAAAGCTAAAGTCCACACATACAGCTAAATAAGCACTTAAAGTATTTTCGACATATCATAATTTTTTTTTCTTGGAGGGACATAGGATGAGTAATTCAGGTACCTTAGGTTATGCCTTCCACTCCAATCATACTCCAGAGCATTAGTAGGAGTGGGTCATGAGAACAGAGGAGAGGGACCCATGTCCCCCAACGTACTCCATGAAAAGAAATTTATATAAGTCAAAATCCTATTTTCTTAATCATATCAACAGCCCCACATGAACAACAGATAATGGAAGGGTTTAGTAGAGCTCATCGAGCCACCTGAAGAACTTAAAGTGATAATAAATGCAATAATTAACAAAAATAAATAATAAACAAACATGTCATACTTATCTGCTCTGTGCAGTGATTTTGCACAGAACAGCACCAATCCTCCTTTTCTCAGGTCCCCGTTGGCGCTCCTTGACCCTCCCTCCTGCCGAGTGCCCCCAGAGCAAGCAGCTCATTGGCTCACTGGCTGTGATTGAGAGCAGCGGAAACCAATGGCTTCTGCTGCTGTCTCGGACAATGAGGAGGGAGAGATCCAGCACAGCCGAGGCTCCTGTGCACAGTGCTGGAGAAAGATCAAACCTTGAGCCTTTAGAACCATTATAATGACTGAAGCTGACATCTAATGCCGTGTACACACGGGCGGACTTTCAGACCGCACTGGTCTGAGGGACCAAATCCGGCGGACAATCCGACCATGTGAGGGCTGCATCAGAAATCCAATGCACTTAAGATTTGAAACCTGCTTCAAATCTTTACGTCGTAACTCCGCTGGACTCAGTTCCTAATGGAAAGCACGTTCGTCTGTATGCTGGTCCGACGGACCAGATACGACGCAAAGGCAGGGTACTATATCTCGCGCTCGCTGCAATAGGAAAAACAAATTTTCCTATTGTGGCGAGCTTGAGGGGGGAGGCGACGATGTCCCTCAAGTCTGGTATGGAGTTTAAGGGGAACCCCCTACGCCGAAAAAACGCCGTGGGGTCCCCCCAAAATCTATACCAGACCCCTATCCAAGCACCCAGCCTGGCCGGTCAGCAAAGGGGGTGGGGACGAGCGAAGGCCCCCCCTGAACCGTACCGGGCCGCATGCCCTCAACATGGGGGGGTGGGTGCTTTGGGGGAGGGGGGCGCCCTGCGGCCCCCCACCCCAAAGTACCTTGTCACCATGTTAATGAGGACAAGGGACTCTTCCCGGCCCCCCACCCTATGTGTATGAGTATGGGGTACATTGTACCCCTACCCATTCACCTAGGGAAAAAGTGTCAATAAAAAAAACACACTAGACAGGTTTTTAAAGTAATTTATTAGATAGCTCCGGGGGTCTTCTTCCAACTTCGGGGGTCTTCTTCTGACTTCGCCGCTCTCTCCGGACTCTTCTCCCTGTGTCTGGTTCTTCTCCCGCTCTCCGGCCTCTTCTCCCGGTGTTCGACCTCTTCTCCCGGTGCCCGGTTCTTCTGCCGGCTCCTCCGCTATCTTCTGCCGCTCTTTTGCTAGCGGTGGCCCGGACTTCTGCGTCGTCTTCTTCCCTCTTCTTCCGATGTTGACACAACGCTCTCTCCCGCTGTAATGCTGTGTGAGCGCTCCGCAATGACTTATATAGGCGGTGACCCCGCCCCTTATGACATCACAGTCCTGGGGCATGTTGGGACTGTGACGTCATAAGGGGGCGTGGTCATCGGGTGATGTTGATCGGAAGAAGAGAAGAGGGAAGAAGACGACGCAGAAGTCCGGGCCACCGCTAGCAAAAGAGCGGCAGAAGATAGCGGAGGAGCCGGCAGAAGAACCGGACACCGGGAGAAGAGGTCGAACACCGGAAGAAGAGGCCGGAGAGCGGGAGAAGAACCGGACACCGGGAGAAGAGGCCGGAGAGAGCGGCGAAGTCGGAAGAAGACCGCCGGAGCTGTCTTATAAATTACTTTAAAAACCTGTGTAGTGTGTTTTTTTATTGACACTTTCTCCGTAGGTGAATGGGTAGGGGTACAATGTAGGGCGCCCCCCTCCCCCAAAGCACCCACCCCCCCATGTTGAGGGCATGGGGCCTGGTACGGTTCAGGAGGGGGGGGGGCGCTCGCTTGTCCCCACCCCCTTTCCTGACCGGCCGGGCTAAGTGCTCAGATAAGGGTCTGGTATGGATTTTGGGGGGACCCCCACGCCGTTTTTTCAGCGTAGGGGATTCCCCTTATAAACCATACCAGACCTAAGGGCCTGGTATGCCCCGCAACGGGGTTCGCAAGGTGTCAATCTCACCGATAAAAGCGGCGAGATTGCCTTCCTTTTCTAGTCCCGTCGTACCCAAGTCACGTTCAGAATGAAAGTGTGTGGGGAAGTCCGTTCATTCGGAAAGTCCGTCGTAACTCCGTCGGGGAGACTGGCGGACATAGTCTGCCGGAAAGTTCGGTCGTGTGTAGACAAGTCCGTCCGTAGTCCGGTTGTGTGTAGGCAAGTCCTTTGGTAAAAAAAGTCAGTCGGAAGTCTGTCAAAAGTCCGTCGGAAAGTCCGTCAGGCCAGTCCGGTCAGAAAGTTCGCCCGTGTGTACGCCCCATAACAGGTTTTCTTCTAAGATTGCCCTGTATTTGGCTCCATCCACCTTCCCATCAGCTCTGACCAGCTTCCCTGTCCCTGCTGAAGAAAAACATCCCACAACATGATGCTGCCACCACCATGTTTCACAGTGGTGATGGTGTGTTCAGGGTGATGTGCAGTGTTAGTTTTCTGCCACACATAGTGTTTTGCTTTAAGGTCAAAAAGTCCCATTTTGGTCTCATCTGACAGAGCACCTTCTTCCACATGTTTGCTGTGTCCCCCACATGGCTTCTCGCAGACTGTAAACGGGACTTCTTATGGCTTTCGTTCAACAATGGCTTTCTTCTTGCCACTCCTCCATAAAGGCCAGACTTGTGGAGTGCACGACTAATAGTTGTCCTGTGAACAGATTCTCCCGCCTCATCTGTGGATCTCTGCAGCTCCTCCAGAGTTACCACGGCCCTCTTGGCTGTTTTTCTGATCAATGCATTTCTTGCCCGGCCTGTCAGTTTAGGTGGACGGCCATGTCTTGGTAGGTTTGCAGTTGTGCCATACTCTTTTCATTTTCAGATGATGATTGAACAGTGCTCCATGAGATGTTCAAAGCTTGGTATATTTTTTTTATAACCTAACCCGGCTTCAACCGCTTGCCGACTGCGCCATAGCCGAATGACGGCTACAGCGCGGCTCGATAACTCTGGGAGGGCGTACATTGACGTCCCTCCCAGAATCCCACTTCTGCGCACCCCCTGGGGTGCGCACCTGGGAATATCCATGACCACCGGGTCCTCAGGACCCAGCGCATCAGGGATCATGGTAAATGCCCGCTGACGGCGGCCGTTTACCACGTGATCGCTCTGTCATTTGACACATGTAAACAAACCTGCGTCATATCCAGTTCCTATCTCCCCTCTCTGTACCGATCGGTACAGTGTGAGTAGAGAGGGGAGAGATCAGATGCAGCAGGGCTGTGGGCTGGATGTTTAGTGCCCACAGCGCTGATATGTGACAATTCCTGCCTCATCCAGCCATCCATCCATCCATGCTCAGCCATCCCATCTATCCCCATCCATAATCAGCAATACTCAGCCATCCATCCTAATCAATACTCATCCATCCATGCTCAGCCACCCATCCATACTCAGCAATACTCATCCATCCATAGCAATACTCATCCATCCATCCTCAGCAATACTCATCCATCCTTCCATATTCACCAATACTCATCCATCCATACTCAGCAATACTCATCCATCCATCCATTCTCAGAAATACTCATCCATCCATGCTCAGCCATCCATCCCCAATCAGCAATACTCATCCGTGCTCAACCATCCATCCATACTCAGCAATACTCGTCTATCCTTCCATACTCAGCAATATTCATCCATCCATCCATACTCAGCAATAGTCATCCATTCATACTCATCCATCCATGCTCAGTCATCCATCCCTAATCAGCAATACTCATCCATGCTCAGCCACCCATCCATACTCAGCAATAATCATCCATCCATCCATGCTCAGCCATCCCATCCACCCCCATCCACCCCCAGCCATACCCAGCCGTACTCAGCCGTACCCAGCCGTAGCCAGCCATACCCGGCCGTACCCAGCCATACTCATTCATGCTCAGTCATCCCATCCATACTCAGCCATCCCCATCCACGGCTCATCCATCCCCATTCATGCTCATCCATGCCACATCAGTTCTCATCCATGCCACTAGAGTGCCTCACAAAAGTGTAATAGGTAGTTAAATTAGATTTGACATTTATGCCCCTAGAACACCTGATGGTGCTACCTGCATGTTGGGCCTCTCTATGTGGCCAGGCTGTGTAAAAGTCTCCCACATGTGGAATCGCTGTACTCAGGAGTAGAAGAATCTATTCTGGGGTGTAATTTTTTGTATGTACATGCTATGTGTTAGAAATATTGTATAAATGGACAACTTTGTTTAAAAAAAAATGCGTTTTCATCTTCTTTACACATTTTCCAAAAACTTGTAGAAAAAAATGCCTTTTTCAAAAGACTCATTATGCCTCATAGATTATACATTGGCTTGTTTTCTTTCCAAAATGAGGTCATTTTTGGGGCGTTTCCATTGTCCTGGTGCTCCAGGGCCTTCAAAAGTGTAATGCCCCGTACACACGGTCAGATTTTCCGACGGAAAATGTGTGATAGGACCTTGTTGTCGGAAATTCCGACCGTGTGTAGGCTCCATCACACATTTTCCATCGGATTTTCCTACACACAAAGTTTGAGAGCAGGCTATAAAATTTTCCGACAACAAAATCCGTTGTCGGAATTTCCGATCGTGTGTACACAAATCCGACGCACAAAGTGCCACGCATGCTCAGAATAAATAAAGAGATGAAAGCTATTGGCTACTGCCCCGTTTAGAGTCCTGACATACGTGTTTTACGTCACCGCGTTCAAAACGATCGGATTTTCCGACAGCTTTGTGTGACCGTGTGTATGCAAAACAAGTTTGAGCCAACATCTGTCGGAAAAAATCCTAGGATTTTGTTGTCGGAATGTCCGATCAATGTCCGACCGTGTGTACGAGGCATAAGAGGTAGTCAAGAAATGATATGTGTAATTTATGCTCCAAGAACGCCTGATGGTGCTCCCTGCATGGTGCGCCTCTGTATGTGGCCACGCTGTGTAAAAGTCTCACACATGTGGTATCGCCATACTCAGGAGTAGCAGAATTTGTTTTGGGGTGTAATTTGTGCTATGCATATGCTGGGTGAGAAATAACCTGCTAATATAACAATTTTGTGAAAAAAAAAAATCAAAAAAAAAAAATCTTGATTTTGCAAAGAATTGTGGCAAAAAATTACAATTTCAAAAAACTCACCATGCCTCTTACTAAATACATTGGAATGTCTACTTTCCAAAAAGGGGTCATTTTGGGGGTATTTGCACTTTCCTGACTTGTTAGGGTCTCAAGAAATGAGATAGGCCGTCAGTACATCGGGTGTGATCAATTTTCAGAGATTGGCACCATAGCTTGTAGACTCTATAACTTTCACAAAGACCAAATAATATACACTGATTTGGGTTATTTTTACCAAAGATATGTAGCAGTATAAATTTTGGCCACAATTTATATATAAAAATTACTAATTTGCAAAATGTTATAACAGAAACTAAAAAAAAATGCATTTTTTTTACAGAATTTTCGGTCTTTTATTCTTTTATAGCGCAAAAAAATTAAAAACCCAGCGATGATTAAATACCACCAAAAGAAAGCTCTATTTGTGTGAAAAAAGGAAAAAAATGTCATATAGGTACAGTGTTGCATGAGTGATTGTCATTCAAAATGTGAGAGCACTGAAAACTGAAAATTGGTCTGGTTATGAAGGGGGTTTAAGTGCCCAGTGGTCAAGTGGTTAAACTTCTCCACAACTTTATCCCTGACCTGTCTGGTGTTTTCCTTAGTCTTCATGATGCTGTTTGTTTACTAAGGTTCTCCAACAAACCTCTGAGGGCTTCACAGAAGAGCAGTATTTATACTGAGATTAAATTACACACAGGTTAACTCTATTTACTATTTATGTGACTTCTAAAGGCAATTGGTTCCACTAGATTTTAGTTAGGGCTTTCAGAGTAAAGGGGGCTGAATACAAATGCATGCCACACATTTCACATATTTATATGTAAAAAAATTTGAAAACCATTTATCATTTTCCTTCAGCTTCACAATTATGTGCCACTTTGTGTTGGTCTATCACATAAAATCCCAATAAAATACATTTACGTTTTTGGTTGTAACATGAAAAATGTGGAAAATTTCAAGGGGTATGAATACTTTTTCGAGGCACTGCATGTATTGTAATGAATGCTTGTTTATGTTCCCGTGCACTGTAAAGATTGCCTGTATATTGTTATAAACACGGTTTGTTGGCTGCATATTGGACAATGAATGACCAACACACTTCAGCCATCAGCTCTGCTCACTCTGCTCTCTTCTTCTTTCAGCACATGTGTATGCAGCAAATGATTAGTTTACAAAACTGACCCCCCCACTCACCCTTCTCCCAATCTGAGTGCTGCTGTGTAGGAGATTTGTAAATGCTGTATAATTTCTATTACATTAACGTAACTTTTAGGTCTAAACAGTCTTTGTAATTGCTTACACTTCGCGACTTACCTCTAGGTTGAAGAGGATGTTAAAGTCAGGAATGCAGACATGCTTATCCTCCATCTTCCTTCGCATATTCTTGATTGCATGTATGGAGGTATCATAGTACAAGTGTGGCTTTCGGCATGAAGGAAAGTCTTTTACCCAGCTACAGCAGATTTCATGAAGCTTGCTGAGTACAGCCCGGGCCAGCTTTACAGACTCTAACTCTAGAAAAAGGTAAAATATGCCTGATGTTATTACGTTTACAGACCATCTCTCTGTCTCAATTATACAGAAAAATACTCAAGACAGGTGGAATAATTAGTTAGCATGCAATATTAATAAGTAAACCTATCATGGAAGAAACATGTAGGCTACCACTGCTGATGTGATCTTTATCCGAAAATTTTGGTTGTTTGAATGTCATATTAATTCTCGGCTTTCAATAATTTTTAAATTCACTCCTAACTACTTCCTAACCCCCCAGATGATAGCCATTATTCCATGGTCACTTTCCATTGCCCACCTTCCCAACATACCTCCCTGGTCACCCCACAGACAGCGCTGCTCAATAAACCCCTCTCCAACAGACTCAACCCTACCAACAGATATCCTTACACCCCCTATCACCACTTCAACAGACATCACTTTTTAGTTGCCCCACACAAAACAAAACAACCACATCCCACCTGCTGACTATCCCTGACCACCTCTGATCTCCCTGCTGACAGATACAGTGAGGGAAAAAAAAGTATTTGATCCCCTGGTGATTTTGTATGTTTGACCACTGACAAATAAAAATATCAGTCTATAATTTTAATTGTAGGTTTATTTTAACAGTAAGAGATAGAATAGCAACAAAAAATCTATTTCAAAAAAGTTATACACTGATTTGCATTTTAGTGAGTGAAATAAGTATTTGACCCCTTCGCAAAACATGACTTTGTACTTGGTGGCAAAACCCTTGTTGGCAAACACAGAGGTCAGACGTTTCTTGTAGTTGGCCACCAGGTTTGCACACATCTCAGGATGTCTTGGCTGTGTGTTTTGGGTCATTGTCATGCTGGAATACCCATCTATGACCCATGAATGGCCCCGTCCATCGCTCCTTTGATGCGGTGAAGTTGTCCTGTCCCCTTAGCAGAAAAACACCCCCCAAAGCATAATGTTTTCACCTCCATGTTTCACAATGGGGATGGTGTTCTTGGGGTCATAAGCAGCATTCCTCCTCCTCCAAACACGGCGAGTTGAGTTGATGCCAAAGAGCTTGATTTTCCCTTCATCTTACCACAACACTTCCACCCAGTTCTCCTCTGAATCATACAGATGTTCATTAGAAAACTTCAGATGGGCCTGTACATGTGCTTTCTTGAGCAGGGGACCTTGCGGGCGATGAAGGATTTCAGTCCTTCGCGACGTAGTGTGTTACAAATTGTTTTCTTGGCGATTATGATCCAAGTTGCCATGAGACAAGATTCTCCCGAATATTTCTGCGCTGATTCCTTGGCATTCTCATGATCACTGAAACTCTACAAGGTGAGATCATGCATGCAGCCCCAGACCGAGGGAGATTGACAGTTATTTTGTGTTTCTTCCATTTGCAAATAATCGCACCAACTGTTGTCACCCTCCCACCAAGCTGCTTGGCGATGGTCTTGTAGCCCATTCCAGAGTGGTGTAGGTCTACAGTCTTGTCCCTGACATCCTTGGACAGCTCTTTGGTCTTGGCCATGGTGGATGAGATTGGAATCTGATTAATTGCTTCTGTGGACAGGTGTCTTTTATACAGGTAACAAGCTGAAATTAGGAGCACTTCCTTTAAGTGCTGATTCACACAGGGGCAACACGACTTCAGCGCGACTTTGCAAGGTGACTTCAAGCGACTTACAACACGACTGTAAGTCGGCCCCAGAATAGGTGACTTTGCCTGTGGCCAATCAGAGCTAATCAGCTCTTGTGACATTATTGTTGTTGCTGTTCTCTTCCTGGGTAAATTCTTTTCTTTTTCCTGTAAAGTCGCTTCACTATAGATGAGGATCCGACTTGGAGGCGGAAATCTATGGGTACAGGTCGCCTAGAAGTCGCCTTGAAGTAGTACAGGAGCCTTTTCTGAACTTGGAGCGACTTAGGTAGTGTACATTAAGAAGGCTCCAATTGACTATAATGCAATTCCCAATGTCAAGCGACTTGGGGCGACTTGAGGGCTGACAAGTCGGATCCCAAGTCGTTGTAGTGTGAACCGACCCTAAGAGAGTGCTCCTAATCTCAGCTCGTTACCTGTATAGAAGACACCTGGGATCCAGAAATCTTGCTGACTGATAGGGGATCAAATACTTATTTCACTCATTAAAATTAAAATCAATATATAACTTTTTTTAAAATGCATTTTTCTGGATATTTTTGTTATTCAGTCTCTCTCTGTTAAAATAAACCTACCAATAAAATTATAGACTGCTCATTTCTTTGTCAGTTGGCAAATGTACAAAATCAGCAGGGGATCAAATACTTTTTTCCCTCACTGTAAGTCTCCCAAGGCTCCCCACACACCTTACTGCTGACAGACATCTCTCCCAGACAGACGTAACACTTCAGTTCCCACAATAACTACTACGCAGTCCATGAACATCCTGTCCCAACAAGTTACAGCCCCCCTTTCCCTGCTGCAGCCCCCTCAACTGACAGACACTCTCCTCCCGCACATACTGCACACTTCATACCATCTTTCCTATACCTACTGCCTGCTGTCATACTCTCTACATTTCTCTCCTTATATGCTTGGCTGCTGTCACACCTTCTGCACTCCTCTCGGGTGCATACTTTCTCCTGTTTACCTTCCCTGTATATGCTAGCTGCTGTCATACCTTTTGCACTCCTCTCCTATACATACTGCCTTCTATCAAACGTTCTGCACTCCTCCCCTGTACATTCTGGTTTGCTGTCATACTCTCTGCACTCCTCTCATGCACATATTGTCTGCAGTCTTAACCTTTGCAATCCTCTCCTGCACATACTGCCTGCCTTAATACCTTCTGTACTCATGCCCTGTAGGAACTGCCTGCTATCATTCTTTCTGTAAATACAACCTATTGCCATACCTTCTACAACCCCCACACACATACACACACACTCATTTTACCCACTACAACAGTTCTTCAAAATTATTTCAAATATTCCCAATGATTCCCAATTCCCAATAAGTGCAACGTCTGTACGATCATTTTGTCAACTATTCTAGGTACTGCTGCCATATACTAGTTACTACAGTTTAGATCTTCAAGTATCAATAAGGCCAACGTATTATTTGCATGCCCAATAGATATACATAGGCATTGCCTAATTTTTATGCATGTAGTGTTTTCCTTTTCCTTACTGTGCAAAATAATTGGCTGCAATAACTTATTTAATGTACAGCAAAATAAGAGATCACCTGGAATGTTTTTTTTGAAATGTTGGCAACTATGGACATTCTAACTTGCTATATATCTGTTAAGGGTCAAAAGACTCTCAAATTAAAATAATAGCTTCAGCATAATAGCCAAGAATTTATAGAAGGGGGCATGAAATGAAAATCTGTGTTATTTCCTTTATTATAGAGTAATGCTATAATGGGGACCCAATGAAAGAAGCTTGCACATCTTGTAAATTATATGACTGTGCAGGACACAGCCTCTTTGTGTTTTTTGACATCCAGCATTGCCAGTTCATGCTCTCCTGGCTCCCAGAAGTCTATAAGGCTCGACTACCCTAATCTCCTGGTCAGCAGACAGAGGTAGATTAGCCTATGAAGCTGTGCTACGCACGCACAGCCAGGAGTGATAGGATTTGCGGCACTGAATGTCAACAAACCCAGGAGGCCACTGGCATCAGGTCAGTAAGTATGCATCGGTGGAGGGGGGAGGGTGTATTTGGTTAAGTCAGGGGTACAGGGCAAGAAAAAATAAATGCACCTACAGTGCCTCTAAAAAGTATTCATACACCTTGATATTTTCCACATTTTGTCATGTTACAACCAAAAACGTAAATGTATTTTATTGGGATTTTATGTGAAAAACCTACACAAAGTGGCACACAATTGTGAAGTGGAAGGAAAATGATAAATGGTTTTTCAAATTTTCTACAAATAAATATCTGAAAAGTGTGGCGTGCAGTTGTATTTAGCCCCTTTTACTCTGATATCCCTAACTAAAATATAGTGGAACCAATCGCCTTCAGAAGTCATCTACTTAGTAAATAGAGTCCACCTGTAATTTAATCTCAATATACATACAGCTGTTCTGTGAAGCCCTCGGAGGTTTGTTAGAGAACCTTAGTGAACAAACAGCATCATGAAGGCTAAGGAACACACCAGACAGGTCAGGAATAAAATTGTCGAGAAGTTTAAAGCAGGGTTAGGTTATAAAAAAATATCCCAAGCTTTGAACATCTCACGGAGCACTGCTCACTTCATCATCCTAAAATGAAAAGAGCATGGCACAACTGCAAACCTACCAAGATATGGCCGTCCACCTAAACTAACAGGCCAGGCAAGAAGAGCATTATTCAGAGAAGCAGCCAAGAGGCTCATGGTAACTCTGGAGGAGATGTAGAGATCCACAGCTCAGATGGGAGAATTTGTCCACAGGGCGGCACAGTGGTGAAGTGGTTAGCACTCTCGCCTAGCAGTAAAAAGGGTCGCTGGTTCGAATCCCAACCACGACACTACCTGCCTGGAGTTTGCATGTTCTCCCTGTGCCTGTGTGGGTTTCCTCCGGGTACTCCGGTTTCCTCCCACATTCCAAAAGCATGCTGGTAGATTAATTGGCTTCTGTCCAAAATTGGCCCTAGTATATGAATGGGGACCTTGGATTGAGAGTAGGGAATGATGTGAGTGTGGGATGTACAGGGTTAGGGATAATTGTAGACACCCACACTCACTCAGGTTGAACTGGATGGACTGGTGTCTTTATTCAACCTTACTAACTATGTTAAAAAAGACAAAAATTGCGCTTACACTAATTAGTATGAGCTGCGACTAGAAAGTAGTAAACCATAAACCATATAAGAATCAAAAAGTCGCGCTAAAGTAAACCATGGCAGCAGGCTAATGCCCAAACAGCACTCATATGGATGAGAGAGTGACAAGTGAACAATAAGTGAATAAATTATGAATATAAATAAGAAAAAAAGAAAAAAAGTGCCAAGTAATAATGAAAGCACTAAACACACACAATAAAGCTACAGGTGAAATTGGTAAATAATAAATGACACAATTGGCAAACCAATATCGGAAGTAATAATAAAGTGATGAGAAAAATAAATTAGTGGCTGTGAAAACTAGACCAAAATAACCATAAGGGGAAAATGAACCCAAAAAAAGTCCATGGCTAGAAAAATTGATATTAGTTCATCAGTGCAAATAAACATGCATAAATGGTAGCTTGTCTCCAGGTGCTCTGTGGATAATTAAACGAAAATCTTGCTGTGATGAAACCAAAGTGTGTAAAAAGACCTCCACCTCTTAGGGAATAACTGCCTCTTACCAGATGGAATTGGTCTCTTAATTACAGGAGACCTAAGGGGGCGGATGGCTGCATCCCCAGCCAGGGGTCTTTAAGCAGAACACTCAGCGCTCAACTCCAGGGACTTTCTCCACCAGCATCAGCAGATAAGGAAAAGAGACCATGCAAGACACAAAATGCTCCACATAGCATAAAATCCAGCGATTTATTAAGTAAAAATAAGAGTTGCACTTACAAGCAGGTTGTAGTAAACAGCATGTAAAAAAAGCCGGCCGGCTCCAAAGTATCCCGTGTCTTCCGGGTATGAGAATCGCGGTGTCGTCGGGACGTGGCTCCTCCTCCCTACGTCGTTTCGTCACTAGCGGACGTGGTCACGGGATGTGAGCAGCGTCCCGACGCACCGCATTAAATAAGCACCTTAACGATATCTCATTAACACACGGCAGATAAGCGCCATCTTACCTGAGGGAAACAGTATGGGCAAAAATAAACACAACAGTAAAACGTTGCTTTAGTAAAACGTATTAAGGGAGAGAATAGGAGGTATATGCAACACCTTTGCGAAGATTAACAAAGGCAGATTGTTAATGACCAGAGAATTATAGAACTACTATTACACCGGATTGGTTAATAAAACCAAAAAAAGAAAGCTAATAATGTTAAAAATAAATGCAGTCCCCTTAAAGCTGCACATAAATAAAAATAATAATAATTAAGCGCGTGTATCTTTGTATTGAAGAAAAGTGCACAAAAAATTATTAATTATGGGCCTCAAAATTTAAAATTCTTTTTTTATATATTCTAAATTTGAGATAAAGAAGAAAAATATTTTTTTTTTTTTTTTTTTTTTTTTTTTTTTAAAAATAAAAAAATCCAGATATAAATCAGAAACCCGGCAATGTGTATAACTATATATGAAAATATTGTTCTCATGTGGACCGTTTCCCTGAAGTGAGTAGGCACTCCAAGACAACTAATCATAAACAAGAAAAAACACATATGTCATTAGGACAAATTACAATTCTATAAAGAAGAAAGATGAAGCAATGATTGGTGGTCCCAGAAGCACATCGATGTTAAGCCCAAAAGATGGCCTGGGCTCACAAGTTGAAGACTTTTACCCCTTTTGGGCTTAACATCGATGTAGATGTTAACGCCTTTATAGACAACTCCTAGGGAGTAATAGTGCTTCTGGGACCACCAATCATTGCTTCATCTTTCTTCTTTATAGAATTGTAATTTGTCCTAATGACATATGTGTTTTTTCTTGTTTATGATTAGTTGTCTTGGAGTGCCTACTCACTTCAGGGAAACGGTCCACATGAGAACAATATTTTCATATATAGTTATACACATTGCCGGGTTTCTGATTTATATCTGGATTTTTTTATTTTTTTTAAAAAAAAAAAAAAAAAAAAAAAAAAAAAAAAAAAAAAAAAAAAAAAAATATTTTTCTTCTTTATCTCAAATTTAGAATATATAAAAAAAGAATTTTAAATTTTGAGGCCCATAATTAATAATTTTTTGTGCACTTTTCTTCAATACAAAGATACACGCGCTTAATTATTATTATTTTTATTTATGTGCAGCTTTAAGGGGACTGCATTTATTTTTAACATTATTAGCTTTCTTTTTTTGGTTTTATTAACCAATCCGGTGTAATAGTAGTTCTATAATTCTCTGGTCATTAACAATCTGCCTTTGTTAATCTTCGCAAAGGTGTTGCATATACCTCTTATTCTCTCCCTTAATACGTTTTACTAAAGCAACGTTTTACTGTTGTGTTTATTTTTGCCCATACTGTTTCCCTCAGGTAAGATGGCGCTTATCTGCCGTGTGTTAATGAGATATCGTTAAGGTGCTTATTTAATGCGGTGCGTCGGGACGCTGCTCACATCCCGTGACCACGTCCGCTAGTGACGAAACGACGTAGGGAGGAGGAGCCACGTCCCGACGACACCGCGATTCTCATACCCGGAAGACACGGGATACTTTGGAGCCGGCCGGCTTTTTTTACATGCTGTTTACTACAACCTGCTTGTAAGTGCAACTCTTATTTTTACTTAATAAATCGCTGGATTTTATGCTATGTGGAGCATTTTGTGTCTTGCATGGTCTCTTTTCCTTATCTGCTGATGCTGGTGGAGAAAGTCCCTGGAGTTGAGCGCTGAGTGTTCTGCTTAAAGACCCCTGGCTGGGGATGCAGCCATCCGCCCCCTTAGGTCTCCTGTAATTAAGAGACCAATTCCATCTGGTAAGAGGCAGTTATTCCCTAAGAGGTGGAGGTCTTTTTACACACTTTGGTTTCATCACAGCAAGATTTTCGTTTAATTATCCACAGAGCACCTGGAGACAAGCTACCATTTATGCATGTTTATTTGCACTGATGAACTAATATCAATTTTTCTAGCCATGGACTTTTTTTGGGTTCATTTTCCCCTTATGGTTATTTTGGTCTAGTTTTCACAGCCACTAATTTATTTTTCTCATCACTTTATTATTACTTCCGATATTGGTTTGCCAATTGTGTCATTTATTATTTACCAATTTCACCTGTAGCTTTATTGTGTGTGTTTAGTGCTTTCATTATTACTTGGCACTTTTTTTCTTTTTTTCTTATTTATATTCATAATTTATTCACTTATTGTTCACTTGTCACTCTCTCATCCATATGAGTGCTGTTTGGGCATTAGCCTGCTGCCATGGTTTACTTTAGCGCGACTTTTTGATTCTTACTAACTATGTAACTATGTAACAACTATTAGTCGTGCACTCCACAAATGTGGTCTTTATGGATGAGTGGCAAGAAGAAAGCCATTGCTGAAAGAAAGCCATTATTATTATTATTATACAGGATTTATAAGGCGCCAACAGTTTACGTAGCGCTTTACAACTTGAGGGTAGACAGTACAAATACGATACACTTTAATACAGTAGGAATCAGAGGGCCCTGTTCCTTAGAGCTTACAATCTAAGAGGGAAGGTCAAGAGATACAAAAGGTAATAACTGTGGGTGATGTGCTGATTAAGAAGATAAATGTACAGTTGTTAGGAGGGGGCCAGATAGGCTTCTCTGAAGAGATGTGTTTTCAGGGATCGTCTGAAAGTGGATAAAGTAGGAGAAAATCGTACGGATTGGGGTAGAGCATTCGAGAGGATGGTAGAGGCTCTGGAGAAGTCCTGAAGGCGAGCATGGGATGAGGTGACAAGGGAGTTTGAGAGCAGGAGGTCTTGGGAGGAGCGAAGAGAACGATTAGGTTGGTATTTTGAGACTAGGTTAGAGATGTAGCTGGGGGTCAGGCTGTGGATGGCTTTGTAAGTTATAGTTAGCATCTTGAATTTAATTCGGTGACTGAGTGGCAGCCAATGGAGGGATTGGCAGAGGGGTATAGCAGACACTGAGCGGTTTGTGAGGTGGATGAGCCTGGCAGCAGCTTTCATGATGGACTGAAGTGGGGATAGCCTATTTAGAGGTAAGCCAATGAGGAGGCAGTTGCAGTAGTCAAGGCGGGAGATGACCAGGGAGTGGATTAGAAGCTTTGTGGTGACATTGGTTAGGAAGGGGCATATCTTGGAGATGTTGCGGAGGTTGAGGTGGCAAATTTTGGATAGGGTTAGAATGTGGGGCCGAAAGGTCAGTTCAGAGTCCAGGATTACACCTAGAACTCTGGCGTGGGGGGATGGGTTGATAGTTGAGCTGTTGATATTGACAGAGAAATCAGGGGAAGCGGCACCTGAGGGAGGAAATATCATGAGCTCGGTTTTGGATAGGTTGAGTTTGAGGAAGTGATGTGACATCCAGGCTGATATGTCTGCTAGTAAGTTGGTAATGCATGAGGAGACAGATGGAGAGAGCTGGGGGGTGGAGAGATAGATTTGGGTGTCATCAAAGTAGAGATGATATTTAAAGCCGTGGGAGGCAATCAACTGACCCAGGGAGGTGGTGTAGATCGAGAAAAGGAGAGGTCCAAGAACAGAACCTTGGGGGACCTCAACGGAGAAAGGAAGAGGAGAGGAGGAAGTAGAGTTGTAAGTGACACTGAAGGAGCGGTGGGATAGGTAGGATGAGAACCAGCGAAGAGTACAGTCACAGAGACCAAAGGAGTGGAGTTTATTGAGGAAGAGGGGGTGGTCCACTGTGTCAAAGGCAGCAGAGAGATCCAGGAGAAGTAGTACAGAATAGTGTCCACTGGTTTTAGCCGTTAGTAGGTCATTTGAGAGTTTAAGGAGAGCAGTTTCCGTTGAGTGTTGAGGGCGAAATCCGGACTGAAGGGGATCAAGAAATTTATTCATGGTCAGATGGTCGCTTAGTCGGTTGTAGACCAGTCTTTCAAGAAGTTTGGAGGAGAAGGCGAGCCATAATAAGTCCCATTTGCAGTTTGCGAGAAGCCATGTGGGCGACACAGCAAACATGTGGAAGAAGGTGCTCTGGTCAGATGAGACCAAAAGCAAAAAGATATGTGTAGTGGAAAACCAACACTGCACATCACCCTGAACACACCATCCCCACCGTGAAACGTGGTGGCAGTATCATGTGGGAATGCTTTTCTTCAGCAGGGACAGGGGAGCTGGTCAGAGTTGATGAGAAGATGGATGGAGCCAAATACAGGGCAATCTTGCAAAAAGACTTGCAGCTGTAATCGCAGGCAGTGAAAGGTGGTTCTACAAAGCATTGACTCAGGGGGGCTGCATACACATGCACGCCTCACATTTCAGATATTTATTTGTAAAAAAATGGAAAAAAAATTGGAAAAAAAATTGAAAACCATTTATTATTTTCCTTCCACTTCACAATTATGTGCCACTTTGTGTAGGTCTATCATATAAAATCCCAATAAAATACATTTACGTTTTTGGTTGCAGCATGACAGAATGTGGAAAATTCCAAGGGATATGAATACTTTTTCAAGGTATCCTTTAAAGTTACTGTCAAATTATTATGTCGGTCTGTGAACCCATCTTTACATCTGTCTGTTAAGTTCATATTTTGTTATACAATGTTTTTATTGCAGTATGGGAATTCCTGCCCTGGTGACAGCCATTTCCTTTATTTCCTGTCCTGCGGTCACAGTGAAAGGAAATAAGGGAACTCTTCCCAATGGGATTAGACAATAATTAAAAACTCAGATAGAATTGTTTACAGAAGTGCTGAGAGGAGGAGTTTCAGGAGGTGGAGTCAGTACAGGATCACTGCTAGCAGGCAGCAAGGTACCATGGGATATGTAGTCCTTAGAAATTGAAAGTAAACAGCAGAGGACAAGCTGCAAAGCATGCCGGGAATCCAGAAAGTTGTGGAAAGAGATGGCCAGCAGACAGGCAGCACTCACAACATGAAAGGAGAATTATCAAGTGAGCTTATACTGAATTGTCAAATGTAATGATTGTTTTTATTGCTATTACAATGTTGATGCTATAAAATTAAAGGGTATGCCGTGATCATAGAATTTCCCTCACGGTTCTTATGTTGGAACTGAATAGATTTGGCCCATTGTTGAACATTTACCGTAAATTTGAACTTCTTCCAGTCCATGTTCCTTCCCCGATGGCAGAATCCTTACAACAATCGTTCCCTTTTGTGTGAAGGAAAGGTTTTTTTTACCATACCTTGGAACCCACATTTCTGCAGATCCCAAACTTCTTTATGACCTTAAATATGGCTCCTTACTGATTAGTGTCCTGAAGGATCTACAGCAGTGGAGGGTCCATCCTTTGACTTGGTTTGGAAGGGTGAATGCTCTTACAATGATGGTCCTTCTGAGGATCATATATATTTTATACCCTGTGCCCATTTCCCTTCTCCAGGCTTTTTTTCTACACATCTGCGTAGAGCATTTTTTACTTTTATTTGGCACGATAAACACCCTAGGCTGTCATATGATATCCTACGGTGGAATAAACTAGATGGTGGAATTGGGCTCCCTGACATTACCCTTTATTACAAGGCTATGGCCCTTGTATGCATATTAAATTGGTGCCATGACACATCGTCAAAAATTGTGGGTCCCTCTGGAGAAATCAATGGCAGGTAGGAACCTGACAGGCATCCCCTGGATCCTAGCTGTGTCCAGAGGTCTTTCTGACTAGACTTCCCCCCCCACTTGGTCAACTCTGGCTGTCAGGGACAGGATAAACGGGACTGGCCACTGTGTTCCCCCAACGTCCCCACTAACATCCCTAGGGGAGATACCCCTGGTTTTCACCAGGTGAAGAGCATGGATTTTTTCACTCCTGGGGAACAGATGGAGATACTACATGTGTGAAATTGGCACCTCAGGGAACCCTTTTACCCCTTCGGGTCTTGCAGTTCTCTTGTGGTTCCGTTCCTTTCGCGACCTATAGGCATCGCTAACTGCTCGACTTTATCTCAAAATTAGAACAGAAACCACGCTCTATGACTGACCTCACACTGTTTGAATCTATGTGTAGATAACTTTCTGAATCCAGACATTTATTATCCCAAATGTACAAACTGGTATTAAGCACTTGCTCAATGACAGTTCCTTATTCCTATGGGAATAGGAGAAGGAGCTTAGGCTAGACTTTACCGCCCCATGGATTCAGCATATCATTAAATTGACCCATACTGTCTTCTTCTTAGTTCCCGCACTCTAGAGTCCTCCTCTAAATTCCTCATTAGGTGGCATAAGACCCCCTCCAGCTTGGCCCAAATGTTCCCTACTGCCAGTGACCATTGCTGGAGGGGATGTGATCAACGTGGCACATTCCTCTACATTTGGTGGTCTTGTCCTAAAATTAGAGTGTTTTGGGAAGCCATTACACATTGGATAAAGAAATTATCCCTTAGACCGATCACTGGCTCCTCATTTCAGTTCCTCTTCCATGGGTTCCCATCTTCTATGAAGGTTTATAAAAGAAGTGTACCACCCCATCTGTTGAATATAGAAAAATCCCTAATCCCTAGATTTTGGAAGCAATCTGCGGATGCCATTATGGAGGCAAAGCTCTGGGTACACACTGCTAGAAATCATTAAGAATTTTTTTTTGATATTTGATTGAGGTGGATGTACTATTCGCCAAAGATACCATATGATGGAGTATATCCTCTTTTATGACTTATGGTAACCTATTTGTATAGGTTATGATTTATCCCACTTATCAGACTTTATCATACTGGGTAATAGTTAGGTAATACCTTCTTCTACTCTCTTTCTTCTTCTTTAATCTCCTTTAATCCTCCCCTCACTTTGTCTCTTTTCCTTTAGTTCTCTGGAGTATTCCAGGTAGTGAGGTACCATGATGGTACATGAGTTGTTGTATTTCTGTATTCTTCACTACACTCCTATGCCGACCACCTCACATAGGAGTGCGACAGTATACATTTTTTCTGGATTTTTTTTTCCCAAAAATATGTAGCAAAATACATATTGGCCTAAATTTATGAAGAAATTCGATTTTTTTTTAAATTTTGTTTATTGGATATGTTTTATAGCAGAAAGTAAAAAATATTGCTCTTTTTTCAAAATTTTCGGTATTTTTTTCATTTATAGAGCAAAAAATAAAAAGCCCAGTGGTGATCAAATACCACCAAAAGAAAGTTATATTTGTTGAATAAAATGGTATCAATTTCATTTGTGTATAGTGTTGCATGACTGCGCATTTGTCAGTTAAAATAACGCAGTGCCAAAAAGCAAAAAATGGCCTGGTCATACCAATGTTTGAAAAAAAAAAATCAAAATGTAAAAGAGGAAGGTGCAGAAGGCAGGGAAAGTATGTTTATATTTGGGGTAAAGGTCTGCTTAAACAAACTCTTAACATCACTGCCTACCCTGCACTACTAGTAAACTACAAATGAAAAGAAAACATATCTTATACTTGGAACTTGCTTCACCCCACTGTCTTCAGATATTTTCACAAAGCTATAGACATTGAATAGTTCTAATTGCACAGTCTTTGTAATAATAAGGAAGAAAGAACAGGACACGTAATAGCCTCTATTCATGTGTTTATTCTCTCATTAGAATAGAAAGACAAAGCTGGCTGCAGAGCTCTGTGACCCTGACACGTCTGCCAAGGTCAAGCTTATTTACTCCTATTATTGTCAGAGTTTCCTTGTAGTGAGTCCATATCCTGCCAGAGGAACCTGTAAATCACTGACATGTTATTTTCCACAATGGTCCATGCCACTGAAGGGGTCACAGCTCCAGATTGCAAAAAGACGGGTAAAAAGGGAGTATTACTCTAGCTGACCATATATTATACATCTTCTGTACAATCACCTACAAACCTAAATAATACTTTCAACTTGTATCCAATCAATTAGGAAGTCCATCAAACTACTCTTTTAGATTTAGACCCCTTTCACAATGGGGTGCTTTACAGGCGTTAAAAATAGCACCTGTAAACTGCCTCTCATGCCTCCCCAGTGTGAAAGGCCGAGTGCTTTCACACTGGAGCGGTTTGCTTGCAGGACAGGATAAAAAAAAGTCCTGCAAGTAGCATCTTTGGGGCAGTGGAGAAGCGGTCTATACACCGCTCCTCTATCGCCCCTGTCCATTGAAATGAATGGGCGCCGCTTTCAAAGCGCCATAAAAGCGATTTAAAAGCAGCGCTAAGCGGGCGCTTTTAACCCCTTTTAACCCTTTCTGGGGGGTAAATGTGCTGCTAAAACTAGCGGTGCTTTACCGTTAACGCTGGCACCGCCCCAGTGTGAAAGGGTCTTAAATGGAGCCCTCTGGAGCTGAGCAGAGATGTAATGTTATGCAGAGGTACCGGGTGGGTGGAGAGATGCTTGATACAACTGTGACACATTAGTTGCAGCAGCACGGAGGTTGAATCAAATGAAGCTTGTCACGTGTGTGCAGACTGTTGCACCTTAAAATGAGAGTGCAGGTAACTGTGGTGTTTTTGTTTGCGATTTACAAAAAAAGGTCTTTTTAATGGTATAACACCATTTGAAGCACTGCATATCTTTTTTAAATGCTGTCTGGGTACAATGTGATATGGATGGTATGACAGTTGGATTTGGAGGAAGAATCAAACTAATAGTGGGTTGGTAGCCCACTAAGGCCTAATGTACATGGGATGTTTTTACAACCTCTCCTGAACGATTTAACTTGACAGATAGTAACCCACATTTAAAACATCCATTTTGCCGTGTTTACATGCCACGCTTAGCAGCGTTTTGTCACGTTTGCGTTTAGAAGCTTGCTCCTGAGATAGACTATGAGATTTGTACTGTGCATAGAGCAGTGCAGATGACCGCAACTAACAGGCACTGCTCATTCCAAACAAACGGAAATAAGGGGGGGAAGGGAGAGGTTCAGGAGCTCATGGAGGAAGTTACAAAGAGACAGAAAAACACAAAACAGTTTCATGAGAAATTGATAACATTAGGCGATGTGTATGGATGTTTTGCGAGAATAAGGATATCGTTTAGTGTCACTTTAAGGTTACCCTGCACATGCAGAGCAATGCTAATGGCCATCATCACATTGTGTTTCCAGCTGTGTCCAATAGTTATCGCACTGAGTTTAGCAAGTAAAAGAGAACAGGAGAGAATTGGCAAGCAGTTCTAAGCCCATCCCCACATGCCAAGGTTCTAGGTGTAGTCCTAGACTTTGAACTCTCCTTCAAGCAACACATCCAATCACTGTCCAAATCCTGCCGCCTCAACCTCCGCAACATCTCCAAAATACGCCCCTTTCTAACCAATGACACAAGAAAGCTCCTAATTCACTCGCTTGTCATCTCTCGCCTCGACTACTGCAACGCCCTTCTCATTGGCTTGCCTCTACATAGTCTATCACCTCTTCAATCTATCATGAATGTTGCTGCCAGACTCATCCACCTTACCAATCGCTCTGTGTCTGCCACTCCTCTCTGTCAATCCCTCCACTGGCTTCCGCTCGGTCAAAGAATTAGATTCAAAATTCTAACAACTACGTACAAAGCCATCCACAATTTCGCCCCCAGCTACATCACTAGCTTAGTCTCTAAATACCAACCTACTCATTCTCTTCGTTTCTCTCAAGACCTCCTGCTCTCTAGCTCCCTCGTGACCTCCTCCCACGCTCGCCTCCAGGACTTTTCCAAAGCCTCTCCAATCCTATGGAATGCCCTACCCCAATCTGTCCGCTTATCTCCTACTCTATTAGCTTTTAGACGATCCCTGAAAACCCTTCTCTTCAGAGAAGCCTATCCTACCCACACCTAACTGTATTTTCATTTTTTCCATCAGCTCATCCCACACAGTTATTACCTTTTTGTTTCCACTTGACCCTCGCTTCTAGATTGTAAGCTCTAATGAGCAGGGCCCTCTGATCCCTCCTGTATGGATTTGTATTGTAAGTGTACTGTCTGCCCTCATGTTGTAAAGCGCTGCGCAAACTGTTGGCACTATATAAATCCTGTATTATAATAATAATAATAGATCAGAAGTTCTAACTGTGAATGTGGTTTTTGTTTGGAAAAATCACACATATAATCCTTACTCGTTTTATATGTCTAGGATTCCATTTGAATAACAGATTTGTTTGATTTCGTATAGTGTATGGCCAGCATTAGAAAGAAAATTTAACAGTGTCTGGCAAGCTTTAGTTTTCCTTCAGTTTTATAGGTAATTGATTGGAGCCACATCTGCTGCAGCATTAAAGTTTATGTCAAGGCCAGGTACATCTTTATATCACATGCACCTTTCTCTATGTTATATTCCTTTAACCTCCCAGGCGGTATGATAATGTCAAATTTTTGATGCTCAAAGCGGTACAGTGTTTTGCATGGAAATTTGGCGTTTAATTTGTAGGCCTGGAATTCTTAGGAATAACACACTTAAATCAGTCCAAACAAGAATCTAGTAGACAGCCCGGGTATGATAAAGTTTGAAACACAAAATCATAAATTATAATATAATAAATAATATTATAATACTATAAATAATTATAACAAATAATAATATAATAATAAAAATTATTCAATAATGTAATCAAAGCAAAAACATTGAAATTTGCTCAGTTGCAGAATTGTCGCTATGATTACTTTCAGTGTTTGATGACGAATTTCCCCACAAACCACTGTCGCTCAATTCTGCAAGTGATTCTAATTTATTATCACTGTTTTCTAGCTGATCTAAAACCGCTTTTGATGTAAAGGGACACTTTTTGTTTGCTATGGACAATCTCCAGTTTCTAGGCAGAAAGAACAGTATATATAAATATAAAACTGCATGCAGGGCACTGGACAAAGCACTAGGGACAAAAGGGATGTGAAAAAATGTGATCCGGTAATGTAATCTGTAAGATTACAATGTACTGTAGTGTAATGTGTTTTTAACTTTTTGAATTTGGTGCCGTGCTCCGTCCCAGTGCATTGCAACGCTCACAGGGAACGGAGCTTGATACTGTGATAGATCGAGCAGAGACACGGCTCGCACACACAACAGGGAGACATTGCAGGATCCTGGGGACAAGGTAAGTAACTTTGCCTGGATCCTGCGATGCGATCCCGAGTGTGGCTCGGGGTTACCGCTTTTGGTACTGAAAATTCACCCCGAGCCACACTTGGGAATACCGCCAGGGAGGTTAAACATGCTGCATGTACAGAAAAAGAAGATGTTCCGGAAATATAATATGCTCCTACCTTCCTCTTTCACATGACAAAGTTTTTTTTCTCAGTCCTGTCTACTTTATTTCTGATAAATTACAAAGAAGACCTCTGCTCCTTTTCTTCCCACTTCCTCATCTCTATAACCCCTCCTTGTGCACGCATCGAGAGCACAGGAGGTTATTAATGCACACAATTTCTGCCAAAATCAACAGGTATTTTTTGCACTCAATGAACAGATCTAATAAGGAACTTTCAAATGGTATATTCAGCAGATCATTGGGAGCAAATAAAAAAAAAAGTTCATTGTTAGGGTTTACATACACTTTAAGATTATTGCCAAATATACTGTATGCACCTTTACTGCAGCATATACAGACAGGGCTGCTGATAGAAATCGCGCGGCCCCATACAGACTATCTGACAGGGCCCCCCCAAGAAAATATTAAAGCTATATTTCGCTAAAAATACAATAAAACTATTATCAGACACAAATACAACATAACTCATAGAATTCCTGCAAAATCTAAAAGATAAAACTGGGTTAATAAATAAAAATGAAGGCGAGATGAAAAAAATATACAGGCTGCGGGATCAGAGGGGTAGAAACAAAGTTAGGCTCTTTGCACACTGGGCTTAAAGCGGGAGTCCGGCAACCAATCATTTTTTTTTATTTTTTTAGGTCATTGAGACACCTTGCTAATCCCAAAATAATACTTACAGTTTGGGTGTAATATTTCCACCTGTCTGTTTTCGTACTGAATAATAACTTAAAAAATGTGATGCTGGCTGTTTCCATCTTGCTTGTGGGCATGTGAAGCCCACAAGCATTGATTTACTGGATGCGGTGAATGCTGTTCATTCACAGCTTGTTCACACGCATGATCATTGTTTCCGCACTGAATCTTGGGAAACCTGACACTAAGCTCCCAGGAGAAAGGCAAACAGGCCTACACCCATGGGAGGAGAGACAGGAAGTTCCACAATAAAGTACAATATAAAGGTAATATACAGCGATAAAAAAAAAATTCCGTGTGGCATTTGAACATCTATGCAATTAACTCAAGGGGGTAAGATTAAGTTAAAAATTTGAGTGGAACCACGCTTTAAAAAAAAAACTCCAATTCACCTACCAGAAAAAAATGCTCATATTGAGCATTTTTTCGTACAAAGTTTAGACGAGTTTAGTAGAGTTTTAAGTTTTTTTCAGCCAGTAATCTCCAAGCAGAGGCGCAAACCAAAAGGTTTTTTTTTTTTTCCTGCCTCTAAACGAGGAGCTCAAAATACGCCCGTAAACATGCTAATGTACATGGACACATAGGATACCATTGAGCTGCTTCTACAGACAGAACACAAAACTCCTGTAGAAGCAGTGAATTTTAAATCAGTGTGCATGGAGCCTAAGTTAGAGAGATAAACTCAGTAGCAGAAATAACCTTAAAAACCAGTGCTGAGAAATGGGACCCACACAGGGAGGGGGATTAGTGAAGGACGACTGTCTCTTTCTTAGCAGATAAACACTGGCAGCAGGGAAAGGGGAGGAGAGCAGCTTTCATCTACTGGAGGAAAAGAAACACAATTGTCATCTGTCACTAATCCCCCTCCCTGTGTGGGGCCCCCCTATATTATCGGGCCCCCTACACCAGGGCTGTTGGTCCCCCCCTATCAGCGGCCCTGTATACAGATACCACCAGCCTGTTCCTGCAATATTACTATTTCTTGAAGAATTGATGACCACATATCCCAATATATATGTCCCCTCTCCATAATGTTCGGTCCCCGGCTGTACCCAGGGGCCCGCATGGGACAGGGCAAAGGGCTGTTCCCCTGTTCTGTTCTCTCCCTTCTCTCGGCAGGTACTATTGGTGGATTCCCCCGTAGCAACAAGCTGCCATTGGAGGGATTTGGTGGGCTGTTCTTTGCGCCCTCTGCTTGCCTATAAAAAGCCAGATTTTGCCACAGCTGCCAGCCACCCGAAGAGGACCGGTCTGTGCTCCTTGTGTGCCGCTCATCAGCATGGAGACTCTCCTTTGTCCAGCTCCTGGAAAAAGCAGAAAGCTCCGGTGGTGAGAAGTGGCTAAGGCGTTGCTTAGCTGAAGACCCACCTTCATGTTCCGCTCTCCCTGCCTGTCTGACGCCCATGCCTATTATTCGAACAGGGGAACTCAGGGATTCTGAAGCGGCTGGCAGCTCCTGCCCACTGTAGGAGGAAAAAGAAAGAGGAAGACAGCAGCCCCAGCGGTTCCTTATCCCAAGGAAGAATCTTTCACCTCTTCTTCTCGTTCTAGGTACCAGAAAGATGCTGCACCTTTACCCTCCTCAGCCTCCATTCTACAAGCTAGCGCTGCAGCTCCTATAGGACAGAATGCTCTGTAGGATATCCCATCTGGTGAGAATTCTGTTACTTCTATGTCTGACTTAGGTTTTTT
Organism: Lithobates clamitans; assembly: GCA_037952925.1. Lineage (NCBI taxonomy): Eukaryota > Metazoa > Chordata > Amphibia > Anura > Ranidae > Lithobates > Lithobates clamitans. The sequence goes on along the minus strand of JBBGZY010000251.1, from coordinate 10,035,197 downwards.
TCTTAATTCTTTAGCTAATGCTTTTGCTAGCCTGTCAGAAGAGGAACAAGGGTCCCCCTCTCCCTCTCTCATTGCCTGGGCTCTGTTTGCAGGTGCTGGCTGTTCTTTTCAGAATAGCCAGCAATTACTGAATGCTACAAGTCAATCACCTCTCCCTGTGCAGGAGGCACAGCCTTCTGGTACTTTATAAGGGGCACGTGTATTTGGTGCATCTCAGGAGACACAGCTTGCTGGTGCTCCTCTTAATAATTTTTTTTTTTAGGTCATTGAGACACTTTGCTAATCCCAAAATAATACTTACAGTTTGGGTGTAATATTTCCGCCTGTCTGTTTTCGTACTGAATAATAACTTAAAAAATGTGATGCTGGCTGTTTCCATCTTGCTTGTGGGCATGTGAAGCCCACACGCATTGATTTCCTGGATGCGGTGAATGCTGTTCATTCACAGCTTGTTCACACGCATGATCATTGTTTCCGCACTGAATCTTGGGAAACCTGACACTAAGCTCCCAGGAGACAGTGCAGCACCGGGGAAAGGCAATAAACAGGCCTACACCCATGGGAGGTGAGACAGGAAGTGCCACAATAAAGTACAATATAAAGGTAATATACAGCAATAAAAAAAAATTTCCGTGTGGCATTTGAACATCTATGCAATTAACTGAAGGGGGTAAGATTAAGTTAAAAATTTGAGTGGAACCCCACTTTAAAAAAAAAACTCCAATTCACCTAGCAGAAAAAAATGCTCATATAGAGCATTTTTTTGTACAAAGTTTAGACGAGTTTAGGAGAGTTTTTTGCTTTTGCTAGCCTGTCAGAAGAGGAACAAGGGTCTCCCTCTCCCTCTCTCATTGCCTGGGCTCTGTTTGCAGGTGCTGGCTGTTCTTTTCAGAATAGCCAGCAATTACTGAATGCTACAAGTCAATCACCTCTCCCTGTGCAGGAGGCACAGCCTTCTGGTACTTGCCAAGGGGCACGTGTATTTGGTGCATCTCAGGAGACACAGCTTGCGGGTGCTCCTCTTAATAGTTAAACAGGTGTACAGTCCTCTAGTACTTTTCCTTATATTTCTCAGCCAGGTGCACAGTATTCTGGTGCAGTGCCAGGAGCTCAATATGCTGGAGCAATGTGGGGTCAAAGCTTAATTAATTCTTTGAATGTTAGGACTGCTCCACTTGCTGGTATAAGGCAGGATGTGCAGCCTTCACTTTTTTCAAGTGCACAACATTTTAGTGCTTATCAAGATAATGGTCATATGTTTAATCAGTCACTGGTGATTCATTAAAGTTTGGCCCAGTTTGGAACGCTATGCGTTCTCAGGGTATTGTTACTATTCCTATTGACAAATAGTTTAACCCTTTCAAAACTCAGAACACCCTGGTTAATACGTATGGTCCTGTTCAGCCTATTTCCTGTAACACTGCACCTGTGCAGGTAGCAGAAGCTTGAATGAAAGAAGATCTTCCGTGCAAAATCTCTCCGTTGGGCTTTCATTTATCTTCCTCGGTTAAGGAGAAAATTTGGAGAGGAGAATTTGTTGACTTATTGTCCCTCCTGCTCTCTTCTAAAGAATTTATTTCCAAGTTGGATAAAAAATCAGAGGATCATTCAGAAGAGGATAGGAGGAGAGCCATACCTAGGATATTCCAGAATTGGCTGCAAAAATTCTGTGTTTTCGCTTCAGTAATGGGTGAAAAGTTTCCAGAAAAATGTTCTGGGTTATTCCAGCACCTTGATATTGTTGTGGAAGCCTGCAGGCATTTCGGTGGCATCTCATGGTTTCATTACGATGAGAATTTTAGACAGAAATTGGCAGTACATCTTTTTCTGCGTTGGGGTGTAAAGGACGTTGGACTTTGGCTAAATCTGTTGTTGCCTCCAAAACCCCAATTGCAATATAAAACGCTCAGTTCTTCTAATAATTAATTTTGCAAATGTTTCTGCTTTGCATTTAATGAGGGGCAATGTAAGTTTTTGTCCAACTGTAGATACAAGCATGACTGCTCATACTGTACAGGGACACACCCTGCTTGTAGATGTTATCTCAAAGCCTCTGCCATATCAGGCCAGCCTCAGTCCAGGGATGGGTTTTCCAAAGGGTCTGACACCAGTGAAATTGTCAAGAATGCTGCCCTGGCTAGAAATCTATCCAAACATCAAGATGGCTGAGCTACTTCTTAGCAGCTTTAAGGACGTTTTTTTTAGTCCCTGGATTTTCAGGGACAGGTTGTATTTTGGTTGATAACTTACGATCGGTCCATTCACATCCAGAGGTTGTTAAAAAAAATAAATAAATAATAAATAAAATTGAGAAGGAATTGACAGGGGCAAAATTGCAGGTCCGTTTCCATCGCCTCCTTTTTCCAATTTCAGAGTATCACCTTTAGGCATAGTCCCTAAGAAAGAACCGGGCTATTTCTGCCTTATACATCATTTATCTTATCCTGCTGGTGATTTTCTCAATGATGAAGCGGATTTTGATGCTTCAATCACGTATTCCCTTTTGATGAGGCCTTGGTGCTGCTCAGGCATTTTGGGAAAAAAGTGTTAATGGCCAAGGCTGATATCAAGTCTGCATTTCGGGTACTTCCAGTGCATCCCCCAAGGTATTCGTTCTTTAGGTTTTCATTTTAATGGGCTTTATTATTTTTCGATAGATGTATGCCAATGGGTTTTTCCTTATCTTGTTTTTACTTTGAATTGTTTTCTTCTTTTCTTCATTGGGTGATGTCTGTGGTACATCCAGGTGCTGGTTATATTCATTACTTAGACAATTTCCTTTTTATAGGTCCTTCTGATTGTTCTGATTCTTTGTCAGCTTTTGTTTACATTTGTGAGGATTTTGGTATTCCCCTCTCCCAGGAGAAAACAGTTTTTCCATCCACTAGTTTGGAATTTCTGGGTATTGTCATTGATTCAGACGCCATGGAGTTTAGATTGCCTCTTGCCTAGCTGTTCAAAATTAGATCTTCTAAATTAAATATCCTCTTTTTTATCCAAAAGGAGAGCTCTGCTTAAGGACGTTCAATCTCTTTTGGGCTTGTTTGCTTTTGCTGCTAAAGTAATTCCGGTAGATAGGATTTTATTCTCGCCGGTTAGCTAGGGCTACGAAAGATTTAAGAAATTATTTTTCACATGTCACTATTTCAAAAGCCATTAAGGATGATTTAAAAGTATGGGACTAGTTCTTGTTAGGTTTTAATGGCTCAACAGTATGGCAGAAGGAGTTTATAGACGATTTTGATCTTGGCCTTTTTCACCGATGCTTCGAGTTCTATAGGCTTTGGTGCCTTTTTGGCAGGTCACTGGTATGCATCGGAATGGCACACATCTTGAAGGAACCCTGACATTTCTCACAATTTAGTCTTATTAGAGTTATTCCCGGTAGTGGTTTCTGTAGTTATTTGGTGCGACTTGTTTCAAAATCGTAGGGTATTAAGTCACACTGATAATAAAGGCGACCTCTTCACGGTCAATTGTTTATCTTCTAAATCTGAATTTGTGATTAAATTGCTTCTTTATTTAGTTCTACGTTGTCTGAAGTTTGATATTTGGCTTAAGGCTAAACATCTACCAGGTGTAACCAATAGCATTGCAGAATCGTTGTCTCGTCTTCAGTTTTCCTGGTTCCGCGAATTGGCTCCGGAGGCAGACCCAATAGGCTCCCAATACCCGTAATTCCTCTGGGGCTTGATTTGGGATTAAGCTCTGTCAATTTGAAGAACTCTGTTTCATCTAGAACATGGGAGGACTATCTGCAGGCTTGGTCGAGATGGAGCAATTTCTGCTCTACGTACAATTTAAGTATTGCCAGTGTCAATGTTTACACAGCACTGTCTTTTGTTGCTTAGTGCCGCTTTTATCCATAAAATATTGGCCGGTGTTTTCATTTTTCTAAAATTTTTTAACCTTTCTGCTTTGTCATTTTTTTTCCAGTCAGTCAGGTATTTAAAGGTTTTAGGCGTTCCCATTTGGTTAAAGTTGGTAGGAGACCCATTTCTATTGATCTTTTAGTCAAATGCATGCAGACTTTGCCTTCAGTCTGTTTTTCCCCCTATGAAATAGTATTATTTAACCGCTTGCCGACCGGCTCACACCGAAATACGTCGGCAGAAGGGCATGTACAGGCATATTAACATACCTGTACGTTGCCCTTTAAGAAGTGTCTTGCGGGCACGTGCGTTCCGCGAGCTCCATGAGTGTGATCGCGGGTCCCGCGTACTCGATGTCCGCGATCGTCTCATGGAGAGGAAGAACAGGGAAATGCTGATGTAAACAAGCATTTCCCCGTTCTGCCTAGTAACACTGACACTGATCACAGCTCCCTGTAATCAACATCGGTGATCAGTGTCGTGTAACACGTAGCCCCTCCCCCCCACAGTTAGAATCACTCAATAGGACACACTTAACCCCTAAAGCACCCCCTAGTGGTTAACCCGTTCACTGCCAGTCACAGTTACACAGTAATCAATGCATTTTTAATCGCACTGATCACTGTATAGATGTGAATGGTCCCAAAATAGCGCCAAAAGTGTCCGATCTGTCCGCCATAATGTTGCAGTCACAATAAAAAACAATGATCGCAGCCATTACTAGTGAAAACAAAATTATTAATAAAAATGCCATAAAACTATCCCCTATTTTGTAGACGCTATAACTTTTGCGCAAACCAATCAATAAACGCTTATTGTGAATTTTTTTACCAAAAATATGTAGAAGAATACGTATCGGCCTAAACTGAGGAAAAAATGTTTTTTTATATATTTTTGGGGGATATTTATTATAGCAAAAAGTAAAAAAAAATGCGTTTTTTTCAAAATTGTCACTATTTTTTTGTTTATAGTGCAAAAAATAAAAAACGCAGAGGAAATACCACCAAAATAAAGCTCTATTTATGGGAAAAAATGGACGTCAATTTTGTTTCGGAGCCACGTCGCGCGACTGCGTAATTGTCAGTTAAAGCAAAGCAGTGCCGAATCGCAAAAAGTGCTCTGGTCTTTTGCCAGGTAAATGGTCCAGGGCTGAAGTGGTTAAAGCAGCTTTCTCACTTGCATTTTTTGGCTGGGTGAGTTTTCAGCCCCAAACAAGTCTTCCAGCGCTATCCTATTTGATAGTGATGTGGCTGTTTTTTTGGGGGGTTTTTTCGGATTCACTCACTATATGCATTTGCAGATCAATAACTGACCAAGTAGGTAAGGCCTTGAATATGGACGTCTGCCCTATGTAAAATATTTCAAACTTTCTTTCAGACCTTTCTTTCATGATTCATTTTTTAGTCACAATGACTTGTCTCCTCTTACTCATTATCAATTTTCTTCTGTCCTTTCTTCTTGTCTTAAAATCCTTGGTCTTTCCGGCTTTTATTTTTCCTCCCACTCTTTCAGGATAGGGGCAGCCGCTGTTGCAAACTCTATTGGATTTTCTTCAAAGGAAGTTCAAAGGTTGGGTTGTTGGGACGAGTTGTAGGTATAAGCCTTACATTCGACCTGAATTAGTTATTAATTAATTTTCTTTTTCAGATTCTCTTAGGTTCAAGGTCTGGATTGTAGGCCATTCATTTATTCACTGGGCCTACAAAAGAGCCGAGTGTCTTCCTTCTCTGAGCTGACCGCTCAGCTGTCGGCTAATTGCCAGCTCCCATCTCTCTCCACAGTTACTCAGCTGTTGATGATATCCTGCTCGTCAGTCCTGCCTACTTAGGCCGTCCAGTCCAGAGGATCTTTGCCTTCGCCTTGGTCAACATCACAGAGACGATCTCCTGCGTTCCTGTTTAAAGACTTGCTTTGCTGACATCCCTTCTGGCTCCAGATCCTGCTTGCTGTTTCACTACGTTGATCCCTGACTTCTGGCTTGGCTGACTATCCGATCCAGTTACCGAACTTTTGCTATGTTTTGACTATGTTTGTTCTTTTTCCTTATATTATTAAACAAGTGTGATTTAACTGTACTTCTGTTTCAGTCTCATTTCATGGTTTCTGACACTGAGGCAAGGAATTTCTCAGAGACTTTGGGTTTCAATGTTCATGCTTTGCAAAACTTTTGGCATGGTGTTAGGGGTTTACGCTGGAAGAATGTAAGAAATTAGTTGATTTATTTGTCTAACTTTTGGCCCAGCCCGGATTTATTAATCATCCATGCTGGGGCTAATGACATTGGTAAGGTTAAAACCTGGAATTTTTTATGTGAGATGAAGCAGGGCCTTTTTTTCTTTTAAGGTCCTTTTTCCATCCAAAATTATCGCCTTTTCCGAGATGATTCCTAGGTTACTTTGGTCTCCTTCCGATACTTTGTTTTATTTAGACAGGATCCGTAGGCATTTAAATAGAACCATTCATAATTTTTTAGTTGCTTCCAATGACTTATCCTATCGCCACGTTGATTTGGAAGGTTTTCTCTAAGGTCTTTTAAGATCAGACCTGGTACATTTATCTGACATAAGTCTAGATATCTTCAATGTTGGTTTACAGCATATTATAGAAAAAGCCACGGTGTTGGGGGGGCCTCAGCCTTTTGTTTCACAATTGGCTTCGGCTGGTGGGGTTCGTCTTCCAGTATAAAAGTCTGGAGTGACATGGTGATTGAGATCTGGTATTGGATCATTTTGTTAAGTTTAAAATTTAATGCTATGCTGAAAGCTGGTTTTGGTTAATTTGAATGTGTTAAATTTGGGTTACCGCTTAAATAAACACTGCAGCCATTATATGACCAATTAAATATATTTTGGTGTCAGTCTCGTTTACTTTAGTATTAGCTTCTTTGTACTGTCCCATGCCGTTTTCCATGGAATACAGCTGTCTAGGTCATCCGAGTCTGTATTTGCTAATGTAGATTAATCTATATGCTAATCATTTTCAAGTGTACCTCTGGGCACCAGGCCCCAGAGAAGTTAATAGTGAGACAGTCATTTACAGCTGATCCCAAAGCTTTTGTGCGGAGCAGTTAGGGCACACATAGTATGCAAGATCATGGGACCAGATGCCTTTTATACACGATAATATGAGCAGCTGTTTACACCACTCATTAATGTGTGTTATGGCACAACAAATTACAGATTACATCCTGCCAGTGAAAATCTGAGGGCTTCCCTCAGCCGATTGAACGTGGATACTTAGTATGCTATTATTTTTAGTCACCTTCCTGGCTAATATGAAGCCCAGTTTACAACTTATGAGGCCTCTTTCACACTTGTGCGACATGTCCTGCGACTTGGGACTGCAAAGTTGCATGACAAGTCGTACCCCATGATTTCCAATGAGTACCATTTGTATCTGTGTGACTTCAAATTAGTCCCTGCACTACTTTGGTCTGACTTTGATGCGACTTGAGGCCCATAGACCTGATCTGGACACAGGTAAGGCTGCAGAGACAGGCAGGCTGCACATGACGGGCACTGGCAGGCTGCATGAGGGGCACAGGCAGGCTGCATCTGAAGGGCAAAGGCAGCTTGCATCTGATGGGCACAGGCAGGATGAATATAACGGGCACAGCAGGCTGCATATAACGGGCACAGGCAGGCTGCATCTGATGGGCAAAGGCAGGCTGCATATGATGGGCACAGGCAGGCTGCATATGATGGGCACAGGCAGGCTGCATCTGAAGGGAACAGGCAAGCTGCATCTGAAGGGCACAGGCAAGCTGCATATGAGCGGCACAGGCAAGCTGCATCTGAAGGGCACAGGCAGGCTGCATCTGAAGGGCACAGGCAGGCTGCATATGACGGGCACAAGCAGGCTGCATCTGATGAGCACAGACAGGCTGCATCTGATGGGCACAGGCAGGCTGCATATGACGGGCACAGGCAGGCTGCATATGACGGGCACAGGCAGGCTGCATGACGGGCACTGGCAGGCTGCATGACGGACACTGGTGAGGCTGCATTGATCTCTTGTATCATGTCTGCATTCTTTGACCATCTCCTGTCATATTTCTGCAGTGTCTGACCATCTCCTGTAGTATGTCTGCAATCTCTGACCATCTCCTTTATTATGTCTGCAATCTCTGACCATCTCCATTACGATGTCTGCAGTCTCTGACCATCTCCCGTAGCATGTCTGCAGGCTCTGACCATCTCCTGTATCAGATGGTTAGAGACTGAGGACATGATACAAGAGATGGTTAGAGACTGAGGACATGATACAAAAGATAGTTAGAGACTGCAGAATTTCTTGAGCTGTTCTTGCACCAAAGGTAAACTCATATTAATTTAAATTTATGATATTAATTAAAAAGTCGAATATAATACAATTGTACAGTGGGGACGGAAAGAATTCAGACTCCCTTAAATTTTTCACTCTTTGTTATATTGCAGCTATTAGCTAAAATCATTTAAGTTCATTTGTTTTCCTCATTAATATACACACAGCACCCCATATTGACAGAAAAACAAAGAATTGTTGACATTTTTGCAGATTTATTAAAAAAGAAAAAATTTAAATATCACATGGTCCTAAGTATTCAGACCCTTTGCTTAGTATTTAGCAGAAGCACCGTTTTGATCTAATACAGCCATGAGTCTTTTTGGGAAAGATGCAACAAGTTTTTCACACCTGGATTTGGAGATCCTCTGCCATTCCTCCTTGCAGATCCTCTCCAGTTCTGTCAGGTTGGATGGTAAACGTTGGTGGACAGCCATTTTTAAGTCTCTCCAGAGATGCTCAATTGGGTTTAAGTCAGGGCTCTGGCTGGGCCATTCAAGAGCAGTCACGGAGTTGTTGTGAAGCCACTCCTTCATTATTTTAGCTGTGTGCTTAGGTTCATTGTCTTGTTGGAAGGTAAACCTTCGGCCCAGTCTGAGGTCCTGAGTACTCTGGAGAAGGTTTTCATCCAGGATATCCCTCTACTTGGCCGCATTCATCTTTCCCTTGATTGCAACCAGTCGTTCTGTCCCTGCAGCTGAAAAACACCCCCACAGCATGATGCTGCCACCACCATGCTTCACTGTTGGGACTGTATTGGAAAGGTGATGAGCAGTGCCTGGCTTTCTCCACACATACTGCTTAGAATTAAGGCCAAAAAGTTCTATCTTGGTCTCATCAGACATCAGACCAAAGAATTTTATTTCTCACCATCTTGGAGTCCTTCAGGTGTTTTTTAGCAAACTCCATGTGGGCTTTCATGTGTCTTGCACTGAGGAGAGGCTTCCGTCGGGCCACTCTGCCATAAAGAATGAAAAAGTGAAAAGAAAGGGCGCACCAGCCATGTGCATTATCTTTTGGATAAAATGTATTAAAACTAATGATAAAAAGGGACTACTTACAAACAGTAGTGGAAGATCACAATAGTATAAAGACAGTCTTCCAATCTCAGCAAACAGTCAGAGAACACAGCAGAGCCAACCGGAGATGCCAGAAGAGCTCACAGAAAATCACTGCTGGTTGACGCGTTTCGAGGGGAACATCCCCTCTTCCTCAGAGCACGGCAGTGAATCAACCTTCAGCATACGAATACCATTTCCTCTATAACAGGCATGCATTGACCCCGCACTTTTACCACATTCCCAAAGTGCACAAGAGTGAAGTGGATCCCCCGAGTAGACCTATCATTGCAGGGATTGATAGTGTCTCCAGCAATGTAGGCTGCTACATTGATCATTTCTTACAGGTAATAGTGACAAATCTCCCGTCCTTTGTCAGAGATTCCAGCCACATGCTGCACATCCTATCTAATTATAAATGGCAGTCCAGGTACAGATGGCTTTCTTTGGATGTAGCTTCCCTTTACACATCTATTGGCCATGTTTATGGCTTAATGGCGGTTAACCATTATCTTTCCAAAGAAGGGACGCTAAATCCTGTGCAAGCCAAATTTGTGCTGGACTGTTTAGATTTCTCCTTTACGCACAATCATTTTTCTTTTCTTGGTGAGCATTATCTGCAGATTAAGGGCACAGCGATGGGGGCTAGGTTCGCCCCCAGCTATGCTAACATCTTTATGGGCTATTGGGAGGAATTATTCATCTGGAACAAAAACCCATTTTGGGTGAACCTAGTCCTCTTTGCCAGATATATTGATGACATTCTCATAATTTGGGATGGGACAGATCAAGAACTACATCTATTCCTTGAGTACTGTAGTGACAACCCCTTTGGGATCAAGTTCACTCATGTCGTCAATAAAGACTGTCTGGTATTTTTGGATCTTAAACTTAGGAGTGATCCAGATGGTAACATGCTCTCCAAGACACATTTCAAACTCAGTGGTGGCAATTCCTTTTTGCATGCTGACAGTAACCACCATCCTAGATGGATTAGGAACGTCCCTTATGGACAGTTCTGCTGTCTAAAGCACACATGCACTAAGAAGACTGACTACCTGGAGCAAAGTGTGACTCTTAGGAATAAATTCCTGGACAAGGGGTATGACCCCGCCTTAATAGAGTCTGCCTTTAGCAAATATGCCAATCGGTACGACGAACCTTTCGTACATGATTCACGGCCTACCTCCACTACCAATCCAGACACTATACAAACTTGCTTTTCCACATAATACACGAATAAAGCTTTTGTAATACAGAGCATTTTAAGGAAGAACTGGGGCACCCTCAGGCACGATCCAGTGCTGAGTAAGCACCTCCCAGATAGGCCCAACATTGTGCATAGGAAACCTCGAGATTTAAGAAGCTTGATAGCTCCTAGTATGGTCAAGAGAGATTCTAGCAAGTCCACTAATGTGTGGTCCACCATCTTCGACCAGAAAGGTAGCTATAAATGCAGTGTCAGATACTGTGGTACATGTCAGTATATGTGGCACAGAAAAAAGACAGTAATTGGTAGTGATGGTAGGGTCCATCATCTGAAACAGTTTATTAACTGTGGGACGGATCATGTGGTCTATGGCATCATTTGCCTGTGCGGGCGTCTATATGTGGGTCGCACCTCTTACCTCATGAGAGTGCGTATTGGTGAGCACAAATGCGACATCACCAATACTAGAGTGAAATATCCGGTTCCTCGACATTTTCAAGAAGCCCACCATGGAGATCCATCTGGCATGAGAGTGTTTGGGATCGAGTCTATTGGGGGAGGTTTGGATAGAGGTAGAAGGCACCAGAGGCTCTGCAAGCGCGAGGCGTACTGGATCTTTACTCTTGGCAGTATGACCCCTAGGGGGCTCAACGAGGATCCAGAGGTCCATAAAATTGTCTAACAACATTCAGCACCCTTGCGTTTATTAACTTCCCCCCTCCTGGCTTGCATTTTCATCCCTGGTTTTGGTCATCGTGCTGATGTCTGTATGTTTGTTCTTCTAGGTTTCCAGTTCCCTTATGGTGAGGGAAGGTCACTCTCCCCACCTTTTTTTACTACGATTTTACTACGCTTCTATTGTATTTTTGGCATCATTATCAGTGCTTGGTGTTGGCATTCATTTATGAAGTTTTTCTATTTTCATGTTACTTGCTATTTCTTTGTCATCTGAAATGTATTTACAATAATATGCCGCCTGCAGTAATTTTAAAGAGAGATACATTTATGTAGGGGGTATGCATGATTGTCATGTACTAATTCATTTGAGTATATCTCCCTTATTTTATTATTATTATATATATTTTTTATACATAATGTATTTATATGCTCTTGATCTCAACCAATGTTACTGCTTGCTGTTTATATACAGTGCAGCATATGTCTACCTCCTTCAGCATTATTCCCCCCCCTTTTTTTTATTTAATAATAATTTTCTAAATTCTAATAACAATAATTTTTTATTATAATTATGATCATCATATATTTTCAGTTAGATCCAATCCCTTAAACATTACTAGCTGATAATACATGGTACTGTTGTATAACTTTTTGCATCACTAATATTTATTCCGTTTAGAGCAATTGTGCACTCTTGCTGAGTGCCTTTGTTTGATATATACAAAATGATTTCCCTCCCTTTAAGTTTAATAATATTCTCCCTTCTTTCCATTAACATTTTTTTAACCTGCTCTATGTGCCACCAGCAACATGGCGCCGACTCGCGTCCTGCCGCTTACGAAATTGACGAGCGACGGACGTCGCAGAGAAGGTCCTAACAGGCCCGCCCCTTCCGTGGTTTGGAGCACAGATACGCTTGGCGTGCGCTCCAAGCCTTAATAGTATTAAGGCGATATGTGTACACTTTTGTTAATGGTGTACACGTGGCGGCGCGGTCCCCTGCAACCTATAGAGGTTACAAGCAGGGATGGATGCAACCAGCACTGATCCGGATTTAACAAGGGTTCGCCTGCTTACCAGTTTCATCTAGTACACTAACGGTATGCACTGTGGCTGGCATGAGTTTGGTTATGCCCCTCTAGTGGGTGCTTTCATTACAGCCATTACTACTACCAATATTATCATCACAATTATTATTATTATTATTATTATTATTATTATTGTCAGGGTTATTTTTTATCCTTTTTTATTTTTATTTTTGTGTTTTTTCACCATATACATAATTTCATGTAAAATGGATCATCCTCGGTATTCATTTGTTTACCCACTTGCTGGTCCGTCCACCAAGTTAGGCTAATAGAAGGGAGGGGCCCTTATGATTGGGTCCGATTGATTGCAGGTGCATAGGGGTGTTACTATATGTATCCATTCTAAATAAAAAAAAGGGAATGCTGAAGGTTGATTCACTGCCGTGCTCTGAGGAAGAAAGGATGTTCCCCTCGAAATGCGTCAGCCAGCAGTGATTTTCTATGAGCTCTTCTGTCATCTCCGGTTGGCTCTGCTGTGTTCTCTGACTGTTTGCTGAGATTGGAAGACTGTCTTTATACTACTGTGATCTTCCACTACTGGTTGTAAGTAGTCCTTTTTTATCATTAGTTTTAATAAATTTTATCCAAAAGATAATGCACATGGCTGGTGCGCCCTTTCTTTTCTCTTTTTCATTGTTTGCTAGGATCCCTCATCCTTGAGGGCAGAAAGGCCTGTGTCTATATACCGCTTGTTCGGCTACCCACTTGTGCGCAGGAGCATTTTTCTTCGTCTCACTCTGCCATAAAGCCCGGACTGGTGGAGGGCTGCAGTGATGGTTGACTTTCTACAACTTTCTCCAATCTCCTGACTGCATCTCTGGAGCTCAGCCACAGTGATCTTTGGGTTCTTCTTTACCTCTCTCACCAAGGCTCTTCTCCCCCCGATAGCTCAGTTTGGCCGGACGGCCAGCTCTAGGAAGGGTTCTGGTCATCCCAAACATCTTCCATTGAAGGATCATGGAGGCCACTGTGCTCTTAAGTGCAGCAGAAATTTTTTTGTAACCTTGGCCAGATCTGTGCCTTGCCACAATTCTGTCTCTGAGCTCTTCAGGCAGTTCCTTTGGACCTCCTGATTCTCATTTCCTCTGACATGCAGTGTGAGCTATAAGTTCTTTTATAGACAGGTGTGTGGCTTTCCTAATCAAGTCCAATCAGTATAATCAAACACAGCTGGACTCAAATGAAGGTGTAGAACCATCTCAAGGATGATCAGAAGAAATGGACAGCACCTGAGTTAAATATATGAGTGTCACAGCAAAGGGTCTGATTACTTAGGACTATGTGATATTTCAGTTTTTCTTTTTTAATAAATCTGCAAAAATGTCAATAATTCTGTGTTTTGTGTGTGTTTTTCTGTCAATATGGGGTGCTGTGTGTACATTAATGAGGAAAAAAATGAACTTAAATGATTTTAGCAAATGGCTGTAATATAACAAAGAGTGAAAAATGTAAGGGGGTCTGAATACTTTCCATCCCCACTGTATATAAAAATATAAATATTTTTTAAAAACTGTCATTTTCGGTATCGGTATCGGTTTCAGCCTAGTACAGCCTTCATTTTTAGTTTCGGCACCAAAATTTCCATTTGGTGCATCCCTACTTTTAACACACCTTAATGCTCATCAAATGCTTTAAAACTGCCTATAGAGCATTTAGGGAGCATTTTTAACTCGTCATTAATGCTTGTAAAATGCCCATTTAAAGCTCAATAATGTGAGTCTAACGCCCATGCTAATGCTATAGGAGCGTTTGTTAAGTGTTAGAAAACGGAAAATTGTATACTCACCTTTCCGTAATTTTCCTTTCCTGTTGTATCTTCATGGCAGCATACACTTTGGGGTTGTGACTCCGCCCTCACAACCTGATAGGACCACATAGCTATAAATTGTAAAGAGGCCCCTGCCCCAGTATTCTCCGTATATATCATCTCAGAGGGTGGGAGATTGTATGCTGCCATGAAGATACGACAGGAAAGGAAAATTACGGAAAGGTGAGTATACAATTTTCCGTTTTCCTGTCGCATCATGGCAGCATACACTTTGGGGAGTAACTCGCAAAGACTGGGTGGGGATTCAAACTAAGTTTATTAATCAAAGAACAGAAGAATTGGCCTGGATAACGGCTCTTCCAAAATCCACTGTGGATAAACAGGCGGAATCCACTGTAATGGGTCATAAAGGTGTTCCTGGAAGACCAGGTGGCTGCTCTGCAAATTGTCCCTGCCGAGACTCTACAATATGCCACCCAGGAGGTTGCCGCTGCCCTGGTGGAATGTGCCCTTAAGCCCTCAGGTACTTGCTGACTACTCAATGAATAGGCCTTTTTTATGGTCTTCACCAGCCATGACGCAATGGTGCGGGAGGATGCCGCTTGACCTCTCCTGAATCCATGTGGAATGATTAGGAGGCTTTCCGTTTTACTGATGGATCTGGTAACTGAAACATACTCCAGGACATTATCCTTGACATCCAGTGGGTGAGGGTCGCCCTGTTCTGTACTGAGTGCTGGAAGGTTAATCTCCTGGTTGAAGTGAAAGGATGAGGATACCTTGGGAATGAACCGGTCGGAGGGTCTTAAGACCAATCTGTCTGGCAGGACAACCAGATATGGATCACTGACCATTAAAGCCTGCATCTCTGACACCCTTTTAGCTGATGTTATGGCTATCAGAAATTAGACCTTCAGCGTCAGATCCCATAAGGATATGCTCTCATTAGGAAAGAAGGGTTCCTTGGATAGGGCTTCCAGCACGACTGAGAGGTCCCAGACTGGGAAGGAAGGTTTTCTAGGAGGTCTCAGTTTTAGACAGGCCCGCTGGAACTGAACCACGAGGGGGTCTTGTGCCCATCTAATACCCGTCAAGGCGGACAGGGCCAAGACTTGAACCTTTAAGGTACTTGACCTGAGGCCTTTCTCTATGCCTAGTTGAAGGAACTCCAGGACCTGTGACACAGACGGTGAGGATGAGTCCCAACCTTGCTGTTGAGCGAAGGCAATAAACTTCTCCCAGACTCGCCTGTACGTGTTATTCATAGTAGGCCTCCTGGCCTGGAGTAGGGTATCCACCACCCTCTGTGAACAGCCTTGCTCTAGGTACCTAGCCCTTTCAGTCTCCAGGCCATCAAATGTAGCTTCTCCGGGTTCGGGTGAAGAAGATGGCCCTGGGAGAGCAGGTCCGATGACAACGGGAGAGGCAGGGGATCTGCCGTATTCAGCTGCATCAGGGTGGTAAACCATGGCCTCCTCGGCCAGAAGGGAATCACTGCCACCACCAGTACCGATGACTCCTTGAGTCTCAGGAGAAACCTTGCTATGAGCGGAGTTGGAGGGAAGATGTATCCTAGATGAAAATTCCAGGGGTGCAGAAGACAATCCGTCCCCTCCGCCGAAGGGAATGGTATCCTCGATAGGAATCTCCGGCATTTTGCATTCTCTGGGGTTGCGGCCAGGTCTATCTCTGGTGGACCCCAAGTCCAGGATATGAGGGAGAAGGCCTGAGGGTTCAGGGACCACTCGTGGTTGGAGGTGAAATTCCTGCTCAGCGAGTCGGCCAACACGTTCTGGACTCCCGGTACATAAACTGCCCTTAAACTCGATAGGTTCAGTTGTGCCCACTCTAGAACAGGACGGACCTCCTGCAACATGGACCTGCTTCTGGTGCCCCCCTGCCTGTTGATATAGGCAACCGCAACTTTGTTGTCCATCCTCAGAAGAACGTGCTTCTCCCTCAAGAGGGGGCTGAAGGACAGGAGGGCCTGAAATGCTGCTCTCATCTCTAACACATTTGACACTAAATCCCGTGTCCTGAATGGCCAGCGGCCTTGAGCCGCGTAGTCTTGATAGTGGGCTCCCCACCCTTGCAGACTGGCATCTGAGGTCACCGTCTCCTGGTGAGGGGTGATTATGTGTTTGCACCTTACCAAGTTGCGAGACCGTGTCAACCACAGCAATGATTGCTTCGCTTCCTGAGAGATGTAAATCGGCTGGGACATTGAGATGCCTTTCCACTGGCGCAGAAAGGAAATTTGGAAAGGTCTCGAGTTCCATTGCGCCCACTGGACCATCGGAATGGTGGATGCTAAGTAGCCCAGGATACTGAGGCATGCTCTGGCCGGTAGCCTCTTGGCCGAGATAGCCTTCTTCACCTTCTGGATCAGAGGAGGAATCTTCTCCCTTGGAAGCTCTACTGTGTTCTTCCTCGTGTCTAGTTCGGCCCCCAAGAAGACCATCCTCTGTGTGGGATGGATACTGCTTTTCTTCCAGTTTATTAACCACCCTAGGGACTGTAAGGTAGAGACCAGGATCTCCCGATGTTGGATGAGAGACTCCTTGTTGTCCGAAAGAAGCAGAATGTCGTCCAGGTAATGATGGACCCTTAATCCTCTCTCAGGTGGGCTATAACTGGCAGTAGGACCTTCGTGAATGTCCTGGGTGCGGTGGAGATCCCGAACGGGAGACTTCGGAAGTGGAAGTGCCAACTGCTTATGGTGAAATGGAGGAATCTCTGGAATTCTGCATGGATAGGGATATGTAAGTATGCGTCCTGAAGGTCGATCGAAAGCATCCAATCCCCCCGATTTATCGCTTGGAGGATTGATTGTAGGCTTTCCATCCTGAACGTTTCTACCCGGATTGACCGGTTGAGGTTCTTTAGGTCCAGGACAGGACGAAAGTCCCCTGATTTCTTTCTTACTAGGAAGAGTGGGGAATAGAAACCCTGCCCTCTTTGGGATGGTAAGACTTCAACTATTGCCTGTTTCTGTAGCAGATCTTGGATATACTGAACCACAGACAGCCTTTTCTCTCTGGAAGGAGGGAGCTTGGTTGCGCAGAAGTGACCCCTTGGGGGGCGGTTTTTGAATGACCACCTGTGACCGACCTGGATGGTGGATACTGTCCAGGGATCTTTTATAATTTCCGCCCAAACCAGCTTGAATCTTGTGAGCCTGGCACCCACTACTGCTGGTTGGGCGGGCGTACCTTCAAAAAGGTTTCTGCTCATTGGAGGCAGGAGTTTTGGGTTTCTGGAGTTTGAGGAAGGACGTCTGAGGGTTCTTTCAAGTTCTCCTGTATTCCTTCCCAGGCCTATAGGCCTTTGCATCCCTGTATCTTTCCGGGAGATTGCGCTTAAAGGGAGGCGCCCTCTGTTGTTTTGATCTTCTATCCGAAGGGATAAGACCTGACTTCCCACCTGTCACTTTAGAAATTGCTGGATCCAGCTTCGCGCCAAAGAGGTTCACCCCGTCATATGGAATCCGACACCAATTAGATTTTGACGCAGGGTCGGCCGACCAGGGTTTAAGCCATAACGCCCTCCTGGCCATTACGGTGGCTAACATAGATCTCGATGCAGACCTAATAGTGTCTACGGAAGCTTCCACCACAAAGTCCCCTGCTAGGCTGAGTTCCTGTAAGGCCTTGATGATCTGGTCTTGATCAGCGCCCTCGGTGACGAGTTTTGCGGTATTCGATGACCAACCGGAAATAGCTTTCCCGACGGCGGCCAGTGTCACTGCTGGTCTGCAGGCACCCCCTGCGAAAAGGTAAGCCCTCTTGAGGTCCGTATCCACCTTCCTGTCCAGCACATCCCTGAACGTCACTGCGTCCTCAATGGGGAGCGTCACGTGCCTGGCTAGGCGCATCAAAGAGGCATCTACCACTGGAGGGGAAACCAAGGGAGATACCTTGGGCTCTTTCAGAGGGTACAATTCAGAAAGTCTGTTGGAAAGACTGATTTTCTTCTCCGGATTCTGCCATTCTTCCTTAATGAGCTCATCCAGCTCCTCTATGAATGGAAAGGCTTCCGGAACTCTTTTAAGATTCGGGAAATATTTCCTCTGCTTTTGTTGTACCTCCTCAGGCTCCTCTTAGTTTATTGCTTCCTTGACTGACTTCGCAAAGGGTCCTATGAGTGAGAAATCAAACCCGGCTGATGCCTCCAGCTCTTCATCGTCTGATGGGAATTCCTGTTCCCTTGACGTGCTGGGATGGGATGGTGAGACGCTCTGAGCTGTAACCTCCACATCTGGAGTTGGGACGTGCAGAGCAGGGACTCCGGTAGGTTCTATAGTGACCAACTCTTTCTCCCTGGTGGCTTCATCCATACATCTGCGGCAGGCCAGTCTGTCCAGTAGGGCTGTGGCCCCGCATACCCAGCAAGCATTCCCTGCCGGCCGGGAGGGATGTGCAGGAGACTGACGTCTACGTGCAGGGAATCTCCTGTGATAGGAACGCCTATGCCTGGAGTAGGAACGACTCCTCCTACGGCTTCCTCTGTGGGCTGAGCGACTTCGCCTATGGCTGGAGCGGCTTCTCCTGCGTGAGGTCTCTCTTCGTCTTGATTTTGACGACCTTGATGACCTGGTAGGGCTGACCAATTAGGCAGCATTAGTATGATCCTGCTCTCTTTTTCTCTTTTTCTTCTTCACTACTTACCATGGAAACCCCCCCCCCCTTACCTATTGGCTGATGGTGATCTGCTGGGGCAGCGGTCTCCATGGAAAGGAAATACTGTGATAGACCTGGCAGAGACAGGCAGGTATAACATGCAGTCAGGCAAACACAGGTACCAAAAGAAAGGAAAACACTTACCCCAAGGGAAAAAATGCCAGAAGGACAAACAGAGCTGATAAAGCAGTCAGGGTGTCTTCAGGTAACCAGAGGCATCATATAATGACAGATTGAGGTTTTTAAAAGAGCCGCCATGGCCGCCGAGGTCACGACCCGCCCGCACATGCTCAGTAGCGACGCGCCCCGCTCGGCGCCATCTTGGAACCTGGCAAATTGACCAGGACGCCCTGAGAGCGCGCACTGCGCATGCGCGGAAGTCCCGAGACGCTCGCCGAGCCAGGGGGAACACAGAGGGACTACAGCACCCAGAAAAACCACAGGAAGCATGAAAAAGTGTAATGGAGACCGCTGCACACAACTAAGCCTTTTTAAGGCTTATACTGGAGCCCTTTTTAACATACCCCTGAGATCACCAGAGTGGGGTTCCTTCCATCTAGCTCATTTAGAGGCTGTGCAGGTAAGGACTTCCACCCAGGAGAGGCTAGAACCTGGCTGGGACGAATTCGGTAAGGGGGTGCTTCTGACATCGTCTGGTCCTTGCAGGTGAGGAAAACAAAAGAGAATACTGGGGCAGGGGCCTCTTTACAATTTATAGCTATGTGGTCCTATCAGGTTGTGAGGGCGGAGTCACAACCCCAAAGTGTATGCTGCCATGATGCGACAGGAAATGTAGTCAAGTGTGAATAAGCTATAAAACATGCCTGCCACACCCCAAGATATGTTGTGGATGCCAATAGCCACTTCCAGACCAGGCCTTTTCTGGCACTTTTTGTTTACATGTAACAATCAGTATTTTTTGCTAGAAAATGTATTAGAACCCCCCAACATTATATATATATATATATATATATATATATATATATATATATATATATATATATATATATAGTTTTTAAAGCAGAGGCCATAGAGAATAAAATGGTGGGTTTTGCAATTTTTCATGTCACACAGTATTTGCGCAGCGGTTTTTGAAACTTTTTTGGGGGGAAAATTCACTTTTTAAAATTTTAATGCAAAAAACACAATACATAACGCAATTTTTGTATAAAATATAAAAGATGATGTTACACCAAGTAAATAGATACGAAACATGTCACACTGAAAATTGCGTACGCCCGTGCAATAATGACAAACGACATACATTTTATTATTCATAAGGCGACGCTTTAAAAGTCTTTACAGGTTACCACTTTAGATTTACAGAGGAGGTCTAGTACTATAATTACTTCCCATGTTCTGACGTTCATGGCAATATCTCACATGTGTTGAACGATCTTTGTTTGCATGAGTGTGGGGCCGACACGCGCATTTGCCTTTGCATGCAGGCTTGGAGGAACAGTGGTACTTTATTTTTTTTAATTATTCATTTCTCAAGTCGTCTTCCAGGATGGCACCCTGAGAGATGACTGGTCCACCTGACAGGAACCTTAATCAAGATGGAGGTTAAAAACCCCGCCCCCCCCTGTGCTCCTCAGTTTTTGATTGTGTTTCCCCACAGCGAAACAGTTTATTTTTTTACAATAGACCTAAGGCCGTGGGCTGGACGTCTCCCCCTGGATGCTAGATCGCAGGCTTGAGAAGCCTCTGGATCTGGTATGGCTTGCCCTTCCTGGGGGGTTCTTTTCCCATATTCTCAGTGGGGCGGTGAAGAGCCCCTCTTGAGAGCTGGAGGACCCTGGGCACAGGAAGTCCCCAGAACTCCAGGGACCATAGTTCTTGCTTCCCTTCTCCTTACCTGATGGAGTCAGGAGATTGAGTCTTGCCATCTGCCTCTCTCCCCTATGGAGCAGCAGACAGAGGTCCGTTAAGTGCTCCCATTCGCTCCGGCGCTGGCGGCGTCTCTCGGTTCGTCAGCGCCATTCTTCGGTGGATCGTCTCTCGAGGAAGTGACGTCACGGCGCACCGGTCACTAGAGCACTTCCGGCCCTAGCAGGCCTCAGTAACATGGCGGCGGCGTCCGGAGCGGTGTGAAGAGGGAGCTCACAGCTCAGTCTTTCTGCAGCAAACTACAGGAGCTGAAAAGGAGTGGATTCCTTTCATTGGAGGCAGCAGTCTCGGGCAAGGAGCAAGCGTCCACCACTCACTAGCTTCAAGATGGAGCAAGATGAGTCTACTTCAGCAGCCGTTTTGGAGGCCACTGGGGGTGAGTCTACCAGGCTGGAGGGAGTAAGGGAGGGGGTGGGCTCCTACCCTTACCCTCACAGGGGGTCTTTGGTCTATTTTTTTCTTGCTGGCTAAAACAGGCTTCTTTTCTTTCAGAGACAGAGGTTGCCCAGAGTGTTGCCAGTAGACCAAGTCCAAAAATCCTTCCCAATCCAAAAGGTGTGGGTACTGCAATGACAAATTGGCAGCAGAACACACAAAGCCGTTCTGTTACAAGTGCATACACAAGTTGTCTGGGAAGGAAACCTCTGAGGTTATGAGAGATTTTCTCTCAGTTCAGTCTGAAATGCTGTCCACCCTTAAAGCCTTTCAGGCAAGCCTGAATACTAGGCAGGATAGCAGAGAGGGCTCATCCTCCCAGGAGAGTGCTTCTACTATTAGTAGACGGGTAAGCAATGTACCACAGAGACCGCCATCTTCTCAAGGCTCTGAGGAGGAGGCGGAGGGGGTGGAAGACCCCAGTCATAGCAATGGAAGGGGAAGATGTCGAGGATAGCCTGGAGGAAGAGGGACATTCCAGACCAGGCAGGCATATTTTCTCTACAGATGATATGGAGTGCCTCCTAGGGGCAATTTATGCTTCAGAGGAAATCCAGGAGCCTGAGGCACAGATTTCTACACAGGATAAGATGTATCAGGGTTTGTCTAAGGCTCAGTCCAGGGTGTTGCCAATCCACCACTCTCTCAAAGACATTATTCTAAGAGAGTGGAAGGAGCCAGAAAAGAAACCTCTAAAATTTAAGACTTGGAAGCGCAGGTGCCCTTTCAAAGAGGATGAGGAGGAAAAGTTTTTCAAATTACCCAAACTTGATGCGGCTTTGGCTCAAGTGTCTAAACAATCAGACCTTTCTTTTGAGAACGCAGGTAACATTCGGGAGCTAATGGACCGCAGGTCCGAGACCCTTTTGCGCAGGGCCTGGGAGGCCAATGCGGCGGCGTTAAGCCCAGCATTAGCATCAGCCTGTATAGCCAGAAATATGGATGTGTGGCTTAATAAATTGACAGATCATGTGGCAGGTACTTCCAAGTCCAGAGATCTATTGGACTCCCTGAAAGTAATTGGTAAGGCGGTGGCCTTCCTTGCGGACGCTGCAGTCGAGTCCATACATGCTTCGGCAAAGACAGCAGCGCTTCTTAATGCAGCCAGAAGGGCCATATGGGTTAAGACTTGGGATGGAGACCACACGTCCAAGACGAGATTATGTGGTCTACCTTTCAAGGGGTCCCTCCTGTTTGGTGCAGGGTTGGATCAGACCCTCTCCAGATCCACGGAAAAAGGAAAGAAATTTCCTGTGAAACCTAAGAAGGGTAAAACATTTTTTCGAGGTCCCCAGGTCAACAACCGGTTTAAGGACCGTAAGGAGGGCAAGAAATGGGGTGTTGGTAAAGGCAAACAAAAAAGAGGTCTCCTTTTCTCCGGCCCAAAAGCCGCAGACAAGGACTCCAAGTGACGCCAGCACCAAGGTAGGGGGGAGGCTTGCACAATTTATCCCAGAGTTTTAGCAGGTAGCTCGGAGTCCTCTTGTCCTTCAATGGATAAGAGAGGGCTACAGACTAGAGTTTGCTTCCAGGCCTCCCCAGTCTTTTCTCCTAACTCTCCTACCCAAAGAGAGGCCAAAAGCTATAGGTCTCATAAGGAGTGTGGGGCAGTTGGCAGACCAGAAGGTCATTCTCCCAGTACCGATGGATCAACGAGGACGGGGTTTTTATTCCCATGTCTTCATGGTTCCAAAACCGTCCGGAGAATTCCGGTTAATTTTGAATCTAAAGAAATTAAATACTTTCCTGCGATACAAAAAGTTCTGCATGGAATCGGTGTACACGGTCAGAAAGCCTTTGTTGAGGGAGGTTTTTATGGCCACCATAGACCTGAAGGATGCATATCTGCATATTCCCATTCTACCAAAACACCAGGCATTCCTTTGTTTTGCTATTCGCACAGATCAGGGTACCCAACACTGGCAGTTTCAGGCCCTACCCTTCGGGCTGGGGACCAGCCCAAGGGTCTTTACAAAGATTCTTGCAGAGGTCGCCTCCTACCTACACCTTCAGGGGATCTCTCTGATCCCTTATCTGGATGACCTGTTGGTCTACAACCTCTCCAGGGAGTCCCTTCTCCTGGATCTGGACAAGGTGATATCCACCTTGGAATCCCTGGGATGGTTGGTCAGTCGCGAAAAGTCCTCCCTGACTCCTTCTCAGACCAAGCTCTACCTGGGCCTGTGGGTGGACTCGGTGAGGCAAAAGCTGATCCTCCAACAGGAGAGAATAGAAGCACTGATCTCTTCAGTGTCTTCGATGCTGGTTCAGGGGGTAGTTCCCTGAAGATTGATCATGAGGATTCTAGGGCTCATGACTTCATGCATTCCGGCAGTACCTTGGGCCCAGCTCCACTCCAGATCCCTTCAGAACTTCCTGATCTCCTCATGGGATGGAAAGAAGGAATCATTGGACATTCTGGTCTCCGTCCCTCAAGAGGTAAGGGAGTCTCTGCTTTGCTGGCTCAACCCTCAGAGATTGGGGGCAGGTCATCTTTGGTCCCAGTTCCAGCCTGTCAGGATAAAAACCGATGCGAGCTCCTGGGGATGGGGGGCCCATCTAGAGGAGCTCCGGGCTCAGGGTGTGTGGGACAGACTATAGAGAACTGCTTTCTCCAATTTCAGGGAATTACTAGCAGTCAGAGAGGCTCTAAAAGCGTTCGAAAGCAGGATCAGGGGGAGAGAGGTTCAGATCCTCTCCGACAATGCTACGACAGTGGCCTTCCTGAATCGTCAGGGGGGTACATGGTCTCTCTCACTGATGAGATTGGCGCAGGAGATCCTGAAATGGGCAGAACAAAGAATACCCTCGATCTCTGCGGTGCATATAAGGGGGGTATTCAACATAAAAGCAGATTTCCTCAGTCGGCAGACTGTCCAACAGGGGAAATGGGAATTAAATCCCGAAGTGTTCTCCCTGGTCTGTCAGCAGCTTGGCACGCCAGAGATAGACCTCTTTGCCCACAGGGCAAACAGGAGAGTCAAAAGGTTCTTCTCCCTCTCCAGGGAAAAGGGATCCGAGCGGGTGGACGCATTAGCTCATGAATGGGGTTTCAGTCTAGCCTATGCCTTTCCTCCCTTAGCCCTGATCCCGAGAATTCTTCAAAGACTGAGTTGGGCCAGGGGCAAGCTGATCTTGATTGCCCCCTGGTGGCCCAAGAGGACCTGGTTTCCCACATTGTGGAACTGGGCGGTATTCCCTCCGCTTCAACTTCGAGAACGTCAGGATCTTCTGCTTCAGGGTCCTCTTTGCCATCCGAACCCCGGTTTCTTCAGGTTAACAGCCTGGCTTTTGAAAGGGAGAGCATGCGCAACAAGGGGTGCTCTGAGAGAGTGATTGACACCCTGTTGTTGAGTAGAAAGCCAGTGACTAGACGTATTTATGCTAGGGTCTGGGGGGGTCTTCTCCCGTTGGTGTGAAACGAGAGGGGCTTCTCAGAAGGATATTCCAGTGATCTTAGACTTCCTGCAGGAGGGAGTAGATTGAGGTTTGGCAACCAAGACCCTTAGGGTTCAGGTGGCAGCTTTGTCTAGCTTTTTGGATATTAGATTGGCTCTAGATCCTTTGGTGAAGAGATTTTTGACGGCTAGAGAGAGACTTTCCCCAGTTCAAATGAAAGAATTTCCACCATGGGATTTATCTTTAGTCTTGGAAGCCCTGACCAGGGCACCTTTTGAGCCGTTGGCTCAATCTTCAGTTAGATTGCTTTCTTTTAAGACTGCCTTCCTTCTGGCTGTTACCACAGCCAGAAGGGTGGGCGATTTGCATGCTCTTTCTATGAAGGAGCCTTTTTTTCACCTATTGGAGGACAGAGTCATTCTAAGGCAGGACCCTTTGTACCTGCCTAAGGTGGCTTCACGCTTCCATAGGTCGCAGGAAATTGTTTTACCAACCTTCTGTCTCAATCCGCAGAACGAGAAGGAGAGGGCTTTTCATACTTTAGATGTCAGGAGATGTCTGTTGCTTTACCTAGAGAGAGTAAGAGAGTTCAGAAAGTCACAGCATCTGTTGGTCAGTTTTTGTGGCGCTCGAAGAGGAGAGCAGGCCTCTAGGACAACTATTGCTAGATAGATCAGACAGGCTATTTCCATAGCTTATGAGCAAACAAATGAGACAGTCCCAGCTAATCTTAAAGCTCATTCTACACGGACTCTGGCAACCTCTTGGGCAGAAAGGGCCGGAGCATCGGTAGATCAAATTTGTAAAGCAGCAACTTGGTCAAGTCAGAACACGTTCCTGAAACATTACAGAGTAGAACTTCTGTCACCCCAGGACCTGGCTTTCGGCAGAAAGGTCCTGCAGGCTGTTGTCCCGCCCTAAGGTAGGCCTGAGCTACTTGCTCTTCTCTCAGGGTGCCGTCCTGGAAGACGACTTGAGAAAATGACCAGTTACACTTACCGGTAACGGTGTTTCTGGGAAGTCTTCCAGGACGGCAGGCCTACTTCCCACCCAGTTTTTATTATTATATTGTGATACATTGGAGGTGTTTTTATTTCACTTTCGTGCACTGGTGTGGGTCAATACTTTTTCACAACTGAGGAGCACAGGGAGGGGCGGGGTTTTTAACCTCTATCTTGATTGTGTTTCCTGTCAGGTGGACCAGTCATCTCTCAGGGTGCCGTCCTGGAAGACTTCCCAGAAACACTGTTACCGGTAGGTGTAACTGGTCATTTTATGTATTTATTTATTTATTTTTACACTGTTGCTTTTTGATGACTTTTTTTGCTGTCACAAGGAATGTAAACAGTCTTGGGACAGCGATAGTTATGTGACAGGTACTCTTTATGGAGACATCAAGGGTCTATTAAGACCCCAAATGCCTCCTCTGCCCTTAAAAGCATTCAAAAAACCAAGATTGGTGTTTTCGAATACTTTTTCAAAGTGGCGTCGTTGACATCTGGGTAAACCGGATGTGATGTCAGGTCATCGCTTCCAGGTTACCATAGCCGAGAGTCGATCAGGGCTTAGTGCGGCTCTCCGATCAGCTAATGAAAGCAATGGCTGGTGGCTTGGCTCTCCCTGTGGGATGGGAGAGCCAGAGAAAGCTGCGGAGGGCGACGGGAGTCCCTTCCCTTTGTCTGTAAAAGCAATCAAGCGGCTGGTTAGAGAGCTGACCCCCAGTTCTAAAAAACGGTACCGGGATTCCGATATAACCACTTGTTGGGGGGGGGGGTTGCTGCTTTAAAAAATAATTGAGCCTTCTTATTGTGTACATGAGTCTAACAGACAAACCTCAGCACAATCATTTGTAAAAAATGAAACTCTTCTATATGCTTTTTTGAACACACCCTACCTTGAGGTACAGCTTCATTAACATAATTAGTGACTTCTTAGTAACCAGCAGCTGTTGTACAATATAGCATAAGGAGTGCAGGGGTCATGAATATATTATGTACTTAAAGTACAAGGATCAGGAGTATGTCATATACAGTCCAACATATGTGCCATGCCATCCCTATTTGGCAGAACTCAACCTATGGCAGCAAATCCCTATGACAACAAACAAGTTTGAAACATACAAGGGTAGCCAAAGCATACCTCCCAACTTTCTAACATGATAAAGGACACCTTTTAGCACACAGTATATATGCAAAAGACTTGTTCTTGTCACAGCCCTAGTTACAAGGACCACAAGGATCTAATATGCAGAAAATGATATTGATATTTAAGAAGAAAATTCTGCCTTTAATATCACTTTAAGCTGCTTCTTCCTCCCATAGGCTGAGTTCTATGGTACGGGGACTACACAGACTTCCTGAGACTGGCACAAAGTAAAAATTCAACACCTTACTATTAACAAAAATACATTTAATGATGTATTGATGATTACAATGCATAAATGTGTGTCTTTTATATCTTTCTGGAGTTCAGGTTAAGAACTAAGCAGGTAGGCAATACCTAAAATTTAAGCTGTAGGCTTAAATTTTAGTTCTAAATAGAGTGCACCTTTAAAAACAAACTAATTTCTTTTGTAACTCAAATATTTTCTTTTGATTTGTGCTTTTTCAAAGTGCAGATTGAATAACCCAATTTGTATAAATGATCTTCCTCTTCAGTTGGCACCAGAGAGTAGAGCGCACAGTGTTCTAATTGTTTCTCTTCCATTCCTCCTCCTCCTTATGCCTCCTGTTGCTGCTCTCAAAGCTCTAAATTCTCCTCAAATTGCTTTTAGATGCTAAGCTGTACTAAAGAACTAAAGATACCCATAAACATCGCATGGTCATCATTGGATACTGCCAATTTTAGCTACATTGGGTGACAATTGTATCCAAGTTTTAGAGACTCCTGGCTGATCACTGTTTTGGCCCCTTCCCCCTAGATAAGGCTGGAACTATTGGTGTCTACACATGATATAAACCAGTGCCTCATCTGTGAATAGGTAAAGCACAATACTGTTGGATACATCATCATAATAGTAGTTTTGGAGACCACATATTTACAAGATTGCAAGACACCTCGAATCTGTCATTGCTGACCGCCTTCTAAAAATGCCAGCCATGTCTGGCAGCTAATGCTTTTGTAATACACTTTAAATTACTATCCCGCAATAAAAGTACAGCAAGTAAAGTCAGAGTGAAATCAGTATTCCTATTTGCATAGTTTTTTTCTGGATCTGGGTTTATAACTTTCTAAAACTAGAATTTTCAGAAGGACATCAGTATTTACAGCCTACATATTCCGTCAGTGAGAATTTCCTTTAAAGTGGTAGAAAACCCTTACATATACCCAGTGAAGTGACTAGCCTTAGGGTGATACACAGAGGTGAAACAAATCCTCCTGTATCAGTTGTACCTGCTTATCTGCAGTCTTCTCCTTACTACATCCGTTAGAAATCCAGAATTTATACAGCTTGTCTGAGCTGCCAGAAAGCAGGGGTGGGGAGCTGAATTTACACTCTGCAGAGCTCATTGAGGAGAGATGAGAGCTGATTGGAGGGAAGGGACCCCCTTCACAAAGCACACAGGAATAGAGATGAGACTGTCAATCACAGGCTATGTGCTGGAGCTGCCTTCCTTGTCACCTTTTATCTATCGGCGTCAAGAAAACTTGTCAGAAGTGATTCATGCTGATAGAGGAACGAAGCAGCAGGCAAAAAAGACACTTACTGCTCTGGATTGAGTACGCACTATAGAGGGATTTGTTCACACTTCATGTCTGAAGTTTGCAACCACTTTAAAGTGGTTGTTAATCCACTATGTTATGTTTATACCACCCCTCTGTTTGCTTTATAAAAAAAGAAATGCAGATCTTTATAGGATTTCACGGTGCCTCCCGGCACTCATGTGACTCCTCGGCTGTCTCCTCTCCCTGTCTGACAGCTCCAGTGGGCCGGGCTGAGAACTCCCACTGACGTCAGTTGGGGAATAGAGGAGGAGAGAGCCGAGGAGTAACATAAGTGCCGGGAGTCGCTGTGAAATTATAAAAAAAAAATGCTCTATACCAAACCTAATGTCAGAACTAAAGAAATACGGAAAGCTGTCTTTTTTCAAGGTCAATTTCCAAAAATCGGAGGCTTTAAATGTCTCCATGCCGACTTCTTAGACAACCTGCTGCGAGCAGATTTCCCCTTTAAGTGGGCGGGTTCCTACATTAAATACTTGGGCATTCGTCTTTTCTCTCAATTTCCCCCCCTTCTGAGGGACATTAAAAAAGACTTACAGAAGTGGCAGACGGGCATGTTCTCCTGGTTTGGACGGTGTAGCATAATAAAAATGAACATTATGCCCCGACTATTATACCACCTTCAGACCCTCCCCATTAGGATTCTGAACGCTTTCCTTAGAGCAGCAAATCAAGCATTGGTCATGTTCATTTGGGCTCGGAAACCTCCGCGGCTCGCCCAGTCAATTCTACATTCACCCAAAACGCTAGGAGGAATGTCACTCCCGGATGTGACCCTTTATCACGCGGCTTGCCACTTGACGAGAATCATTGATTGATGTCGCCACGGGACACTAAAACAATGGATCCAAATAGAGCGATGTCTGTCCGGGGCGGAATTAGAGGGATTGCCTTGGTGCCAGAAGAATCTACCAGCTCGTGTAATAGACCACCCTATGGTGGGAGAGACATAGTGAATGGCCCAAAAAACCTTTCATGAGCACTCAATCGCACCCACCCCCTCGCCACTTACCCCAGTAATTGGGAATCCTGTTTTTAGCCCAGGACTGAGTGATCCCAGATTTCAAGATCTGAAAGGGAGTGACAGATGTCAACTTCGCCACTTCACCAGTAATGGGAAGTGGATGTCCAGGGAAGACATCATGGATGACCCTCTCTTAGTGAGCCTCTCCTTCTGGCAAAAGCTCCAATTAGCTCATTTTCTTAGATCGCAACCCCCTCTGGTGCCTTTCCTAACCACTTAACAACCGGCCCAAAGCCGAATGACGGCTACAGGGCGGTTCCTTAACTCTGGGAGGGTGTACAGTGACGTCCTCCCAGAATTTCGCTCTCGCGCGCCCCCTAGGGCGTGCACCTGAGAACACCCGTGACCTCCGGGTACAGAGGATCCGGCGCATCACGGATCACGGCAAACGGCCGCTGATCACAGCCATTTACCATGTGATCGCTCCGTCAAATGACGGAGCGATCACATGTAAACAAACCGGCGTGATGTCATCACGCCGGTTCCTCCCTCCCCTCTGTGTACCGATCCGTACAGTGGAGGGGAGGGATCGGATGGCAACAGCGCTGTGGGCTGGATGTGTAGTGCCCACAGCGCTGCTCTGTGACACAGAGCCACATCCATCAATCCATGCTCAGCCATCCCTCCATGCTCAGAAATACCCTGCAATACCCTGTGCAAAACTCTGCAATACCCTGCAATACCCTGTGCAAAACTCTGCAATACCCTGTGCAATACCCTGCAATACCCTGTGCAAAACTCTGCAATACCCTGTGCAATACTCTGCAATACCCTGTGCAATACTCTGCAATACCCTGTGCAATACTCTGCAATACCCTGTGCAGAACTCTGCAATACCCTGTGCAATACCCTGTGCAAAACTCCGCAATACCCTGTGCAATACCCTGTGCAAAACTCTGCAATACCCTGTGCAATACCCTTTGCAATACCCTGTGCAATACTCTGCAATACTCTGTGCAATACTCTGCAATAGCCTGCAATACCCTGTGCAATACTCTGCAATGGCCTGCAATACTCTGCAATAGCCTGTGCAATACCCTGTGCAATACCCTGTGCAATACTCTGCAATAGCCTGCAATACCCCGCAATACCCAGCAATACCTTGTGCAATACTCTGCAATACCCTGTGCAAAACTCTGCAATACTCTGCAATACCCTGTGCAGTACTCTGCAATACCCTGCAATACCCCCCAATACCCTGCAATACTCTGCAATACCCCGCAATACCCAGCAATACCCTGTGCAATACTCTGTAATACCCTGCAATACCCTGTGCAAAACTCTGCAATACCCTGTGCAATACTCTGCAATACCCTGTGCAATACTCTGCAATACCCTGTGCAATACTCTGCCATACCCAGCCATACTCTGCCATACCAGGCCATACTCTGCCATACCCAGCCATGCTCGGCCATGCTCTGCCATGCTCAGCCATGCTCAGCCATACTCAGCTGTACTTGGCCTCTGTATGTGGCCAGGCTGTGGAAGTCTCACACATGTGGTATCGCCGTACTCAGGAGGAGTAGAAAAATCTATTTTGGGGTGTCATTTTTGGTATGTATATGTGTTGGATAGCAACATGATTTAATATCTTACTTCTTGTATTTCACTTGGAGCTGCCCCTAGTGGACAATACAGCATGCTTCCTGGAGAATGGGCAGACATTTGAAGGAATACCTCTCGGCAATATCTATTGGATGAAAGGCAAATGGGGGTTGCTATGAGTGCGTGTGTATGTTTGAATGAAAGAGCACACACACAGGCATAGGTGTGCACAGCCTATTGCATTAGGGTGTGCACCCTTAAGCTCAAACTCACATGCGCATGCGGGTGTCTACATATATATGACCCCAGCACATTGATCTCCCTGCTGGCACAGTGAAAGAGAAGAGCATAAACACTCCTCTTATGGCAGAGCTGGTAAGAGGGAGATCTTTCCCCTGTTTCTGCTGCTACACAGAGCGATAACACTAATGTGCACGGGGTGATTAGGGTGTGCCTGGGCACACCCGGCACACCCTGTGCGCACGCCTATGCACACAGGCGATTCTGTCTTTATGCCCCTTGCTCTCTCTGCGGATGTTGGTCTGTGCAAGCCTCATGTGGCTCGGCCATCTTGAGGCCTTGCTCTGGGTGCTGGTTTCAGCCTTAACTCCATGCAGCATTGAGCTCTCGCTTTTCAACATCTTGAGATTAAACAGCCAAGGATGTGATAAGTATATTCTTGTATTACATGTTTGATTGTTGTTCTATGTTGTAGAGATATGCTGTTTAGTATATTGTGTTCTGATTGTGAGCTATGTAACATTGTAATACCTTTTAGTAATTTTATGTTAGTTTCCTAATTCCTTTGGGAAATAAATAAGATAGTGTTTTACTAGCAGCACCGTGTGTTTGGTTTCATAGCTAACCTGGTATTATTGTGATATTAACAATAACATGTGCTCAGAGTTTAATAGACCAACTAATTATGGGGACTAGACAAATTAATACACAGAATCGATATTAATAATTATATTGATTACTTCAACATGCTATGTGTTAGAAATATTGTATAAATGGACAACTTTGTGTTAAAAAAAAATGCGTTTTAACCACTTCCCGCCCACCGTCATAAGACGTCCTTGACTTTGTGCGGGGATATCTGAATGATGCCTGCAGCTACAGGCATCATTCAGATATCAGCTTTTTCAGCCAGCGATTCCCTACACCATACGATCGATCATAGCAGCTGTTCCACTGCTTGATCATTCTTACGGGAGGCGAGAGGGGACGTTTCCCCCTCCAGTGCTTCTACCGACTCACTGCTACGATCGAAGCCAGGATCTCTTTTTTTTTTTTATTATTATTTCAGGCTTCCCAGCCTAGAGGTGAGATGTGGGGTCTTATCTCACTGTAAAGAGGACCTGTCATGCCATATTCCTATTACAAGGGATGTTTACATTCCTTGTAATAGGAATAAAAGTGATCAAAAAATAAATTTTTTGGAAAAAAATGTCAAACTAAAATAAATAAAGTAAAATGAACAAAAAAAAAATTTAAAGCGCCCCTGTCCCCGTGTGCTCACATGCAGAAGCGAACGCATACGTAAGTCCCGCCCAAACGGTGTTTAAACCACACATGTGAGGTATCGCTGCAATCGTTGGAGCGAGAGCAATGATTTTGGCCCTAGACCTCCTCTGTAACTCAAAACATGTAACCAGTAAAAAATTTTAAAGCGTCGCCTATGGGGATTTTTAAGTAGCGAAGTTTGGCGCCATTCCACGAGCGTGCACAATTTTGAAGGGTGACATGTTAGGTATCTATTTACTTGGCGTAACTTCTTCTTTCACATTATGCAAAAACATTGGGATAACTTTACTTTTTTTTTTTTTTTTAAGCACAAAACTTTTTTTTTCCAAATAAATTGCGTTTGAAAAATTGCTGCGCAAATACCGTGCGAGATACAAATTTGCAACAACCACCATTGTATTCTCTAGGGTCTTTGCTAAAAAAACATATATAATGTTTTGGGGTTCTATGTAATTTTCTAGCAAATAAATGATGATTTTTATATGTAGGAGAGAAATGTCTTAATTGGCCTTGGCACTCCAGAACGCCTGAAGGTGCTCCGTTCATGTTGGGCCTGTGTATGTGGCCACGCTGTGTAAAAGTCTCACACATGTGGTATCGCCATACTCGGGAGTAATAGCAGAATGTGTTTTGGGGTGTAATTTGTGGTATGCATATGCGGTGTGTGAGAAATAACCTGCTAATATGACAATTTTGTGGAAAAAAAAGGAAAAAAAATCTTGATTTTGCAAAGAATTGTGGGGAAAAATTACAACTTCAAAAAACTCATTATGCATCTTTCTAAATACCTTGGAATGTCTTCTTTCCAAAAAGGGGTCATTTGGGGGGTATTTGTACTTCTCTGGCCTGTTAGGTTCTCAAGAAATTAGACAGGCCGTCAGTAATTCAGGTGAGATCAATTTTCAGATATTGGCACCATAGCTTTTGGACTCTATAACTTTCACAAAGACCAAATAATATACACCAATTTGTACTTATTTTTACCAAAGATATGTAGCAGTATAAATTTTGGCCAAAATTTATAAAGAAAAATTACTAATTTGCTAAATTTTATAACCGAAACAAAGAAAAATTCATTTTTTTTACTGAATTTTCAGTCTCTTTTCTTTTATAGCGCAAAAAATAAAAAACCCGGCAGTGATTAAATACCACCAAAAGAAAGCTCTATTTATGTGAAAAAAGGACAAAAATTTCATATAGGTGCAGTGTTGCATGACTGAGTAATTGTCATTCAAAATGTGAGAGCACCGAAAGCTGAAAATTGGTCTGGTTATTAAGGGGGTTTAAGTGCCCTGACATCTTTTGAGCTTCTCTGCTCAGAACAAGAGCCAGTGCGTCTTACCGTCTCGTTATCTTATCAACTCCTTGTCACACCCCCCAAGGGGTTCAGACCTCCCTACTTAGCCAAGTGGGAACAATATCTGGGAATACTGCTAACCAAGAGACAGGTGGAGAGAATAATTCTCTTTACATATAAAACATCGATATGTGCCACCCAACAGGAGGCAGGGTCTAAGGTATTGTCACAATAGTACTACACACCGGTCAGGTTGCACCGGATGTTCCCTCAGAGCTCAGGCCTTTGTTGGAGATGTGGAGAGGAGGTGGGTACCCTTCTCCATATCCTATGGTCTTGTAGGTTCCTGACCCCTTTTTGGACAGAGGTTCACTGCATCACACAGTTCACAGACCAGGAGCTGCCCAGAACTCCCGAGTTCTTTCTAATACACCACCATGAAATACCGAGCAAGGCATATAGGAAATCAATCCTGCCCCTACTGGTCACGGTGGCGAAAAGTTGCGTTCCCCTGTTCTGGAAGCTGATGGAGCCACCGGGGGTGGTTGAGGAGGATAGCTGATATCCACAAAATGGAGGACCTTATAGCAACCGACAGGGGACTCAGAGAACAGTTCCTCAAGAAGTGGTTCTATTGGCTTGAATTCTTCTATTCCGAGGAGTATGCAAGGCTGATGGCATAAGTACCTAATACTTAGGAAACCCGGGATGAACACTGAGAAACTGAAGAAGAGGGTGGAGGAAGGGTCCCCCTTCCCTCTCCTCCCTTTCCTCCCCAATCCTTCCTTCCCCCACCCCCTCTTTCCCCTCTCAATACTTTTCTTTTCCTCTTTTTCTCTCTTTTCTAGCTTTCTTACTCTCATTTTACTGAATATTCTCTTTTATCTTCTAGATAGGACTGACGACCCACAGGTCGTAATCTTCCCCACATTAATTTCCTACACAGTGGAATCTAATACTACACGGGACACAGTGAGCTTCTTAACCTAAGGATCGGCTACCCAGATCAAGAATATATAGGTGTATACAAACAGTCATGCCTTATTGTTTGATTTATATGATCTGACCTGTGGAGACGTATTTGTAGCACGAACAAAAATTGCTATGTTCTATGTATCAATGTATGTTTACTGTTGCTATCTTATTACTTTGCAAATAAAGAATTAAAAAAAAAATTATGATTTTTACCTAAAGCAAAGACACTAGGACACATGTTGTTATGGAAAAAACGGGGATGGAATAAACAAGCATAGTTTTATAGCAGCAGGAGGGGAGAAGAGTGGCGCTGGTACGAGTGGACAGGCAGGGAGGAAGGGGGAGAGGAGCACAGAAGAGGACAGAGGAGAGCTGCGGATGATGGAGGCATGTAAACTGACCACGGTGTCAGGGCTCAGCAGCCATGATAAACCGTGGTCACTTTACAGAGGAGAGGGAAGAACCAGGCAGGATCAGCCAGGTATTTCAGGGGTCCAAATTACACAGCATAAGCACTGTGCTGTATAAAATGCTTTAAGGGAACAGGATCCATTTTTTTTAAGGTAACAAACACTTTAAGGGATTATAATTTCTGTTACATTTATTCAGCACAAGTACATTTCAAATTGAACCTAATGCAAACAGCTACATACACAACTGAAATGCATTCATGGGAATTTTTAACCGCCAAATGATTTATATTTCTGTTTATTTATTCTTGAGATCTAGGTTTCATGCACATGGCAGCAAGTTGGCATTACAGCATGCATGGAGCATAAATAGCTAGCATAGGGAGTCACAGGTTCAGCCTCCTATTGCAATGAATGGCTGTACTTTGCTATACAAGGGTTTACACTGTAAACTCACACATTGCTGCGTTCTTACAACCCTGGAAGCACAGTCTGCATCCAAGATGCCTGTGGACATGCGTGAGTTTATGCATGCGCCCATGTAAACCCTCATATAGTAGTAAGCCCATGCCTCCCAACTTACTGAGTTGGGAACAAGCGACACCTATTAGCAAAACTATGTATGCATAGGACACATGCCCCTGCCACACTCTCTTAAAGAAGTGTTATACAAAAAAAAAAAATGTTAAACCAAGAAGTGTTTTTCTTTACCACTATTATTCTTTTTTTATTTTGACATATACAAATGCAGCAATTTAGAAATTGGATGAAAGGTTTAGCACTATAAAACACTTTTTGAAGGATAAAAAGTGCATTTTATATACAACTATATAGATCAGATCAAAATGAGGGACACATGAGGGGGGAAGAGGGACAGAGGGACATTGTCCCAAATCAGGGACAGTCCCTTGAAATCAGGGACAGTAGGGAGCTATGTAAGCATTGTCTGGAAACCTGACCTTTCTCTGCTGTAATTCACCTTGAGTCATTTTCCCATCCTGAGCCTGTGCTTGGATAATAAAATAGCAGAATAATAATGAGTCATTTGCTAGCTCTCTCCTCCTGTGAGCATCTCCTTAGTAAGTGCATGTGCATGCAGCACACCCGATTTGCTCCTAATGCTGCTACTCTCCATACCAATCTACATTCTGCTGTACAGAACAAGAGGCTGATACAGTCCATAAAGGCTATTACCATATTACCTACTGGCTTAGACGATCCACAGTCAAGCTGACACTTTAGAATATTTACAGTAACTTCTAATGAGCAAAAAATAAAGAATTCATTTTACATAATGTTCTGTAGCTGTACTTCACAGTTTTAGCTCAGCTGACAAAGACATCCCTAATTGTCACTTCAGCTATTGAGCTCTCATTGCAGGCAATCATCAGTGTTTGAGTGTGGTGGGCTCACGATTGTTATAAAGCATTTACTAAGCCCTTTGTGGGAAATGTGTAGCTTACAGTTAAAATGAAGAGAAAGAGGAGTGGTGGTGACTGGATGAGACAAGAATAGAGAGGGGAAAATGAGACGTGAAATCGATTGGGGAGAGGGGATATAAATAGATTAACCCCCCCAAAGCAAATGATTACCACCCACTCACAGATGTAGGCTACGTATTAAAACCTCAGTGCTGATGAGCTGATTCAGCTCTCAATTTGTCTGTCATGTGGACTTGCATCACCCTCCCCTTTTAGAACCTAGAACTGCTTCCTTAGGCAATACTGCTCTCAGTCTCTTCAATACTTTTTTTTTTTTTTAAATCAAAACAAAGTTTATTGAGCATGATATTCAGAGCATAGTACAGGTAATAAATGACAATATACAGCATTTTTCTGGATTCTGGATTCAGGGGCGTTGGTTTCTGCATGGAAATTTTTGGACAAGCATTCACAAGCCGGTATCAGGGTGCACAGCTTAGTTAGGTTACTAGGAAGTTGGTAATAAGTAAAGACAGATGACACTGTACCAACGATCGTGATAATGTTATAGAGTGCTAGTCTGTGCATGTAGAGGCCTCATTCAACCATCTATCCCATATTTTGTGGTATTTAGTGGGACAACCACGGTGAGAATACAAAACTTTTTTATACGGCAAGGTGAGATTCACCGCCCTCTTCCACTGCTGTACTGTTGGGGGGTTAGGCCGAAGCCACAGTTGGGCAATCTGCAATCTGGCTATGAACAGGGTCTCCTGCATAAAGATAAATAGGTATTTCTCTTCCTCCGAGACTGTGAGCAGGCCCAACAAACACTGGCGAGGGCACAGCGTCAGGGGAGAGCCCATTTGATCATGGAGGAATTTGACTATTTGTAGCCAGTAGTTTTGAATAATTGGACAAGTCCAGATTAGATGGTAGAAGGTGCTTGAGGTGTCACCGCAGCGTGGACAGGCCGAAGAGGCATCCTGCTTGTACTTGAGTATGCGTGCAGGGGTGAGATAAGATCTGTGAAGAATGTATAGGTGGGTGAGGCGGTCTGATAGTTTCGGGGATACTTTGGCACTAATCCCGAGTATGTCCCCCCACTGGTCGTCATCCAAGTCCCCGGTGTCAGCCTCCCATTTAACCCTTAGGTTTTGTGTGTGGTTAGTGGCAGCAGGTAAGATAAGAGAATTATATAGGGTGGAGATCAGCTTTTTGGGGTCGTCGCCCAAGAGAGTGTCTGTGATGTTCACCACTTCTAAGGCGGGGATATTGTTGTTGAATTGGGATTGAAGGGCGTGACGGATCTGAAGATATCTAAAGAACATGTGGTTGGGAATGGCGAATTCGTCTTTCAAGGTTTGGAAGGGCTTGACCTCCCCTCCCGCTATGACCTGGTATAGATATATGACTTTATAGATGATCCATAGTTTAAAGTCTGGGATGGTCAAAAGTTCAGGGAGCTGGGGATTATTCCATAATGGAGTATGAGCGTGAATAGGAGGGGCGCCTATGATTGTAATTGCGCGATGCCAGACTTTACTGTGGTGCTGTATCAGTCGATTCCCACCCACAGAGCCGGAATTACCCCTGTGTTTGCAGAAAAGTATCTGGAAGGGGTGAGCCACCACGTCAGAGGCGTGTGTACATACCAGGATGGTGTATCGGAGTCTGTCGTGCTTGTTGAGGTAGTAGAAATGGGACAGCTGTGAAGCTAAGTAGTATAATGTTAGGTCGGGGGTGGCCGTGCCCCCCAGGTGGGTGGGGCATTTAAGGGTCTGCCATGAGAGCTTATGTCTGGATGTGCCCCATATAAACGTGTTTAGTATAGATTCAAGGGATCTGAAGATGTGGGCTGGGATATATAGCGGGGCCTGCCAGAATAGGTACAGCAGCTTGGGAAGAAGGATCATCTTCACCAAGCTGTTGCGACCCATCACCCCCAGTGGGAGTCTGGACCAAATTTGCGTTTTGTTTTTAAGGTATGCAAACATTGGTTCTATGTTCAATTGTATATAGTCAGTTAAGGAGCGCGAGCATTGAATGCCTAGGTATTTAAGTTGGCTGGTCCTAATCAGTGGGAGGGACATCTGAGTGTGCGTTGGAGCAGAAATATCAAGGGGGAGTATTTGAGACTTAGACCAATTAATTTGTAGCCCCGAGAAGGTCCCATGCTGCTGGATAAGCTGCAGAGCCGAGGCCAGTGAGGGGCCAGCGTCCGATAAGTAAAGTAGCATATCATCAGCGTATAAGCTGAGCACCTCAGTCAACTGCCCCCGGCGGAGGCCCTTGATATCCGGGTGCGCTCTGATGGCTATGGCCAGTGGCTCGACAGCTAAAGCATACAACATGGGGGATATTGGGCAGCCCTGACGCGTTCCCCTGGACAGTGAGAATGGGGTGGACAGCTTGCCGTTGACTCGGATCCGAGCAGTGGGGGCCTGGTAGAGAAGCCGAAGCCATTTGATGAACCTGGGGCCAAAGCCGAATCTATGGAGGCACTCCCAGAGGTAGTCCCACTCCACAGAGTCAAACGCCTTGGCGGCGTCCAAGCTGACCACCACCCTGGACCCAGTCTCATCGTGCGTAGCTTGTAAGTTTGTGAACAACCTTCTCAAATTGAACGCTGTGTTCTTGTTGGGCATGAAGCCTGTTTGGTCGGGGTGGATTAGGCTGAGGATGACCTTGTTGAGTCTCATGGCAAGAATTTTGGCAAGGATTTTCACATCCAGTTGGAGGAGAGAGATCGGGCGGTAGGACTCAGGTTGGAGGGGGTCTTTGCCAGGTTTGGGGATAAGTACAATCAGCGCCTCACTCATAGTGCGTGGGAGTGTCCCTGACGTATATATGTGTGAATATAAAGCCTCTAGCCTAGGAATAAGGACCTCTTGGAATTGAGAGTAAAACTCCAGGGGGAGGCCGTCCGAGCCCGGGGCCTTGGACAATGGGAGGTTTGCCATTGCCTCTTTAATGCACTCTTCGGTTATGGGTGCCTCCAGAAGCTCTACCTGGGTATTTGAGAGGGAGGGGAACTCCACACTATCAAGGAGGCGGTGCAGTTCGTCCGCAGGCTGGCCAGCCCTAGAAGTGTACAGATCAGCGTAGAATCTTCTGAATTCGTGGGCTACTTGTTCAGGGTCCGTGAGCATGGTGCCATCCTGCGAGCAGAGACGGACCACCACCGGAGGTGTGTGATCCAAATGAGCCATATAGGCCAAGAGTCTCCCAGCCCTCTCACCATGCTCAAAGATCCTTTGTTTTCTAAAGAATATTCCTTTCTTTGCTTTCTCAAAGTGTAAGCTATCAGTGAGCCTAGATTGCAGGCGTAGTTGGGCAGAGTTGGAGGGTGTTGGGTTTGACAGGAAAGCCTGTTCGAGGGAGCCCAAATGCTCCTCGGCCTGTAACAAAATATTGTTAGAGGAGGCTTTGTGCCTATTGATGTGTGTAGATAGGATCAGGCGGGCATGGGCCTTGAAGGCCTCCCACACTGCTCCAGGTGGGGCCGACCCTTGATTGGTCTGGAAGTAAAAAGACCACTCGCGCTGTATGATCTCAATGTCCTTGAGGGTTGTCAGCCAAAATGGATTCAACCTCCAAAGGTGGGATGGCGCGGAGGACGGTAGCCTAAGGGTGATCCAATAAGGTGAGTGATCTGAGAGAACTCTCACGCCGAACCCCGCTGCAAGAAGATTCGGAATGAGAGTGGGGGTGAGCAGAATCATGTCTAAGCGGGACATTGCGTTTTGTGCGGGCGTGAAGCAGGAGTATGCGGCTGTGTTGGGGTATCTGAGCCTCCAGCTGTCAGAAAGGGCGAACTCCGAGAGGAATCTGCCAAACCTTGTGAGAGCCGGCTTGTTCTGCGGCGTGTCTGATGGGTGGAGCCTGTCCAGTTTGGGGTCAATCACCATGTTGAAATCCCCCATCCAAATCGCTGGTGTCGTGGGATGTTCAGACATGAAGGCCAATCCCTCTTTGAGGGCAGTAAATTGAAAGGGAGGGGGTATATAGAAAGCTAGTAGGAGGGTTTCGAGGCCCCCCACTGTTGCATGTAGGAACAGGAATCTCCCCTGCGGGTCCGACCTTAAGTTGTGTAGTTGAAAGTTGACCGTCTTGGCTATGAGGATAGCTATACCTCTGGAGTTGTTGGTGAATGGAGCTTGATAGCTCCAGCCCACCCACGGTTTTTTGAGAGCCATTTGAAGCTGTCCCGTGATATGGGTCTCCACTAGCACAGAAATATCTGCGCGCATGCGCTTGAGATGAGACAGCGCCGCGAGACGTTTGGATCTATCACAAAGCCCCCTCACATTCCATGTCACTATTTTTAAAGAGGCCATCATTTATGTGGAAGGAATGTGATGGCAAGTCGGACCAGCTGGGGGAGACCCCCCATCCCGTTCACCAAAACCCAGACCCGCACAAGGCATAACAATGAAATGATAAACAGTTGTCATCACATAGGTCCCAGTGGGGAGGTCCCGCAGTCTGGCTGACCAGACCCGCGAAGCGGGTCCTGCCAGCCTACGGGAGGCCCCGCATGCATGTTGGACAATGAACACAGACATATTTAGATTAGTTGTGGGCTGTACAGCATGTAATGCAAGACATTGCTCGTATGCAAAGAGATCAATACCACTTACAAATAAAGTAAAAACAAAACTGAAAAAAACAACTAAAACTGTGCCAACTCTGGACCAGCGTGGCTTATTAAACTTGTGGCAACCCTCCGCATCCGTGGGGGCTGCTGCTGGCCAGGGAAACATTTCTTTGTGCGGCTGCGGAGGAGCACCCGATGCAGGTAGCATTTTAAGTAGGGTTCTTAGATGCGTGTTTGTGGTTAGGACGGGCGCCATCCCGCAATCCGCTGAGGGCGAACAAGAGTTAACTGAAAAACAACATGGCGATGCTAAACAGTTCAGCATTCGAACGTCTGAGGGGGGTGCTGCAGAGTACTTGAGCCCGGCTGGGCATGTATTTCAGGGGGGCTAAGAAAATGATGTGATGGAATGGCAGAGGCGGATGGCTATAAGCCGGACATGTGGGATAGGAGAAGGAGGCAGGTAGTCAAGCGGTGTAGGCATCCACCGAGTTAGCGGGGAGTTCAGGCTGGGTGTGGGGGAGGGAGAGTGAAAAGAGTAACTCACTGTTTGTGCGGTAGATGGCTCCGGGGTGGAGGGATTCTGTGTGCCACGGGACGAAGGAGCGATGATTTCGGTGTTCAGCTCTTGGTGTCATCTGTGTGAACGCGACTCAGCCTTCTAGCCAGGAGAGCACCGCCGAGGGATCCTCAAAGAAGTGCGTCTTGCCATCCCGGACCACTCTGAGGCGCGCTGGAAACAGCATAGCGTAGGCTAGATGGCGGTTGCGCAGCTGACGTTTGGCCTCTGAGAATTGTGCCCTCTTCTTCTGCACCTCGGCGGAGAAGTCGGGATAGACTGCCACATGTGCATCTCCAAGCGGGATGTTGCCCTTTTCCCGAGTAAGGCGCAGGATAGTGTCCCTGTCACGAAAATTTAGCAGTTTCGCGATGAAGGTTCGCGGGGGGGCTCCAGGAGGGGGTGGCCGCGCCGCCAGCCGGTGCGCACGTTCCACTACAAAGGTGGAGGAGAAGGCCTCCCTGCCAAAGTTAGTTATCAGGAGGTTCTCCAGGAACGTTGGGGGGTTTGAGCCCTCCACCTTTTCTGGAAGTCCCACGAAGCGGAGGTTACAGCGGCGCAGTCTGTTCTCCATTTCGTCCTGTTTACTGAGGACTGTGTTCAGCTGGTATTGCAGTCTCTCCACGCTGATTTGCAACGGCGGGATTTCATCCTCAGTTTGGCCGATCCTGCGCTCCGTCTCAGACACTCTCTCCCGGAGCTTATGGATGTCTTGTCGGATAAGCGAGATATCCATCTTAACCTCTTCTATCTTGGAGGTGAGGGTAGTTTGGCAGACTGAGACCGCCTCTAGGATCCGAGCAGTGTCTCCGGATGTCTGGGCCTCTTCCCCTGATGTCGAGGGGGCGCCATCTTCGGTCGCCGGTTCCCGCTCCTCGTGGCGGTATTTGTCAAGTTTCCCAAGGGTGCCGGTGTTGCGTTTGGGTGGCGACATGGTCACGGGAGTCGACTGGGTAGTTTGTGGTATCTGTAGCCGAGTTTAGAGGTGATTTAGCCCCGCAGGATGAGTTTGTAGGATGTTTGTAGCCGGAGCTCTCACGCCGCACACCTTACTCCATGAAGCTTCAGGCCACGCCCCCCCAGTCTCTTCAATACTTAAATGAAAAAAATATGGCAGACACTGAACAGATGCAAAAAAATATAAATATAACGCTCGCAAACACAACATAGTGAAAAAAACAAATATAAATATATATATATAATAAACATAAGAGTCCAAATAAAGTGAAAGTGCTCCAATCCAAAGTGAAGAAAAAGCAAAATGCTTCAGAGATATTCAGGTGTGCAACAACACCCCCTCATGTGTCCCCACTCACCGGATCTGGACGACCCCCAGCTTTTCAGTCTAGGGGTCACTTTAGACTTGATAATAATATCCAGGAATGGCAGATTTGGTGTCAGGTCATCAGATCAAAACTTCTTTTTGAAGGTTCTCAGCCGGACAAACAGGTACCCAAAAATGAAAAAGGATTGGACTAATAGTGAAGCACCATTAAAAAAGTCTTTATTGCACATGAGAATGGATACTTACAAAAGGAAAAATAAAAACAGGCACAAACATAGAGCTGGGAATGCAAAACACGCCGCTCCCGGCGTGCGTTCCACGAGACCGTAAGTGACGTCAATGATGCCGGAAATTACATCAACACATTTTGCCCTCCCACAGGGCATCATCGAGGACCTCATTTCCAGCCAACTAAACAATCTTTAACCACTTGCTTACTGGGCACTTAAACCCCCCTCCTGTCCAGACCAATTTTCAGCTTTCAGCGCTGATGCACTTTGAATGACAATTGTGCGGTCTTACAACACTGTACCCAAATGAAATTTTTATAATTTTTTTCCCACAAATAGAGCTTTCTTTCGGTCATATTTGATCACCTCTGCAGTTTTTATTTTTTGTTAAAAATAATGTAAAAAGACAGAATTTAAAAATATATATATATTTTTTTTTATATTTTGTTATAAAAATTTTAAAACAGGTAATTTTTCTCCTTCATTTATGCACGCTGATGAGGCGGCACTGATGGACATCGATAAGTGGCAGTGATGGGCACTGATGGGTGGCAATAATGGGCACTGATCGGTTACACTGATAGGCGGCACTGCTAGGTGGCACTGATTGGCACCACTGGTGGGCATTGATAGGTGGCGATTGTGGGCATTGATAGGTGGCACTCATGGGCATTGATAGGTGGCACTGTGGGCATTGTCAGGTGGCAATGGCAGGTGGCACAGATGAGGCATACATGCCTCTTCCTCTTCGAGATCGATGTCCCTTGCAGATGAGCCGGTGATCAGCTTTTTTAACGATTACCGAACTTTTGTTTACATCATGTGATCAGCTGTCATTGGCTGACAGCTGATCACATGGTAAGGGGCCGGGACCGGCCCCTTACTCAGATCGGTGATCACCCGAGTCTCAGTGACTCAATGATCACAGCGTGCCCCTGTGCACACGCCTGCAGGGCGCGTGCACAGGGGAGGCCGTAATATGACGGCCTCCCAGAAATTCAGGTCTGCGCTGTGGCTGTCATTCGGCTATAGCGCGGACGTCAAGTGGTTAAATAGGGGGAGAGAGAGAACCTCCCCTTAGTAAGACCAGTCAAAATTGACATTGCGGCCATTTTGTTGGTGGGGTGAAAATGTCGCTCCTGGGGATAGAGCACGATCCACAAGAGAGACAAGCTGCCATGATACTGGTTGGATAAAAACTAACACATAATTCTATAGTGCTTGACGTCAATTCTGGCTGAACAATGAAACTGATAACATATAAAGATTATAATTAAAAT
The DNA here is from genome assembly GCA_037952925.1 of Lithobates clamitans. NCBI lineage: Eukaryota > Metazoa > Chordata > Amphibia > Anura > Ranidae > Lithobates > Lithobates clamitans. The sequence continues at coordinate 9,990,921 of JBBGZY010000251.1, read as the reverse complement.
TAAAATACACCTACATACGGCAATAAAAAAATAAAAATACTTAGTGGGAAAAATAAAAATACAAAAATATAAAAATAAAAAAAATTTAATATGATAAAAATGGAAAAATTATAATGAATTAAAATAAAAAAATAAAAATAATTATTAAAATAAAAATGAAAAATAAAAAATAAAATAAAAATAAAATGAAAAATAAAAATAAGAATGATGAAAAAAGACAAAAAATGTATATGAAATGATATTCTAATAGTAAAGATACTAATAACCTAAAAATTGAACAAAAAACAATTCAAATCTAATTCAATGTTTAACCCCAGAGGGCTCATCGTTCTAAGACGATGGATCCACTGGGTCTCGTTGCGAGAAATGGCTCGCTTAAGATTGCCTCCTCTCCAGTGTCCCTCAATTCTGTTTATGCCACAGAAGGTGAGACCACTAGGGTCCCTTCTGTGGACTAGTCTGAAATGATTGGATAGGCTGTGGTGTTTGAAACTGTTTTTGATCCTATTAACATGTTCCTGTAGTCTAACTCCTAATGATCTGGTGGTCCTACCCACGTATTGAAGCCCACATGGACAAGACAAAAAGGTAAGTAACATGGGTGGTGCCACATGTGATAAACTTATTAATTTTGAAGGACTCACCAGAGGAATGAACTGTAAAATCTGTTGTTTTTCTCACCCTGTGTTTAGATGTTTTACACATTACACATCTCCCACAGATAAAAAAGCCCATCTGATGTGACGAGTGAAAACCGTCATAAAGGCGATCCCGAAGTCTCTCTCATCAACCTCCTTTTTCCTAATCAGATCTTCTCTTTTCATACAATTGATAAAGTTTTATTCATCTCACTTGGGGTATAACCCTTTTCTACTAATCTGTCAAACAAAACTTTTGCCTGTATATCAAAGTCTTCGATTTTGGCGCAATTTGGGGATTGTGCTAAGCCATCGGGGGTGATGATAGCTCCCCAGTGGCATATAACCATTTCTGTCCACTTCTTTAAGATAGGTTTTAGTGGACAGATCATGGTTATCTTTAAAAATGACTAAATCAAGGAGGTTGATACTTTGATTGTCAGAAGTTGCCAAGAAAGATGATCCATAACTGTTCTCACCAATTTTTGACAAAAACTGTAAAAACTACTCATTTGATCCTGCCAAATAATAATAATATTGTCAATATAACGCTTATAAAACTTAAGCTGAGGTATGTTTCCACTAAAGATGGCATCTTTCTCCCAGTAACTCATAAACAAATTAGCCACTGAGGGGGCATATTTTGAACCCATGGCTACCCCTCTTTTCTGCCTAAAGTACTGCTTATCATGCCAAAAAAAGTTATGGCTCATGGCCAAGTCAAGGGCATGAACAAGAAAATCATTTTGTTTATTTTTCATTTTGGTGTTGTTCAAAGCCCATACCACAGCTTCAACAGCATGTTTCTGTTGGATGTTGGTATACAAAGAATTAACATCAATGCTGGCCAATATGTGATCTTCATTGACCTCTACCTGCGGTAATACTTCTATGAGCTGGATAACTCTGTGCCAATGGCTGTAAAAAACGGTCCAAATATTCACCAATTCTGGCAAACAGAGAGCCTACCCCACTCACAATGGGTGTACCGGGTGGTCTGGACGGGTTTTTATGGATTTTAGGTAGTTGGTAAATAACTGATACTCTCGGAGCATCAGGCACATTATATTTAGCCTCTTTCTTAGTGACTATACCTTCATTTAGGGCATTTTTAACCAGACATCTCAGCTTGGCTTTGAATTTATTGGTAGGGTTACCTCCCAATTTTTCATATGTTTCAGCATCATGGACAAGTCTGTAGAGTTCTGCTAAATAGTCAGATTTGTTGAAGATAACAAGACCCCCCCCCCTTTGTCAGCACTTCTAACGATGATCTATTTGTTTTTTTCTAGGGACTTAATGTCCCTTTCAATGTCTGTTTTACGCCTACTAGGTTTAATTGTTAAGTCTTGTTGGACCAAGGATCTAAAGACCTCAGGGAAATGGCTGTTAGGATTTCTAGGGTTGAACAACAAATTATTCCTCAGATTGGTGTGACTATAATTGGACGGCTCTTGTCCTGTTTGAGGTGTTGCTCTGTTAAAATGCTTCTTAATATTTATTTTCCTCATAAATTTCTGGAAATCAATAAAAACATCAAACTTATTTAAATCTCTATCTGGGGCATATTTAAGACCTAACTCTTAACCTTATTAGCTTTGTAATCATTAGTGTCCCTCACATAATTTTTCAGCTTTTTCTTTTGGGTTTCTTTGTCGACTTTACCAACAAAATCATGTAAATGTTTCATTTTTTTCTTTAAATTTCTATGACCTTTCCAAAGGTGCTAGTTTAGCCTTAACAGCATTGATATTAGCCTCTATTTTTTTTATATCCTTATCTTTCCATGAAATCAAAAGTTCTAATAATTTTCTTTCAGTATGATTGAAATTTTATTTTAATTTTAATTATAATCTTTATATGTTATCAGTTTCATTGTTCAGCCAGAATTGAGGTCAAGCTCTATGGAATTATGTGTTAGTTTTTATCCAACCAGTATTATGGTAGTTTGTCTCTCTTGTGGATCGTGCTCTATCCCCAGGAGCGACATTTTCACCCCACCAACAAAATGGCCGCAATGTCAATTTTGACTGGTCTTACTAAGGGGAGTTTCTCTTTTTCCCCCTATTTAAAGATTGTTTAGTTAGCCGGAAATTAGGTCCGTGATGACGCCCTGTGGGAAGGCGAAACGTGTTGACGTAATTTCCAGCATCATTGACGTCACTTCTGGTCTCGTGGAACGCACGGCGGGAGCGGCGTTTTTTGCATTCCCAACTCCATGTTTGTGCCTGTTTTTATCTTACCTTTTGTAAGTATCCATTCTCATGTGCAATAAAAACTTTTTTAATGGTGGAGAGAAGGAGAGGTGAAGAGGCAAAGAAGCAGAAGAATCCTTGAACTGCACAGCCTCAGAAGTGAATGCCCAACCTCCATCATACGCAGTGCATCCCAGCCGGCAGAATCCCATCTGGATCCACCGGGAACACCCATCCGATGACCCGTGAGTTCCTGTGAAGTCCTTATTTGTGAGGTCTGACGGTCTGGATATCGTTCTACACGCCATGTGTGGCACAATGTCTTCATGACTCCATATCGCTGACAGAGGAGTCCACTGGATCCAGTAAGAGTTTATGCCTACCATTCCCTGACTTGATGCCGTTGTTGGTTGATGTGGGTTCCATGTACCGACTTACTCAGTCTTCTGTTTACATTTGGAACATTCTTCACTGCCAGTGACTCTTTATATGTGCATTATCATTTGGAGATTTTTGTTTTTCTTCATTTTTTCTTGTGACACATGGACTCCTTAATAATATTTGCTGTATTCACCCCACCCGGTCGATAGACCTGTGGTGTTTGTGACCACATTTTATCACTGTTTTCTTATGCGCTACATTTTTTATAGAGCATAGGCACTTGTTTTTATTGTTTTACACAGCTATACCTGAAAAGGGGGCCAGCCTGAAGTGATCTAGCAGGACTTAATTTGTTGACTAAAGTTCCACTTTAAGTAAATGTTATTAGTGTTTTTAATCATCCACCATACTGTATATTGCATGCTACCATATACATGTCACAAGTCACATTTATCTAGATTCAATCTGAACTGAATTTGCAAAGGTTTTTCACCTAATTACAATAGACTTTGCACCATTTTTACTTCCAGGTGACATTTGGTGGCCTCCCCCTTTCTGCCTTGCATGTTGTCCCCCTCCCATTATCTCCCGTGCCTACCTTCCCTATAACTGTTCAAGAAGGGTTGTGTTAGCAGATACACCCCCATATAGATGCAGGGGCACAGTGGTTACCATGTTCAGTAGGCATTAGTGCTTTTCACATCCTATCCATGCACTAGATCTGCTCTCAGTCACCATGATCCTAGTTAAAAGCAGTGTGCTTGTTAAATGCCAATTCCCATTGGCATACTTCTCACTTGGAAAATGGTAGTGTCAACTGCCACAAACTGTTTTTTTGTGCACTTAACGCACACTAACACAGGCATGCTGCATCAGGCTGGGCCAGCATGATAGAGTATGGGCTTGTTCACATAGCTTTGGTTTCTGAAGATTAATCTGTCTCCTCACTGTCTGTTTTAACCACTTGAACCCCACATTAGATTGCCACAACTTGCAATTTCTGCTGTGACTGCAAAGCATTGTGGCTGTGGCATGTGTACACCCTTGGTCGCTGCCTCCGCAGCTAAAGGGGGTAGCAGTTGGGAAGTGCTAAAAGTGCAGATTATCAGCAGGGTTTTAACGCCCCCAAACTGCTAGTGGAAACCAGCCTGAAGGGTTTTTTCATGCCATAGTGCATGTGTTATTATGCACATAGTATGCATTGTGTAGTGCATTACAATGTGTTAGTTTGTCACTTTGTGCTGTGCTGCTCAAAATTGCAACATCCTTTTTTTTCATACATTGTATTCAGGACTGGTTGAAAGGATTTTTGACACCCTAGGCAAAACCTAATTTTGCCCCCCCCCCCTTCGCTCCACCCTCTTTGCGCTGCCCAATCAATGTTTGCTTGCTTCCATTCATTCAGGATTCGGGACACAGACACTATGTGTGAATGGAGCAGAGGCTGCCTGCTGATGCTGAGACTTAGTTGCTTGCTGCAGGCAGAAGAGAGTAAGAACACCAGTGGTCGGGCGCCCTAGGAAGCAGTGCGCCCGGCCACAGTGTGAACTGAAACAGTTGGATATAAGGCTTCTTGCCTTGTCCTTGCATTGAGACTGGCTTCGAGCTATACAGTCCAACACTGCTGGTGTGAGTGAGCTCTGAGAAAGTTGGTTAGAAGATTCAGGACTAGTCTGATGCTAGTCCCAAATAGTAAAATAAACCAGTCAGACTTTTTTCTTATTTTAGTTTGCTTTGCACCTGCAGTAAGCTTTAGGTCACCTTGATAACGTGGGCTTATACATACCAGTAACATTTGTTACCTACAGTGGGGACGGAAAGTATTCAGACCCCCTTAAATTTTTCACTCTTTGTTATATTTCAGCCATTTGCTAAAATCATTTAAGTTTATTTTTTTTCCTCATTAATGTACACACAGCATCCCATATTGACAGAACACAGAATTGTTGACATTTTTGCAGATTTATTAAAAAAGAAAAACTGAAATATCACATGGTCCTAAGTATTCAGACCCTTTGCTGTCACACTCATATATTTAACTCAGATGCTGTCCATTTCTTCTGATCATCCTTGAGATGGTTCTACACCTTCATTTGAGTCCAGCTGTGTTTGATTATACTGATTGGACTTGATTAGGAAAGCCACACACCTGTCTATATAAGACCTTACAGCTCACAGTGCATGTCAGAGCAAATTAGAATCATGAGGTTTAAGGAACTGCCTGAAGAGCTCAGAGACAGAATTGTGGCAAGGCACAGATCTGGCCAAGGTTACAAAAAAATTTCTGCTGCACTTAAGGTTCCTAATAGCACAGTGGCCTCCATAATCCTTAAATGGAAGACGTTTGGGATGACCAGAACCCTTCCTAGAGCTGGCCATCCGACCAAACTGAGCTATCGGGGTGGAAGAGCCTTGGTGAGAGAGGTAAAGAAGAACCCAAAGATCACTGTGGCTGAGCTCCAGAGATGCAGTCGGGAGATGGGAGAAAGTTGTAGAAAGTCAACCATCACTGCAGCCCTCCACCAGTCAGGGCCTTATGGTAGAGTGGCCTGACGGAAGCCTCTCCTCAGTGCAAGACACATGAAAGCCCGCATGGAGTTTGCTAAAAAACATCTGAAGGACTCCAAGATGGTGAAAAATAAGATTCTCTGGTCTGATGAGACCAAGAAAGAACCTTTTGGCCTTAATTCTAAGCGGTATATGTGGAGAAAACCAGGGACTTCTCATCACCTGTCAAATACAGTCCCAACAGTGAAGCATGGTGGTGGCAGCATCATGCTGTGGGGGTGTTTTTCAGCTGCAGGGACAATACGACTGGTTGCAATGGAGGCCACTGTGCTATTAGGAACCTTAAATGCAGCAGAATTTTTTTGTAACCTTGGCCAGATCTGTGCCTTGCCACAATTCTGCCTCTGAGCTCTTCAGGCAGTTCCTTTGACCTCATGATTCTCATTTGCTCTGACATGCACTGTGAGCTGTAAGGTCTTATACAGACAGGTGTGTGGCTTTCCTAATCAAGTCCAATCAGTATAATCAAACACAGCTGGACTCAAATGAAGGTGTAGAACCATCTCAAGGATGATCAGAAGAAATGGACAGCACCTGAGTTAAATATATGAGTGTCACAGCAAAGGGTCTGAATACTTAGGACCATGTGATATTTCAGTTTTTCTTTTTTAATACATCTGCAAAAATGTCAACAATTCTGTGTCTTTCTGTCATAATGGGGTGCTGTGTGTACATTAATGAGGAAAAAAATGAACTTAAATGATTTTAGCAAATGGCTGCAATATAACAAAGAGTGAAAAATTTAAGGGGGTCTGAATACTGAACACTGTATGTAACATAAATAACATAAATGTATTAAGTAATTTGAGATAATTTGTTAGCCTGTCTTCATCGCTATTTTACATTATCATTACACAATACTTCTGTTGGCCGTTGCACATTTGTTTTGCAGCAGTCTATAAAGGCACAGGTATCGAAGCTTTATCAGTCAGAACAACTTTGTCTTAAACAAGGTCATCCACCTCTTATTTATATTAAGCTGGCCATAGATGGCTCTTTTTCTTTTTCATTCAGCCAGCGGGGGCCGAACAGAAAAAAAAGAAAAAATTTATTCATAGACCTTTGGACGTCTCCAAGCAATGAATGAGAAGGGGAGCAACAAAAGGCAAACAGAACTGTGACAACAGCACTAAAAAGTGCTCCATTGTCCCAGTGACGACATCTCTTACAAGGAAAGGTACGTCGGGCTGAGAATGTAGCATGCTCGCCAGGGCGTTGAACAACAATCCGTACCGAATGCCTGTTTTTAATAGACCTGTGAGTATTTGCAAGGCACACAGTAATCTCTGGGACTGAAGTGTTCACACCTGGCAAAAAAGGAATTTCCAGGTAGGATAGTAGATCTTTCTGGATGTGGTTTAAAACTTGGGTTTTCCAGAGCTATGCTGTTAAAGCCAGAGTCAGAGAAGCAGGATGGAACAGATGGCCCTAAGATAGCAGATCTGGCCTGTTAGGAAGAGGCTAGGGTTCATCTGCTAGAAGTCTGAGTATGACTGTGTACTAAATTCTTCTGAGACAGTTTGGTGCAATGTGAATTACCATTTTCATCTCTTACTCTATCTTTTTGAACAGATGAGTCAGAATTTGCACTGAAAGGAAGGCGTAGATTAGCCTGAACTGAGACCAGGGAAAAAAGGCATCATAGGCCAGTGCCACAGATACAGTTGTTGTTGAATCTGGAGGCTATGGCTACATCCGCTGTCCCCTATTTCTGACATATCAAATCTAAGGTGTCCAAATGAAGGGCCCAATACTCTTGATGCAAGCAGTGGCGGCTAAGGTAGTCCACTTGCCAGTTGTCCACTGCTGGGTGTGAATTTCTGTTCATGTGACATGATAAAAGGGTGGGAGGAAGAACCTGAGTTCCTAGGCGGGAGTGGCGGTAAAATGTACGCCCTGTGGTATGATATAACACCTGGACCACCTGAAACTAAGCTATGAGTGGTTGAGTTTTAGGACCAAATTTACAATTTACACTGTAGTAAATACAATTCAAATATAGGCCCAGTTTTTACAGTAAAGGTCAAAGATACAGGGTTACTGTGTTTTACCTGTCCTTGACACTGGACTGTGTTTTCAGGGACTGGGTTCCATAGGGATGGACCATAGCCCTGGACTTGTACAGCACCCTGTGATTGACAACAAGCTTTCCACTAAATGGCAAGGATCCAATGCAGGATCCAGTGCCTATAGAAACAGTACAGGCCTTCCCCAGAGTGGCGGTTAGAGATAGGTTTACTGAGGGTCTGCTGATCCAGTTATGCTGCTTTTATTTGTGGCAGTGACATTAAGAAGTTTGTTGAAGAATTTGAAGATCAATTAAAAAGGAAAAAAAAGAAACTATTTAAGCTAAGAGTGATTTCTCTGTGACGGAGAAGAGACCCATCACCTTAGGACATTAGCACAAAACTGAGGATTCATAGTGTGGGGCTGGATTAAAGGCAGGGCACCCAGTGGATGTGTGCTCGAAAGCTTGCCAGTGTCCAATCACCTGTAGGTTCAAGCCTTTTACCCAGGACGTATGAATACTTCCGCTTATCCATCTCCTCCCCCTTCAGGTGCCACATTTGGCACCTTTCAGGGGGGAGGGGGGAACAGGTACCTGTTTCTGACAGGTACCATTCCCTACTTCCGGGTGATGGGGCCACGGCCTGGTCTCTCAGAAGTCTGACCCCCTCCTCCTTCTTCCACTGCCGGACCAATTCGAAAGGGCAGAGCGCTTCGCGCATGCGCAGTAGGGAATCGGCTGTGAAGCTGAAAGGCTTCGCTGCTGGGTTTCCTTACTAGGAATGGCGGCAGCTGCACCCGACAGCCGATCTGAAGATTGGCTGGGGTGCCGACATCATGGTATGCACTGCAGTATTTGTAGCTGCTGACTTAATATTTTGTGCGGGGGCTGAAACTAGTCCAGGGAATTATAAGAGCATCCTTGTTGCAACCTTGTAACTTGTTTAATCTGAAGGCTGAAAAGAATTCTGGACACCCCAATGACAGAGGCCAGGATATCTGCATCTGGAGTCCCCCATCTCTGACATATCAGACGGAATATGCCAGGTGAAGGGCCCCTTTCTTTTGGTCCAGGTGGTGACGACTGAGGTATTCTGCCCTTCAGGAATGTGAACAGCAGGGATTCAGGGATTGTGGACAGCGTTTCTTGGTGCATGAAATAATCAGGCTGGATTCTTCAAGGCTACATGACTCCTGGTTGCTCTTTGGTGACTGAAGTAGGCCACAGTCATCACGGTGTCTGTCTGCACCCTAATTGGGTGTCCTTGAAGAAGGGGGTCCAGGATGCGGAGCCATTTTTTCTTCCAATCAGATTTTATTTATGTCAAAGAAAACAAGTTGCCTCGCAGGGCACCATAGCATCGAACATATACAGCAAATCTAAGAGGTACATTCCACAATCAGCATCAAATACATATAGGATACAGGTATAATGCACCAAAGGTACAGTGGGGAAAATAATTATTTGATCCCCTGCAGATTTTGTAAGTTTGCCCACTTACTAAGAAATGAAGGGTCCATAATTTTTATCATAGGTGTATTTTAAATGATAGAGACAGAATCTCAACCAACATTTCAGAAAAAACACATTAAACAAATGCTATAAAGTTGCAGTTTAGTGAATAAAATAAGTATTTGATCCCGAAGCAAAACATGACTAAATACTTGGTGTAGAAATCCTTGTTGGCAAGCAGAGAGGCAAGATGTTTCTTGTAGTTAGTGACCAGGATTGCACACATCTCATGAGGGATTTTGGTCCACTCTTCTTTACAGATCTTCTCTAAATCCTTATGGTTCTTTGGCTGTCGCTTGGCAACTCGAAGTTTCAACTCCCTCCATGACCTTAATGTGCTTCTTCTTGAGCCACTCCTTTGTTGCCTTGGAGATATGTTTTGGTTCATGGTCATGCTGGAAGACCCATCCACGACCCATCTTCAGTGTTCTGGCTGAGGGGGGGAAGGTTCTCATCCAAGATTTTACAATAAACTGCCCCGTCCATTGGCCCCTCAATGCGACAAAGTCGGCCTATACCTTTAGCAGAGAAACAGCCCCAAAGCATCATGTTTCTACCTCCGTGCTTGACTGTAGGGATGGTGTTCTTAGGGTCATAGTCATTTTTTTCCCTCCAAACATGGCGAGTCGAATTAATGCAAAAGAGCTCAATTTTGGTCTCATCTGACCACAGAACTTTCTCCCAATCCGTCTCTGAATCATTTAAATGTTCATTGGCATGACTGTACATGTGCCTTCTTGAGGAGGAGGAGGACTTGCTATGTTTGGAGGAAGAAAAATACTGACTATGACTCTAAGAACACCATCCCTACAGCCAAGCATGGAGGTGGAATCATTATGCCTTGGGGCCGTTTTTCTGCTAAAGGTACAGACCGACTTTGCCGCGATGAGGGGCCAATGGACAGGGCCATATATTGTAAAATCTTGGATGAGAACCTTCTTCCCTCAGCCAGAACACTGAAGATGGGTCATGGATGGGTCTTTCAGCATGACAATGACCCAAAACATACCGCCAAGGCAACAAAGGAGTGGCGCAAGAAGAAGCACATTAAGATCATGGAGTGGCCTAACCAGTCTCCAGACCTTAATCATATAGAACGGGCATCACTAGATGTCAGACCGTGGGCCATATGCGGACCGCGTGACATTACCATTCGGTACCGCCATTTACCAGCCTTTTCATCCCCCAGCTATCGCTCTGTAATCCTCACAGAGCCCACAGCGAGAAGCGGGACAGTTCTGGATGGAGGGCGGAGCTGCCCGAGGTTAACAAGCAGGTGATTGGCTGCTAGGATGAAGGATGGTCCTAGCAGAAAAAATGATCTTGCAACACCAGCCCTCCATCCAGACATGCTGAGCCTCCCTCTGATCTTCGGTCTGTGTAACTAAGGCAGTGAGGGAGGGGGCAAAGTTACAGGGAGTAAGGACACTAGTATGAAAAGTTGAATAGTAGCTGAGGAATGTGTGTTCTGATGACATTGAAGTGGAGTTGCTGAGGACTGTAATGTGGTGGGCTGAGGACATCAAAGTGCGGGGGCTGAGGACTGTGATGTGGTGGGCTGAGGACATCAAAGTGGGGGGGCTGAGGACATCAAAGTGGGGGGGCTGAGGACTGTGATGTGTGGGGAAAGCTGTGGACATTAAAGGGGGGCTAAGGACTGATGTGTGGGGGGAGCTGTGTATATTAAGGGGAGGGCTACGAACTGATGTGTGGGGGGAGCTGTGGACATTAAAGGGGGGCTAAGGACTGTGATGTGTGGGGGGAGCTGTAGACACTAAAGGGGGGGCAGCGGGGGACTGTAATGTGGGGGGAATTGATAATTGTAATGTGGAGGGAGCTAAGGACTGTAATGTATGTGTGTGTGTGGGGGGGAGGCCTGAGGACATTAAGTTGGGGGAGGCTGAGAACTGTAATGTGGGGGGGTTCAGAAATGTAATGTGGGGGGCAATGAGGACAGTGATATGAAGGGGGCTGAGGATAGTAATGTGGGGTGGCTGGGGACTGTAATGTGGGGGGGGGGAAACGGGGGTACTGAGGACAGTATTGTGGGGGGATGCTGTAAATAGGGGCAAAACACAGTACTGTCGGGGGGTTGATGTGGAAGTGTGAGAACATTATTGTAAAGGGGGACCTGAGGACACTCATCGGGGGGGGGGGGGCTACTCTGATGTTCACTAGGGACTGAGGATGCTGATTTAAGAGAGGGTTTGCATCTGTGCATGTACATTAGGTGCACACCTTGTGGGTAGGTCAGCCCATTTTATTGAGCTGCACTACACACAAGAAACACGGAGAAAGAAGTCCTTGACGTTTTTTCTATAAAATAGCACCGCACCAAGTCACATGGTGCTGCAGCAACATGCGGTTTGGCAAAAAGGCGGCATGGGTACCGATATGATATTCGGACCTCTGCTGAAAGACAATTTTGCTGACCAGACCTTGGTGAATTTTAATTCAATACCTCTGCTATAGAACATTTATGGAAGGAGCTGAAACTTCGAGTTGCCAAGCAACAGCCAAGAAACCTTAAGGATTTAGAGAATATCTGTAAAGAAGAGTGGACCAAAATCAGTCCCAAGATGTGTGCAAACCTGGTCACTAACTAGAAGAAACGCCTTGCCTCTTTGCTTGCCAACAAGAGTTTCTCCACCAAGTACTAAGTCATGTTTTGCTTGGGGATTTTACTCACTGAACTGCAACTCAAATTTAAAACATTTGTATCGTGTTTTTTTCTGGATTTTGGTTGATATTCTGTCTCTATCATTTAAAATACACCTATGATAAAAATTATAGACCCTTCATTTCTTTGTAACTGGGCAAGCTTACAAAACCTGCAGGGGATCAAGTAAATATTTTCCCCACTGTATAGTTGAACCTTTCACAAATCAACAGCCCTGGACATTAGTGTGGGAAGAACCACCCCTGTATGCAAGGAAATTACACATTACTGCTATCCAATGTGCTCAGATCTTTTAAAATTTGTGGGAGGCATTCCATAGAGCAGGGGTATGCAACCTTGGCCCTCCAGCTGTTTTAAAACTACAAGTCACATGAGACATTGCAAGACCCTGACAATCACAGGCATGACTCCTAGAGGCAGAGGCATGATTGGATTTGTAGTTTCACCACAGCTGGAGTGCCGAGGTTGCCTCCCCTTGCGATAGAGTATAGGTGTGCTTTTTGGACATAACATATTTGATCATTTCAGATATCAATTTATTCACTTGGGGGGGGGGGGGGGGGGGGTTAACCTATCAAGAGGTTATTAATTTACAAGCAATGAAAAGCGACCTCACAATAGTGAACGTCTGGTAGGGGTCTGACCCAGGGGTGTTAACATACACGGAGCTCATTTTTGTTGAGGGGAAACTTGGCTTCCTTGGCTAACCATGTTCCCTGAACTGATTGGAACAAACTAAGAAGCTGGGATGTGTTGTTATCATGTTTCATTGATATTGAAAGGACATTGAAAGTTGAGAAAAAGGATATTTTTGATTTATGCCATCAAGATGTTGTGTTTGGACAGACTTTGCATGGAGTCCAGTGAATGAAACAGCTTGGAAGGGGGACACCAAGAAGCCCACAGCTCTCATGGAGAAACTTGGTGATTTCTCTTTAACCTTAAGGCTAGAGCGTGAGATGTGAGAGAGACTGTTTGTTTTCTGAAAGAAAGAGCTTTGCTTGGGCTGTGTCTAGTATGAGGACCAAATATTCCAGGTGCAGGGAAGGTTGGAGAACAGATTTTTTGAAAGTTAATTACCCAACTGAAAGCCTTAAGCATTTAAATCGATTTGTGGAGGTTTAGAGATAGGTGGAATTGAAATGAAGTCAGCAAAGGCAGTCCCATTTCTCTTCCCTCAAAGGTTAGAGAATATCTGGTGCTGTCTAATGTGTAGAGAAGTAACACCATTTTGATTGGCCGGGCTGAGATGACATCCCTCCTGCACATGTGCAAGGGTTCATTCATCTACCAAAAATGTACAATGCATGCGGACAGGCAGGTAAGAAACTTCAATGCAGATGAGTTAGCCAAAAGTCCACAAAAATACCTATTCTAGATGCACACTGGCTGCGTCCAGGGTTGGTCAGAGGCTCCCTTTGTATGTAATCACTCAGATGAGTGGTTATATGCGAACAGCAACTGGCCCCGGTCATACATTTGAACAGAGTACAAATCTAACAGCTGCCACTGACAACTCCAGCTGTTCACGCACAGTGTGTGCAAGCAGCGCTTACAACTGATCTACTGATTCTGCTATTTGGCAATCTAAATGTAGCCTAATTGTCCAAAATGCCCCATGCAGGGAGAAATAACATTAAAATAAACCAACATGAATAACAGTGTGGGAAACTAGCACAATAAAAAAATCTGAGAAACCATGTGACAAATATTGATCATGAATCTAGTACAAATGCTAAAATAAAATGTAAGAATGTATTTGAGGCTAGGCAAACCATTTTAACAAATGCAAGTTTGGTAGATTTAGTAAGCCTTGCACTGCTAGAGTTCTGTCTGCACCAATTTTTCATATCACATAATGCAACTAACTCTATTTTTAACAATGTCAAATAACAGGGTAAAGGATCTCCAAGAACCAGCAATGTGAATGCCAGTAGCCATAGCAATAAACTGAATTAGCCTGTGTGTGTGTGTGTGGGGGGGGGGGGGCTTGAGCACTCTGATATTTATATACCAACGGCGCTGATGAAGATTTCGAACACTGTAAAATGCACAGGGTGAAAAATAAGAAAAAAAAAATTAAAATTTTTGGCCAAAATTGTTAGACTGTGGAGTAGTGGCACCTAACAATATTGGGTGGTATCCAAATTTGAAATTTGAATGAAACACATTCAATTTGGTTATAGGAATTACTCCCGCTGATGTATTGTGGCTACAGCCAGCAACACTGATTATGCAGAAATTCTTCAACAGGCTGGCTGTACAGAAGTCGATCGGCAGATTAACTTCTGTACAACCAGTCTGCACTTACATGGATTGAAACTCAGCTGGTCCCTGCTGAACCGGCTGAATTTCGATCCATGTATGTCTGGCTTTAGCATGACAGCCAGGGAAAAGGTGTTCTCAAAAGGAGAGGTCAACCTCCATTATTCTTGCAGGTCAGGCTCCTTTAACCCTTTCCCTGCCAGGTCCTGCATTATCTTAAAGCCATTATTGCTATATTCATTTTTTTTTAATTTTTTATTATGTTTCACAATTTTTTTACTTCCAGATTTGTAATTGTAAAATACCCCCAAACCATACATTTTGTGAAAGAACAGGACCCATAGAAAAATAAGTTGGAGCTGCTGATTGTGTACATCCTGCAACATTACACAAAATGTACTGGTCTAATGGACTGCTGTAGGTCCTGGTTCATTGATGAAGATTTTGTGTTTCGGAAGAGGGGTCAGGGGTATGGCCATCCCATTTGTTTTCCTTCCCCCGATTTCTAAACCACACATAGGTTTAGTTGTCCCCTTTGGGGTTCTTGATTGTAATGTCTTTCTCTCCATTTTATAATCCTGTTCTTTCATGCATTCCTATTTTCCGCTTACTAATCTTTTCTTACTTACTGGGAGGGTCCCGATAGGAAACTGGCAAGCATGATTGGCTCCTTCCCCCATCCCTTTGATCATCATGACTTGGATTCAATTTGGATCTCTTAATGTTAGAAGACTGAATGTACGGACTCACTTGGGGTGCTGCAGCAGATATATTTTCCTGTGTGTTGCACGGTGCTACAGCGCAGAGCTGTGCAATACAGAAATGTCATGTAGCCACAGGGAGTCTGCAACTGGACTGTGGCAGCCAGAGCTCAGAATGGGAGGAACTCTCTTCCCCTCTCCACTCAAAAAGTGTATCTTAAACGAGGATTCAGTATTTGGGAAGGGAATAGGAGGCGGCATAAATAATCTAGATTATGTATTTGGAAAGGGGGAGGCATCATTAACAAGATTCTGTATTTGGGAAGAGGGTGTCTTAAATGAGGATTCTGTATTTGGGGGGAGGATCCATCTGTACTGTGGGGGGGTGTCAGACTGTGTTAGGGTGGGATCTATCTGTATTGAGGGGTCTGTATTGGGGGAGTGGGCTAGGAGGCGGGATATAGGGATGTTAGTGGGGATCTGTACTATTGGAAATATGGGCTTTGGGAGGAAGGATGATTGTACTGGGAAGAGGTAGTAATTTTGGTTGTACTTTGTAAAGTGGTCTGCACTGTAGACACCGTTTTAAGCTACCCGTATACAGTACAATCTGACTGTACAATCTCCTTTAGATTTACCAAAATTATGTAATATGAGACAACCCTAATCAAAGCATTCAATATATACCACAACAAACAGACCCTTGCACTGTATAATTTGTGTTCGATCTAAAGGTGACCCTACAGTCAGATTGCAAAGTGTATGGTCAGCCTTACATATCATACTTCTGAATACTGAACTGTACATTACTCCTGACATTCCTCTTTAAAGTAGGCTGTGTTTGAAAAGGATATGTAATGGAAGAGTTTAAACTTAGTAAAAACGAGTATGCTGAGGTTGGTACATCTGTTACAATCTTGCTTGTGGCAGTCATTAAAGCATATTTTGTGGGTAAAGGACCGTGGCATATGAGTGCTTCTTATGCGGATAGTAAGCTCAGGTTTTTTACCTATGCTCCTTTAAGCCCCTCCCACTGTTAGCGCAATTTGCCCACACAATTCAACACAACTGCATTTATTGCTAACATTTTTGGAGGATGGGGAGATGTCAAAACAATTATCAGCTCTGGGTGCTGGACACCACAGCAAAATGCACATCCTGCCATGTTTTCTTTACCTCTTTCAGACAGTACCCATCAGAGTCCAACATGGCCTCTATAGGGCAGAGTAAGTTTACCTCAGTGTATTTGTCCTAAATTTGAACACTGACTGGTTATTTCATGCCCACACAGAACAATTAGTGACTATAGAAAGTGACTTCTTCTACACCCCTTACATCTCTCTCTTCTCACCCACCTTTTTAAACCTTCCTCCCCAATCTCATCACTCCTTGACCTATGGGATTCTATAATCTGGAAGTATAAAATCTCAACCTAAACTGGCCCTCTATTCCCAATATTAGGGAATCCAGAATTTCCACAACGCAGTGCATCGACACAAAATGTCCACTACCATAATGTATGTAGTGCACACATGTACTTTATGTACTGTATGTGAAATTTGTGTGTATATGTGTGTCTGGGGGCAGTGTTTAGGTCTAGGTTCACATGTATGAGCTGCATTAATGCCTGTGCATTAATGCATGTTTTTATGAGCTGCCTATTGCAGATAAATCTCAACAAAAATGCGCGTGTACCATGTGTTGGAGTGCGCTGTGATATAGTATCTGCAACGAGAGAACCCACCAGAACATACAGAGAGCTGAGGGGGGAGGGGGGGGGGAATTGACAGATCATTCCCCCCACCAGCACAGTGAGTGGATGGAACGTCACACAGCATGTAGTACCCAGGAAGTGATGTCCTCAGCACTGTACATAGTGATGGCATAACAACAAACCTCCCCAGAAAGCAGCTGACATGCTGGGACCTGAAGTCCCTCCTGTGCATGTCTGTCTAATCAGAGCTCAGCCTCCTCTCACTATACACTCACCTTACATTCACCTACAGTGTTCTCCCTGTGTATACTAACAGAAGCTGCTCATGCTGGAAAGGAAGTAGGGAGAGGGGCGGGGCTTAGATACAACCTGCTAGAGCTAGAGGGGAGGGGCTACTGTGCTCTGTGTAAGGCCTCTTTCACATGAACGATCCGTTCAGGTCCGCCTGTCAGTTTTTTAGGCGGACCTCAACGGACCCTCCATAGACCTCTATGGAGCGTCGGATGTCAGCGGTGACATGTCCACTGACATCCGACCCGCTCCGATCCGAAAAAGTGTAACGGAGGAAAAACCTACTTTTCCATCCGTTTTCGGATCGGGTGACGATGGACACTACGGTCCATCGTCATCCGATCCCCCATAGGGGAGAGCGGCGCTCTGACAGGTCCGTCCCTGCACAGTGTGCAGAGACAGACCTGTCATCTGCCTGCTCAGCGGGGATCGGCGGAGCGATCCCCGCTGAGCAAGCGGATGTTCACGGGGCGTATCATCACGGATCCGCTCCGTGTGAAAGGACCCTTAGGGAGAGGGGGGAGGAGAATTACATGTAATGAAGTACCATGTGAGTCAGCTCTTTCATTACACTGGTTGTTTGATAGAGGGGCAAGTCTGAGTAGCAGTCCCGCCCATACCCAACATCACATCTTGGATCTGACAGGTGAAGTCTTTCATCGGAACTGCACAGTGAACATCCAGCTGGCTTGCTCGCCAATTCCTGGATGTGCTGGATGTTTACACTGCTGCCGGTCCTATTCAGCCACAAGTTGACATATAAGCAACATAATTATGCAGGACAAAGCCTTGCTGCCCAGCCACTCAGCAGCGCCCACTTCATATTGCGCCCATGGCACTTGCCATATGTGCCATACCCTGGATACGCCACATATGGCACTTGCCATATGTGCCATACCCTGGATACTCCACTGGATACAGGGTCTCTAAAAGATCCTAGACAAGTAAGAGGATTTGTAGAAACGACAGGCTGTTCTTCCATTTTTAGGGAGGCAAAAACCACATCAACAAGAGCTGAAATTATCTTTCTAAGCCATAGTGGCAGCTGCCCGCAACTCCTCAGGAACCATTTGGCAAGGATTTTCTGAGACTCTTCGTCAGATAGAGCATCCGCAGCAGAAGGCTCAGAGACTCAATAAAACTGCAGACAGGTCACATAATACACTTATAGCCTCTGCAGTCAGATTCAACAATCAAAGTTGAAATCTGGCTCATGAAATCCTGCCCAACTGCAGTGAAATTCTCCTGGGATAAGGCAGAAGAGTGGGTCACATCTGAACTAGCAAAGGAAGCATGGAATAACATACTAGGCTGGCAGGGTCAAGTTCTTGAGACGGAGCACTGTAAGCCACTCCAAATGGATTTTGGAATTACAACTGTAGATGCCGATACAGCAGGACCGCTCCCTTGTGGTTGGTATCTGACATGTTGCACTGCTTGGCATAGGCAACTTGACTCATAATACCAGGTAAAACCTTGGGTATTCTTGAACCAGCTGCTGAAGAGGCTTAAACTGCCACATGCCACTAAAGAACCAACCAAGGTGGAACATTTTGGAAAACAGAGCAAAATTGGGGATAATAATAGCACCCAGTGGGCCTAATAAAATTATTTTTTTCCGATGCTCAGCCCACATGTAGTACTCATAAATGAGTCTTCAGAGACTGGATCACACCAGAGGCCGTGCCACAACTCTAGACCTGGAAAGCATTCCACAGCATACCAACATATTATAACATATTATACAAAGTCCTGGAAAGCAGCACAATGCAGATCTGAGTGTCTGAAGGTCACATTGGAGACAGGCCCCACGATTGTCTGTTCCAGTGGGGAGCAGGTATAGACCCCAAAGCAAGGGGTCTCCTGGGACACTAGCAAAAAATGTAACAATGCTCAGAGTCAATTTTTACGTTTTGTCTGTGAATCCCCCTGGGGAGATTTCCCCTCATTTCCTGTCCTTGTCAGGCATATAAAAGAAAAGGGGGGTGCAGTTGTCATTACGACAAAAAGCATTTAAAAAAGTCAAATGTTCTAACTCTCCTGGATAACACTTCCATGCTTTACCCAATATAATAAAAAGGTAGGGGAATACAAAATTCCTTAAAACATATATACATAGCACCTTCTAGACACACTAAGAATTGGTTTTAGAGTTTTTGGGAGGATCCCACCCTCCCACATATTTATTGCCCAATTTATTCATGACTCCAAGGAAACAATTCAAAGTGAAGTATACTTGGACAACCAGCAACCAATGGCTGCAGCTCTGACCAGTGTACTCCCTGTCAGAATACAACAGCTCAGCAGGAGAGATTCCTGCATCACAAATGGTTGTTGATTTGTAGATCTGTTGACTTGTTTACCAGACCATTCAAAAAGGTAGATATTTTGCACATAAACCCCCTAAATCACTGCTTCTCCTAAGCACTGAAGTTTTAAGAGAGCCTCATGACCATGAAGACTGAGATTGTGTTCAAAGGCATATGAATATACACTAACAACAAAATAAACCCCTGAAAAAGCACATTTCAATTTTTTTTTTCTGGAGTTTTAGCACACTCTTAGATGTTGAAATTTAACTTTCCTTTCTTTTGGTGCCTAACAAATGATCTCATTGAACATGATTCATATGCTGAATCACACTGTACAAATGGGAGCACAGATTAAAGACTTCAAGTGGTGTACTGGTTAGAGAGATGACTGATACTGATACTTTATGACTACAACCTTATTTTGCAACCTAATGTAAATTATACAACCAAAAAAAGACAATAATTTACTTACGTATGATTCCTTCTGTGCCATCCACATGTTTTGGCAGATAGTATACCGATAGGTCAGTTTGCAAGATCTCATCCGCCGTTGCCCTCGCTAGAGCAGCAGCCAGGAAAGATGGGCAATTACTGGAGAAAGAAGACAGAAAAAGACATTAGTCATACAAAGCTAACAAGGATTTTTTTCTCAGTTCCTGGAACTAGAGGGCAAAGGAAAACTGTCAAGAATACAATTCCACAGTTATACACCATAATAAATTATATTACAGGTTAGCAGCCTGCTTGACTCCTCGCGCAAGATTGAGTTATGGTTTCTATTCCTGACTGTCCTCTTCCCTTTCCTTGTACATGCCCAAATCAGATCTCACCACAAAAGGATCAAGAGCCATCAGGATAACTTAGATGGTCCTTGTCTGTATGCAAACCTATTTGTCAAAAACATTGTATTAGCTCATGCTGTACTGCTGTCTATTCGTTGACTGTTATAAGTTATTCAGTTTTAATTATTTCAATGACCCTTGAAATATAACATTTTAAAGTCATAAGCTAGTTCATAGCTCAGATATGTTATTGAAAAACTTTTACACGAGCAGTATTGAAATGGTCCTGCTAAATTATCACCAACAGATTGTTTTTTAAATGCTGTTAGGAGACTATAACTATTACCACTTATTCTACAAACTTGAAAATTATTACCAGAAGAATTACTGAGAAACAGATACCTACCTAATGCTTCATGATATTCTTTCATTTTGATTCCATCTGAGTGTTTCATTAAAGAACTATTTGGACTTAACTGAAGATAGCAATCATTCTTCAGTTATTAGTGCAGACAATCTTCTAATATGCTACAGGTTTATATGGAGAACTATATAGCACTACACAGAGCAGAACATGTAGTTATCTGAAGCAAGGGAATATGGTGAAGTTCCAAGCTCTAATTATCAGAACAAACATGCACTGAAAACCACATGTAAAACATACACTGTTCTCTGTTGGTACTCTAGTTTTTTTTTCCCTTATACTGTCTAGTCTAGAGCAAAGAAGAAGCAGATCATATGGACCAGTGGGACATTTTTTTTTCTTCAAAATAAGTATGTTGGGGAGAGTGGAGAGTTGCAATTAATTCCATGTAAAATAAAAAAAATATATACTTTGTGGTTTCTGAAAGGGTTAGGGGTCTAATGGACCTTTTCTTATCAAGTAATCAGAGTAAGGGGCTAGTAAATACATCTTTTCCACCTAAAAATGTTATGTCCAGCCTTGTATACCAGAAGAAAGCAATGCAAAGATGCACCAATGAGGGGGGGGTTTCAGATCTTTACTGGCTCATGCATCTGGTCAGTTGACATGTTTCGTATCTTGTTTCATATCTGTAAGACCAATACCCCCTCTACCTTTGGGTAGGGTTAAGTGTGCCACATGCCAAGTTTGGAGGCGTGACTGTTCACTTTAACCACTTGCGACCAGCCGCCACAGTTTTACTGCGGCAGAATGGCACGGCTGGGCGAAACGACGTTACCTTACGTCACTTCACCTTTTGGCCACTAGGGGCTCCCACAGCGTGTTCCAGGAGCTAATGCGAGTGCCCGGCGTGCACGATTACTGCCAGGCTCCCGCGATCGCTCGTGACAGAGCGAGAACCGGGATCTTTGTGTGTAAACACAGAGATCCCAGTTCTCTCAGGGGAGTAGAGAGAGAGATCGTGTGTTCATACTATGTATGTACACCGATCTCTCTCTCCTGCTAGACAGTCCCATCCCTTCTACAGTTAGAACACAGTTAACCCCTTGATCGCCCCCTAGTGTTAACCCCTTCCCTGACAGTGACATTTATACAGTAATCAGTGCATTTTTATAGCACTGATCGCTGTATAATTGTCAATGGTCCCAAAAATGTGTCAAAAATGTCCGATCTGTCCACCGCAATATCGCAGTCCCAATAAAAATCGCAGCTCGCCGCCATTACTAGTAAAAAAAAAATAATAGTAATAAAAATGCCATAAATCTATCCCCTATTTTGTAGACACTATAACTTTTGCTCAAACCAATCAATATACGCTTATTAGGATATTTTTTTACCAAAAATATGTAGAAGAATACATATCGGCCTAAACTGAGGAAAAATGTGTTTTTTTGATAAAAAATGTGGGATATTTATTATAGCAAAAAGTAAAAGATATTGTGTTTTTTTCAAAATTGTCGCTCTTCTTTTGTTTATAGCGTAAAACATAAAAACCGCAGAGGCGATCAAATACCACCAAAAGAAATCTCTATTTGTGGAAAAAAAAGGACGTCAATTTTGTTTGGGTACAGCATTGCACGACTGGGCAATTGTCAGTTAAAATGACAAAGTGCAGTATCGCTAAAAATGGCCTGGTCATTGAACCGCCAAATCTTCCGGGGCTGAAGTGGTTAAACCCTGGCCTGTGGGTTGGAATATAGAGTTTTCACTCTAGCATGCATTGTGTCGCCAAGACCTAAAGAAGTTAATACACCGGCCATATGATCCCAGGCCAGCCTGTCGAACGCCTTTGCAGCGTCAATGGAATTTAAAAATCACTATTTATTATGTTAAGTTACCCGGTAATGTAAATTTAAAGCTTTTAGTGTATTGTCTCTGGCTGCTCTGCTGGGGACAAACCTGGTCTAGGAAATTTAGGAATGGGAAAATGGGGAGGAAACGAAAGATTTTTGCATACATTTTTACATAAATGTTAAGGAGCTAGATTAACCTGCAATTTGTTACTTGCGTTGGGTATTTCCCCTTTTTATGCATCAATCCTAAATGGTCCTCTAATATTTTTGGAGAGAGGTTTGGGTTGTTGGCAAGGAATTCATGGATAGCATGTGCTGTCATCACTGCTTTTTTATCCTGCAAAGACTTCACTAATAATCTAACACTCTTATTAGTCAGCTCATACAACAGTTTTTGGCACAGAACAAACTTTATTCTAGTCTGTTTCCCCAGTTACTCAAGGAAGTTAGTATGGGTCTGAGTGAGGACCGATAATGTGCAATTATCATTATATACAATTTAGTCAACATTGCGATAAACTCATTGTGTAGAACACATTTATGTGCTTTCCATCATGATAGAACTGAGGAGTCAGGTTTTGCATTCTGTGTGAAATACTCTCTAATGCCCTGTACACACGATAGGATTTTCAGATGGAAAATGTGTGATAGGACCTCGTTGCCAGAAATTTCGACCGTGTGTAGGCTCCATCACACATTTTCCATAGGAATTTCCGACACACAAAGTTTGAGAGCTTGCTATAAAATTTTCCAACAACAAAATGTTGTTGTCGGAAATTCTGATCGTGTGTACACAAATCCGACGCACAAAGTGCCACGCATTCTCAGAATAAATTAAGAGACGAAAGCTATTGGCTACTGCCCCATTTATAGTCCCGACGTACGTGTTTTACGTCACCGCGTTTAGAACGATCGGATTTTCCGACAACTTTGTGTGACCATGTGATGCAACACAAGTTTGACCCAACATCCGTCGGAAAAAATCCATGGATTTTGTTGTCGGAATGTCCGATCAATGTCCGACCGCGTGTACAGGGCATAAGGCTGTATTCACACCTATGCATTTTTTGTGCTTTTTGCATTTTGCATTCAACAATGTTAAATGGACTATAGTGCAAATCTGCAAAATGCAAAAAGCACTAAATCTGCATAGGTGTGAATCCAGCCTAAGTCTGGTCTGAATATCCTTGAGGATGATCAGGTCACATAGTAGGGAGCAATTAAGTGATCATATCTTAGATATCCATCCATATGCCCTGTACACACGATAGGATTTTCCAATGGAAAATGTGTGATAGGACCTTGTTGTTGGAAATTCCGACCGTGTGTAGGCTCCATCACACATTTTCCATAGGAATTTCTGACACACAAAGTTTGAGAGCTTGCTATAAAATTTTCCGACAACAAAATCCGTTGTCAGAAATTCCGATCGTGTGTACACAAATCCGACGTACAAAGTGCCACGCTCAGAATAAATTAAGAAACGAAAGCTATTGGCTACTGCCCCATTTATAGTCCCGACGTAGGTGTTTTACGTCACCGCGTTCAGAACGATCGGATTTTCCGACAACTTTGTGTGACCGTGTGTATGCAAGACAAGTTTGAGCCAACATCCCTCGGAAAAAATCCATGGATTTTGTTGTCGGAATGTCCGATCAATGTCCGACCGTGTGTACAGGGCATTACTCTGGGAGGAGTAAAGTTGTAGTGATTAGGCGATGATCTGCGATATACATAGGTTCAATGATCACAGTCTGAAGGCAAATTAGACCTGATTGTGAAAGAATAGATAGATTGTGACAGCAATATTTTGAGTATTTGAGTGACAGAGTATTTTTGGTGAGGATGGCAGAAAAAGGTAAAGTTGTTTGCATTGGTACGGTCAGGGTAGAAAGTTGGAGTTTAACGTCATGCAGGCCTGTACTGGCCATCGGGACTACAGGGAGTTTCCCGGTGGGCCGATGGCTCAGTGGGCTGGTTTCAGTGACAGCTTGTCAAAGTAATGGCTTTCTTGGTTCGCCCTCAACTTCACACAGTGATGTGAGAAAGATGAGAAAAATTCAGAGGAGAATAAGTGAAATAGTAAAAGAAGTTAGTGAGGACTCCTTATGTTATGCTACTTATGTTTTTTTGCACAATTGCATATAGTTTATATCTGTTTTTGTGCTGTTTTGTACTGTTTTTGTTTTTGCACAAATAAAGTGGGCCAGGCTGGATGAAGTCCAGGGCCAAATTTTTATCCCAGTCCAGCCCTGACGTCATGTAGAGCTCACAAGGGTAGAAGATTTTTTATATTAGAATGCCTGACAAACTCTGAGTCTTTTACAAATTTGTTGACCAAAAAGGTACTTTGCTTTACATCAGAGATATAAATATTCACACAAATGACTGTTTTATTGTCCGTTATTCCTTTTAGAAAAAGATCATTAACCTCATGGCCTGCTAGGCTGGTCAGTCATAAAATGAAGGTCTTTGGAAAAATGATGGCCACCCATTTGATTTGGAGGGCCCTGAAAATGTGTGATATACAGTGTGATACCAGTGGTTTGTAAGGTTGGGCATTGAGGCACCTCTGACGTGCATCTCCTGAAGGAAAGCTACTTGCAATCTATCAAAACATTTATAAATAAAGTAGGCGCTATTCCTCCTCAATACTAACTAATAACCTGTGTTACAACCAATGTCTGGTTAGTACCTCCAAAAATATCACTGCAAATTACATGAGATTCAACACCATACAATAAATCATAAAATCAATATCCACATTTGTGAAAAAAAACATGTGAAAAAAACTAAAGAAAGTCCTTAAAAATGTTCAAACACAAAATTCTGTGTTATTGCACTTGTTAAACTTCATCCCATCCACCGTGCTTTTGTAGAAGTGATTCTTAAACGTAGATACAAAAAAGTGCTCCACCGCCAGTGATGCTATTATTTCACTCACCAGAGCCCTGAGGCCCTCTGCGCCAATCATGTGTTCTTATATAGCCAAGACAACCAGATGGAAACTCAAAATCAGCGTTTCTTCATCCAATAGATGTATTCTCCCCTCAATGAATGTAAACCAATCACCCAAAAAGGAAATGACAAGGCAATCATGGAACACAGTTTTATTAAAAAGATCCCCTTTAAAAACTCAACCCACAATCTATACGCTTGCACATAAGAGTGCCCAGACCGGCACCAGCTTGATCAGCAAACAAATCACAGGTGAGGATGGTTACCTTTAATAGCCATTCAAACTCCTTTATGTCAACTTGTTTGCATGTTATCAGGCCAAAACCACCAGGGTATGTAAACTTTTGATCAGGGTCATTTGGGTAGCTTCTGTTGCCATTATGATTTAAAAAGAGTAAACACAGTTAATTAATAATAAATGGCTTCCGCCAAACACTAAAATGAGTGAAAGAAAAGTTTTTGTGTTATCATTCATATTCTCTGAAAAATGGCCAAGAAGTCATAAATTCTGCCAGGGTACGGAAACTTATGAGCACAACTGTACATTTCATTACATTGGAGGGTGGTTGAAAAGGGGGGTTACGGTGTTAAGGATATGTGTGAGGGTGATTAGTACTGGCAGGAGGGGGTCATTTTGTTTTGTACTCTATACACCGGCCTGTGTGGTACATACTCCTGAACCCTGCACTTTGCATTGTGCACTCCTGAGTATCACAGCATAATGTATATTTCATTACACTGGAAGGTGGTTGATAAGGGGGTTACTGTGTTAAGGATTTGTGTCAGAAGGGGGTCTTTTTTTGTTGTTGTTTATAAGTCTGTGCATTATACTCACCTGACCCCTGATGACCCTTGCACTCTTCATTTTTTACCCCTGGCCCCTTCACTTTCTGCATTTTTGTTCTCCTGACCTCTGCATTCTGTGCAATACCCACTCCTGACCATTGAATTCAATGCAATATTCACGTCTTACTCTTGTCTTTGTGCTACACACTCATGTTCCCTGCACTCTGTACATAACACATTCCTGAGCCTGCCCTCTTTGCCACACCTACTCATGACACCTGCACTCTGTGCATTGTGCACTTCTGACCCCTGTACTCTGCCCTGTGTTGGTGCAGGGATCAGGAGTGGGTGTGTGAGGGATTTCAGAGATGTGTGCAGAGATTACTTTTACTGATTTTATCAAAAAGTATCTCTTCATAATCACTTTGTAATCAGTAGCTTACATCCTTAAAATGTTTAGGCCTCTTGCACATGGGTGCCTGAGCAACATAACTGTGGCATATTTCCCTGACCAGATAGCCTAAGGCCCCTTTCACACTTATACGACTTGTCCCACGATTTTGTACTGCAAAATCGTATGACAAGTCATTCTCCATGATTTTCAATGACTACCATTCATATTGGCACGACTTTAAGTCGTGCCGACTTCAAAGTAGTCCCTGCACTACTTTGGTCCAACTTCCATACGATTTCTACTCCATAGACCTCAATGCTAAACCCTCAAGTAGCATGCAAATCGTACCTGAATAATATAGACACGATTTCAGCACTACTTTGGTCCAACTTCCATACGAGTTGTACTCCATAGACTTCAATGTTAAACCCTTAAGTAGCATGCAAATCGTACCTGAATAATTCAGCACTACTTTGTAAGCACAAGCTGAGAATGGTTAATGCCAAAGTTGTGGCAAAGTCGTACAAAGTAGTACTGCTCCCAAATCGTGGCAAAATCGCAGCAAAATCTTGGTAAAATCGTGGCAAAATAGCAGCCCCGAAATCGCGGTAAAATCGCGCCACTTTGAAGTTGTATAAGTGTGAAAGGGGCCTAAATGATGCATACAGCTGCCATAAACATGAATGACTGTGCGCATCTGTACTTGGGTATATGCCAGTGTTTACATAAACACAGGTATAGAGTATGGGTTCATGCAAAGAAAATGTTATTCCTATTTTGTGCATATTAATGTATGCTATACTCATGTTTACGTAGCAATGGCATATTCCCAAGTAAAGCCATGGCACAACTGTGTGCAGCACCTGGGCTATCCAACAGGGGGGGAGGGGGAGATCTACTGAAATTTATCCTGCATGGGCTCAGGTGCACTTGTACCTAAAACAAAAAGGAACGCAAAAGGTTACCATACCCGAGTGCATTGATATAAATGATCATAGTTGGTGCTATGCCATTACTAGTTCCTTGTCGCCTTTCCTGTGGCCATTTTTAGCAGCAAACATACTCCAAATAAAAGACCCGTTGAGACTTCTTTCTTCCTTATTTCTTTTTATTTTATTTCCCTTGGGATCCATAAATAGTATGCAGTTCAAGAACTGCTTGAACATTTGCTTTTAGCAAAAAGATAAAGTATCTAGCTGGCCTTTGTAATTTCATCCACAGAATACAGCAGGGCTGTGACATTAGCACAAGTCATTTTCCATATCAGCGGCCGAGCTGTGTGACTTGTGTGCCCCAGGCATGCATACATTTAAAAGACAGAGAAACAAACAGAGAGAAAGGACCATCTTTAAAATAACACAAGCAGCAATATATTTCAAATATAGAAATGTGTCTTCCAGAGACATAAAAATAGTCTCTCAATCATTATTTTATATGTATATATATAGATATATCTATATATAGCTATATCTATAGCTATATATATATCTACAGTATATATCTATATATATAGATCTGTCTATCTATCTATCTATCTATCTATCTATCTATCTATCTATCTATCTATCTATCTATCTATCTATCTATCTATCTATCTATCTATCTATCTATCTATCTATCTATCTATTGATCTATAGATATATTTAGATATATCTATCTATATATATAGATATATAGATAGATATATCTATCTATATCTATAGATATATACAGTGCCTTGCAAAAGTATTCACCCCCCTTGGCTTTTTACCTATTTTTTTACATTACAGCCATTAGTTCATTTTTTTTAAAATCTGAATAACCGTATTTATTGGCGTATAATACACACAGACATAATACACGCACATTCATTTTAAGAGGGAAGTTTCAGGAAAAAAAACTTAAATTTTAAATGAGGAACTTTGAAGAAAAATAAGGGTCAGTGCCTTTCTGCAGCCTCACCATTGCCACCAATGCAGCCTGATAAATGCCCATCTGCAGCCTCACAAGTGCCATCAATGCAGCAGCCTCACCACTGCCTTCAATGCAGCAGCCTCAACATTGCCATCAGTGCAGCCTGATCGATGCCCATCTGCAGCCTAAAAGGGACAGGGAGAGGGGCGGGATGAGCGCCAACAGATTACATACAGTGAGAATCTCCTATGATAGACAGAACAGTGGTCCAATGGCAGCCCAGGAGACAGGGCTTCCTGTTACAGAGGCCGCCAAGTAAACAGGAGATTCTCACTGCATGTAATCGGATGGCACTCGTCCCGCCCCCCTCCCTGTCACCTCTGAGGCAGCTAAAATTGAAGTATCGGCGTATAACACGCACGTGCTATTTTCACCCGATTTTCAGGGTGAAAAAGTGCGTGTTATACGCCAATAAATACAGTATATGTGATGGATCAGAACACATTAGTCTATGTTAGTGAAGTAAAATTATAAAAATATATACATAAAACAATTTTTCAGAAATATAAAACTGATAATTGGCATGTGCGTATGTATTCACCCCCTCTGTTTTAAAGCCCATAAAAAGCTCTGGTGCAACCAATTACCATAAGAAGTCACATAACTAGTGAAATGATGTCCACCTGTGTGCAATCTAACTGTCACGTGATCTGTCATTACATATACACACCTTTTTGTAAGGCCCCAGAGGTTGCAACACCTAAACAAGAGGCACCACTTACCAAACACTGCCATAAAGACCAAGGAACTCTTCAAAAAAGGGACAATGTTGTTGAGAAGTACAAGTCAGGGTTAGGTTATAGGAAAATATCCAAATCTTTGATGATACCTAGGAGCACCATCAAATCTATCAAAACTAACGGGAAAGAACATGGCACAACAGCAAACCTGCCAAGAGATGGCCGCACACCACACTCACGGACCAGGCAAGGAGGGAATTAATCAGAGAAGCAGCACAGAGACCTAAGGTAACCCTGGAGGAGCTGCAGAGTTCCACAGCAGAGACTGGAGTATCTGTACATAGGACGACAATAAGCCGTACGCTCCATAGAGTTGGGCTTTACGGCAGAGTGGCCAGAAGAAAGCCATTACTTTCAGCAAAAAACAAAATGGCACGTTTTGACTCCCAAAATGTATGGAGGAAGGTGCTCTGGTCTGATGACTTTTTGTCCATCAAAGATAACACTATGTCTGGCGCAAAACCAAACACATCACATCACCCAAAGAACACCATCCCCACAGGGAAACATGGTTGTGGCAGCATCATGCTGTGGGGATGTTTTTCAGCAGTCGGGACTCGGAAAATGGTCAGAGTTGAGGGAAAGATGGATGGTGTTAAATACAGGGATATTCTTTAGCAAAACCTGTACCACTCTGTGTGTGATTTGAGGCTAGGATGGAGGTTCACCTTCCAGTAGGACAATGACCCCAAACACATTGCTAAATCAACACTTGAGTGGTTTAAGGGGAAACATGTAAATGTGTTGGAATGGCCTAGTCAAAGCCCAGACCTCAATCCAATAAAAAATCTGTGGTCAGACTTAAAGATTGATGTTCACAAGCTCAAACCATCCAACTTGAAGGAGATGGAACAGTTTTGCAAGAAGGAATGGTTGGCCAGCAGGCGCCAGATCCCTGCTGTGTGCCGCATGCAGCTCATATGTGAACCAAGCCTAATCCACCCAGCTCTCTCATTCGTCCGCCCACCTGCCTTGCTCTCTCATGCCACCCGCCCCCCGCAGCCCCGCTGCAGAGAGGTCACGGCTCGGTGGTTGGGAACCCCTGCTCTACAAAACATGTTTTCGTGTTGGCGGCCTTAACTCATATAGAACCTCCAAAAATCCCGGTGGTAAGATGTGGCAAGCTCATCCAAAGCGACTTGGAGCTGTGATAGCCGCAAAAGGTGGCTCTACAAAGTATTGACTTTAGGGGGTGAATAGTTATGCACATTGCCTTTTTCTGTTATTTTGTCCTATTTGTTGTTTGCTTCACAATAAAAAAAAAAAAAAAACATCTCAAAGTTGTGGGCATGTTCTGTAAATTAAATGATGCAAACCCTCAAACAATCCATGTTAATTCCAGGTTGTGAGGCAACAAAACACGATTACATATAAAAAGATAGATTACATTGCTCTTACATTTCAAACTTAAAAGTTGTAGGATAATTAAAAAAAAAAAGCAGCCTTTATTATATACTGTATAGTATCTAATATAAACTAGGGCATGCTAAATATAAATTTCCATGATGGCTAGTCATAAAAGGGGAGCTACACTGCAAAAATGTAACTGCATGTCTGGCAAGGCATGTATATGATAGAAAACATAGGTGGGTTGCTGTTCAATGGTCACCAATTAGATTTCAATCATATATTTCTGCCACGTAGGGTATATAATAAAGCCAGCATTTGATTGCATGTTAAAAAAAAGAGAAAAGCAAAAAATGCAATAACCCATTTAAACTGATCTGTACAATACTCAAGCTAACTGTACTAGCCTGAAATATGGTGGCTATGGAATACAGTATTTTGTACATAGTCAATGCTCCTAATGCCTCATTCACATAGCTGTAAACACATTTACAACCATTTTTTTAAATGTATGGATCTAAACACAGCTGCATTGTTTTCAATAGAGATATTCGCACAGGTGCGGAATATGCACTGTATTCAGAGCTGTAACAAAAAAATCAAAAAATCTGCACCTGAAGACGACTAAATACTTATATCATTGAAAAAAAGACCAGTACCCAATCCCTTATATTTTACATTTTATTGGCTGCGTAGATGTCTATTGCAAAATCCTGGAAAACTTCAGTGGTGAACATGGCCTTAACTAAACATGATCTTTCTTGAATAATGCTTAATGAAAAGTTGGCAAGCATTCTATATGACAAACACTGCAAATTTGAGAAAATATGGATTTTCTCAAATTAGAAACCTACAATCACCTATTTTGCATCGCATTTGGACCAAACTTGCACAGGACCCTTTTTTTGGTCCGCACCAGAATCGGATCGCATGGGTGTGAACACCCATGTGATCCAATTCCTGTCTGAATTTGCAGATCGCACTGCGATATGCAAACTGATTTGGGGGTGTCATTAACTATTAATTGACACTCTCAGCAGTTCGCATAGGGCAGTGTGAACTGCCGCTGGGAGACATGCGATATGGGAACCCGCTGTGGATTCGCAGGGTTCCCGCATCGCTGCAGTGTGAACTGAGCCTTAATGTCAATATAATTATAAACCTTCCACAAATGTAACTATCCAAATAATATCTCAAATCATTTTTATACAAAAAGAAAAAAAATCCAATATTAAGTATACCAAATGCTAAAACAAGGGAAAAAAAAAAACCTTATGTTCTCCGACTTCTTATGCTCTTCTTTCCTTATCTCCTTTTTCATCTCCCCTATCTGGATCTGTTTCATTATTGAATATATGAGGGATGTTGATCCTCTATGTCTCAGGACCCACGTTTAGACTTCTGTTCATTATTCACTACCGCTGACAGCTTAATGGATGTGAAACATTGCCTTATTATGATGGATATCTTTTTCACTCATTGGTTGGTCATAATGTCTGTTTATGCCTATTCCTGTCTCCAATCTCAATGCAAATTGAAATGAAGAAAAAAAAAAAAAGGGGACAATTTTTATGCTTTAAAAAAATGAATCTATTTACTCATCATTTACACTGGAACTTTTGTTCCTTGCCCAATGAACAGTAACATTTTTCGACTGTTACAGACACGTGATTGAGTGCTTTACTGAAAGATAAATGTGTCCAAATGTTTCTGCTTTGGTTGCTTAACCAAAAGCACTATGTTGCACTGGCAGCTAGTTGTTATGAATGAAAATGAAGAATATGCTCAGTATATGTGATTAATTTATAGACAAAGCATCTTGCTGCAGTTCTCATGTGGCAACAAGGGAAATGATGAGAGGAGGGAAGAAAGCAGAGTGACAGAGGGATGAGCACATTAATGTGCTGCTTCTCCTTCTACTGCTCAAAGGCATACTTGTAAGTGTTATTAAAACTGCAGAGGGGAAAAAAAATCAGGATTCCCTTTCTAACAGACAGGGATGTGCTGTGTGCGGAGCTGTGTAAAGCTTAGGACTGGATGAACAGTAATACACATTCTTTGGCAGGTAAACCAGTGTCCATGAATGTATTTTATCTGCATATTTAGCTTGCCTTGAGCTCATGTTTAACTTACTGCAGACAGAAAAATAACAATTGTAAAAACAGATGCAAAACTAAAACCAACATAAAAAAGAAAACTGCTTCACATGGTATTATGTAAGAAAACACATACAGTGCCTTGCAAAAGTATTCACCCATCTTTGTTTTTTACCTATTTTGTTACATTACAGCCTTTAGTTCAATGTTTTTTTCATCTGAATTATATGTGATGGATCAGAACACAATAGTCTAAGTTGGTGCATAAATAAAAAAATTATAATTGGCATGTGCGTATGTATTCACCCCCTTTGTTATGAAGCCCATAAAAAGCTCTGGTGCAACCAATTGCCTTCAGAAGTCACATAATTAGTGAAATTATGTCCACCTGTGTGCAATCTAAGTGTCACATGATCTATCATTACATATACACACCTTTTTGAAAGGCCCCAGAGGCTGCAAAACCAAGAGGCATCACTAACCAGACACTGCCATGAAGACCAAGGAACTCTCCAAACAAGTAAGACACAATGTTGTTAAGAAATACAAGTCAGGGTTAGGTTATAAGAAAATATCCAAAGCTTTGATGATCCCTAGGAGCACCATCAAATCTATCATAACCAAATGGAAAGAACATGGCACAGCAGCAAACCTGCCAGAGAGGCAGCACAGAGACTTAAGGTAACCCTGAAGGAGCTGCAGAGTTCCACAGCAGAGACTGGAGTATCTGTACATGGAATGACAATAAGCCATACACTCCATAGAGTTGGGCTTTATGGCAGAGTGGCCAGAAGAAAGCCATTACTTTCAGCAAAAAACAAACTGGCATGTTTTGAGTTTGCGAAAAGTCATGTGGGAGACTCCCAAAATGTATGGAGGAAGGTGCTCTGGTCTGATGAGATCAGAATTGAACTTTTTGGCCATCAAAGAAAACGCTATGTATGGCGCAAACCCAATACATCACATCGTCCAAAGAACACCATCCCAACAGTGAAACATGGTGGTGGCAGCATCAAGCTGTGGGGATGTTTTTCAGCAGTCGGGACTGGGAAACTGGTCAGAGTTGAGGGAAAGATGGATGGTGCTAAATACAGGGATATTCTTGAGCAAAACCTGTACCACTCTGTGTGTGATTTGAGGCTAGGACGGAGGTTCACCTTCCAGCAGGACAATGACCCCAAACACACTGCTAGAGCAACACTTGAGTGGTTTAAGGGGAAACACGTAAATGTGTTGGAATGGCCTAGTCAAAGCCCAGACCTCAATCCAATAGAAAATCTGTGGTCAGATTTAAAGATTGCTGTTCACAAACACAACCCATCCAACTT
Source organism: Lithobates clamitans (assembly GCA_037952925.1). Lineage (NCBI taxonomy): Eukaryota > Metazoa > Chordata > Amphibia > Anura > Ranidae > Lithobates > Lithobates clamitans. The sequence continues at coordinate 9,957,055 of JBBGZY010000251.1, read as the reverse complement.
GAAGGAGCTGGAGCAGTTTTGCAAGGAGGAATGGGCAAAAATGTGGCAAACTCATAGAGACTTATCCAAAGCTACTTGGAGCTGTGATATGTGGCTCTACAAAGTATTGACTTTAGGGGGTAAATAGTTATGCACATTGACTTTTTCTGTTATTTTGTCCTATTTGTTGTTTGCTTCACAATTAAAAAAAAAATCTTCAAAGTTGTGGGCATGTTCTGTAAATTAAATGATGCAAATCCTCAAACAATCCATGTTAATTCCAGGTTGTGAGGCAACAAAACACCAAAAATGCCAAGGAGGGTGAATACTTTTGCAAGACACTGTACTAAAACAGAACAGATGAAGTAGCTGCACAGATGCTGAAAGGTAGGCACTGCTAACCAATATGCAGATACATCACATTTCTTCAATTCTCCTTAGCATTCTCCTTCACCAACCTTTATAATGCCACTAAAGACCTAATTAGAGCAAGTAAATTGTTTGCAAATGAATTACTTTTCATTACACATACTGTGTGGGTAGGACTCAGTACACTTACAGCTGCCCTTTTCAAGAGTTGGGGAGTGATATATAAAGAAAAAGACATCAGGATGGGCACTATCAGTCGCTAAAAATGAAATGAAGATTTATGTAGTCAAGGAAGTGTGTAACACAGGGCTTGACAAATTTGCTTGGAATCTAGGATAAGGTGACCAGATTTTTAAAATGAAATCCGGGGACATTTTTTAAATTTTTTTTTACTGGCAAATGGTAAAATATTTTATACGCATATTATCCTAAATGATATATGCAGTGTATGTGGTATGTGAGTATGGAATGATTGTAAAAATGATATAGATGTTATTTCTCACACTTCCTCCATGAGATAAAAAAAGATACTTCTTAGAATTTTTTGGGAGGGGAGGGATGGGGCAGCTAAATTCAAATCCAATACGGGCAGGGGCGGCTCCAGACAATTTTTTTTGGGGGTGCTGTGGCGGTGCTTGAGGTAAAAGTGAGGGTGCAACTGTGGTGCGCTACCTGTGGGCGTGGCCAAAAGTGGGTGTGGCCAGCAAGTTGCCGCGGTCAGAAAGTGGAGGTTTCTTCATGGCGTACAATGGTGATCAGTATATCCTGGCCTCTGTATACCAATAAAAAGCCAAAACATGCAGCACAACTCTACTCTTCCTTTATACAATTCTACAAATGGACCTATAAGTGCAATGGTGAAACCTATAAAATAATATCCAGTGCAAAACAACCAATGTATTTCAATGTAGTAGTGACGGTGTCACCCCCTCTGCAAAAATATTTTGAGAAATTGCAGAGCTTCAATGTGCAAATAATGTTGAAACCCCCTACATACAATAATAACAGAGATGCAAATCAAGCCGTGTATTAGAACATAGTAGTGATGGTGTCACCATCTCTGCAAAAAGTAAGAAATATTGCAGAGCTGCAATGTGCAAATCATGGTGAAAACCCCTATATGTAATCATAGTAATAAAATGTAAAATATGTACATCAATTGTACATTTTATTATGTTAATATATAAGGGGTTTCACCATGATTTGCACATTGCAGCTCTGCAATTTCTCAAAATATTTTTGCAGAGGGGGTAAGACCATTATTACTTTACTCATATTGCAATACATTGGGTTGATTTGCACTGGATCTTCATTTATAGGTGTTACCATTGCCCTTATAAGTCCATTTGTACAATTTTATAGATTACGTGTAGGGCAGCGCTGCATTTTTTGCTTTTTATTGATTCACATTAGATGAGGGAACCAGCTAACAAGATTCTCTTATTGTTTTTGAGGTTTTTTTTTTGTTGCATGGCAGTGGTTTTACTTTGTTATGTCCTCTGTATACTGGTAGCCACTGGCCCTGCATATTGGTGGTCAGTGTGCCCCCTGTATGCTGGTGGTCAGTGTGCCCCCTGTATGCTGGTGGTCAGTGTGCCCGCTGTATGCTGGTGGTCAGTGTGCCCCCTGTATGCTGGTGGTCAGTGTGCCCCCTGTATGCTGGTGGTCAGTGTGCCCGCTGTATGCTGGTGGTCAGTGTGCCCCCTGTATGCTGGTGGTCAGTGTGCCCGCTGTATGCTGGTGGTCAGTGTGCCCGCTGTATGCTGGTGGTCAGTGTGCCCGCTGTATGCTGGTGGTCAGTGTGCCCGCTGTATGCTGGTGGTCAGTGTGCCCGCTGTATGCTGGTGGTCAGTGTGTCCGCTGTATGCTGGTGGTCAGTGTGCCCCCTGTATGCTGGTGGTCAGTGTGCCCGCTGTATGCTGGTGGTACGTGCTGGGTTCAGGAGGATGCTACTTGCAGGGATCAGGAGGATGCTACGTGCAGAGTTCTGGTGGATGCTACGTGCAGGCTTCAGGGGGATGCTACGTGCAGGGTGCAGGGCTCAGGAGGATGCTACATGCAGGGTGCAGGGCTCAGGAGGATGCTCCGTGCAGGGTGCAGGCTTCAGGGGGATGCTACGTGCAGGGTGCAGGGCTCAGGAGGATGCTACATGCAGGGTGCAGGGCTCAGGAGGATGCTCCGTGCAGGGTGCAGGCTTCAGGGGGATGCTACGTGCAGGGTGCAGGGCTCAGGAGGATGCTACATACAGAGTGCAGTGGTCAGGAGGATTCTATGTACAGAGTGCAAGGTTCAGGCATGCATTACATACAGAGTGCACGGTTCAGGAGTGCGTTGTACGGAGTGCAAGGTCCAGGAATTAGTTAAACTGAAAAGACACCAATTACCGTATTTATCAGCGTATACCACACACTTTTTGGGTGGGTGCGTGTTATACGCTGATCCCCGTCGATCTCCGCTACGCTGAAGGGAGAGGAGCGAGCGCCGCCGATATACACATAGCCGAGTGTACTCGGCTAGGCTCGGCTCCACTCACAGTCACGCCCAGTCCTGCCATTGGACCTGTGTTATGTCCATCATAGGGGCGGGACTGGGTGGGACTGCGAGAGGAGCGCTCGCTCCTCTCCTCTAGAAATCAGCGGAGATCGGCGCCAATTTTAAATAATCAGCCTGCCTGGCCAAGGCTGCAAAGACACAAGGCTGTAATGACACAAGGCTGTAATGACACAAGGCTGCAATGACACAAGGCTGCAAAGACACAAGGCTGTAATGACACAAGGCTGTAATGACACAAGGCTGCAATGACACAAGGCTGCAAAGACACAAGGCTGCAATGACACAAGGCTGCAATGACACAAGGCTGCAAAGACACAAGGCTGCAATGACACAAGGCTGCAATGACACAAGGCTGCAAAGACACAAGGCTGTAATGACACGAGGCTGTAATGACACGAGGCTGTAATGACACGAGGCTGCAATGACACGAGGCTAAATTGACACGAGGCTGTAATGACACAAGGCTGTAATGACACAAGGCTGCAATGACACAAGGCTGCAATGACACAAGGCTGCAATGACACAAGGCTGCAATGACACAAGGCTGCAATGACACGAGGCTGTAATGACACGAGGCTGCAATGACACAAGGCTAAATTGACACGAGGCTGTAATGACACAAGGCTGCAATGACACAAGGCTGCAATGACACGAGGCTGCAATGACACAAGGCTAAATTGACACGAGGCTGTAATGACACAAGGCTGTAATGACACAAGGCTGTAATGACACAAGGCTGCAATGACACAAGGCTGTAATGACACAAGGCTGTAATGACACAAGGCTGTAATGACACAAGGCTGTAATGACACAAGGCTGCAATGACACAAGGCTGTAATGACACAAGGCTGTAATGACACAAGGCTGTAATGACACAAGGCTGTAATGACACAAGGCTGTAATGACACAAGGCTGTAATGACACAAGGCTGTAATGACACAAGGCTGTAATGACACAAGGCTGTAAAGACACAAGGCTGTAATGACACAAGGCTGCAAAGACACAAGGCTGTAAAGACACAAGGCTGTAAAGACACAAGGCTGTAATGACACAAGGCTGTAATGACACAAGGCTGTAATGACACAAGGCTGTAATGACACAAGGCTGCAAAGACACAAGGCTGTAAAGACACAAGGCTGTAAAGACACAAGGCTGTAATGACACAAGGCTGTAAAGACACAAGGCTGTAATGACACAAGGCTGTAATGACACAAGGCTGCAATGACACAAGGCTGTAATGACACAAGGCTGTAATGACACAAGGCTGTAATGACACAAGGCTGCAAAGACACAAGGCTGCAAAGACACAAGGTGAGAGGTGCCATAAGTGCAGCCATGATTTTGTGTAAAGACTTTTCTGGTACATCATTAGTTAACAGAAAGAAAAGAAGTTGTAGGTAGCTGAGTAGTCTTACTTACAGTGTCTGAGGGGGAGGGGATGCCAAGGTATGCAGCATGCAATCTGTGTGTGCTCCGGAGATTGTGAGGACTTTGCAGGGGGGAGAAAAGGCCTGTGCAGCAGCAGATAGTTGAGATGGAGTTTTAAAAGAAGAGTGAGCAAACCTGCTATCTTCAGAGGTTGTGTCTCTACTTGGTGACTGCCTGCTCCTCCTTCTCTCCTCAGGATTTGTTAGGCCCGGGTGCAGTGATTGGTGGGTACAGCTGGTCTCTCTATATGTGCTGCTCCGTAGGGGGAGGTCAGAGCTCTCCAGGGAAAGATGCTGGACAGAGATGTTGATCATAGACATCCAAGACAAAACCCAAGATTTCCGATTTGCGCCCCAAGACTGCCTGAGTAGTGAGAATGAATGGAGCTGTCAAGTCCAACCTCTGATGTCGGGATGGGCGGGGCCAATATGCGGAGCCACGCCCCATTTGTCAGACAGCCCGTGCATAGACAAATAGCTGGCGGTTTATGCATTGGTGGGCGGGGAGGAAGGTGGCAGGGGGCGGGACCAATTGTAACTAGTGTATATGTACCCACAGTGGTGTATAATAAACCTGAATTATACACCGATGTGGGTACATATACACTAGTTACAATTGGTCCTGCCCCCTGCCACCTTCCTCCCCGCCCACCAATGCATAAACCGCCAGCTATTTGTTTATGCACGGGCTGTCTGACAGAGGGGGCGGAGCTCCGCATATCGGCCCCTCCCATCCCCGACATCAGAGCTTGGGTTTGACAGCTCCACTCACTCTCAGTGTCACTGCGGCCCTACGCTCCAGGCTTGCCCACCAATCCAAACCACACTGGATGATATTGACATTGCTGCATGTCCTGCTAGGGCTAGGTAATAAGTATAGGTACCCCCCTGAATCCGGGGACAGATCCGGGGACAGACGTGGTCCGGGGACAGTGTCCTCAATCCGGGGACTGTCCCCGGAAACCGGGGACGTCTGGTCACCCTAATCTAGGAGCCAGCTAAAAAAGTTAGGAGCCAGGTTTTTTTTTTTTTTAAACGACCGACAAAGCTTTATTTTCAATATAAAAATTAACCAATCTTAAATTTACACAGAGACGACTAGAACTAATGTGACTGCTTTTATTTCCTGCCATGCAGGTACACAAGACCGCCATATTCCCACTAAGGATCCAATCAGGTCCGCCTGAAAAACTGACAGGCGAACCTGATCAGACAGACTTCCTTCCCGCAGGACGACTATATACGTCCTGTCTTTGAAGAGAAATACCGTAGTTATGGTAGCAGCTAGCTACCATAACCCCGGTATTCTCTTCAAGAGCCGGCGGTTCTCTTTCAGATAAAAGTGGTCTCTGCAGCAGATTAGCAGCGAGATCACTTTTATCGGCGGCAGGAGAGGGCCCCCCCTATCGCCACGATCGTTAGAGCGAGAGCAATAATTCTAGTCCTAGACCTCCTCTGTAACTCAAAACATGTAACCTGTAGAATTTTTTAAATGACACCTATGGAGATTTTAAAGGGTAAAAGTTTGTCGCCATTCCACGAGCGGATGAAATTTTGAAGCGTGACATGTTGGGAATCAATTTACTCTGCGTAACATTATCTTTCACAATATAAAAAAAATTGGGCTAACTTTACTGTTTTCTTATTTTTTAATTAAAAAAAGTATTTTTTCCCAAAAAAGTGCGCTTGTAAGTCCGCTGCGCAAATACAGTGTGACAGAAAGTATTGCAATTACCGCCATTTTATTCTCTAGGGTGTTAGAATAAAAAATATATATAATGTTTTGGGGGTTCTAAGTAAAGGGAAGGAGATGAGCAGGCAGTGAAAACAGGTAGGAAAAGCTCCATTAGCATTGGTGGATGTCTTGTCATACCAACGGCCACCACCAGAGGGCGCCCGATTGCAGAAAGAACCAGGAACCATAGGACTGCAGTAGGCCGCAAAGCCGGGGCCTCAATTACCGGCGCGGCCCAGCGCGATCGCGGCGGGAGGGGGGGGGGGGTGTCGAACGGACACACAGCTGTGCCGCCCCAGGCGCCAGGTCGCTAATTCTAGTCGCAAATGCGACCTGGCGCCCGGGTTTTGTCGAGCCCTGGTGTAACACAAGATCACCAGTAACCCTGGGGGGATTTATTTTCTATCAAAATAAGTTATACACTTTTTAGGATGGAAGATACAGAAGAAACAGATTTTAGGATGGAAAGTGTATAAAGAAAAAATAAATAGTTACCAGCTCTATAGAAGGGACAGACTGCACTTAAATGGGAAAGGTGCAGATCGGCTGTTAGTGAAGATGGCCGAAAAGTTAGAGGGGCTTTTTTAAACTAGGCAACAGGGGGGAGGGTCCAGAGGTAGAGATAGTCAGTGCAGAACAAATTCCAGAGGGTAGTATTGGGGGCATTAGTGGTAGGTTGACTAAAGCACCTAAACCCAAGGTAAGTATAGTAACAAGTCCTATTTGCAACCTCAGAACACCCAATAAGAGATAGTATGCGTCCGGTCTAAACTATGTGGCATGTTCACCAATGCCAGGAGTCTGGCGGACAAGATTGGAGAACTAGAGCTACTGTTGTCTGATCATGACCCTTACCCTAATGTAATTTATGGAGCTCTATAATCATATCCTTTGCTGATTTTTGTTTGGACTATAGCCCCCCCCCCCTCACTAGTGACTAGTTTAGTATCCATTAAAATAAATCCAGAAACAGCCATAACATCATAACTACCCATCTAATATTGAGTAGCTCCCCTCTTATCTCCAAAATTTTCATGATCCGTTAAGGCATAGATGCCACTAGACCTCTGAAGGCATGCTGTGGTATCTAGAACCAAGCCGTCAGCAGAAGATCCTTTATGTCCTGTAAGTTGTCAGGTGGGGCATCCAAGGATTGGACTTGTTTTTCCAGCACTTTCCACAGATGCTTGAGTCCACACCTCAAACTCTTTGCTGTGTTCTTCAAAGCATTATTGATACATTTTGGCAGGGCACATTATCTGGCAGGGCGCATGATCCTGCTGAAAGAGGCAACTACCATCAGGAAATACCATTTTCATGAAGGGGTGTACTTGGTCAGCAACAATGTTTAGGTAGGTGGTTTGTGTCAAAGTAGCATCAACATGAATGGCAGGACCTAAGGTTTTCCAGCAAAACATTGCCCAAAGCATCACACTGGCTCCGCATCTTGCCTTCTTCCCATACTCATCCTGGTGCCATCTCTTCCCCAGGCAAGCGACGCATATACACCTTGCCATCCATATGGACCCATTGTAGGTGCTTTTGGCTGTGGACACAAGTCAGCATGGGCGCCCTGACTGGTTTGTGGCTACTCAGCCCCATACACAACAAACTGCAATGTCCATTTTATGCTGTCAACAAATCAACTTCAAGGACATGTTTACTTGCTGCTGAATACATCCCACCGACTTTCAGATGCCATGGTAATGAGATAAGGTTATTCATTACCCGGTTAGTGGTAATTAAGTTATGGCTGATAGGTGTATATCCTATAAATGTAGAAGACAGTCAACACACGCAATTGATCTCATGAAAATCAAATGATACAAACATATTTTTGGAATAGTAAAGCTATAGTGATCTTAGAGCAGATTCATTCACATTCATCCCCCCAAACCATTTAACTATCCTGTTTTCAGAGATGAATGCTAAATACTGTACTTTTCCAATACAGGATTCTAGCTTGATTAATTGTAACAGCTAATCTGTGCAGTATATGATCTTGGTTTTGCCACTCTGTGAAAATAGGTCAATGGATCCATCAAAGTGTATATCTTTTTTTCCAAGTCTTTTTTTCTGCACGCTACATTTACGTTAGACACTCTGTGCTGTACAGGAGCTACTGCTGCAGCACATTGTGGATTCCACAGAAAAGTCGTTTGTAGATAGATTAGGGCGCAGGGTAGAAAAAAATCAATGATTTTTTTATTTAAATCTAATTTATTTTAATAAAATGCTTTTGGAGTAAAAATCTTTTCAAAGATAGTTTTCTATTTAAGATTCATAATAATTTAGTTTTGTCAGCATGAAATGGAGCTTAGTTATGTAGCATGAAGCTGTATATTCTGCAATATTTACATTTTTGGTAAACTCATTCAATGAATCTAAGCTCTGCAAGCTGAGATAACATGCACTGATGCATTCACACAAATTTCACAGTAACCATGAGATAAAACAAAGTTCAGGAATATCCCTTATCCCATTGTTTTGCAAATCTATGTACACTACAAACTATATGATTGAATCGGTTCTAATATTGCTGTTTTACTAACCTGACAGCTTTCTAGTCTAAATAGGAAACCTTCATTTTGTTTGCAAATATTAACCACTTGCTTACTGGGCACTTAAACCCCCTTCCTGCCCAGACCAATTTTCAGCTTTCAGCGCTCTCACACAGTTGCGCGATCATGCAACGCTGTACCCAAATGACATTTTTATCATTTTTTTACACAAATAGAGCTTTCTTTTGGTGGTATTTAATCACTACTGCGTTTTCTATCTTTTGCTAAAAAGAAAGACCGGAAATGGAAGGGATAGGGAAGCCTATAATAAGGCTTACCTATAGGTACTGCAAATATCTCCTAAACATGTACTGTTTAGGAGATATTTACCGTACATGCAACAAGCCATTCCTTCAGAGTCCTGTGCCGTAAGCGGCGGTTCCTGCACGCATGCACAGGAGTGGCGTCATTGTAGCTGCGTCCACCACATCTAAGGATTGGTGAGCTGCAGTATAATGTTTTTTTTTACTGTTAAATAATTTTCTTGCAGTAAATATATATTAAGGGATCATGGATGACGTAATTTAGGTACATTGGGTTTTGCTGCTGCCTTCAGGAGATTGGACACTGGCAAACAAAGCCATAAAGGACAGCCTAGTATAGTATAACCCTTCCCATTGCCATCATGTATTAGTTTTGTAGCAGAGAACAGAGTGGATGGACCTATATTCCTTAACGTACTGCAAGAAAATCATTTTACAGTAAGCAAAAAATCCCAATTTGTTAATCGTACTTTAAGGGACACAGGTATAAAGTGATTCTGGTACACTGAGATGTCTAAAAGCAGTCCAACTGAGGGGTGGGGAACACAGCAAACAAAGCACCAACAGACCCACCAAATACCACCTGAATGCCCACCTGGAAAAATGTGCATGTATGAACCAAATACCAGGAAACAAAGCACTAACTGATCTAATAGGGCACGTTTTGACATGAATAGTCAAACTTTGTCCTTAAGTCTAAAGGCTTGACTGATAAGTTGCTGAATCCACCTAGGGATAGTAGAGTGAGAAGCAAGCTTTTAACAATAGGGACTTTCAGGAATGACAAAACAGTGTCCAACACTGTAAAAAGCGTTGTAGCTGGTGGTTTAACTCAAACAGTGTATACCACATCCAGGCAATGGAGCATGACAACCAATATTTTGGTAAAGTGAAAAAAGAACCCTCCCTAAAAAAAAAAAAAAAGGCCTCGGGCAATAAGAAAACCTTTTCTCTGTAGTACAAGAGAAAGGTTCTATACAAGTTAAGGCCGCCAACACGAAAACATGTATTGTGGAGCAGGGGTTCCCAACCACCGGGCCATGACCTCTCTGCAGCGGGACTGCGGGTGCCAGGGGGCGGCCGGCATGAGAGAGCAAGGCAGGCGGGTGAACGAATGAGAGAGCTGGGTGGATCAGGCTTGATTTACATGTGAGCTGCATGCGGCTCACAGCAGGGATCCGGTGCGTGCTGGCCAACCATTTCAGGCCTGATTTCAGCCCGAATTTTGGGCTGAATTCGGACCTGAAATGGACCAAAAGATGCACAGTGTTTTTCTGCAAAACACACCGGACCTGCTGCGGAGATATGTTAACTGGCTCCATAGAGAGCCGGTAAAAATCTCCTGCTATTGCGAATTGGATGCGGGGATCCCGCATCCAATTCACAATGGTGTAAACTCAACCTTAGAGAGGCGGGCAGGCAGATAAGAGAAGCGGGCTGGTGAGCAGAGATGACACCTCTCTCCGCCCGCCCAGCATCACCGATCTTCTGCCCTCACAGCGCGGGCATCTTCAATGTCGAAGCTGCGAATGGGAGCAGCAGCTTCTCACTGCTCACCCCACATTACCACTCTCCTGCCGTCGCTCAGACACGACTACTGCTAAATAAACCGGTGCTGCCACCAATGCAGTAAAAATCCACATCTGGTGGCACTAGCAGGCGATGTGGCACGTGGCATTCCTCATCTGGCAGCACTGGCAGGCAGCGTGGCAAGTGACAATCTGCATCTGGTGGCAGGCAGCGTGGCAAGTGACATTTCTCATCTGGTGGCAGGCAGCATGGCAAGTGACATTCCTTATCATGTGGCAGGCAGCATGGCAAGTGACAATCTGCAACTGGTGGCAAGCAACGTGGTAGGTGACAATCTGCATCTGGTGGCAGGTGATGTGGCAAGTGACAATCTGCATCTGGTGGCAAGTAACAAGCTGCATCTGAAGGCAGGCGACGTGGCAGATGACAAGCCACATCTGGCGGCAGGCGACGTGGCAAGTGACATTCTGCATCTGGTAGCAGACAACGTGGCAAGTGCCATTCTGCATCCGGTGTCAGGAGATGTGGCAAGTGACATTCCGTATCTGGTGGCAGGTGACGTGGCAAGTGACATTCCGCTTCTGGTGGAAGGCGATGTGGCAAGTGACATTCCGCATCTTGTAGCAGGTGACGTGGCAAGTGACATTCCGCATCTGATGGCAGGCGACGTAGCAAGTGAAATGCTCAGGGCTCCCACTGATTCTGCAATATGGTGAGTTGAACTATTTCATTTTATATTACAATGTAATAATAGAAATAATGCGCTTCAATCACCCTGACACCATATAAACCATGGCGCTATGATGATTGAAGCGCTAACACCAGCCATTGCCCCGACAAATTGGCAGAAAAAAAAAACGCTTACCCCCCTTCGCACAATTTGCTTCCACACAGCTGGCCCCCGGTGCCAAAAAGGTTGGGAACCACTGTTGTAGAGGTAGTAGCAGCGAGGAAGGCAACCTTGTGAGTTAAAGTAGCTAGAGGAATATCCCTAATAGGTTCAAAGGACAGTTTGTGAAGAACTGACAGAACTAAGTTGAGATCCTCCCGTGTCAAAGGGGGAATACAGGAGGAATAATGTGAGTCACATTTTGTATGAAAGCCCTCACTAAGGAGTGATTGGTAAGTAGTCTTAAAAAAGAAACTGACTGGAGAAAAAAAGACAGAATCACCAGAATTACCTTTATCTCAATCCTGTGAGAATGGAGTTTTAGAGCAAGAAAGGTGTAGGATCAGAATGAACAGATTCCAAAAAGTCATTGGGGCATTGGGTAAGCGCTTGTGAAGATTAGCGGATCCAAGGACCTGGAGACAAACCTGCTCAGTTTGTTGCTGAACCTGGAAGCCAGAATGGCCACATGCGGCATCTCCCACCTGGGGCAGAGGGCTTAAAACACCATTGGGATAAAGACCATTCTCTGTAGTCTAGATGTGATGTCTGGGATGTGCACAGCAGATAGGTCTGGAGCTTAACATCCTGCCCAAGCTGGATCTGATGCCCTTCTATTTGAGCTGTGAGATTTCTGGTTGCTACCTAATGCTTAATGTAAGCCACTGCAATAGAGTCAGAATGTGCAAGCGGAGTCTGGAGTTTGTCCTGTGACAGGAAAACATAGGACAACCTGTTGGATACTAGCTGAGTTTGTGCCAACTGATCCCTCAGAAAAGGATTGGCCAGATATCCCCCTATGGGGATGCCCCAAGAGCAAAGCAGTGCTAGAATATGGTGAGGACCTGAGGTGAAATGGAAAGGCCAAAGGCAAGGGTAACAAATTGGTAATGTTGTGTGCTCACAACAAAACACAGGTAGGGTCAATGGCACTGGGAAGATGGGTGCATGCAAGTAGGCACCTTGTTGTCCACAGAGAGCAGGTGGTCTCCTGGATGGAACGAAGCAAGGATTAACCTACCAAATTCCATGCATATTTTTTTTATCTGTAAGCAGGTGTTGAGAACCTTAAAGCGGAACTTCAGTCATTTTTTCATCTTTCCATATATTAAATCTTCTGCCCTTTTTGTTTTAACTTTGGATAGTAAAACATTTTTTTTTTGCCAGTAAATACCTTATACAGCCCACTTCCTGTTTCTTGTCTGAAAAAAAACAAAGGCTTATGACATCATGCACAGCTCTGTCTCTCTCTCAAGAGTTTGCCAGGAAGGGAGGGGGGATGAGTCATAAGAGGGCCAATGAAAGCTGCACCGCTGTAGCTGTGTGTAAATCTAGGAAGTGAACAGGCAGCAGCTTCAGCTGCCCACAGTCAAAATGATTGCAGCCAGACTCAGTGAAGGGAGATTTCTGCAGCATATTTGGCAAGTACAGAATCACAGTATATATAAAATAATACGCAAAGTGGTTGGAGGGGAGCTTCAGAATGGCAAAAATGTTTTTCTTACAAATTATGTGAGCAGAATGCAGTTCCTCTTAAGATCCAGCATTGGGAGGATGCCCATTTGGCTTAGTATCAGTAAACAGGTTTGAAAAGAAACCCTGGAACCTTTCCAAGCCAATTGCAATGACCCCTTAAGAGAGGAGCTGTATCAGAATAGCATGGTTCCCAAATCTTTGAGGGAACACTGGAAGGTTAGATAACATGAAGCGGGGTGAGGTTGCCTCCTAATTGTAGGGATGACCTGTTCACTTAAGATTTAAGGAATTAAGGACTGGAAGTTCCAGGCTTTGTCTTGAAGGTCTGAGATGAGCAAAAGGACCTTTTCTTAGTCTCAGATTAGAGACTTTTCCAGAGTAAGCTTTTGCCTTCTTTTTCTGGGGCAAAATGGTATTCTTCCCATCAGTGACCTCCCTGATAAAGTTGTCCAGAGAATCACCAAATAGGTGCTCCCCATAAATGGCATAGGCAAGAGGTGTTTTTTGCATTGATGTTCCACAGACCAACATTTCCAACATTTGAGTCAAAGGGTCTTCTGTAGGTGTACTGAAAGGAGGCCAATGCTGGACTTTGGGTGTAAAGTATCAGCTAACCCATCAACACAGTAGAGTAGGTCCTAGGGTGTGACCTCCAGCTGTTGAAAGACAGGAGGATCTGTCAGGATAGATCCAGGATCCTGACACATATCCTTTTTTTTTTGAGTCAGAAAAAAGTTTTTATTTTGACTTTCACAGTACATGGTATATGACATTCAGTATACCATAGTAAAACAGCAATACAAAACGTACGACTTTCTGTAGTATATTGTCATTTGGTACAGTGCATACAGAACCTTATAGGTGCGTTTTTTTGTTTTTTTTTTAGTACTGTGTCATATAATGAAGTTTTATAAGAGAGAAGGGTACAAGAGAAGAAAACGAAACAAACAGTTAATTAAACTCCCTCAGAACCTTGAGGGTGTGATATATCTGACACATATCCTTGGTAGATGGACATGGCAGCACATGCAGGTTGCAGGGCCTGCGAGGAATAATAAGTTGATACAAAGGACGTCTAGCCTTTCATTCACAAGGTCTTTAAACACTGGGAAGTCCTTAACAAGGACAGTCAGAGTCATGTTAAGACAGGAAATAGCTAGATCCACCACAGAATTCCTCCGCAATAAGATTTTGCTCGGCAAAATGTTTGGGAGTCATAAAGACTAATCTGGATTAAGCCAATAACTATACAAAAGAAGTTGCAATAGTGAGCATACAGGGTCATGTCAGCCACCATACCAACCTGGCTGCAGTAATAAGTGTACTGGAAAAGCTGTGGTGATTTAAGTCCAAACTTGGAATCTTGAGTTTGAATGCAGTATACTTTAGTGCTGAGATGTATACACTGCATGAATAAAAAAAAAAGCAATAAAGTGTCCCAAGTAATAGACCAATTGACCAGTATACAGTAGAGCAGTAGCCTGAATCTCTACAGGCCTAATACCTCCAAGGAGAGATTGCATTCCCCCAATGTCCTCAGCTGGGGATAGAGAGACAGCTGCAGTTGAAAGTGCGCCCATGTCCCCTGCTAGTTAGCTAGTATGGAAATAATTAGCCATAAAATCTGTCATAACAGAAAAATGCCCCCTAAGGAGGAAGCTATGTTCTGAAGAGCAAGGAGAGTGGACTTAAGCAGGAAGCAACAGTATGCTTTGGTAGATTGAGCCAAGAGGGCCCCTGGCACAGCTCCCTTTGTGCTAGTAATCCAGAACACTGCCAGGCATGTACCAAAGGGTCTTACAAGGGGGGTATTCAGCTGGCTGCTGAAACAGTAATGCCGCGTACACACGGTCGGACTTTTCGTCTACAAAAGTCAGACGGACGCCGACGGACCAAAGCCGGCTGACAATCCGATCGTGTGTGGGCTTCCCCGGACTTTCAGCGGACTTTTCCAGCCGCAAATCTGACAGACTTTAGATTTGAAAAATGCTTCAAATCTTTACGTCGTAACTATGCCGGACCCAGAAATCCGCTCATCTGTATGCTAGTCCGACAAAAACCCAGGCTAGGGCAGCTATTGGCTATCAACTTCCTTATTTTAGTCCGGTGTACGTCATCACGTACGAATCCGTCGGACTTTTGTGTGATCGTATGTAGGCAAGTCCGTTCGTTAGAAAGTCTGCCGCAAGTCAGCGACAAGTCCGCCAAAAGTCCGTCGAAAGTCTGTCGGATGGGCTGACGGACTTTTGTAGCCGAAAAGTCCAACCGTGTGTACGCGGCATAAGGGTTACCTGGCCATCTGTGACTCACTGTACAGCTGGAACAGGTAAGCTGTGGGTGAAGTCTTGTAAGTAGCAGGGTAGTGGTGCTGATAGGAAAGGCTGCAAAGACTTGCAACACAGTAATGGAGCCACACTGGCTCAGTAAACCAGACAGGTATGACGCTGTGCCTGTTCTTGCCAAGTGCCATCAAAACAATGAGTCACATGGCACTATTTGTTCATGAAAGTCTTCGCCTCTCTGGTGGGCATACCAACTACAGTCTGCAGGGAATGGTTTCCACCAGAGAAGACATCCATCCTCCTAAAATACTAGCTAAAAACAGAGGCAAGATGGGAGAGGGAGGGGTTATACTAGGCTGTCCTTACAGCTTTGCCTGCCCCTGTACAATCTCTTGAAGGCAGCAGCATAATCCAAATGCACCTGAATTACTTTATCCAGCACAAGCACATGTGCAACGACCTATGCTCTAAATGGAGCTAGCCTGCTTTCGGAACATACGTTAATGCTCATGAGGGTGCTTTAAGCGAAACCACGGTGCAAAACTACATAGAGCTGCTTCTTCTAATGAATTTCAATGGGCGGCTATATTCTGTGGCACCTAGTCCTGGGAATGTCATTATGCAGGCTCTGCACACTGTATGGTCCCATCCATGAAGCCTTGGAAGTTACATCTTTGTTCTTTGGTTTTGATTTTTTACAGCAGCGCAGGCTTTATGTTAGTAAATGCTTTGCAATGCACTGCAAACACCTTCATGTAAATCCAATGGTGCGCTATTTTTAGTCACTCAATTAGTAGTATGCCTATATCTTAATTTTTTTTTTTAAACAGATCACAAGATATTTCAAATTCCTCTTGAAATAGAAAACTGATATTTGGGTAAGAACTTATTCAACGTTTCCATCTGAAATAAACTACTACATTGAAAAAATATTTCCAATTTACAAATAATGTATATATCAAACTGAATCCCTGTCATTCTACCAATCAACTTCTGTTCAACTGCCCTGTCTGATAAAAGCTGCTCAATCAGCGGTTGCAATGTCGATCTGAGTATTCTGATAGGGGGTGAGTCTCCCCCACTGTTTATTTTTTTGGGAAAGTTGGGTGTCTCCCCCCTGTGATTCAGTTTTTTTTCAAACTGAACCATGTATGGCCAGCTTTGGTCATAGCTGAAACATATGCAAGGCTTGTTCTAACCAATAATACTGTATCTTAAATCACTGAACACATCAAACAATCATTGAAAAGTACGTCTAAATCTATGAATGCATACACAACAACTATCATCACTATGGTTACTACCTGACACGGGTTCAAATCCTTTTTAAAAGCTACTTTAGTCTGACAAAAGGTCCCTATCCATCTACATATGAAATATATTGCAGTCAAAAGAGAAGCAATACTTTCTGGAGGCTTTGCTTGAGCATCTTACGTAGATGCCAACGCAGATTCTGCTCTAAATATAGCAGCTCTGTGGCCTTGAAAAATTTACAGCATCAGGGATTTATATTTATTTTAATCTCAGGTTTGTTTTGCTCACTTCATTTTGTGAATTCCAAAATGAATAGCATTATCAAATTGTACAGATAAAGCTGTGGTATGCACATAAATGTTCATGATTAAAGATTACTGCACATTTGAGCTGCTGTCTGTATGCATTCTGATAAACTTCTATCAAAGTTAGCAGTACCAGATTGCTGAGGTCCCCCTTTTTTCTCTTTTAGGTTTCAATCATTTTGAAGCAGCAACAGAGAGCAAATAATGCTTAAAGAGATATTGTCACCCTGCTCATGCAGGCCAAAGTGACATTGTTTCTAGTAAGGGCATTCCCCAACTCCCATATACTTACATTACCTGCCTTCTGTCATTGCTCCTTGCTCCTCTTCAGTCACTTCTGTGAATGGCTGTGTTGAGGACCTGAGGGATGTTATTCTCTTGGTTATATGGCAGTGCTGCGCCCTAGTTATTGGCTGTAGGCCTGGGTATTATCACAGGAGAGCAGATCAGTCTCCTCTATACCCACAATTACCAGGTAATGTCACTGGCTGTGGAGAAATAATGACCCGCAAGGGAGTACAGGTAAATATATATGGTCGCGGAATGCCATTTCAAGACAAAATGCCACTTTGTCCTGAATGGAAAAGTGACAGTGTCACTGCAGTTTTAAAATAAAGCTGGGAACATAGCTGTTCATCCCAGCACCATTTTAAAAAGGCATCAGAATCAGCGGCTCCTGTGGGTCCTGACAGGGGTTCAGGCTATAATTGCAGCCTGTCATTGACAGCCAGCATCCAGCACTAATCCTAGAGCTGAACAATCAACTCTTGGACTTCTGATGCTTCTACACATCACTCTATTGAAGCATATTGTTAAGACAATTTTACATTGCCGCACTTTCTGTCAGTACAGAGTCTTGGGCAAAATCGGCAAAAACTATATCAGTCGACCCCTAATTTAGAGACAGGATTGTAATAGCACTGACACTCAGAAAAAATAAAACCAGGGAAATGGCTTGATCAACCACGTATTTACTAGCAATGTAAAAAGTAATAAAAGTTAAGCACAGGCATAGAATATAGTTTTATATACACAATGACAAATATATTTTGGGTTTACTGAACCCTCTTTTTTGCTTATCCATTATCTAGGAATGTCCTCAATTTAGTCACCTGCCCAGTGAATCCAGTGTTTAGAGCCCCAGGCCTGGCCATTCTGAGTCCCTGCTTATGCAGCCTCTTATGCAATACTATCAAGCAGACTTTTAAAGGTACCCACATCACAGCACATAAGTAAAAAATATATCCTATTAAAGAGGAGCTCCAGGCTCACTCAAAAAAATTAAGTCAGGATCTACAAATACTGTAGCTTTTGACTTTTAAAATAAGGACACTTACCTGTCCAGAGATTCAGCGATGTTGTCACCCGAGCCAATTCTTCAATTGGCTTCAGGTGCAAGCTATGGCATCTCAATTAAGGGAAACAAGTGAAGCCTGCTGCGGTTTCATGCTGCACTGCACTTTGTGAATGGTCCCGTAGTCTTCTGGGACCAGTGATGTGTCCCAGAAGACTGCAGGGGAGGAGGGGGGGGCGCATTCTGAGCCTGAAGTGGGAGCAGTTACTGGTCAAAACCAGGCACCTGCTCCCCCCAAAAAGTGCAGAATGTGGCATAGGAGGGGGGGGGGGGGTAGAGGGGGAGGGTGCAAACAAATGGAAGTTCCCCTTTTGGGTGGAGCTATGCTTTAATATAATTTTAACTCTCTATTTAAAATATTTTTCATAGCAACATTATTTTTGTGGTTTATAAGCCCTTGTACTGCTACTTATCCCCATCCAACCACTACTAGCTATCTTAGCGATAATACATTGATCTTAATTCATTGCGTATAGCAGGGGTAAGCAGACTTTGAGAGGTGGAGATCTAACATGACAACAAAGACAGCAAAGATTACCGGGTGGTGCAGCCTTTTTTTTTCTAGTTAACTAGCTAACCCCCAGAGGTCAGTAGAGGGTAGGGCAGTATACAGAAGTCAGTTGTAGATAAAGCAGTGTACAGAGGTAAGTAGAATGTATGGCAGTGTACAGATGTTAGTAGGATGTAGAGCAGTGTAAATGGGTCAGTAGTATGAAGAGCAGTGTACAGTGGTCAGTAGTATGAAGAGCAGTAAATATACAAATCAGTGCTGCAACCTTACAACCGAATCCAGTAGACAAGAGGGTGCGAGACCAACAGCCGCACACTGCAAAGGTAACTTGAAAACACATCGGTCGCCACCACCAGCAGAGTGCAGTAAAATCTTCTTATTATAAATCAGCCACAGACTGTTCTCGCAGACAGACTGTTGACATATTTCTGTCCCAAATGAGCCCTAGACAAGTATGTATAGCAGTGCACAGAGCTCAATAGGGCAGATGAGAGGAGTAAGCAGGACAGGGGTTAGCAGGGCAGAGAACAGGGCAAAGGACAAGGGGTCAGCAAGGCAGTGTAAACTGGGGCAGGAAGGCACAGTACAGGAGGGTCAAGAAGACCTGCTACAGGGAGGTCTGGAGGGTACAGCGCAGGCGGGTCTGAATGGTATGGAACTGGGGAGTCAGGAGGGCTGGGGGGTCTGGAGGGCACAGTACTGGAAAGTTAAGATGGCACAGTAAAGGGGGGTCTGGAGTGCTGCAGGGTCAGGAGGGCACAGTATTGGGGGGTCAGGAGAGCATGGTACTGAATAGTTAGGAGTGCACAGTACTCAGGGTTGAGAAGGCACTAGGGGGTCAGGAGGGCACACTACAGGGGTGGTCTGGAGGGCATGGTACGGGGGGATTCCTCTCATCATATGCGCCCATAAACATCATAAAAGCCAGGAAAGAAAAGCTCTAAAAACCTTTATTTAAATCAAACCAATACAAGCGAACAACATATACACTTACATTGTAACGTGCATTCCACCATGCACCTGGGATCAACAACTTAATCTTATTACACCTTCTGAAGACGTCATCACGACGAAACGCAAGTTGGCTGGAGCTACAGGAAGTGACACCACTCTGTCCACTGCACCAGGAAGTGATCAGGTACAAATCATCTGGC
Source organism: Lithobates clamitans (assembly GCA_037952925.1). Taxonomy (NCBI): domain Eukaryota; kingdom Metazoa; phylum Chordata; class Amphibia; order Anura; family Ranidae; genus Lithobates; species Lithobates clamitans. The sequence continues at coordinate 9,937,413 of JBBGZY010000251.1, read as the reverse complement.
AGAGGGGGGATTATGGTGTGGGGTTGTTTTCTCCAGGGGTTGGGCTTGGCCTCTTAGTTCCAGTGAAGGGAACTCTTAAGGCATCAGCGTACCAAAACATTTTGGGCAATTTCATGCTCCCAACTTTGTGGGAACAGTTTGGGGATGGCCCCTTCCTGTTCCAACATGGCTGCACACCCATGCACAAAGCAAGGTCCATAAAGACATAGATGTTTTGAGTTTTGGGTGGAAGAACTTGACTGGCCTGCACAGAGTTCTGACCTCAACCCAAACACCGCCGAGATGAATTAGAGCGGAAGCTTTCTCCTCCAACATCAGTGTCTAACCTCACAAATGTACTTTAGGAAAAATGGTCAAACATTCCCATAGACACACTCCTAAACCTTGTGAACAGCCTTCCCAGAAGAGTTGGAGCTGTTATAGCTGCAAAGGGTGGGCCAACTAAAGGCAGGCATCCCAATACTTTTGAAAATATAGAGTGTAATATATAAACATATATGTATGCGTGTGTGTGTATACTGGCTATGGCGGTCTTTCCTGCAAATATTGATCTTTCTGACCTCACCATGAATGGTCACATTGTCTCAAAACCGTTAAAGCAATTCATTTGTTAGAACTGGCTAAAACCAGTTTATGGGAGCCCTCTTTCACATATATACGAGCTGTTCTATTAAATAACGAGACTGTTTAAATAACGCACCTTTATTTATATGTATTACAAATTGAATGCTTGTCCCCTTCAATATATTCCCCGTTTGCACTAATACATTGCTGCAGTCTTGTTTTCGACTGGTCGAAGGCATGGAGAAAATCAATTTCTGTCAGCTGTTTCAACACATACATCGTTTTCTTCTTTACAGCATCAACTGACTCAGGACGTGTCCCTTTAAGCACTGATTTAACTTTTGGGAATTCATTCTTATGCCCCTCGCTGAATTGTTTGTGCCACGCAAACACACGCGCACGAGAGGCCGTCATTCCCATAAGCTGTAGTAAGCATTTGAAAACATTCTGCTGGTGTTTTGTGCAATTTTACTAAAAATTTTAAATTGACAATTTTAAACCTAGCATTTTTTCGGTACACTACACAACTAAGTGTCGACTCACAATCAACTGAACGTCATAGCGTGTTGCTGCTCGTCAGACAGGTTTAAACATGTTCAAGGTTACCACGCATGCAGTTATAACCAGTTCTGGACTGCATTGTTTACTAGGTGGGATCACAGTCCCGTTATTTATTATACACACCTCGTATATATACACAAAAGAGAGCAATGATGATTTTCAGAGCCTCTTCTAGGATAGACTGGTGAATGTGCCTAGACAATGGAGAGATTGTTATCTCCAGGACTTTCTGATGTTTCTAGAAGTTATGCCGTGTACACTGAGTGGACTTTACGGCATACTTGGTCCAGCGTATACCTCAACCCAGAAATATCGGCATATACAGGTAGATAGGCTGGTTGGTCGGTGTAAGGGGCGCAGATGGTCTTGGTGGAGTGTCTCAAAATGGGATGGCTGTAGTATCAGTATGGCCACAAAAGTCCAAACATCAAATAATATGTGACAAAGGCAGAAATGGGGAGAAGAAAAAAGGAAGGACTGCCCCTATGTTTTCCTTTTTCCGTAAAATTGCGTTACTCCTCCGGCAGGGAGGAGAGTGAAGAGGTGCACAGGACCTTGGCTACCTTCTGGAAGCATGACTTACTGCGACCAGGAGAGAACCTCAGCACAGAGCCAATCAAAAGAGGGGTTGTGTCTCTGTAACCAAGGATAACCAATAACCAGCGGAAACCTAGGTGAGGAAATAACTTGGATTTGGATTATCTTATGGGGAAGAGCCCCTACGGCCATGGACAACGGAACAGTCTCATGAGTCACATGGGTAGGCTGTAGAGGTCTCCCGTCAAGAGCAGCAATGGCAAGTGGAGTGTCACGCAGCTGCAGCGGAATCGAGTGCTTCGATACAAAGGCAGCATCAATGATTAGAGTCGATTAGAGCCTGTATCTCGACAGACGACTCAGCCCAACAAAGGGTAACCAAAACCAGGGGCTTATCCTTCTGGATAACCGGGGACAAAATCATGCCACCTAAGGTCTGTCCGTGACAGGACCTCAAGTTTTGGGCGTTCCCTGGACGGGTTGGGCAAGACTTCAAAAAGTGACCTGCCTGGCCACAATAAAGGCACAATCTCTCCCTCCTCCTAAGGGTTCTCTCGTCCGCAGAAAGACGCGTGAAGCCCGAGTGCATGGGTTCATCTTCACAGACTGACTTGGTACCAGGAGGCATGGGAGGTGAGGGAGGCAAGGGTGGGACTGCAAAGTTCGGAGACAAATGTACAGGAGGCTTCCACAAGCGCACCTTAAACGGAAGTCTTTCTCTGAGTCTGGAGTCAATGAGGATGGCAAACATGATCAACTTCTCCAGCTCAGTGGGTATATCTCGGGTTGCTATTTCATCCTTGATGGTATCCAAGAGACCATGAGAAAAAGCAGCCACGAGGGCCTCATTGTTCCAAGCAACCTCTGCTGCCAGAGTATACGGAATTGAATGGCGTAATCGGCAACAGTTCTCATACTCTATTTGATGGACATGAGGCACTTGGCAGCAGAAGCGGAGCGTGCGGGAACATCAAATACCCTTTTAAAAGAAGCCACAAACTCAGGCTAACTCAAGACAACAGGTTTTTGTGTCTCCCATAGAGGGTTTGCCCAGGCCAAGGCTCTCTCAGAAAGCAAAGATATCACAAAAGCTACTTTGCTTCAGTCCGTGGGAAACGCTTGGGGCAGCATCTCAAAGTATATCTCAACCTGGTTGAGAAACGCTCTGCATTGGACTGGATCGCCCCCCACATCACTGGACGGGATGGCCTGCAACACAGGTTGTACCGGAGTAGCCACAGTGGGAAATTCTAGGTGAGCCGTGCGACTCAGGAGCGTTTGTAACACATTGGCATGCGGTGATCCTGCTCAACCAATTCGGGGAAAGTATTACCAACAAGTGGATTGACTGCATCTTCTGAATTCATGGCCTTTGCCTACTGTCAGAAACCATGAATCAGACTGAGACAAGTACAGTTAAATCACACTTGTTTAACCACTTGCCTCCCGCCATATATGCAGCCCCATCAGTGAAGGAGAAAACGTACTTATTTACAAAGTTTTGTAATTGAAACAAAAAAAAACTTTTTTTTTTCAAAATTTTCGGTCTTTTTTTTATTTGTTTAGCAGAAAATAAAAATCCCAGAGGTGATCAAATACCACCAAAAGAAAGCTCTATTTGTGGGAACAAAATGATAAAAATTTAGTTTGGGTACAGTGTAGCATGACTGCGCAAGGCCGGTTCAATAGAAACCGGCCAATATTTGGCCGCGTGTGTATGGCAGGTGGTCCGAAAAAAGACTGAAAAAAGGTCTGCCGACCGCCTCCTGAGACCACTGACCGAAGTGTTCGGGTGGGTGGTGGGGTCGGGGGAGGGGGGGTAGATCTCTGTTCACTGGCACAGACTGTAGACTTGGTGCAGCATCCACACATATGCTAGGATGACAGTACAATGTATTCATGTCCCTGTTTTAGGAATACGTAAAGGAATAGGTTTGATGGTTCACTGGATGTTACTTGTACCTACTATTCTTCAGTATATGGACTTTCAGATACAATGCTGCGTGGATTACTGTCTTCTGTAACCAGCACATTTTCTTAATTGGGGCTGCACTTTTTATCTACAAGACCCTACAAAGAGGAGGCACTGGAGCTTATTAGTGATTTTGTGCTGCTCTCACAGATTAAGTGAAGATCACACTGGTGACACCATAACACACCATTTGCCTGCAGAAGGTGTACAAATAGGGCTACATGGGTAACCTGGTATGACTTTAACCGCTTTACTTACAGCTTTACTGCGGCAGGTTGGCTCCCCTGCGCGAAACCTTGTAACTATACATGGGCTTGCGGGGTCCAGATAGCAGGTGCGTGCCCGCTACACAGCGGGGGTGCTAATGCTCGTGGCCGACGGTCGCGATGACCGCTGGCCATGAGCGATCGTGAGCTGGAGACACAGAACAGGGACGAGTGTGTGTAAACACACACTTCCCTGTTCTGTTCTGACAGGAGTGACAGATTGCGTGTTTCTATTAGCTAGGAACCAGGTCTGTCACTTCCTGTAGTTAGTCCCTCCCCCTTCAGTTAGAATCACCTCCCAGGGAACACAGTTAACCCCTTCACTGCCAGTGACATTTTTACAGCAATCAATGCATTTTTAATCGCACTGATCGCTGTATTAATGGCAATGGTTCCAAAAATGTGTCAAAATTGTCCGATGTGTCCGCCATAATGTTGCAGTCATGACAAAAATTGCAGATCGCCACCATTACTAGTAAAAAAAAAAAAAAATAATAAAAATGCTATAAATCTATCCCCTATTTTGTAGATGTAGATGGTTTGTGCAAACCAATGAATATACGCTAATTGCGATTTTTTTTTTTACCAAAAATATGTAGAAGAATGCATATTGGCCTAAACTGAGGAAAAAAATAGTTTTTTTATATATATTTTTGGGGGGATATTATTATAGCAAAAAGTAAAAAATAATGCGTTTTTTTTTCAAAATTTTCACTCTTTTTTTGTTTATAGCGCAAAAAATGAAAAAAAAAATCGCAAAGGCGATCAAATACCACCAAAAAAACCCCACAAAGGTGATCAAATACCACCAAAAGAAAGCTCTATTTGTGGGGAAAAAAAGGACATTTTGTTTGGGTACAACATCTCACGACCGCGCAATTGTCAGTTAAAGCGATGCAGTGCCAAATCACAAAAAGTGCTCTGGTCAGGAAGGGGGTACATTCTTCCGGGGCTGAAGTGGTTAAATATCTCTCATAGTGCAATAGCTCAGTTTGGCCAGATGGCCAGCTCTAGGAAGGGTTCTGGTCGTCCCAAATGCCTTCCATTTAAGGATTATGGAGGCCACTGTGCTCTTAGGAACCTTAAGTGCAGCAGAAATTTTTTTCTTGGCCAGATCTGTGACTTGCCACAATTCTGTCTCTGAGCTCTTCAGGCAGTTCCTTTGACCTCATGATTCTCATTTGCTCTGACATGCACTGTGAGCTGTAAGGTCTTATATAGACAGGTGTGTGGCTTTCCTAATCAAGTCCAATCAGTATAATCAAACACAGCTGGACTCAAGTGAAGGCGTAGAACCATCTCAAGGATGATCAGAAGAAATGGACAGCACCTGAGTTAAATATATGAGTGTCACAGCAAAGGGTCTGAATACTTAGGACCATGTGATATTTCAGTTTTTCTTTTTTAATAAATCTGCAAAAATGTCAACAATTCTGTGTTTTTCTGTCAATATGGAGTGCTGTGTGTATATTAATGAGGAAAAAATGAACTTAAATGATTTTAGCAAATGGCTGCAATATAACAAAGAGTGAAAAATTTAAGGGGGTCTGAATACTTTCCGTCCTCACTGTATATGCGGGTTCGATTTTGGTGCAGAGGCAGTTTCCATTCAGCGGTTCAGGTGCGAATTTGACACTGAAATCGCACCTGAACCAGACTGAAAAATGCACAGGACCCTTTTAAAATTCGCACCACAAACGGCCCGCATATGTGTGAACTGGCTCCATTGAAATTGGTCTGGTGTACAGGTTCTGCAAATCGGATAAGGTTCAAAAATCATCAGATTTGCATATATGTGAACTGAGCCTTAAAGTTCACAGCATAACCCTTGATCCCAAATCTAACCAACCCTTAAAGGAGAAGTATGGCGAAAGGTCTTTTGGCTATACTTCTCCTGTAAGTCACAGGAGTGCACTTAGTTCTGCACACCCGTGACCCAGAATCAGCTGACAGCAGATCCAGGCTCTGCAGGCATCTCAACAATAATGTCAGAATCTGCCTAGATGCCTGACCGGCAGCTAGTCCAAACTCTCAGTATGCTGCCCCCTCCACAGCCCAGCGCTCCAGTGAGTCAGAGCTGACCCAAAAACTGAGCGAAGTGTGGGCTTTCATTGCCCAGTTCTCGGTATAGAGGCAGCGGGGGACAAATGGAGCATCCGATCGATGCTGCACCTACATAGATGAGTAAAAATTTTTTTTCAAATCCCACATGTCTCCTAGAATCCTCTATCCATGTTTATATCATGCAGCATTACCTTAAAAGCAACATATTATACCTATGACCATTTTCCTAATGACTGGAACACTTCTGTATTTTCCAGCAATCTTGAATATGAAAGAAAAATGCACACCAAAACAGCATTATACCTATAATATCTACACAATATATCCTGAACACTGTGTGGCATTCATCTTGTCTCAGCATCCCAAGGGAAGCAAGCAATATCAGAAGGTAAAGTCAGAGCAAGAGATAAGCCCTTGCTTCAATTCTTTGCAAAGATTCATGTGTTATATTAGCCTGACAGGAGAAGGTCTTAGCAGTGATAAAGCAGCAGAGTTAAAGCATTGTTTTACTGTCTTGAGAAAACAGGCTCTTACAGCTAGGGTATATAACACGAACAACATTCATCCATTCACAGGTCCTAAAAACAAGAATAATCTGATTTTTAGGATATTAACGCAAATTACGCAGCTAACATTTTTTTTGCAGTTCCCTCCAAAACTATTTTCTGTAGTCAGCAAGATACGTGTAAGTAAATACTACTTACAATGTAATAGTTTGTATTCCTAACTTCCACTGGTATGAATGCTAGTTCAAGTGCTCAATGTAGGCGTATGTCATGAGTGCACAGTGTTTGTAGTGGAACTTTACTATTAAGGTAAGGTTAATAGATTTTCATAATGAAATCCAGAGACACCCTACTGACCATGCCCACAAAACCAAACACCTTTATTTTTAGCCACACCCACAAAATCACGCCACCCAAATTTTAGCATGCCCTGAAGCTACTAGTCACCGAGTTTTGGAACAAGGGACAGACATTGAAAGTGTAAAGACAAACAAAAATATTTTTAATTTACTTGTAAAATCCATTTCCTGGAGAGCAGTATAGGACGCAGCCATATTCTTAGATAACTAGGCTATATGTTGCTACATTCAGGTGACTGAACACTAGCAAAAGAACAGTAAGGACCCAAATATAACCCCTTCCACTGACAGTTATCGTCATTTTTTTAGCAAGCAATACATATAAAACAGGGGTCCTTTGACCTGTACTGTAATCCAAGAAAGCGGAGCTTACAGGTAAGTCAAAAATCCTTTTTTTCTTGGTCGTACAGTACAGGACAAAGGCATATTCTTAGATTACTGGGATGTTTAAAAGCAATACAGAAAAGAGGGGTAGGCAACACAGCAAACAAACTGCCAACAAGCCTACAAACAATACAAACAAGAACCAAATTAGCCAGCTGCTTGTAGCACCTCACAGCCAAAATCAGCATCAGCAGAGGTTTGGCCATCCACTTGGTAAAACTTAGGAAATGTGTGAAAAAAGGACTATGTTGGAAGCCTTACAAAATCTGTGAAACAGATGCTTGATGCTAAAAGGCCCAATAAACTTCCACAGACAGTGGAGTGGGCTTTAACAATCCTAATCCTTTAGGGAATAGGCTTGAACAAGGACTTGATGGAATTCATAACTCCCAACTTTGTGGGACTGGGACTGTCCCAGATTTGCTGGAACAGTCCCAGTTTGCATTCACTTGTACCTTGAAATCTGTGTCCAGAGATTACAAGTGCTGTGTCTGTCAGTAATTCTACCCAGCCATTGATTCATATGCAGACCAAACAGCATTTATATGTAAATCATGGTGGCAATGATATGTAAATCGCATATTCATATTTATATGACACCCCCTGAGCCCCGGTCCACCATCACCTCTGCTGAATGCTGCTGACATGATGGATGTCAGGAGCAGGCTTGGAAGCCCTGCCTGTGAGGTGAGAAAAGGGATGGGGGGGGGGGGGGTGCAGAGGTAAACAGAGAAGAAATTACAGATTGGAGTACAAATGTGAGAAGAGGTGATGTGCAGGGGAGGGTTGGGGGACAAAGATGAGCAGAGGAGGCATGTAGAGTTAAGCAGAGGAGGCAGTGCAAAGGAATTTATAACATAAAGGTGTACTGAGAGGAGATGGATAAAGATGCAGAGATTACCAGAGAGATGTGTGCCACTAGCACTGCCATGGACCAGTAGAGTACTCTGTGGCAAACTCCACAGGCTGCACAACATACCAAGGAGCAGCACCTAAAGCAGAAACCAGTCCCCCCCAAGAAAACCCTATCCCTAAAGGGAGTACAGGGAAGGGGCAGTGTGTATGGGAAGAGGGGGTTAGTGCAAAAAGGGAGTGGTAGCAGTTATTAATCCGCTCACAATATTTTGCATAATTTAACCATGCCCACTTTGCTAAAACGGTTGCCATCTCCCTAATGTGTCTCTCATTCTCAAGTTCAAAAGTTGGGAGGTATGGTTTTCGTTTTAGATTTAGTGATACACAATGATGGAGGCAATAAATGAAATATAAGAAATTACATACAGTGACCCATGCCATGACTCTTGCTGTTTGAACTAACCGTAACTGTGTATATAGAGTTGTAGCCTTTTATTGCTCCCTCTCCTGTTTCACAGCTTTCCAGCAACCTATATATAGCAGGTGTGAAAACTCAGACCTTGAAAGTAGACTTTGGAAGATAAAATTGGTCCTTAGCCCTTGTTCACACCAGTGTGACTTGTCATGTGACATGACAGTTCAAAGTTGCATGACAAGTCGCCCTCCATTTCCGGCAATGGAACTGTTCGGCTTTGAAAAAGGTTTCTGCACAATTAGTGCGATTTCAGTGTGTCTAGCATTGAAATCTATTAGACGAAGTCACACAAATGTCAGCAAGCTACACATAAAATCACACTGATAGTCGGCTTTGAAGTCGTACTGAAGTAGCTGAACCTCAATGCTGCACTGGTGTGAACCAGGGCTTATAGTCTGTCTGGATACACAGACAACATACTATACCTCCTTTGAATGTTCAATTATTTTTTACCTTTACTGTGGCCAGTAATTATAAGATAAAATAATTCCAGCTAATCAAGAAAGGAGGAAGAAAAGAAGGGACGTAAAAGTGACAGTAAAGACTAATAAAGAGACATAATCCATAATGTTTTGAACTTCAGTGAGTCTTTTTTCCAACATCCCCACCACACTATTTCCTCTTCAGATCTTATGTTAAATAAGCCACACTTCTAGAATACTGATTTAAGAAGTTATCATTTTGTCGATTGACAAGCAGGCTGCTGTACTAATTTCTCCAAATGTTTACAATCCCAGGTTTTGCTATTACACTGTATCTATCATACCTAAACATCTAATGCTACAAAGTATGCAGGAAATCCAGGAAGTTGTAAAAAGAGATGACTAGTGGACAGACAGCAACAAGAACATGAAACAAGATTTTATATATCACCTTAGTAGTTCTATAGTCCTGGAAAAAGACAGGTACTGATCTGTCACTTGTACAAACTCCAAATAATTTCTGCACTCACAATCATTGCTGCAACCTCCTAGAAAATGTATTAATCAAGTGTACAAAAGGTTGAAACCATTGTGTTTTGTACAGATCTTTGTGCCCTCTTGTAGTAGACTGCAGCAGAGACTTGGTGAAGTATGTACAGTATCTCACAAAAGTGAGTACACCCCTCACATTTTTGTAAATATTTTATTATATCTTTTCATGTGACAACACTGAAGAAATGACACTTTGCTACAATGTAAACTAGTGAGTGTACAGCTTGTATAACTGTGTAAATTTGCTGTCCTCTCAAAATAACCCCTAAGTGAAAATTTCCAAATTGGGCCCAATTAGCCATTTTCCCTGCCCAGTGTCATGTGACTCGTTAGTGTTACAAGGTCTCAGGTGTGAATGAGGAGCAGATGTGTTACATTTGGTTTTATTGCTCTCACTCTCTCATACCGGTCACTGGAAGTTCAACATGGCACCTCATGGCAAATAACTCTGAGGATCTCAAAAAAAGAATTGTTGTCGCTTTTGTGAGATACTGTATATACACATACACACATACATACATTACTGCATTAGCAGAACCTCTTAAGTAAAGGCTTTGGAACAGCTTTGGTTTACTTGAAAGACTTCAATCCACACAGAATGACAGCCTGGATTTCTCCAAACTTTGTTTTTCACCAAATGGGGACTCTTGACTTGAAAGTAAAATAGGAACACTTAAAGTGGAAGGTCACACTAGAAATACTTTATGAATATTAAACAACCATATAACACAAGATGAATGCATAGCAGCGTGTTTATCTGTAATCTGATTGTCCAGTAATCAGTACTAAAAACTGCCTGTCATTTACAAAGCACACCATGTAATTTGTGGTTTCACTCAGCCTCCATGGTAATGTAATTGCAAAGCCTAGCTGTAGAACGCTTACTATATGCCCTGAAAGATATAGACAGCAGGAGGGAGGCTGAATGACACCATGAGTTGCATAGTGTCACTTGTAAATGGGAGGCACTTTTCAGTGCAGATTGCTGGACATTCAGAGTATGAACAGAAGCCAAACATGGTTGTATACATTTATTAAGCTACATGTGATATATGGACATTGATTGTTCATAGAGCAATTCTAGGGTGAATTTCCACTCTAACTAAATGTTTAAGTAGTGGAGTGGTAGTTTACTTGGGTGCTATTTGTGTAATTTTACAAAAGATTTCCTTATGGAGCTTGTGTATGGCACAGGTTAGTTTGTCTGGACGATGTCATCTATGATGAAAAGCGTAGGGAGGAGCTGCATGCTGACATCATTGAGTTCTACCAATCCCGGAAATGCGGGTGTTTGACTTTTGCCAGCAAAAACGGAGTTACTATTATGGTGCTTTGGATATTTTAATAATGTAAGTGCACTTTTAAACTTTAAAAAAATGCATATAAAAAGTTTACACCATTGGTGGATTTTATTTCCATGTTCCCATTCACAGTCCATGAGGAGAAGGTTTTGGCAGAGGAATGCTGTATCTTGCCTCTTGTTGAGAGTAATTTGGAGCTGCCCCTAGTGGACCAGTGTCATGTGCATTCAGATCTAAGCTCTGTAGACCTTTCTAGAGATAGAATGTCATATCCATTTGGTGAGCGTGCATTTATATTTAATGTGGTGGAGGTTCTGCACAAGGATACTATATCTATCACTGGTGATGGATCCTGCATCTATGAACTTTTTGTAAAGAAGATCACTTCACATTATATTTCAAGTTATTCATATCCTCATTTCATATATTCATGTGGACTTTAATGATTTAGCATGTTGGTTTGCATTTCAATGGTTGCACTATATGCTGAATTTTTTTAATTAGTTTTTTTCATTCAGTTTTTTTTTTGTGATAGCGCATTTCTAGATTTTATGATTTAGTGGTAGAAATTCCATTGTTGAGTTGTAGTTTTTATACTGTTGTCACATATAGTTTTTTTTTTTAACACAAGCACAATTTATCTACACATATTAGTTTGTGCCATAGGTTGTCTGCTGGCCTCAGAAGCTCAATCTCTCTGACCATTTTCATGTTTCAGCATTAAGTGTTATCAAAATATCTGACTGGGGCAGTATACAAAAAAACACATATTCTGCTCAAAAATAATAATTTTGTAAAACCATGTAATCATCCTATTATTTGAAGTAATTTGAAAATGTAATAAAACATAAAGGAATAAACATCCTTATACATTCATAGGTTGGACTTGATGGACTTGTGTCTTTTTTCAACCTCACTTACTATGTAACAATGTAACATTATAAAGTAAATGTGAAATAAATATTGACATGCTATTCTCATTAAGAGCGTGATGGTGGGTGGCAGTGGCGGCCGGTGGTATATTTTCTTCAGGAGGGGGGGGGGCGAACAAACCATGCACAGCCAGCCACAACCCACCACCCCCTCACCCCTAGGTCGTGGTTAGTCGGTCACCCGCAACACTTACTCTGGGCAACACTTCCCTCAGGGCGACAGGCGGCCAGCTTCCCTTGTGTTCCTTTCTCGGCATCAAGACGGTGTCCTCGCTGTGCGTCTCCCCCTCAGCATCACAGCGGTGTTCTCGCCGTGCTTTCCTCCCTCAATAGCCAATAGGGTAGCTTCTTCTTTCTTCTTTCAGCCAATCGGGAACCGGGTCTTAGGACATGCTTCCTGATTGGCTGGGAGGCAGAATCAGTGTTACAATAGCGAATATTCATTCTCTATTGTCACACAACTATGTGAGCTCGGAGCGCAGTGCTCTGCGCCCCGAGCCCACCCTTTTTTGAAGCCCATTAAAACCTCTGGCTCTAATCAGGTGCTTAAAAAACAAAAACAAAAGCCCATTGGAATCCATGCATCCAGCGCCCTGCATGTAAAGTAGGGGGCGGCGCCTATGCGCCCCTTATGAATGAGCCACCCCTGGTGGGTGGCATAAAAAAAACAAAATTTGTAACCTGAGTATAATATATATATATATATATATATATATATATATATATATATATATATATATATATATATATATATATATATATATATATATATATATTTGACTATAAGGATCTTTGCCTATATAATGTACACATTATATGATTATTCACTCTAAACAATACCATATCATGTGCAGGCTAGGGGAAACACAGTGCCAGTTCCTTCACCATTCTGGAGGCAGTATATAAGACTTGCAAGGCCTGCACGCTCTCTTATCTGAAAAGGTCACTTAACACACAATATCTCTTTTGTTTCAGTTTGTTTTGCAAGAGTGAGAAGCAAAAATTAATCTTCCTTAGCTGAGCAACCTGCATGAAAAGGATTATTCTGTAGTAGCCTTTAAGGATTTGCATGCAAGGACAAATCTTTTCTTTTTATCTTTTAATCTGTGCTGTTTTAGGGAAGCAGGGGTTGGTACTGATGAAAAGAGGGATGCTGTCGTATGAAGTATAATCCACGTGTGCCAATATATTTGATAAATATGATCGAAAACGCTTCTACCATAATTGTATTTGGATTCAAAAAAGGTAGCCAGTTAAAGGCACTGCTCAACAAAATGTGGAGGTGAATAAAAAAAATGCATAGCCTACATTTCTACAAAATACAAAAGCTAAAAAGTGTGCAGGTTATAGTCAATTTTTAATTTCCGAAGTCAAACATTCCGCGTTACTTTTAAGCTACAATTTACCCAAATATATTTTTATTTTATATAAGGGATGGCCAAAGTAAGAAAAACCCAACAATGCAGTGGTGTAAAAGCCTAATAAAAAACAACCTTGCTTTTGCCTTGAGATCTGGCTTAATCCAAGAATGCTGTCATATTTCTTGCGTCATTCTACAAGAAGTAAAAGCCTCCGGCTCTTTAAGAGATGAAGAATGTTAGACAACTACTTCTGACCGGAAATTCCCACTAAGGTTTACTGATTTACTTTGTCATTGGATCTAATTCTGGTTTTCATAATATTGCTTTCTTAAAAAAAAGCTGTCTGAATATAGGAAATAAACTTAAAGCCTATACATAGTTTAAAAAAAAAACTGAAAAATCAGCACATGGGACACATTTTACAGTACGTATGATGTGTCCCTGGTGTTGATTCTTCTTCTTTCAGTAGTAATCCTCATCGGTCCTGCACCCTCCACATATAGTGGTAACACACCAGTTAACAAACAGCTGCAAAAATGTTATATTTTGTTAATTTCTAGTTAACAGCATGAGTTTCCCTTATTCATGTTTTTACCACATTTAGTAACTAAGTACTACATGTAACTCCAAACATTGTACAATTTAAGTAAAAGTGTAACTAGTAAATTGGAAAAGTGTAAAAGGGAAATAGTGAGCTCATCCAGTAGATTAGTAAAAATTGCTAAAAGGTACTGGCCCATTCTTGTTCAACTCTACTCTAAAATTTCACTTTACTCAATAACTCCACATTACTCCATCTAAAAGGCTCCTGTAAGTTACTATGTTATGCAAAAGCCTCATTAAAGTAAAAATATACTTCCTTTACCTCCCCAAAATAACCCAAATCGTTCATCTGCATCTCATATGCTCACTCTCCCTAGATACTGCAACTCACACTGGGAGGGTTTTAGCAGCAGACAGCACTGTGAATAAAAAAACAAAACAGTGGGCAGATCTGGGTGTGGCCAGGTGCTGATTGACAAACTACAGCAAAAATGCTGCTATAGCCATGCCCCCCTGCAAAGTCTGCTCATCCCATTGTAGTGTGAGCAGTCACAGGCTATATGAAGGTAATAAAGCTGCTCTGAATTAGGGAGGGTGGTGGTCATCTCACCAGAGAAAGTACAAAAGGTGGAATCAAAAGGTATTTGTCAGACTTTACAGGGTGACTAAGAAAATACTGTATGTGTAAATGTATTACAATTAAGTACCGCAGGACATTTTTTTTTTTAATAGGAAGCCATAGTTCTACATACTTTAGTATAGTTCATCCAAACGAAAGTAAAACATTCCCAGTAACATACTTGAGCAAACTGGAAGGAGAGACAACACTATGAGAGGGGAGATTTACTAAAACTAGAGCGTGCAAGATCTGGTGCAGCTCAGCACAAAAACCAATCAGCTTCCAGGTTTTATTAGCAAAGCTTAAAGCGGGGTTCCACCCAAATTTTGAACAATATCTGTATGTATTCTCTTCCTTGCCTAGATGCTGACATGCCGTTTAAAAAAATTTAAATCGCCATAATTACCTTTTATTTTTCTATTCTTCTTTGCACTTCCTGGTTCTCCTCCCGTGGGAGTAGGCGTGTTTCTAGCCTCTCCCAGACTCCTGGGAGCTAGTCTCAGGCTTCCCAGGATGACACTGAGCATGTGCGGGAACGAGCGGTGAATGCTGGGAGCACAGCATTCACCACATCCAGGAAATAAATGCTTGTGGGCTTCAAATGCCCACAATGAAGATGGAAACCGCCTGCAGTGAATAATATAAGTTATTCTTTCCGACAAAATCTGACACAGGCAGACATATTACACACAATATGTGAGTATGTAATGCTGAGAAGAAAAGTTTGTGAATGAACTAAAAAGACAAAAAACGATAGATAGGTGGACCCCCGCTTTAACTGAGCAAGCTGAAGTTATAAGCCGATTGGCTACCATGCACAGTTGACCATATTCTGAGTGCTCCAGGTTTATTAAATCAGCCCCTATATGTGCATGCCTGGCATACATACATTTGTATAAATTTAAATTAAAATGTACACCAGGGTGGTTACCATTATAAGTATTTTACTGTGCCAGTAACTAGGGATGCACCGAAATTTCGGCTGCCGAAACATATCGGCCGAAAATGGCCCTTTCGGCAAAAAGCCGAAAGAGAATTTTTGCCTATGCCGAATGGGGCGGGGCCTGGGCAGGGGCGGGGCTCCGCCCCCGCTCCTGGTGCCGCCTATCAGGGGGGCTTTCTATAGAAGAGAGGAGAGCCACCGCCTGTTTGATTACAGCGCCGGGAACATCACAGCTTTCATTTCAATAGCTGTGTGTTCCCCGCTGCGCGCCGTCACATACAGCCCCTCCCCCTTGTCCGGGCACATTGATAGACAGATCACCCGTCCCATTGGATGTTCCCAGCGCTGTAATCAAACAGGCGGCGGCGGCTCTCCTCTCCCTTCACTGGCTGCAATGGGGACACAGGCTGCACTACTGGGGACACTGGCTGCAATGGGGACACTGGCTGCACTACTGGGGACACTGGCTGCACTGGGGACACAGGCTGCAATGGGGACACTGGCTGCACTACTGGGGACACTGGCTGCAGTGGGGACACTGGCTGCAATGGGGACACTGGCTGCACTACTGGGGACATTGGCTACAATGGGGACACAGGCTGCAATGGGGACACTGGCTGCACTACTGGGGACACTGGCTGCAATGGGGACACTGGCTGCAATGGGGACACAGGCTGCACTACTGGGGACATTGGCTGCAATGGGGACACAGGCTGCAATGGGGACACAGGCTGCAATGGGGACACTGGCTGCACTACTGGGGACACTGGCTGCAATGGGGACACAGGCTGCACTACTGGAGACATTGGCTGCAATGGGGACACAGGCTGCAATTCGGACACTGGCTCCACTACTGGGGACACAGGCTGCACTACTGGGGACACAAGCTGCACTACCGGGGACACTGGCTGGCTGCATCTGACGAGCACTGGTGAGGCTGCATTGATCTCTTTTATCATGTCCGTGGTCTGTAACTTTCTGACCATGTTCCCAGTCTCTGACCATCTCCTGTACCATGTCCTCAGTCTCTGACCATCTCCTGTACCATGTCTGCAGTCTCTGACCATCTCATGTACCATGTCTGCAGTCTCTGACCATCTCCTGTACCATGTCTACAGTCTCTGACCATCTCCTGTACCATGTCCTCAGTCTCTGACCATCTCCTGTACCATCTCTGCAGTCTCTGACCATCTCTTGTACCATCTCTGCAGTCTCTGACCATCTCCTGTACCATGTCTGCAGTCTCTGACCATCTCCTGTACCATGTCTGCAGTCTCTGACCATCTCCTGTACCATGTCTGCAGTCTCTGACCATCTCCTGTACCATGTCTGCAGTCTCTGACCATCTCCTGTACCATGTCTGTAGTCTCTGACCATCTCCTGTACCATGTCTGCAGTCTCTGACCATCTCCTGTACCATGTCTGCAGTCTCTGACCATCTCCTGTACCATCTCTGCAGTCTCTGACCATCTCCTGTACCATGTCTGCAGTCTTTGGCCATATCCTGTACCATGTCTGCAGTCTCTGACCATATCCTGTGCCATGTCCCCAGTCTCTGACCATCTCCTGTACCATGTCCTCAGTCTGACCATCTCCTGTACCATGTCACCAGTCTCTGACCATCTCCTGTACCATGTCTGCAGTCTCTGACCATCTCCTGTCCCATGTCTGCAGTCTCTGATAATCTCCTGTACCATGTCTTCAGTCTCTAAACATCTCCTGTACCATGTCCTCAGTCTCTGACCATCTCCTGTACCATCTCTGCAGTCTCTGACCATCTCCTGTACCATCTCTGCAGTCTCTGATCATCTCCTGTACCATCTCTGCAGTCTCTGATCATCTCCTGTACCATCTCTGCAGTCTCTGATCATCTCCTGTACCATCTCTGCAGTCTCTGACCATCTCCTGTACCATGTCCCCAGTCGCTGACCATCTCCTGTATAAAAATATTTTTAAAAACAGTCACTTTCGGTATCGGTGTTGTTTCGTTATCGGTTTTCGGGATCAAGGAAGATTTATTTTCGGTATCGGTTTTGGCACCAAAAAACCAATTCGGTGCATCCCTACCAGTAATATATTAAAAGAATTAAATATTGTTCTAAATCCTTAATATGTCAGTATGCAAAGCAATGCCTTCACTACTTTCTATTTAAAGTGGTTATAAGTGAAGGCCCAGAAAGGGTTAATGTCATCCAATGGACTAGTATTCTGAAAATGAATTTCTAAACAGTTTGAGCCTCCCAGAACCACAGCAGCGTTTATCTTGCCTGCAGTGTGTTGCTATATTTAGGTAGCGTGCGCACATAAACGTTATATGGATTGATTGTGAATGTACTACACATTTCCAGTGGGGCTACACTGACTGCATGACATGTAGCCATGTCTCTAACATCATTTCATATTTAAAACTTTAGCAGTTTATTGGTGGTGGAGAGGGCAAAGATTAATGCCTATGAGGGCTTGTACATGACATGAAAAAAGCAGACGTGTGAAATAAAGTATTTTTAGCTATACATTTTTTTTTTCTTCAAAAAGTGTATTATCTTGCTAAACAAATCACAGTCGGGTAATGCAGAAATAAATAATGGAATAAAAGTGCACAATAAGTATGCAACTAAGCAAAGTTTATTGAAAACAAAATGAGCCATGTAGCATGCCTGAGATTTGCAAGCAACTTGCTCAGTCTCAAGGAATCTGCTTGAAGATGTGAACCAACAACTCCAATGGTCAATGAGCCAAATCCTCCACTCACAGGATCTCCTACTACTCTACAAAAATACCTGCAGATACACATTCCACCAAGGAGTCTTCAACAACCTACTACCAGCATTTGCAAAGCAAAATTAAGTTAGTTACAAAAACCATGTCTATGTGACTGTTCTGTAATAAATAATAAAATACTTTTAGATGGTCACAAGCTCCTGGCTGCCATAGACCATCTATGCAGAGAAGCATTACTGCTGCAATCACTATGCAATCATAAAACATGAAAGATCTAACTACATTACTACAATGATCACAGTTGGTTGAGATACAGTTGCTGACAATGTTACTTGCATCAATTTCTCCACTTTCATTTCTGGTTTAATAATGTGTGAGCTTGTTTTTTTGTTTTTTTTTAATGAATATTCAGGGATCCAGGCCTTTGCCCCAATCATTTGGATCCCTTACCCCAAAGGGATCATGAATACTCTGCTTAAGAACCCCTCCTCTAGTCAGCACCATGATAAATGTTTTTAAGAAGCTGCATAGTGATACAAGCAATGTGTGATCATTCCTGCAGTCAACAGATAAGGACTGTGGGGACTAAGCTTTAGCTGAGCCATAACAAGGGAGAGAATTGAAATATTCCTGGCACTATTCCACTAATGATGTCAATTACTGCAGTTTCAATATACGGAGCTCAGAAAAATAATTTGGCAAACCTTCTGCAGGCTCCCAAGGGTCTTTGCTTTATATGCTGTACCATTTCTGGTTTAGGTGCTGCTCCTTTCCTCTTTTGCTTCTTGAACTGGAGGAAGTAAAATAAAATGTCCAAAAAGGAGAATTCTGTTTTTTTTTTTAGTTATGTATATAGTCCCACATTTTCACCCAGTCCCAGTGCTATCACTGTTGAATGTGCACAGTCATGCAAACAAATACTTTTAGGAGTAAATAAGGCAATAATGGCACGTTCTCTGGGTTGAAACAAAACACAGAAACATAAAGACTTGGGGGGCTATTTATTTCAGAAAGTAGATACTGCCATCCGACAGTGCTAGCTTTTAACAGCCCATTCATAAAATGGCAGATGCGGTGTGGAGTCTGTGGCAAATGATGGAGTTCTCTAAGCTTAATGCACTCCTGCTGGTTGGCCACCCCTGTTCTATGAGTAAGGCCTGGTTCACACTGATGCGACAATCGCTCCGACTTTGGAGCACTTGTCGCATCAGAAGTCAGACCCCTTTTCTATGCAATGGAACCGTTCTAAATCGGTGCAACTTGAGTTGTTCCGACTTAGAAAAAGGCTACAGCGCTACCTTTGTTACTACTTGCATTGGCTTCTGTTAAAGAAGTCACATGCAAGTTGTGCTGAGGTCGTGCTGGGGAAAGACGCGGAAGTCGGTGTGAACCCGGGCTTACAAATGAATAATACCAACCAATAGACATGCAAGCAATGACAATATTAAAGTCTACTCTGATCACGAAGCACTCTTTTAGTGGAACAGACAGGCATGCCACCCAACATTCAAAAACTGAAGCTAGGAAAACCGTATCATTTCAATTTAAAACCATTTCAATCAAATGTATTCATAATATGAGTGTTATGCCAACCCTAACCTTATTTGTGGAAAACCACATCTGCAAGGTAAGAACAAATTAGACAAAAAAAAAAAGGGAACGACCACCATGTACTAGAGAACAATGGGGTGGCCCCTAAGAGTTGCACATCTAGGTGTCCTGGAGTGGTGAATAGAGTGGCAACCTCAGCCTGGACTCCAACCAGACCATGCCCCCAACACATTTTACTCTGCCACCCGAAGCTTAGTCATGGGGATCACCATGTACTATACAGAGAAGACACCTACAGATGCAGTCATCTAGCTGTCACATCTTCAGCAGAGCAAAGATAACTGTACCCATCTGTCACAGTGATGGGGAGTCTTGGTAACCAATACGGAGGATCACATGGCAAAATAGGGTGGCTAGTGCTGTCCACATGGAAGCTAGTTGCATTTTACAGGGTTCCAGGATTTGGAGCCCATGAGGCAGCCTGTTAAAAATCCCATTGAATGTTCAGACATCTGAGGCACCTTTAAAACTCTGAAAAGGCCAATTTGTACTTATACAAAAAAACTGTTATATACACAGTATATAGCTAAAAGTTCCCACAAAAGCTTAAATGAGTACATGTAAAAGAAAATATACTGGTTAAAGTGTGTTACCTTGATGGGATATTTGTGATATGAAGGTGTATTTGTTTCTGCCATTATTCAAAGAGCCTGCCTTTTTATACGGGTTTCTTTTATACAGTAAATGTACAAAAAAAAAAAAAAAAAAGCGACCGTTTTTATGACTTTATATCTGTAGTCCTAGTATTTTAGCACCTAAAAAGTATTGTATATAACCATTTGTTTATTAACAACTAGTTGAAGTTGGATGTGGTGTTGGGACACAGAGACCATTACCACCATTATTTGCTAGTTAAGAAAAAACTTCCTATGCATATACCATATAAGAAAAATAAGGCAGTGCACTGCCCAACCAAATTAGTCTATCAATAATAAGATGCTACTAATAATAAACCTACCGCACAGTAAAAAAAAATTTCTACAATGAAAACTGAAAACCATTGCACCTCTGCTCGGATCCACAGAACTCCACCTGAAAGCTGGGGAGGTGTGGCCGAGCATGTACTGGTATTGACATTCTAAAAGCTTTTAATGGAGCCCTCTGGAGCCGAGCAGAGATGCAATGTTATGCAGAGGCACCGGGTGGGTGGAGAGATGCTTGATACAACTGTGATACATTAGTTGCAGCAGCACAGAGGTTGAAACAAATCAAGCTTGACGTATTAGTTCATGATTTGGGTTTGCATACAAACAAAATCCCTTCAGATCTGAGATACCATATTTGCATAAATATATGTAGCTTATACAAATAGCTCACCTAAAAGATAAAACCTACATTTAAGATTTAAGGGTATTAAGATTATGTGTTAGCTTGATGGAGTAATACATATGCTTTGAATAATTACTGTCTATTGCCGTACACAAATTTGATTTAACTTATTACATATTAAGTACTTAATATACAGTACTTCAGCTTTTTCAAGATGATAACTTTTTTCTCCTTCAGTAATCTTTCCTTTGGAGCTCTGTTCAAGCTTTCCTTGGTGCCCACAGCAGTCTCCGTAATGTCATTTCCCAGTTTGCCTTCAAATATCTGTAAATGTCAACACTTGTCATGTGCTAGCAGCATCTCAGTCTCATGTGGGCTGCACATTTCCACTCCTGCACACTACAGGAGACCAGCTCCCTCCCCTTTTATTTAAGACTACATCGTTTCTGTCTGTACTGAATACTGTATACTGTCAGTGGAGCAGGCAAAATGTATGCTATAGTTAGGGTGGCTATTTCCAGCAACTGGTTTATAAAGATAGGTTTGTTTGTTTTATTATTTTGGCAAAGGACAGTTGGTGTTATTTTAAGGGTTTTCCTGACCAAACACCACTGATAGCCTGTTTAAGTTATTGTACATCTATGTATAACCCATGTGTGTAACCTCCTATACATACACTATATTAGCAAAAGTATTGGGACGCCTGCCTTTACAAGCACATGAACTTTAATGCCATCCCAGTCTTAGACCCCATACACACTATTAGATTTTCTGCAGATTTTTGTCTTCAGATTTATCAAAACCATATAATATGAGGCCAAACCTTAATGTCGCATACTCACGGTTGGATTTTCCGACGGGAAATGTTGGATGTGAGCTTTTTGGTGGAAAGTCCGACTGTGTGTATGCTCCATTGAACATTTGTTGGCGTACTTTCCGCCAACAAATGTTGGCTAGCAGGTTCTCAAATTTTCCACCAACAAAACTTTGTTGTCAGACTTTCCGATCGTGTGTACACAAGTCCGTCCCACAAAAGTTCAAGCATGCTCAAAATCAAGTACAAGCTGGAAGCACTCGGTCTTGTAAAACTAGCGTTCGTAATGGAGATATCACGTACGTCTTGTACGTCACTATGTTCATAATTGTTGGCCAACAATTGTGTGACCGTGTGTATGCAAGACAAGTTGGAGCCAACATCCTTCGAACAAAAATCCACGGTTTTGTTGTCGGAAAGTCCGATCGTGTGTACGGGGCATAAAAGTTTCAATTTGTATGCAATCAGGCAGGCCTTTGCACTACATGGTTTTGGTAAATCTGAAGAAAAAAATCTAGAGAAAATCTAATAGTGTCTATAGGGGTTTTAGTCCATAGGGTTTGATATTGAGTTGGGCAGGCTGTTCACAAGGTTTAGGAGTGTGTTTATGGGAATGCTTGATCATTCTTCCAGAAGCGCATCTGTGAGGTCAGACACTGATGTGGACAAGAAGGCCTGCCTTGCAGTCTCCGCTCTAATTCATCCCAAAAGTGTTCAATCGGGTTGAGGTCAGGGCTCTTGCTGGACACCTTGCTTTGTGCACTGGTTATTTTGGAACAGAAAGGGGCCATCTGCAAACTGTTCCCACAAAGTTGGGAGCATGAAATTGTCCAAAATGTCTTGGTATGCTGACGCCTTTAGAGTTCCCTTTACTGGAAATAAGGGGCCAAGCCCAACCCCTGAAAAATCAACCCCACACCATAATCCCCCCTCCACCAAATGATTTGGACCAGTTCATGAAGCAAGGTCCATGAAGACACGGATAAATGAGTTTGTAGTGGAGGAACTTGGCTGGCCTGCACAGAGTCCTGAACTCAACCCGACAGAACACCTTTGGAATGAATTAGAGCGCAGACTGCGGGCCAGGCTTTCTCGTCCACATCAGTGCCTGACTTCACAAATGCACTTCTGGAAGAATGGTCAAACATTCCCATAGACACTCCTAAACCTTGTGGACAGCCTTCCCAGAAGAGATGAATCTGTTATAGCTGCAAAGGGTGGACCAACTCAATACTGAATCCTACGGAATAAGACTGGGACGCCATTAACGTTCATGTGCATCCCAATACTTTTGGTAATATAGTGTACATGTTAGGGAGACCAACCACTGGGGTGACCAACCTGAAAAAAAGTGCTGTGCCATTTTCTGTATAGTGGATGTGCTACTGAGGTCTTTTAGGAACTTAGGAAAAAGGAATAGTTTGGCTTAAAGCGAACCTGTGCACAGAATATGCATGCTAAATTGACATATTCTGAACAATAAGTGAATGCACTTTAAAGCAAGCCCTCATCCATCTCTGTATCTCTAAGCCAGTAATTTTCAACCTTTTTACAGTGGAGGAACCCTTAAAATTACTTTCAGGTCTCAGGGAACCCCTGGCAAAAATTACACTAGAAAGATCCCTAAGTTGTAGATATAATAAGAATGTCACATACCTGAAGTATTTAATAGTCAAATTTGAAAAAAATAATAACAGAAAAAAGTGTGCCCCTTTCATTATAAGTCAGTAGAGAAGAGTTCTGATACTGAAAGGAGGCATGCCCTCCTTGCATTGGCAATCACCAAGAGGAATTCCCTTAGTTTGGTGATTAGAGGGAACAATGCTCCACTTAGACATCTAAAAAAAAATCACTGGTGTCAGTATCTACTATTTGAAAGATGGGAAGAGAAACTCAACTGGATCCACTCCTACAACTCTGCGGATTGGCATTGGCCCTAGAAATATGCAGGTACCATCAGGTTAGAGATCTGTCTGCCACTGCTTAAGAAATTCCCAGCAGTCTCTGAAGAAACCCTGATTGAGATAGGCCTGCTAGAAGCATAGAGAAGCACTAATTTTCAAAGATCACAGGCACTGCTCGTATAGAACCAAATCTTGGTAGTCGAAGCTCAAAAAGATGCATGAGCTACTTTTCCACTTTTGGCGTGCATAGGGCAGCCCATTGAAATGAATAGGTTGCAATATGCAAAACATGTATTGCAACAGTGCAAAAACACTCATATGCAATGTGAATGACTGAAACTTAACTATTGTGTGCAGGGTATAGAAATCATGCCCTGGAAGCTTGTTGTTTGCTGCAATAGTTTTGCTTTTATGGAGGATTAACAATGCATGTCTTACAGCATGAGAAACATGAAACAGGAACTAACCACAAACAAGTGCACTGAACTTAGATAGATGGTACATCCTGTCATATCATAGAATATACACTATAACACTATAATACTACAGCGCCACCTGCTGCATAGATGGGGAATAATGCATACAGTATATAGTTCACAGTAATTTACATTACTTGCTGTTGTTCTTTCCACAGTCTAGAGCCTTTATGGTAATGTTTGAAGGAACAAACGTCACAATCAGCTAGAGAGGTCAAGAGTGGCTTGTTTAAGGGCCCTGGACACTAGAAATTACATGTTTTTTATGTGTTTGTTTATAGTACGTTTTTTTTCTAAGCATTTTTGGCATGGGGAAGGACAAGTCATCGAAGGAGACACACTTGTTTTTTTTTTCCCCAGAGCCACATTTACGCTCTTTTATGTGTGTTTGCATTGCAGAAATTGTGGCTTTCTGTAGTCTTTTCAGTGTGCTGTAACATAATACAATGGTGTGGACTATGCTCATTAGCTAGCATTTTTTTGGACTGTCTATGCCAGAGCCTCTCAACCATTTTAACCCAAAGAAACTCTTGAAATCATGTTCAAGTCTTGAGGAACACCTGCTAAAACCAATACATTGGAAGCAGTGCCAGGACAAGGTCATCCAGTGCTCAGGGTAAAGATGCCAAACGGCTTCTGAACACAGAAGCACTGCACTTGCAGGAAGGAGGTGGGGGAGAGAGAAGAGAGCATGCATCGCTTGCCAGCTCTTTCTTTGCCACACCTAGCGTTGGGCTGACAGAAGTAGTGATGCTGCTGTCTCTACTCCTGTCATCCTTATAACAGAAGGAGGAAGTCTCCATCCCTACAGCAAATCGTTGCGCCCAGGGCAGCTCCCGGTTCTACCCACCCCTTGTCCCGACCCCGATTGGCAGTCAATGAGAGAAATTCCCCTTGCTTTGGTGGCCAGTGGAAAGAATGCTCCCATGTACAGGAATGCCACGCTTACAGACTGCAAAAACATTTATCAATGCCATGCAGCTGGCTTTGCCAAGTGGTGTTGTAACCAGAACTATGCAGACACCACCAAATGGGAGGTCAGTCAGCCACAGCCCAAGGAACCCCTAGCAACCTCTGGAGGAATCCTAGTTGAGAATGCATGGTCTATGCCGTGGACTGCATCTGGTGTGACTGGGTCCCTAAGGGTCTTTTAGCTCTAGACTGCGGCCCGGCATGAAAAGCGCCTTTCAGAATGCAGCTAAGCAGAGTCTTCAGGATATTCAGGTGGCAATCAATATTTTTTCTCGTTAAATCATTTTTATTTTTATAGATTGCAATGAATTACAATAAATCAGTATTGTAAGAAAACAAGTATTATGAGATAAAGTCAAAACATACATTAAAACTTCTTATATAAATAAGAATTAATAAAATAAAGGTATGATTGTATTATATTATGATAGATTATATAATAAATAATGCATTGTGTTAGAATATTCGCATTGAAGAATAAAATAGAATGTACAAAATAGAAATTAGATTACAAGTGTAAGAACATTAGTCAGGTATTATAATAAATACCTAATGTTAGAGAGAGGAAGTGATAACATAATAATATAAAGCAATATAAAACAATAATGGATTATAAACTACAATCAGGGCCAAGGTCCGTCTTTGTGTCTTGGTATTCCCTGGGATAGTAGGTGAGCAAATTTTCTGCCCCTATTTGTACTATAAGAAGGGGGTAAGGAAAGGGAAGGGTTAGTAGTAGAAAGGGGATGAAGAAAAACCTTCCAGAGAGTAATATATTGTTGTATTGTATAAAACATGTATCAAACAGAGTACAGTATTTATCTTATATTGTGTTTACATCAATGATTTATTTGTGCCTGGTGGGAGATAATGATCTATCCATGGTTTCCATATGGATTTGGCAATCAATATTTTTTGGAGGGATGGCTATTATTAACAGAATTAACTTGTCACAACCGCAAGCCAAACAGCTTGCACAGGGCTCTCCCTCTACCCATAGGTGACAGCCATCAGGCATGGTGAGAGGCCACTCAGGCACCTACAGCTGCATTAAAGGTAAGAAGATAAGGTAGCTAGCTAGCTGCCATAGCTGCATAATGGTCTCTGTGGTGGATTTGCCGCAAGATCACTTTTATCTGCGGCGGGAGAGGGCCCCCCACGCCACACTCCGCTGCCCTCTTCCGCTTACCAGAGCCGTCGGCAGCAGCAGAGGTGATCTGATGTTCCTCCTTCCTTGGCATGGAGACAAGTGTCTCCATGACATTGCAGGGTGGAAGCGACGTCAAAATGTCACTTCCACCCATAGCTCTTAAAGTGCCATTTTTTTTAAATTATTTTTTTAAATGACAATTTTTATTTATTTTATTTTTTATTGCATTTTAGTGTAAATATGAGATCTGAGGTCTTTTTGACCCTAGATCTCATATTTAAGAGGTCCTGACATGCTTTTTTCTATTATAAGGGATGTTTACATTCCTTGTAATAGGAATAAAAGTGACACATTTTAATTTTTTTTAAAAAACAGTGTAAAAATAAAAAATAAAAGGTAAAATAAATAAGAAAAAAAAAAGTTTTTTAAACGCGCCCCGTCCCGCCGAGCGCAGAAGCGAATGCATACGTGAGTAGCGCCCGCATATGAAAACGGTGTTCAAACCACACATGTGTGGTATCGCCGCGATCGGTAAAGCGAAAGTAATAATTCTAGACCTCCTCTGTAACTCAAAACATGCAACCTGTAGAATTTTTTAAATGTCCCCGATGGAGATTTTTAAGGGTTAAATTTGTCGCCATTCCACGAGCGGATGCAATTTTGAAGCGTGACATGTTGGGTATCATTTTACTTGGCATAACATTATCTTTCACAATATTAAAAACAATTGGGTTGACTTTACTGTTGTCTTATTTTTTCAAAAAAAGTGCCCTTGTAAGACCGCTGCGCAAATACGGTGTGACAGAAAGTAGTGCAACAATAGCCATTTTATTCTCTAGGGTGTTAGGAAAAAAAATATATAATCTTTGGGTGATCTAAGTAAATTTCTAGCAAAAAAAAGTGTTTTTAACTTGTAAACAACACATCTAAAAAAGAGGCTCGGTCCTTAAAGTGGATGTAAACCCAATGTCATCCTTTCTAAACATGCCTCCTGCATGTATCTTTACCTGTCAAATGCCTCCCCTCTGTCTGTTATGAGAGCTGAAAAACTGCATATTCTGTGGGTGGGTCTGTTGTCTGGAGCTCGGTGGGTGGAGTCGTGATGTCAGTAGACTCCCCGCCCACCTCTACACTCCCCTTGTCCATATGCATTTTCTCCTGTGTATTTCTTACACTGAACTTCTGCTATGATCTCTAACATCCAGTGAAAAGGCAGGAAAGTAACCACATGACTTCAGCATGCCAAATCATGCTGAGGTGTGGAACAGCCAATCCTTGCAGAGCTGCTGAAGAAAGGAGTGGGGGTGGGAATTAAAAAATAATGCATGTCTTAGGCTAGTGCACGAGATATGTAAATCACCTGTCACTCACAGCAAGGGGGAGGATTTGACAAAGTTTTTTCAAGTTTTATCTCACTGAACAATAAAAGAGGACTGCTCAGAGCTGGATTAACTCTTTGTGGCAAGACTGGGCTCAAATGATAGTAAATCTTATACTCTACATTATGACATAAAAAAAAAATTCAGGTTTACATCCACTTTAAGTGGTTAACCGGTACAATTGTTCTACCATAAGACTTGTAAGCAAGGAATGCAAACTATGCATGCCAACCTTTGGAAAGACACATTGGTAATAGATACAGCACATAGTTCCTTTAAAGCGGTATTACAATCAAAAATGTATTATATTGCAGCTTACCAATCATTAGTTGCAGTGGCTGCCTTTGTTTTCTTTTTTTTTTGGCTTTTCCCCCTCTGTTTCTAATTGGTGATTTGGCCAGTAACATACCTCCTGTATTAGTGAGATACAGCTCTAGCGGAATAAGCACAGGAGGCATGGCAGACAACTGGCAGTGTCAGTCTTGGGGGGGGGGGGGGGGGTAGTGTTAAATGTGCTAGCAGATTTATAACCATTAATAAATTGAAGCACAATTCCTGCTCACACTGTCCTTTTGGGATAAAGGTTTTGCATGCATAAATTAAAGCTGATCATTGTAATAACCCCTACCAGTCACGTAGTTTGTCTCATCCATGTAAACTGATACATTCTGCTAAAAGAGCTTAGGAATGTGAAAAATGACAGACTTACTGGCTGGATCACCCGATGAAAACAAAAGGAGGGAAGCCTAAAAAAGGAAACTAATACAGCCATCACATCTAAGAATTGGTAAAGCCGCGTAAACACGAGCGGAATGTCCGACAGAGAAAGTCAGACAGAAGCTTTTCGTCGTCTATTCTGATCATGTGTAGGCCTCATCAGACTTTTTTTTTTTTTTCGAAAATTATGACGGACCTAGAAATGGAACATGTTCTAAATATTTCCGACGGGATCAATTCCTATCGGTAAGACTCGTCTGTATGTTGTTCCGACGGACCAAAAACGACGCATGCTCTGAAGCAAGTACGAGACGGCTACTGGCTACTGGATATTGCACTTTCTTTTTCTAGTCCCGTCATACATGTTGTACGTCACCTCGTTCTGGACGGTCAGACTTTGGTCGGACTTTGGATTGACCGTGTGTAGGCAAGACCGCTTGAATGGAATTCCGTCGGACTTCCGTCAGAGAAACCTTCGGAGTTTATTCCAACGGCAAAACCGGTCGTGTGTACGCAGTATAAGCTGCAACATAGTAAAATGTTTGCTTTTGGGTTTAATACAGCTATAAGGTTTAAAATAAAATTAAGCAATGTAAATGTTTCCATGGTGCTTGCAGCCACCCCAAACTAGTTCCCAGTGTATATAAAGGAAAAAAGCTGTCTTAACACATTAGACATAATACTCCCTGAGTTAGGTTATGACTTTATTAGCACCCTATTGCTTTATCACTGTGGCAACGCACTCTGGCCATTATTCTGCCAGTTGAAGCATTTAATCACAACAAAGAAACTATCATTTATCTAAACGAGAATGTTTGCTCAGCCAGTACAACATTATTTTTCATCTCAGCCTTTCTGTTCTTTAACTCCTGTGGATACATACTGCAGTGACAACATACATCGGAATATATTATGTTATGGGCATTGCTAGATACCCAACACATTATTGTCTGATCTGCGCATATATCTTCAGCTTCTGCTGTATTCTGTACTGGGGGACGGCTAAAGCAGTATTAAACCCCAAAACAAAAATGTTTTTTTATTGCAGGTGACCAATTATTCGATGTGGTAGCTACATTCATTTTCTTTGTTTAGGCTTTTGTCCTTTATTTTCACCCAGTGATCTAGCTAGTAAGTGTCATTATTCAACTTCCTTTAACAGACCAAGCTGGGCAGTAAAAGCTGTAGCTAGAGGGTTGAGACAAACCATCTATCTCTGACAAGGGTGCTTACAATAGTCATTTTTTATTTATGTAAAACCTTTAACCAGTTTAGTTTTGTTAGTCAAGTCCATCAAAATATGCTAGTGCATCTAGTACTACCCTCTCTCCAGATTGACAATGCTGCTATCCAAAGGTGTTCTCGTTGTTTCTCCATCCAGAGTGGAGGCATTACTGTTGCCACTTTTTCTTCAAGCCAAACCTAAACAATTTATTGGCGCACAGTAATTTTCTTTTTGTAGTATACACTATATGATTGTAACAGACCTGGGACACCTATGGGAACTCCAAAGAGAAAAGTAATGTGGCACACATAGTGCCCCCTCACCCTCCTGTCGAGTTCTGTCCTGAGTCACATTCCTGCCTGACTATTGTGTCCAGGTTTCAGGTGGACTGAAAACTGGACACAAGATTCAATATCTGGACAGTCTGGCAAAATCCTGAGAAGGTGGCAACTTTAGGAGGCATCCTAAGACAGGAAGTGTTATACTAGCCAGATCACCAGGTAAAAATAAAGGACTTTTGTCTCATTTTTGCATAGAATATTCTTCTTGTAGGTCTGTGGAAGCACACTTTGAAAGTAATAACAATGGTTTCCTTAGTAGTAATCTCTGAAATGCCCTTTGACCAGGTTAGACCTATCAGCAGAGTTCTGTTGTGATGAGTAGCCAAATTATGCAAGTCTAGGCTTCATGCACACTGGGCGTTTGCCCAGCTCTTCTGGATCCCTTTCTCCTGGCAGGAGAAAAGCAGAGTCAAACACACATCACATTAGGAACCAGCTTATCCACTTGCCGACCACGCTATAGCCGGATGACGGCTACAGCACGGTCATCCAGTTATGGGAAAGTGTCTATGGATGTCCTCCCAGAACTGCGCCGCCCCTCGCACACCCACTGTGGCGCACACCCAAGGCGCTCTGTGATCACTGTATCCTACTGTGGCACACACTTGCCGGTTATTGGCATTCCTTTCCTCACGCTGTCACAGTGTGAGGACAGGAGAGCCAGCAACTGGCAAGTGTAAAAAGGGACATCTACACTGATAATCAGTGCAGCCCCAACAGTGCCCATTAGTGCCACCTATCAGTGCCCATGAGTGCCACCTATCAGTGCAGCCTTGTCAGTGCCCGTCAGTGCAACCTATCAGTGCCCGTCAGTGCAGCCTATCAGTGCCCGTCAGTGCAGCCTATCAGTGCCCGTCAGTGCAGTCTCATCAATGCCGTCAGTGCAGTCTCATCAGGCAACATCAACGAAGGAGAAAATGACCTGTTTGCAAAATTTTATTACAGAAACAAAGAAAAACATATTTTTTTTCAAAAATATTGATTTTTTTTCGTTTCACAAAAAATAAAATCCCCGGTGGTGATTAAATACCACCAAAAGAAAGTTCTTAAAAACATGGTAAAAATGTCATAATAGTACAGTGTTACACTACCACGCAAGTGTCAAAGTGCAACAGTGCTGAAAGCTGAAAAGTGGCCTGGAAGGGGGTGAAAGTGGCCAGTAGGCAAGTAATTAAATCTAAGTGCCGGTTCACACAGGGGCAACCCGACTTACAGCGCAACTTTGCAAGGCGATTTGGAGGTGACTTCAGCGTGACTTCGCGCAACTTACAGCACGATTTAAAGTTGCCTCCAGGACAGGTGACTTTGGCTGTGGCCAATCACAAAATAATCAGCTCTGTGTGATGGAGGGGGTTGCCTGGGTAAACATGGGAAGTACATGGGTAATTTATTTTCTTTTTTCTGTACAGTTGCTTCAATATAAATGGAGATTCAACTTGGAGGCAACTTCTATTAAAATCTATGGGTACAAGTTGTCTAGAAGTCGCCTTGAAGTAGTACAGGAAAATTATCTGAAGTCGGAGCAACTTCAACTTCAACTTCAGTAGTGTACATTAAGATGACTCTCATTTACTTCTATGGCATTTCTTATGTCCAGCAACTTGGACATAAGATAGAACCTACAAGTTTGATACCAAGTCACTGTAGTGTGAATCGGCACTTAGTGGTTCTTTTATAAATTATATTAGGCTTTCTAGGTAAAGCATAACCAAGAAGTTTGTACTTTAATAGAATTGGCCTGTGTTTTTTTTAAATCCTTTCAAAGTGTTTATAGTGTATACTCTCTATTCCCTACATCCAATATTCCACTATCCATGCAATACATTTACCCTATTACGAGCAGACACTTTTTGCATTACCGAGTTTAAAAATCTTTTTTGTAACCCTTTTGTATGAATCCATGCATGAAAATATTTGATCAAAAAAATCTGCAAGACTATAGCAATTCCTCCTGATCCTTACCATCTGTCCTTTGGGGACATTGATCAACCTTGAAGGGTGACAAATATTTACGGGAATGTAACTGTTTTTATCAGTGTCCTCTAAAAAAGGTCCTCGTACATATCTTACTACTATCTTTATATACAGTATAACCAAATTCAAAAAACAAATTTGTATTGCTTCAAGTACCAGAAAAAGAATACCATAAACAGTATTAATAAGAAACTCCATGAAGCCCTTAAAACATGGGGGGGGTCCTTTCCAGACAATGAATATGTCATCAATAAACCATTTGCAAGAAATCTCATTTTGCCATATCTAAGCATTAATACATTCCCTTTCCCATTCGGCCATGGAAATATTGACTATGAAATTGGAGGTTGCTAGCACAATGTCTATCTGACTGCATGTTTATTTCTGTGACTTTAACTGGGCTTCAAATTTGATTGGTTTTAGTGAGTTACAGCACTGCACAGTGCTATTTCCTTTTGCAGTATATCCAGTAAATAAGACTGTATAGTAGTTTGTAGTAAAGACAATACAAAATAAAAATGAAATTTGCTCAATACGTTTGGCTTTGGTAAAAATGCTTCAACATTCTGGGAAACCTTAACTAAAACCAGATAATGCACTTTACCCACAAAGCCAGGTATATACTGTAAATTACATGGACATTATAATAATTAACAGTAATGCTGATGTTCATTTTAAACCCCCACTGGATTCCCTTTTGTTCATTTCATAGTTCATATCATTTTCCAAGAATACCCTTGACGCTATTTTCTCCATGCAATCTCAACATAATTTTGTTGCTTTTCCCAACTATGTCAGCACTTACTTTAATTTGATCTAGAGAGACTAAACTCATGGCTAGCTTTATAAATATGTACAGCTGCAAAATCTTACAAAGCACTTAGCAAATTGTAGCTTTGGATGAATCTAATCAGGGAGAGTCTGCTGTGACCTCTACAGGATAGAATGTCACTACAGTTTTCTGCAAATATAAACATGTTATCGGTTTACAATTCATTAATATTTTATTTATTCAAAGAAATTAAATTAAAACATTCAATAGAGTTTTATCTTCTGATTTCTTGGCAGGCTCATTCACATGGATATACCCAGCCATACACCCATACAATGTCTTTGTCACTTCCTGTGAGCTGCACCAGAAAATATCTTCCTTTGTAGCTATCTTCTGTAAACTACCAATTGTTCTGCCCCTCAAGTAATGGAGATGAAGAGATAAGGACAGGTTTGTAATCCATATCAGGAGAGCAGCCTAAGGTGACAACCATGGCTCTCTCCATAGATACAGTAGAAAAGCAACAAAACCACCCAGGGACAGGAAGTTTTATTTGCAGGATTACCAGGTGAAAATAAAGCAAGAGGCGCCTGAAGAAAATAACACTAATGCAGCCACCACACCAAGGACTGTGGCAATATATTTTATTTTTGTTTTTTGGCTTAGATACACTTTAAGATGTACATATCCCCAAATGATGTACCTAGTAACGTAAATGGCAAGAATTTCAATCCAATTGCAACTTAAGAAGCCCTCATCCTTGGCACTTCATTGACCACGTACTGTAATTCTAAATCAATTTCAGAAAAAAGCCTTACTGGGAATTAACACTTTGGGGTTATTTTGGCTGCTTTTTTAACAGTCAGGCTGAATTAAAAGATTGTTGGTCACCATACTGCAATAGATTTAATCACAGAATGGATTAATCTTTCTAAAACTAAATTAGTGCAAAGAATCGGGATAAAAAAGGATATCTAGTTGTGGAAAGGAAGTACTGTGGGGAAAGCTGTGGATTAAACGTGAATATGCAGCAAGTTTTTTTTTATGGGTTTACTTTTAGTGGGCTTTAATATTTTTGGTTGTAGTTCTGCTTAAAACTACTGATGTTTACCTTTTTAAAATTAAAAATCTAGCCCATTGATATACTCTACAGTAGTAGTTTGCTACTTCAATATATTCAATATTGATATATTATAAAGGAACACTTAAAGTGGTTGTAAAGGCAGAAGGTTTTTTTATCTTAATGCATTCTATACACCTTCTGTGTGCAGCAGCCACCCTCTAATACTTACCTGAGCCCAATCTGGATCCAGCGATGTTGCTGGAGTGTCCCCTCCTCATTGGCTGAGACATTGGCTCCCACTGTTGTCAATCAAAGTCAGTCAGCTAATGAGTCAATGGGAATGGGGCGGGGCCGCAGCTCCATGTCTGAATGGACACAGGGAGCTGTGGATCGGCTCGGGTGCCCTCATAGCAAGCAGCTTGCTGTGGGGGCACTCAACAGGAGGGAGGGGCCAGGAGCACCAAAGAGGGTCCCGAGAAGAGGAGGATCTGAGCTGCAGGTAAGTATAGACATGTTTGTTATTTTTAACTAAAAAAAAAACACGAGACTTTAGTATTACTTTAACATTGCTATGGAGAATGGATAAGCAGCATGTGGATGCATTAAATTAGCAAGCAGTAATACTGCATGCATTTCCCTACTTTCCCTGTAAATGGAGAGGACCTAATATGCAGCCCAGTGTCTGACACTGTGCCTAATGCAGTTTCTGAGCCCTTTCTACCTTTTAAACATACTAACATCAAAAGCAGCTAAACTAATGCTCCTGTGTCGTGGCAAAAAAGCTTGGATCAGGTCTAATAGCTGTAACACACTGAGAGGGGCAATAAACAAAGTCTGTCCATTACCCAACTACTGAAAGTAATCCCTACTACCCGTAACCAATCCAAAGTGAATTTTGGATAGGTTTGTCATACAACTTTATCCATCAGAAATTGGCTTATCATACAAATGTTCGCACCAGGAACTGGTTCCTCTCCTTCACAAGCTGCCAAAATAGAAAAACAGTAACTATCTTTTAAACTGGTGTATTGCTCTGAGAAATTACAACCATTGTGTGGGTACCTTAATCGTGTTAGTTTATGGGTCACATTCAATCATACAAATTACTGTAAAAAAATAAATAAATAAAAAAATCACAAAAACAGACATTTTACACAAGGCAAGTAAAAAAATTTAAAAAATAAAGAAATAGTGGATTTTTAAGACACTCAAAATATAGTTAAAACATATCTTTTTATTAACACATGCGTTAAAATACACAATATAAAGAGACTGAAAAGCCTGTACCTTGGGTGAGCACTGGGGCCGAATACCATGAAGCAAATGCACAGCGCACAATTATAGCCAATTCCAGTGTGTGGGTAAAGTAGGCCATCTAAATTATACATGATACAAATCAATATAGCCCAACTTATCTCAGGTTATAGGAAGGAATCATTACAAATCCATCTACCTACATGGAATTATGGCCAGCCAACACAACCATATTGGTAAGGGTAGTCAATAACTGGATGCGGCACCAATTACACTCCTGTCCCTTTAACTATTTGCTAAGGCTAGACATTTTACACAACAAGATCTTCAAAAGGGAGTCATAGCCACGTGTGGTTCTGAAAATCCAGGTAGATAAATATTTATGTAATTAAACTTATCATTTTAACCACTTACGGACCGCCCGCCATTGCTTTACATCGCTACTTTGAAGAGGAATATCGTTGTTATGGCAGCACTTAGCTGCCATAACCCCGGTATCCTCTTATTCAGCGAGCAGTCCGCTTTCAGATAAAAGTGGTCTCTGTGGAGGATTCGCCGCAAGATCACTTTTATCAGCGGTGGGAGAGGGCCCCCCCCTCCCACCATGCTCCAGTGCCCTCCACCGATTACCGGAGTCGTCGGTAGCGGCGAAGGTGATTGGGTTCTTCTCCCATGGAGACGAGTGAGGGTAAGATGGCCCCCACCAGTCTCCATATCATTGCAGGGCGGAAGCGAGGTCAAAACGTCACTTCCGCCCATAGATCCTTAAGGGACATTTTTTTTTTCAAATGACATTTAATTGTTTTTTTTATTGCATTTTAGTGTAAATCTGAGATCTGAGGTCTTTGTGACCTCAGATCCCATATTTAAGTGGTCCTGTCATGCTTTTTTTCTATTACAAGGGATGTTTACCATCCTTGTAATAAGAATAAAAGTGACACATTTAAAAAAAAACAAAAAAAAACAGTGTAAAAATAAAAATAAAAAGGTAAAAAAAATGTTTTAAACATGCCCTGTCCCACCGAGCTCGCGTGCAGAAGCAAACGTATACGTGAGTAGCGCCTGCATATTTAACCGGTGTTCAAACCACACATGTGAGGTATCGCCGCGATCGTTAGAGCGAGAGCAATAATTCTAGCCCTAGACCTCCTCTGTAACTCAAAACATGCAACCTGTAGAATTTTTTAAACGACGCCTATGGAGATTTTTAAGGGTAAAAGTTTGTCTACATTCCACGAACGGGCGCAATTTTGAAGCGCGACATGTTGGGTATCAATTTACTCGGCGCAACATTATCTTTCACAATATAAAATAAACTGGGTTAACTTTACTGTTGTCTTATTTTTTAATTCAAAAAGTGTATTTTTTCCAAAAAAAAGTGTGCTTGTAAGACCACTGCGCAAATACAGTGTGACAGAAAGTATTGCAACGACCGCCATTTTATTCTCTAGGGTGTTAGAAAAAAATATATATAATGTTTGGGGGTTCTAAGTGATTTTCTAGCAAAAAAAAAAATGTTTTTTACTTGTAAACACCAAATCTCAGAAAGAGGCTTGGCCTTAAGTAGAGCATTGTTTCATAAAGTTTGCATTTGCTATATCTAATTAAAGTGTTAGTCCAGGTAACAAGTTGTTAGTGAACTGCTAATGCTGCCCTGAGAACATTTAACATTTTCTTAAAGTGTATGTTACCCCAAGATAAAAGTTTTCATGTATAGATCTGCATTCCTGTAAAGAGCTTTGTAAACATGGTACCATTTTTTTTCTTTGTTCTGTTTAGCAAAATAACCCAAACGAATTCCAAGAGGTCACATGACTGCAATGTAAAAAACTGAAAAGGGTAAATAATTTTTGTTTCGTAAAAACACTTATGCCCTGATGAGTTTACTAAAGTCACGAAAATTTGCGTAGGACAGAATAAAAATTTGGAAGTGATGTTTTGTGTTGTAATGCATTTGTATTGCATTTTCGAAAGACAGCTGTACTGATTAAACGAAAAGCGTATGATCTGGCATTGTACGAAAACATTTTTGTGAAATGTCTGATTAAATAACATCGGATGAACTGTCCTTATTGGCTCTCGAAAGCTCTGTAATAACGATCAGATTATCGCTCCAAAATCTGTATTTTTCATACGATTTTCTGATTGTGTGTACCGGGCTTTATTGTTATAAATTACCTAATATTTTTGCCATCTCTCTATGCTTTTGCAAGTACTGTGTTTTAAAATTTTTTACTTTTAGTCACACTAGAAAAAAATAACATTAAAGATCCAGTTTACCTCTAGTTTATTCACATTGTTTTATTTAAGCCATGATGAAGGGGGCCCTCTTGGAACCCTGAAATATGTTGCATAGTTTTTGGATTGCCCCCTGACTTTTATCAAAATTAGGTTGTATCTTGACCTCTTACCAGTGGTATGCGCTTCAAATTTCAGTTTTTTCTACAACAGCCATATTTACAATGTGCTTTTTTTTATGAAAGGAAGAGCAAATGGAGTCCTACTTACAAAAACAGCATAGGGAGAGATTGGTATAGGGCCTGTATAGGTACTGACAAAAAAAAAAATTGGTTGCCAATATCTCACTATCGTATAGGGAAAAGAAAAAAAGGTGCCTCTAAGTGCAGAAGTAAAACGTTATATTTCCCAAAAGGGTTAAAAACACTTACAAAAAGGGTAGATGGGTAGGAGCACATCATATTAGTAATATGGCAGGTGGTCCGGCGTTCTGGTAGTCCCAAGGAGTCTCAGGGATATCCGGAGGTGTAATTCTATGGTAGCATATTCTGAAGTGGCCAGCAGATGGAGGCCTCAACTCTCCTGGATACTGGGAAGACAGGTAGGCTGTCTGAAACAGCATGGAAGCCGAATCCAGGAAGTGACGTCAGTGGAAGGGGCCAGCAACCAGCGTAGAGAGCAAACTGGAAGTGATGTCATCAACATGCGAAGCATTTTGGAACAGCTAATTGGTTTCTTCTTCAAGCAATGACTAAAGGTTACTAAGCAGAGCTTCTTATGGTCTGTGGGCGGGCTTTCGGCGGAACTATGGGCGGACATGAGCAGGACAAAAGGAAGCACTGAGCTTATAAAATGACCTAATGAATATAAAAACAGCAGACTGGGGACATAAAAAGGAAAAACAGAAGACTGACATACAGGGCAAACTGATGCAAAGACATGATGCAAAAACAGCAAGAGTGATGCGCAATGCCATTAGCTAATATTACTGCAAGAAGAAGGAGCATAGCAGCTTGATGGTTATGTATACATCAACAATAAACACTAAAATGGTGAACAATATGGTGAACAATATACATCAATGGATCTATGGTATATTATATTGAATATTATTGAATATTATATTGAATATATGTGATGAGGAAGGGAATCAATAAAAGATATATTCAGATATATTCAAAGGAGTATATTAAAAAGTTGTGAAAGGGAAACATACACTATATACTATATATATACATATATATATATATATATATATATATATATATATATATATATATATATATATATATATAGATAGATATAGATATAGATATATATCTATATATATATATATATATACACACACAAACAAACGCACATGGGCAAAAAACATGTACGCATACATATATACATATCTCAAAAGTGCATGGGATATTATTGTCCACTATGGGACATGTGGAATTAATAAGCACTAATGGATATGAGCAGCGCTATATGATATGAGTATGTTACATAGTCACTGTGAGGGGAAAAAAAGGGGGGGGGGGAAACAATACTAGAGTAATACGCTAATCTCAAAATCCTCATTTAACCCTCCAGGTGCCAGTACATCCAAAGAGAAAATCCAGTACATTTCTCTTTGGCAGAGCTTGTGGAAGCGCTCAGCGGGAGAGAGGTCTCTAGGCATTGCCTCAATGACCCAAACTCTCAAACCATCAAGAGATTTGTTATGGTATTTGAGGAAATGCCTAGGGACACTGTGGGTGTCCAGTCCCTCAGTGATAAAACGGCGATGTTCCCTGAAGTGCTTCCGTAGTAGACTTATAGTTCATGTGTTTTTATTGCGCACATGAGTATTACCGTATATACTCGAGTATAAGTCGAATTTTTCAGCCCATTTTTTGGGCTGAAAAAAGCCACCTCGACTTATACTCGAGTCAGTTAACAAAAAATGCAAGAAATGGAGGAGAAAAGGGGGCGGGGTCGTGCCGCTGGGCGACGCTCATGTGTTTCTCCTCCCCTAATGCTGTCAGATCACTGTGCATTATGTTTAATCACCGCCGCTTAACTATGTCCCCTGTGTTACCCCTCCCTCCCATGCTGTATCAGATCGCCAGCGATTTCCCGCCTCCTCTTGTGACAGATGGCACAGTGTTCCAATGCTAGGAATCACTGTGCCGTATGTGATAGGAGGCGGGACATCGCTACCGCGGCTGCACGGTGATCTGACAACAGCGGGATCTCACGTGCGGTGAGTGAACTGCTCCACTACAATAAATGTAGAACATGTGCAGAAATATACATGTGCAGAAACCAAATACCGGTATATGTTATACCAGATAATGTGTGTATTGGGACCAGAGCTATGATTGGTACAGGTTCCTACCTGTATTAACCATAGCTCTGGTCCCAATACACACATTATCAACAGGAGTATTATGGCCACACATAATTTTTTACCCCAAGTGTTATCTTTCTTTCAAAGTGCTACCGGTATTTACAGTAGATGGTTGAGACAAACTGACATTTACAATGGCTACCGTATATATACGGTAATGGGTACTGGCAGGCCATATACCGGTATAATGGACACTGGCAGGCTGTATATAATGGACACTGGCAGGCTGTATATAATGGACACTGGCAGGCCGTATATAATGGACACTGGCAGGCCATATATAATGGACACTGGCAAGCCGTATATAGCGGACACTGGCAGGCTGTATATAATGGACACTGGCAGGCCGTATATAATGGACACTGGCAGGCCATATAAAATGGACACTGGCAGGCTATATATAATGGACACTGGCAGGCTGTATATAATGGACACTGGCAGGCTGTATATGTGCAGAAATATACATGTGCAGAAACCAAATACCGGTATATGTTATACCAGATAATGTGTGTATTGGGACCAGAGCTATGATTGGTACAGGTTCCTACCGGTAATGGGTACTGGCAGGCCATATACCGGTATAATGGACACTGGCAGGCTGTATATAATGGACACTGGCAGGCCATATATAATGGACACTGGCAAGCTGTATATAGCGGACACTGGCAGGCTGTATATAATGGACACTGGCAGGCCGTATATAATGGACACTGGCAGGCCGTATATAATGGACACTGGCAGGCCGTATATAATGGACACTGGCAGGCCATATAAAATGGACACTGGCAGGCTGTATATAATGGACACTGGCAGGCTGTATATAATTGACACTGGCAGGCTGTATATAATGGGCACTGGCAGGCTGCATATAATGGGCACTGGTAGAATGTAGATTATGAGCCCTAACACAGGCTGCTCTATGCAAACAGTCATGTCATCACATTCTGTAATATCATCAGCCTGCATTAGGCCTCAAACTATACAAGTTTTTTTTTTTAATCCTGTTAGAAATGGATCCCAATACTTCTACCGGTAATCCTGCACCAAAACAAAAATGCAGTACATACAAAGCTGGTCTCAAACTTAAGGTTGTGTCAAGAGCAGAAGAAAGCAATAACTGTATTGCAAGTAGGGAATTTTGTGTTAGTGAAAAACTAGTGAGGGACTGGCGGAAAATGAAAGCTGACTTGGAAAAGATTTCAAAGGGTAAAAAAGCTCGACGTGGTTTAACAAATTCATATGGGGCTCTAGAGACTGAATTGCATAAATGGGTTATGGGGTGTCATCAAAATGGTTACTGCGTAACACGCATGGGAATTCGCTTACGTGTCCTTCAAATGGCTAAAGATGACAAATTAAAAGTACCAGGCATTGAAAATTTTGTTGCGTCAGCAGGATGGTGTACCTACTTCATGAATAGGTTTGGAATATGTTTGCAGCAAAGGACAAAGATTTCACAGAAGTTGCCAAAAGACCTTGATGAAAAAGTGATGTCATTCCATTCATTCATCATAAAACAAAGAAGGATCCATAACTACGACCTGGGAGATATTGGAAATATGGATGAAATACCTATGACCTTTGATCTTCCAAGCAACAGAACTGTGGCAAGTTTGGGAGCCAAAACTATTTTTCTCAGAACCACAGGAAATGAAAAAAAACATTTCCCAGTCGTTCTGTCATGTTTGGCTAATGGAACCAAGCTGCGGCCTGTCATTATTTTTAAAAGAAAGACCTTGCCTAAAAAGGTCAAATTCCCACCACGAATTACAGTGTGCGCACATATTAAAGGCTGGATGGATGAAGACGGAACAAAAAAATGGCTGGATGAAATTTGGAACGGACGACTAGGGGCAGCCTTAAAGAAAAAAACATCATTGCTAGTTTGGGATATGTTCAGAGCCCACACATCTGATGACATAAAAAAATTGGCAAAATCTTCTCAAGTTACTTTGGCCATTATTCCAGGTGGGCTTACATCTGTATTGCAGCCGCTAGATGTGTGTTTAAATAAACCTTTCAAAGACCGTGTGCGAAAGATGTGGCATGAATGGATGTCATCTAGTCAAGCCCGACTGACAAAAAGTGGAAATCTGATGAAGCCCGACATAGAATTGATAGCAACATGGGTTCGTGATGCATGGGAAGAGATTCCGGAGGACATGGTGCAACGCACCTTCAAGAAATGTGGCATTAGAAATGCTATGGATGGCAGTGAAGACAGCGCTTTGTTTGAGAACGACAGCAGTGACAGTGATGACTGCGAACTCAGTGATGATGACAATGTCTATGCTGATAACCTCACACCAGCTAATGCTGAAGCTCTGTTTGGACATACAGATGATGAGGAGGAATCCAGTTTTGAAGGATTTTAATTCTTGTGTTTTAGCTGTGTTGCTGATTGAGCTAAGGTTTTTGTACTTTTAAGTTATTGTTGATACCATATAGTTTTTATTGACCCTCTTTTCCACTTACAGAGCTAGGTTACTGTTTTTCTTTGAAATAAATATTCAAAAACGTTATTGGTATCTATTTTTATTTTTGAAATTTACCGGTAGCTGCTGCATTTCCCACCCTAGTCTTATACTCGAGTAAATACGTTTTTCCCATTTTTTTTGTGGTAAATTACGGCCTCGACTTATACTCGAGTATATACGGTAAAAATACAGTTCAAATCAGTAACAATAACGTTGTACATATCAATGTTCTCTTAACTGAGCAACTCAGGTCTCCACCCCTATCGTACACTGAAATATATGTGCGCTTTTCTTTTTTTTAAACATTAAACCAGAACCAAAACCAGTCGGATTACCAAAGAAAACCCTTCCCTCCCCAGGGGATGTCAGCACTCAGTGTTGTGTTCAATAGGATACAAGAACCCAACTCTGTCCACATTGAGAGAAGTATA
The DNA here is from genome assembly GCA_037952925.1 of Lithobates clamitans. Taxonomy (NCBI): domain Eukaryota; kingdom Metazoa; phylum Chordata; class Amphibia; order Anura; family Ranidae; genus Lithobates; species Lithobates clamitans. Next base: position 9,895,029 of record JBBGZY010000251.1, on the reverse strand, counting down.
CTCACTATCTTCCCTCTGCAATAGATTTAAAAGTGAAAATGGTCTTAAGCAGTCTAATGGTCTATCACCCCTCCTCTTCCAACGTGTCAACCCACCGAAACCATATCTTACTAAGCTTCTTGGGAGCCCCTCTAGCTTCATAGGTCATTTTATACGTCAGCACATCTGCGTTTATTATTTTTATTCACATCCCCAGAGTCAGCTGTTCGTCATGTATCCAGTGTCTGGCAATGAGTTTTCTCACACCAAAGAATAGGATCCTAAGGAACAGTTTTGTGTATGCATTCATCTCCTCTTGATGAAAGACCCCAAGGAGGCAACGTAGGGGGGAGCAAATGTTAGGCAAATCAAACTTATCCGAGATAAATTCAGTCACCTGCGACCATAATGGTCTCACCTTTTTGCATTCCCAGACCATATGTAGGAAAGTGCCTTCTGTCCCCTTACATTTATGGCAGATAGCCGATTCCCTCCTGTGCATTCGGTAAAGTCTAGCTGGTGTATAATACTGCTGGTGAAGGTAACGGAACTGAATCATTTTATCCGTAGAGGAGATAACAGACACCAAATATGTGTCCAGTACCTCCTGCCACAATTCTTCTGACAACTCCGGGACAATCGCCTCCCACCGCACCATGGGCCTAGAAGTTTAAGTCATTACCCTCGGGCCCACTTCCCCATAGATTTGCTTAGCTGGATCCGGATCAATCAGAACCTTCTCCAACTCCATGTTCTGTACCATAATCCCCCCCCAAACTGCGCGATCGCTGCATGGCGCAGCTGCGCATAGTGAAAAACCATAACTTGGGTACTCAAAATTGTTCTCTTAATTGTGTAAAAGTTCAGAAATGATTATCCTCATAAATGTGGTGTAAGTATTTTATGCCGTATTTTGCCCAGGTGCTCTGCCCACAGGGGGCTATTTGAAGATAGCCACAAGGGATCATCTTTCCTCTGTTGAGAGCACAAGTGAAACACTTTCTCAGGAAGTGCCATAACCGATCCCACCTTCCTCCCCTGGATCCCTTTCCTGTACAACATATTTTGTAATGTTTCTTGTGAGGTGGCAACTGCTGCCTCTAACAGGGTAGTGGCATTGGGCGCTTGTGCAAAAAGTCGCCAGTGCAAAAAGGATAGCTGTGAGGCCATAAAATAAGAGCATAAATCAGGAAGGGTCATCCCTCTTCTGGCCATGTTTAACAAAATGGCAAGTCTTGCACAAGGGTTTTCGACATTGATACATGACCATAATAGCTAAAAAAGTTGGAAGGGAATGACCTGGAGGTGGCGGTTTCTTACTCAATTTACTAGGTGCCACCTTGCTTTTGATGTTCGGAGCTTTTCTTTAAGCAAATTCAGGCTTATTGGTCAGGGTGGGGAGGAGATGCTGGTCTTGTAGGAGCAAAGGCCAGTGTCTACGCACAATATTTTCCATCTGTTTATAATGAGAATGGAATTGGGTGATAAAGCGTAGTTCGTCCTTATTTGTGTCTGTCTGGATGGGGAGACATGGTAAGGAAGGTGTATCTATATAATGCGAGTAAGGCGTTTCCACAATATCAGCTGGAAAACCCTTTTCAAGATATTTATCTTTTAGCAGCTTACTCTGGCTGTCATAGTCCATAGTTCTGGTACAATTATTTGTAAGCCTACAGAACTGGCTTTTGAGTATATTATTGAGCCATTGGGGATGGTGGCAGCTCTTATAATGAAGGAAGGAACTGCCTGCTGTTGGCTTGGTGTAATTTCTGGCATGAATATCCTTACCAAAAAAGTATAATTCTAGGTCAAGGAAGGCCAATTAATTTCTCCTTATCCATGACCGAAGTGAAGGTCAGACCCATGTTGTTATTGTTACAGTGTTCTACAAAATTAGAAAATATAGACGCATTTTCATCCCATATAATGACCCCATCGTCAATATACCTGTCATAAAACACGATGTTGGACAAAAAGGGATTGTTGTGCCAGATATGAGAGGATTCCCACTGTCCCATGGTGAGATTTGCTTATGATGACGCAAAGTTTGCGCCCATAGCTGTCCCATTTACCTGTAGAAAAAACTCATCAAATTTAAAATAATTATGAGTGAGGCACAAAGAAGTTGCCTCTATGATAAAGATGGCTTGTCTAGGGTACAGCATGGGGTCTTCACAGAGGAAGCACTGTATGGCACATAATCCTATATCGTGATGTATGGAGGTGTATAGAGATTGGACGTCGAGGGAGACCCAATGGTATGAGGGCTCCCAAGAATAAGGGGAAGGGGGATTTCAAGCAGATGTGTGCCATCCCTTATGTATGACTGAAGTGATTAAGCAAGTGGCTGGAGGATTTGATCTACATATTGTGAAAAGCCACTGGTAATGCCACCCATGGCTGTGACAATCGTTCGACTAGGAGGGATTATCCAGGCTTTAGGGAACCTTGGGAAGGTGGTAAAAGTAGGGGGTGCAGTGAATAGCCTTGACTAAGAAGGAGGCTTTCTGCTGAGTAATGATATTATCACTAAGAGCATCTCTAACAAGGGAGGTGGCCTCTAGGGTAAATTGAGGAAAGGGATCAGTCTTTAATTTAGTATGAGTGTTAGTATCAGACAAGAGCCTAGTTGCCTCTGCAACATAATCAGCTTGGTTTTGTACCACTATCCCCCTTCCCTTATCCGCAGATTTAATGACCAAGTCATAATTATTGGTCAAGGTATCCAAGGCAATCTTCTCGAAGTGTGTAAGATTATGGGTCATCCTATTTCTTTTTTGGGCTGAATTACACATGTCCAGAATTTCAGCGTAGACAATGCAGAAAAGGCATCAATGCAGGAGCCTTTGGAATGGGTGGGGTAGAACACAGATGTAGGCCTAAATTGTGTATTCTGGATGGGTGGTGAAGTCATAAGATGTTGCGTATACAAAAATAAGTCACTCTCGGTGTCTGCCACAGGAAAAGAGGAACATGGGTGATGGTAACCGGAATCTGTATTATGAAAATAAAGTTCCTCCAAAAGGGCCAAACTGGTGGGATCATCATCAGTCATAGCGATAGTATCATCAGGTGGATAATCAGCAGGAATTAAACGGACTTTAAGGTTGTTGTTCTTATGTTTAAGAGACTATGTTGAAAAACCTTTTAAGAGTCAATCAACGTGTAAATTTATTTAAATCTTTGAATAAAAGAAAGGGATTTGGCTGAGCGGAGGGTGCAAAATTGAGACCCCGACTGAGTAGCGAATTCTCATCTCTAGTAGAGCTGCACAATTAATTGTTATCGCAATTTTTTTCCCCTTGCAATCTTGACAAAGTATTTCCCGATTCTTTCTATGCAGAGAATTCTCTGCTCTGCTAAAGTCGACAGCCGTCAAAAGAAAGGAAAAAAAAAGGGCAGTCTGCCAAGAATCACAACATTCTTTAGAAGTGAAACTTAAGTATGAACATTGTAATGATTTGTCCTTTAGGTCAAAGGAATACACTTTGGTGTGTAAATGAGGGAAGTTTAAACGCTTAAACACTAAACCTTTTTCTGACATTTGTTGGTTTCAAGTTAAAATAATTTTTTTTTGCTAGAAAATTACTTAGAACCCCCAAACATTATATATATATATATATATATATATATATATATATATATATATATATATATATATATATATATATATATATATATATATATATAGATAGATAGATATAGATATTTAGTAGAGACCCTAGAGAATAAAATGGTGGTTGTTGCAATATTTTATGTCACACTGTATTTGCGCAGCAGTCGCTCAAATGCAATTTTTTGGGAAAAAATTACACTTTAATGAATAATAAAAAAAAAAACTAACCAGTAAAATTAGCCCAATTTTTTGTATAATGTGAAAGATTTTACGCTGCGAGAATCGTGCAGCTCTCTTAAACTAAGCAAAAAAATTGTGATTCTAATTTTGGCCAGAATTGTGCAGCTCTAATCTCTAGCAAGGGGATGGGGAGAGAGATTAAAGATGTTTATAGTATTCTCTTTCTCCAGGGGTCTGGGCTTGGATCTGCCTCCACTACCCCGGCATCCTCTACTTCGTGTTTTCTTTTTTAGAGGTTTGTTTTTTAAATTATTTTTTTCCCCTTCCACCCAGCAGTCCTTTATCTATTTATTTTTGTCTGTTGTGTTTTGTTATCTTTTGTCTTTTTGTATATTGTCTTTGCTTGCTTTAGTTCTCCATGGATCTTTTACAAGAAATTGACTTATTAAAACATTCCAGAGTCAATGAACTTCTTGCTGTCTTCCCAAATAACATTTAACCCCTTCCTTTTTTCACTCAGCCATAGTATGGTGACTTATGCCACTTGTTTCAAAGATTGGAAAAACTCATCACTTCTGCCAACCAACAGTGGTCGGATGAGTTTTTTCTTCATAAATATTTATCTGTCCATATTACCCCTAGGGGACTTAGAATCCTGAAGTCCTATTCTTTTTTAGATTTACCAACACAAAAAGTATGGTCTTCAATCTCCAAATTCTGTACTAACAAGTGGATTCAAATTATTGCCACATAAAGGCACATCAGATATAAGCAACTAGTACACCAGATACAGATCCTCTTCACCCAAATTTCAGAATTAACCTCCCAACTTCCTGTCTTTTGGCTCTCTACCATCATCAAAAACATAAACAGAAGAGAGGACCTCCCTTACTAAAAACAAATTAGATACATTTCGCAGAGATCTGGAGGATTATAGTCAAAATAGAATTTTCTCATGAAAACGCACATGTGAAAATCACATTTCACCACTTATGGATATTGACCCTTGTACAATCCAGGTCATCCATCGCCCGATATCTACGACACATCAGGGACAGCCACGAACACTCCAGAGACAGAAAACACCCTATAAGAAGAAAAATAGTACGGTCAATCCATTTCTAAGACCCATCTCCCTATCTACACTCAAAATAGACTCACAACCTAGGCCACCACAATTGGGCCCATCATCATCAGCTTCTCAGATACATCCCAGTTCCTCATCTCACTCTGCATCCACTGATATAGCAATCTGCCCGTCTTCCTCTATCTGTACTGATACAGTAAACACTTATGCCACACCTATGCCCATTGCTACTGCGGATAATACAACATCCAGCCCATCCATTTCCTTTGGTCCGAATTCTCTTCTTGTAACATCCACCACTACGGCCCTCCCCATTGACCCCACTGCGGTCTCTTTTTTAGTGCCAGACCTCCCCCGGACCAAACCTCTAAAAAGAAATCATGAAGTAGAGGATGCTGGGGTAGAGGAGGCAGATCCAAGCCCAGACCCCAGGAGAAAGAGTACTATAAAAATCTTTAATCTCTCTACACATCCCCTTACTAGAGATGAGACTTCGCTACTCGGTTGGGGCCTCAATTTTGCACCCTTTGTTCAGCTGAATCCTTTTCTTTTATACAAAGATTTAAATAAATTAACACGTCGCTTGACTCTTAAAAGGTTTTTCAACATACAGTCTCTTAAACATAAGAACAGCAGCCTTAAGGTCCCTTTCATTCCTGCTGATCCTCCACCTGATGATACTATCGCTATGACTGATTAAGATCCCCCCAGTTTGGCCCCTTTGGAGGAACTTTATTTTCATAATACAGATTCCGGTTACCATCACCCATGTTCCTCTTTTCCTGTGGCAGACACCGAGAGCGACTTATTTTTGTATTCGCAACATCTTATGACTTCACCACTCATCCAGAATACACAATTTAGGCCTACATCTGTGTTCTACCCCACCCATTCCAAAGGCTCCTGCATTGATGCCTTTTACGGCATTGTCTACGCTGAAATTCTGGACATGTGTAATTCAGCCAAAAAAAGAAATAGGATGACCCATAATCTTACACGCTCCAAGAAGATTGCCTTGGATACCTTGACCAATAATTATGACTTGGTCATTAAATCTGCAAATAAAGGAGGGGGGATAGTGGTACAAAACAGAGCTTATTATGTTGTAGAGGCAGCTAGGCTCTTGTCTGATACTAATACTTATACTAAATTAAAAACTGATCCCTTACCCCAATTCACCCTAGAGGCCACCTCCCTTGTTAAAGATGCTCTTAGTGATAATATCATTACTCAGCAGGAAGCCTCCTTCTTGATCAAGGCTATTCACTACACCCCCTACTTTTACCACCTGCCCAAGATTCACAAAAGCTGGATAATCCTCCTGGTCGACCGATTGTTGCAGCCATCGGTAGCATTACCAGTGGCTTTTCACAATATGTAGATCAAATCCTCCATCCACTTGCTCAATCACTTCAGCCATACATAAGAGTTAGCACACATCTGCTTGAACTCCTTTCCCCTTATTATTGGGAGCCCTCATACCGCTGGGTCTCCCTCAACTGCCAATCTCTATACACCTCCATACCTCATGATATAGGATTATGTGCCATATCGTCCTATCTCTGAGAAGACCCCATTTTGAACCCTAGACAAGCCGCCTTCATCATAGAGGCAACTTCTTTTTGCCTCACTCATAAATATTTTAAATTTGATAATGCGTTTTTTCTACAGGTAAATGGGACAGCTATGGGCACCAACTTTGCGCCATCATACGCTAATCTCACTATGGGACAGTGGGAATCCTCTCATATCTGGCACAACAATCCCTTTTCGTCCAACATCGTGTTTTATGGCAGGTATATTGATGATGTGATCATTATCTGTGATGGAAATGCGTCTATATTTTCTAATTTTGTAGCACACTGTAACAATAACAACATGGGTCTGACCTTCAGTTCGGTCATGGAAAAGGAGAAATTGGCCTTCCTTGACCTAGAATTATATTTTGTTGGTAAGGATATTCATGCCAGAAATTACACCAAGCCAACGGAAGGCAATTCCTTCCTTCATTAGAAGAGCTGCCACCATCCCCAATAGCTCAATAATATACCCTAAAGCCAGTTCTGTAGGCTTAAAAATAATTTAACCAGAAGTATGGACCATGACAGCCAGAGTAAGCTGCTAAAAGTTACATTTCTTGAAAAGGGTTTTCCAGCTAATATTGTGGAAACAGCTTACTCTCATTACATAGATACACCTTCCTTACCATGTCTCCCCATCCAGACAGACACAAATAAGGATGAACTACGCTTTATCACCCAATTCCATTCTCGTCATAAACAGATGGAAAATATTGTGCGTAGACACTGGCCTTTGCTCCTACAAGACCAGCATCTCCTCCCCACCCTCTTCAATAAGCCTAAATTTGCTTATAGAAAAGCACCCAACATCAAAAGGAAGGTGGCTTCTAGTAAATTGAGAAAGAAACCACCACCTCCAGGTTATTCCCTTCCAACTTTTTTAGCCATTACAGGCATGTATCAATGTCGAAAACCCTTGTGCAAGACTTGCCATTTTGTTAAACATGGCTAGAAGGATTTCTCTCTAAAATGAAAAACATATCTTCTCAAGGGCTTTCACATATGTTCAACTGACCATGTAGTTTACTGTTTGATATGCCCCTGCAGCCTTTTCTACGTAGGGCGAACTATAAGGCCACTACGGAAGCGCTTCAGCGAACATCGCCGTTGTCCCTAGGCATTTCCTCGAATACCATAACAAATCTCTTGATGGTTTGAGAGTTTGGGTTATTGAGGCAATGCCTAGAGACCTCCCTCCCGCTGAGCACTCCCGCAAGCTCTGCCAAAGAGAAATGTACTGGATTTTCTCTTTAGACGTACTGGCACCTGGAAGGTTAAACGAGGATTTTGAGATTAGTGCGTTACTCTAGTATTGTTTTCCCCTTTTTTTCCCCTCACAATGACTATGTAACATACTCATATCATATAGTTCTGCTCATATCCATTAGTGCTTATTAATTTTTTCCACATGTCCCATAGTGGACAATAATATCCCATGCAATTTTGAGATATGTATGTATGTATGTATGTATATGAGTATGCATACATGATTTCTGCCCATGTGCGTTTGTTTGTGTTGCTGTTCTTTTCCCACTGAGGTCACTTCCTGGATTCGGCTTCCATGCTGTCTCAGACAGCCTAGCTGTCTTCCCAGTATCCAGGAGAGGCTTCCATCTGCCAGCCACTTCAGAATATGCTGCCATAGAATTACACCTCTTGATATCCCCAAGACTTCTTGGGACTACCAGAATGTCGGACCACCTGCCATATTACCAATATGACATGCTCCTACCCATCTACCCTTTAGTAAGTGTTTTTAACCGTTTTGGGAAATATAAAGTTTTACTTCTGCACTTAGAGGCGCCTTTTTTTTCTTTTCATTTTACTTCCAGAGTTTGTTTCTCTCTTCAAGTGCTGCTGGAAGTGCATGAAGACCCTCTTCTATCTCTACATAGACTGATATCTGCTTGGTCTGTTACTCGGAGCGCCCTTATACACACTTTTATCACTATTGTATAGGAGCTGTGATACTTCATACAAAGATAGACACAGCGATCCTCTATTTGCTGACTCACCAGTCAAGGTGTAATCCAGATAATCATATTACTGAAAATTACTGAAACAGACAGGTGAGTAAAAACCCCACCTAAAGTAATTACCACGGACTAAGCAGCTTATAAAAGGGATCTTTAATGCAAAATTATTAATAGTACAAAAAACTGTTTTTAAAAAAACACAACACCATGTGTGTGACGCCCCATAGTCACAGCCAATGCAGTCTGCATACCTGCACATGCTCAATGAACACCTTGATCACCATGGCATCCATCTTGGAATAGGCACGCCAAGCCACTGCTCCACGAGATCAGACCTGACAAGCGGTGAACGCTCCGATCTTCAAGAATGCCATCTACACTGACCCCTGCCTCGCACTGATCACCTACACCCTGCCTGTGTGAATAAACTGATCATTCAGGGCTGGAACGTAAGTGGGAAACTACTGCATCAAGACTGGGTGAGCAGACCTGTGGGTCTCTGATCTCTTTTATGGCTTAATGACGTGCCCTTACACTATCCTTGAAGGTTAAATGCCACAGCCTAATATCAGCTGTCCTTGTGGTCTAACACACCAACCTTGAGAACAAACAACCATTTGCAAATGCGTACAGATTAAACCCCTGTTTATAATGCATACTCTTTATTCAGTTGTCTGTGGGCTGGTCGGTAAGTAAGCTTGTTTTTTTTCCTTGGATTTATCCTTAGCCCTGTTTATATCTTATGTGCCCTGCAATGCTGCTTACTGCAATGGCCAGCTATAGGTGGGGGCAGTGGTCACCTTTTTTGTATCACTGTGTATTAGTCAGGCAACGCACTGAGACCTTTGCAGCCATTGAGCTATATGCTGGGTGCTCAGTGTGCTCCTGTACCTTTAAGAAGGGGTGGGGCTCCCCTTCAGACCATCTGCCCTCCACCTATCCATCAGAATGCATGTGCCTCCACTGTGGGGTCACTCATTAGTTAGTGATTGGTACTACAGATACCAGGTTGCCTTTGTAAGGCTCTGTAGCTTACGCATGCATTTGCAGATGTGTGCAGATTAAACATCTGTTTTTAACGCATACTGTTAGACAGGTTGATTTGATTGTCTGTGGGCTGGTCAGTAACTAAGCTTGTTATTTTTCCTTGGATTTATCTTTGGCCCTGTTTGCATCAGCACAAGAGACACATTCAACGAAGTCGTGTCCCTTTTGCTGATTTTGTGTTTTTTTTTTGACTGCTCTAAACGTCTCCGCTATAAATATTTCACAACCTGAAAAACTCAGACTAAGCAGAGGTTACCTTCAGAGAAAACCACCCAAAAGATCAGTAAATCAAGGAGGTATAAATAACCCAGTCTTACATTTTTCTATGAAAGTTGAACTTGATTCCTGGGCATCCCTACGAAACACTTAAAGTTGATCTATATGAAAAAAGTGAAAATCCAGAAATGTTAATCGCGCCTAAGTAGTACCCTGAAACATGTACATATTGGGGTTTATTTACTAAAGGCAAATCCACTTTCCACTGCAAGTGCACTTGCTGTAGATCTGAGGGGAAGCTCTGCTGATTTTATCATTCAATCATGTACAAGCAAAATGCTGTTTATTTTCCTTGCATGTCCCCCTCAGATCTACAGTGACTGCACTTCCAAGTGCACTTGCAGTGCACTTGTAGTACAAAGTGGATTTGCCTTTAGTAAATAAACCCCATTGTCTTGAATTCCTCCTGAAAATAGCAGTGCATTTCCTGTGCCCAGGCACACCTTAGAGCTGTATATCTGCAGTCTGAGATGTAAGGTACTGTGACTGCTAATCTTGCGAGATTTGTAATGAGATTTGGTGATGTTATTACTATGCTGGTGACTGTTCTCCTTATCCGAGGACCTGTAGTGCAAGGATCCTCCTGCTTCTGTCTCATTCTGTGGATCTTTGCTTTCTGACCCTCTACTGTTGCTTTCTCGATCAGTCATCAGATCACCAGTCATCCGGAGGGTAGCACTGACATTAGAAAACAGTCCTGATCCTCTACCAAGATGGTCACCTTCACACATAGATAATGGGGGTTATTTACTAAAGAAAAATCCACTTTGCACTGCAAGTGCACTTGGAAGTAAAGTTACTGTAGTTTGAGGGGGACATGCAAGGAGAATAAAAAACAGACTTTTATCTTGCACATGATTGGATGATAAAATCAGCAGAGCTTATACTCATTTCAGATCTACCCATTAGATTTAGAGCGACTGCACTTGAAAGTGCACTTTCAAGTGCACTTGCAGTGCAAAGTGGATTTGCCTTTCGTAAATAACCCCCAATGTGTATAACAAGGCATTGTAGATCAGCAATGGGGCAAGCCTACAGGCAATACAGTGCTTAGTACTTTGTCCTCAATTTGTACCTTGTTTGAAATTTGCATATATTAATAATCTGGTTCTACTGATCGTTTTGCAGAATAGTTTTCACTGAAGATAACTTCTGTTTAAACATTTTTTTTCGCATGCACCTCATTTGTATTGGTCAGGTTAGTGACAGGTTAACTTTGAAATCATTTCTGTATTTAAAAACTTATCAAACCAATTACTTCTAAATGCTATAACACAGCAAATTAACAATAACTAAACAGCAGGCCCTTTCTATATTTAGTTCTTACATTCATACGTATGTAACTATAGCAACAGTAACAAGGCTCATCAGCCTATGTCACTTTTGGTTCTTACAACCAAACACACACAAAGAGCATGGATAGGTTTGCAATGGAGAATAAATAATGTAGAAAAATGAGAAGTTCATTGCCATAACAACTAAACACAACGTAAGCAAAAATACATTTTAACATTAACAATTCTGCAACTGAAAGAGTTGCAGAATGGAAACGTTATGCTAGTTTCCAAGCACAATTTCATGTTTAGGAAAATGCTTTAAAGCGGAGTTCCACCCAAAAATGGAACTTCCGCTTTTCGGAATCCTCCCCCCCTCCGGTGTCACATTTGGCACCTTTCAGGGGGGAGGGGGGAGCAGATACCTGTCTAATACAGGTATTTTGCTCCCATTTCCGAGCATAGATATCCGAGCCACCCACGGGTATCTACGCCACTTCCGGGGCCTTCTTCTGGGAGAAGCACAGGTCCCAGAAGACAGTAGGGACCAGTGGGATCGCGCAGCACGAGTCGCGCATGCACAGTAGGGAACCAGGAAGTGAAGCCGCAAGTGTCCTTATTTTAAAAGTCAGCAGCTGCTGTATTTGTAGCTGCTGACTTTTTTAAAAAAATTAGGCGGAACTCCGCTTTAAGTAGAACTCTCATATCTATGTATCCATGTTAAAACTTTATTATTTCAACTTCAAATTTAAGTGCACTTGTGCTGGACTATAAACTATTTTTATATACATAACGAGCAGCAGGTTTAAAACAAGCCCTCATCAGCTTTTTAACTGCTTGCAAGTTGACGTTATTCACTTTCAAAGATCCTCAAAAAATCTCAACAAAGGACTCTGAAGTCTGTTTCCAACAGTTTTGAAGTACCTGCCGATTGTATACTTTAGAATGTTGAGAGGCTCCCTAGATTCTGCTTTCATAGCAAAAGCTGAGATTTCTGAACCTCTGTTGTGAAATTTAGAAATGGATTTCTCCACAAAGCCTAGAAACAAAGGTGAATGAGGGCTTGTTTTTAGTTTAAGGTTTTTTTTTTTTTGCTGTTTTAGAATATCCAAATATAAAAAAGACAACATGGTGAGTCATTATCTATAGTCTTGCACAGTTGTACAGGCGCTTTCCTGTACTGATATTGCTTACTCAGATCTGTAAACCTCTTACAATGTGCATTAGAAGATGCAGGATGTCAGATAGAGCATGCCTCATTTCCTGGCCAAAGTACAATGCCTTGAAAGTATTCATACCCTTGAGATTTTCTACATTTTGTCATGTTATATCCAAAAACATAAATGTATTTAATTGGGGTTTTATGTGATAGAGCAGTGATGGCAAACCTTGGCATCCCAGATGTTTTGGAACTACATTTCCCATTATGCTCCACTACACTGCAGAGTGCATGAGCATCATGGGAAATGTAGTTCCAAAACATCTGGGGTGCCAAGGTTCGCCATCACTGTGATAGACCAACACAAAGTGGCAGGAAAACAATAAATGATGTAGCACTAACTCTCGGTGGAGCTGCTGGTTTATTGCGGGCTGTTACCGTCACCTTCGCTATCTCTGTTTCACCAGAACCGGGTCTAGGGTCCCGTTGAGTATATCACCACACAATGGAGGCACCGGACACTTGAGTATCTTTTCCAATGCTTTAATAAACAAAAGTTGAAGGAAGTAGCAGGAAAGAGGTAGAAGGAGAGTTGCAGGGAAGTTCAAATACCTTTTCTTGGTGTAGTATTTGGAATTTAGACTTGTAGATGAATGTACTATCTCTTTAGAGTGGAATCTTTGCTCGCCTAGATAGGTTTCTCTCACTAACCTAACAGACTTGATTGGAACAAAACCCGTACGATCCTCTGCCACAGGATGTAATGGTTTACGATGAATAGCAAACACAGCACTAGAACCTTTAAGCTGACCCGGCAGTACTATGCATTAGGTTTACTTTAGGATACGTCCTCCAACTGAGTATCCAGGCCCCTCTCCAGACCAGCACTCTGCATGATCCTTCCATGACGGGTCCTCCCCTGGGATCTTCTCAGTTGTCCAGCTTCTTCCCTCTAGGACAGACAGCCCAGGACCATTCCTCTGCCGCCATGGTAGGCCCCAGACAGGCTTCTGGGCCCACAAACAGGCTGCAGCTACGTGGGCCTCCCGGACGGAGGACCATGGGGTAGTAATCCTAGCACATACCTGTCGGCCAGGAGGGCCAGCAGGTGGAACGAAACGAACCCTAAAACATGGCGTCTGGTCCATAAATACCCTCTCCCAGAATGCAACTCGGAGGACCTCCTCCACCGAGTTATCGCCGGGACAGAGGAGCACTCATACACTTTAGCGTGTTGCCTTTCCAACACCGACCCATGGTGACAACGACACCCACAGGCATAGTGCGAAACTACATGCAACTCAGCCAAGCTGGAACAGAGGCAAATCTGACTATGTATGAACAGATAACCCACTAAATTTACCTATAAGCGGTAGATTGAAAATCTACCAGCGCTACAATGGTTTTTTATTTTTTTTTACAAATATCTGAAAAGTGTGGCGTGCATTTGTATTCAGCCCCCTTTACTAAAATCTAGTGGAACCAATTGCCTTCAGAAGTCACCTAATTAGTAAATAGAGTCTACCTGTGTGTAATATAATCTCAGTATAAATACAGCTGTTCCGTGAAGCCCTCAGGTTTGTTAGAGAACCTTAGTGAACAAACAGCATCATGAAGGCCAAGGTACACAACAGACAGGTCAGGGATAAAGTTGTTGAGAAGTTTAAAGCAGGGTTAGGTTATAAAAAAATAACCCAAGCTTTGAACATTTCACGGAGCACTGTTCAATACATCATCCGAAAATGGAAAGAGTATGGCACAACTGCAAACCTATCAAGACATGGCCGACCACCTGAATTCACAGGCAGGGCAAGGAGAGCATTACTTAGATAATCAGCAAAGAGGACCAAGGTAACTCTAGAGGAGCTGCAGAGATCCACAGCTCAGGTAGGGTAATCTGTCCACAGGACAACTATTAGTCGTGCACTTCATAATTCTGGCTTTTATGGAAAAGTGGCAAGAAGAAAGCCATTGTTGAAAGAAAGCCATAAGAAGTCCCATTTTCAGTTTGCGAAAAGCCATGTGGGGGACACAGCAAACATATGGAAGAAAGTGCTTTGGTCAAATGAGGCCAAAATTGAGGCCAAAATTGAACTTAGGGAAGGCAAAACACAAGCAGACTCCACCTCAGATTTTAACACTTTTGTTCATAATGTGGTTTTATTTGTAAATTGCCCAGTTTAAATTCTTCTTTTACTGAATGGAGAGTTCCACTATTATTGTAACATTATATATTCCTACTAACTGGACAATAATTGTATGGATAACACAGATCAAGAGACTATGGTGACATACTGTACTTACAATGTATGAGAAGAATATGATGATGCACTTACAATGTACAATAAGAATACATTTTTCATAAACTGAAATGTGCTTAGATCCAACCAATAGCACTTTATCTACCCACTAATCTGTTTGTTTCCTCATCTGTGTAAACACCCCAAGCACTGTGCAATAACCCACATCAATCAGATAGAAGTTTATTTAGTCACATAATAACAGTAAATACATTTCTGATTGGATGCCAACTATTTATACATTCTTACTGAATACATCTAAAGGTAGATTACTTTTTAACTGTTTTAACTAAGTAAATATGAAGGGGAGCCTTAAAGAGGGAGTCCACCTAAAAATAAAAAAATTAAAAGCCAGCAGCTACAAATACTACAGCTGCTGATTTTTAATAAATGGCCACTTACCTGTCCCAGGGTCCAGCGATGTGGGCAGCCGACGCCGATAACCCGCTCGATTCTCGGCAGCTGGCGCCGCCATCCTAGGTGAGGGAAACAGGAAATGAAGCGTTGCGGCTTCACTTCCCGGTTCCCTAGTCGCGATGCGTGTCGTATCTGGTCCCCGCTATCTCCTGGGACCTGTGTATTTCCCAGGAGGTAGAGCGGAGGGACAGGAAGAGGCATAGACTCCCCCGTGAGCAGTGGTGCGATGTTGTACCCAAACATGACCACCTCTGCGGTTTTTATTTTTTGCGCTATAATCAAAAAAAAGGTGACAATTTTGAAAAAAAAACACAATATTTTGTACTTTTTGTATGATAAAAATCCCCCCAAAAAATGTCTTCATGAGTTTAGGCCGATATGTATTCTTCTACATATTTTTGGTAAAAAAAAAAAAAAAATTGCAATAAGCATATATTGATTGGTTTGCATAAAAATTATAGCGTCTACTAAATAGGAGATAGATTTATGGCATTTTTATTATTATTTTTTTTTTTTTTGCTAGCAATGGTGGTGCGCTGCGATTTTTATCAGGACTGCAGCATTGCGTCGGACAATTTTGACACTTTTTTGGGACCAGTGCGATTTATACAGCGATCAGAGCTAAAAGTAGCCACTGATTACTGTATAAATGTCACTGGCAAGGAAAGGGTTAACACTAGAGGCGACCAAGGGGTTAACTGTGTTCCCTATGTGTGTTTCTAACTGTGGGGGGAATGTGGCTGACTAGAGGAGAAGAGAGATCGTTCTTCCTACTTAGTAGGAACACACAATCTCTCTCCTCTCCCCTGACAGAACCAGGATTTGTGTGTTAGTGTTTTTCAGCCTTTTTTTAGTCAAGGCACCCTTTAAAACCCTGCACAATCTTGAGACACCATGTTAAGAAATGTAAAAACTGAAACTACTAGTTTTACATAACACAGCAACATTCACACACGGACACCCAATGTTAGGCGTGATTTATTCTTCCAAAGCGAATACACCTTTGTACACTGGTACTGACAAGTATTCCAATGTTTCTCTTCTCCTTCAGGTTTTCCTCACTCAGCTAATGTGACCCCAATGCTGATGGAGAGGTGCAGGGGAGGGCAAACAAGGATACAGTGTAGGCACACAACGTCCTCCTTATCAACCGATGACATAATTAGTTGTTACAATGCCAGCGACTAGAAGGTTGTAATGAAAACCTGAGGCTTGGTACAACTATAAAAGGCAGGCTTGATCCACCTGCTGGCTTGTATACATGTTTTGGCCAATTTTTAAGCATTTTGCCAAGGGAAGACATCTGAAGGCCCCTAGGGTGCCTGGGCACTCTGGTTGAAAAAAGCTGATCTAAGTTATAGAAAATTTTTAATTTTTTACATTAGGCTGACTTGTAAAGTTCACATTTCCAAAACAGTAACAGAAGTCTCCTACATAGTTGCGTTAATGCAGAAAAATAAATTACGAAGGTAAAAGAAACAGATTAAATACATGTGATTTAGAAATGTCAGTAATTGTCCTTGGTTAGTTTTACTGTGTAAGCCTTACACTCAGGTTTCTTCATGTGAAACTGCTGCCCCTAGCACAGAAGATAGCTCTGGGCTATACTCATGATAGACTTATCTGCTGTCCTAGTTTCCAGTGCAAAGCCAGAGCTCATTTCCTTTAGACATTACAGTGCATACTCATATAAATTATATGAGTCCAATATACAGATGCCTTTATTTTAATACAGGAAATTGAAAGTTCAAAGACACCTTACCGTAAGCTTTTACAGAACATAATATCTGAAGCCGAAACATATCTTGCAGAGGTTATTAATCTGCAACTTTTGTACATAGAGGGCTGGCTTTGTCCAATTCGCCAGAGCATCCTTACTTTTTATATAGGTTACATATATCTATTCTTGCAGGTACAAACAGCACGACGTACAAAATATTAAACATTTCAGACATCTAATAATTCTAGAAATTAATATTATGATTAGGCTTTATTCACATGGGCATTTAACTACACTTGTATCCCAGCAGCAAGAATCTACTGATTTCCACGGCTGCAATTGACAGCTGTGTGTGGAAAGCTGTGGCTGTCAAGGCCCCCACACTGCAATGACAGGCTGTTGGTAGCAGCAGCTGTTCGCGACTGTACAGCCAGCAATTACCTGCAGGGTTTCGGGTAAGGTCGCACACAAAGTGTGACCAGATGCTTGCCACAGGGATTCGCAGCATGGCTAAATACCTTTGCAAATGGAGTGTTACAGTGTGTAATGTGTATAACAGGAATTTGCTGTTATATGCTGTTACGATTTTCTGGAAAAGTTGAACTTTAAACCAATGAGCAGTTTGACCAGAGGAATTCTGTCATCTTAAAACTTTTATCTCTCATTTGTTCCTATTTTGGCTAAACAATTTGAGGTTTCTTAACATAAACATGGAGCCTAGCACAATGGGTGGCCATTGGCCAAATAATGCAACATTCAAATAATAAAAGTAACAAATGTTTTCCTTGAATGAGTAAAACAATAGTAAACAGTTGTAAATCTACAAAGAAAACACTTCTTCATAGATTTTTCAAATAAAAACCAAACTCATGATTTGTCATTATGCAAAAATATACTGTAGATAAAATACAAATTTTGCATGAAATCAATTTCTTGGAGTCCATTGAGGGACACAGAAATTCAGACACAGTCAGGTTATACTGCTACCAACAGGAACATTGGACACCGGTAAACAGAAAAAGTTTAGGACCTCATATAACACTCTCCCTCTATCCAGTATGCCTCTGTTATGTCAAAAAGTAGTACCCAGAGCAAGTGCAAAAACAGAGGGGTGGGACCCATGTCCCTTAAAGCGGCGTTCCACCCACTTTTACTACTTTGTCTTAAAGGAAAGAACACTCTTCCACCGCTCGATTTTGGATGATTATAATTTTTTTTTCTTATAATTTTTTTTTTCTTACTTTTTCTGAAGTAGTGTACTTCTGTCCTAGCTCAGCCCCGGCCCAGGGCGTAATTTCCTCCCCCGCTGCTGATGGACGGATCGGCCTTGAGGGGCCGACATTGCGCGTTCCCTGGACAGGTAAGTCTCCTTATTAAAAGTCAGCAACTAGGGTGTTTGTAGCTGAATTTAAAATAAAAATTTTGCGTCTGGAACGCCACTTTAAAGAACTCTAAGAAATAGATTTTAAAACTACAAAAATCTTATTTTCATTTTGAAAACAGGAATACAGATCCACTCAGGATGTCCAAAAGCAGCCCATCTGACGAAAGGGCAACACCGAACAAGACCACAAGAAGGAACTGGGAACTGTCAGTGCCATCGTAAGAGCATTATAGGCCCCCGGGCAATACAGTTCACTGGGGCCCTGTCTACACAATCACGCACGACTGCACAAAGTTTGCACATTTTCTCTTTATCCTCTGCAGCCTTTTTCCTCTTCTGTGCTCCACTCAAAACATTACAATTCATTTCTGTTCTGAAGGTTCACCAACCAATTTTCACCAACACGTAATAAAGTTTCTTTTTCCTCACCTTTCTTACACTTTCTCGAGACTATAGAGACTCTGGCCTTTATTTATTTTTTTGACACATGGACTTTTAGCATTAGTTGTTCCATTTACCCCACCTTGCTGATAGGTTTGTGGTCTTTGGGAGCACATCATATCAACATTTTTCATGCGCTACATTTCTTATAGAGTTTTTATTGTTGGTTTATCACACTGTATGTACCTGCTCCTCTTTGTCACCAGCTAGCGCAGTGTCTTTTTTGATATTTTCACATGATAAAAAGGGGGCTGCCTAGCCAGGCAACCAATCTCATTGAGATACCCAAAGAGTCGCCAAAGCACAATAGCCCCTAAGGACTGTGAAGAGATCCCTCTTCACAGTCCTCAAGGGTACAGTTCCACGAAGTTAGCCTGGCTGAAAGGGGTAAGTTGCATGCAGCCGACAGCAGACTAAAGTTATCTGGCACTGCAGACTTACCCTCTCCCTTCTTAGACTGTCTCTGTATTCCTCTAGTGCTGGGCTCGGATTACATGCATCACCTTCCTGAGCCAAGCAGAGAGCATTGTGGGAATTGTAGTCTCCTGAACAGACATCCTTGATTTGAAGAACTATCCCTTGTCAGGAGACTAGTAGACCAGACTGTGTGGACTGCACAGAGATAACCCAAAGCACATGTAAGTGAATAGTGATATTTATTAAAATAGGTGATAATTAGAAAATACAAACAGTAAACAACCAACCCAACAAACCCACTACAAACAACAATATCTACAGCAAGGGGCAATACCGGAATCACAGATGTCAGCCAGGCCAGGGTCATACACAGCAGGTCAGCAAGAACAAGGGATATACCAGAGACATAAACGTTTAGCCAAGCCAAGGTCATACACAGGAATATCAGTAAATGAGGGACAGGGAACCAACAGGACAGAGAGGGGATGGATCGGGCTGAAGGGTACAGGAACACTGAAGGGATCGGGTCAGGATAAGCTCGGGCACAAGGTCAGATGCAGGTTCAGGATCGGGTAACAGGCGAACAAGGTCAGGGATCAAGGAGAGAGATACCAAGGCAAGCATATGAGGGCTTGCCCGGTATTTATAGGACTGACTGTGATTGACTTCAAGTCACACCTGAGCGCAGGGAGTGTTGTCTGCTCCATACTGCCAGGATCCATCCGCTGGTGGACGTCAGTACTGCGGCCAAAAGATGAAATGACACCAGCAAGGAAATATTCTCCTGACAGTTCAACACTGCCAGGAGACACCTGCTGGTGGACCCCAGTACTGCATGCCAAACGATATATCTTGCCAGTATCCTTTCCTGACAGTACCCCCCCTTAAAGGAGCGGCCTCCGGACGCTCCAACTAGTCTTAATTGTCCAAAGTCTATGGCATCAGGCAGAATGGTGGAAGAAGGCTGGTCATCAGGCCCATCCAGGCAGACAGCTGGCACATCAGAGTCATTGAGCTGGGCAGCAGACAAGAACAAACCAAGCTGGGCAGCAGGCTCCGGGTCATCGAGCTGGGCAGCCGGCTCCGGGTCATCGAGCTGGGCAGCAGGCTCCGGGTCATCGAGCTGGGCAGCAGGCTTCGGGTCATCGAGCTGGGCAGCAGGCTCCGGGTCATTGAGCTGGGCAGCAGGCTCCGGGTCATCGAGCTGGGCAGCAGGCTCCGGGTCATCGAGCTGGGCAGCAGGCTCCGGGTCATCGAACTGGGCAGCAGGCTCCGGGTCATCGAGCTGGGCAGCAGGCTCCGGGTCATCGAGCTGGGCAGCAGGCTCCGGGTCATCGAGCTGGGCAGCAGGCTCCGGGTCATCGAGCTGGGCAGCAGGCTCCGGGTCATCGAGCTGGGCAGCAGGCTCCGGGTCATCGAGCTGGGCAGCAGGCTCCGGGTCAACGGGCTGGGCAGCAGGCTCCGGGTCATCGAGCTGGGCAGCAGGCTCCGGGTCATCGAGCTGGGCAGCAGGCTCCGGGTCATCCAGCTGGGCAGCAGGCTCCAGGTCATCGAGCTGGACAGCAGGCTCCGGGTCATCGAGATGAACAGCAGGCTCTGGAACATTAGGCCGAACAGCGAGCACCGTAAGGGCAGGCTGGATTACAGGCACTGGCTCAGCAAGCTGGGTAATGGACCCCGGCCCAGTGGGCTGGGTAACAGGCCCCGACTCAGCGAGCTGGACACCGGGCACTGGTTCGGTAAGCCGGATAACGGATACTGGCTTGACAGGCAAAGTGACGGACTTCGGTTTAGCAGACTGGGTAACGGGCACCAGTTCAGCAGACCGGGTAACGGGCACGATTCAACAGACTGGGTAACGGGCACCGATTCAGCAGGCTGAGACACGGGCACCGAAACTCCAGGCTGAAACACAGGCACCGAAACTTCAGGCTGAGACACGGGCACCGAAACCTCAGGCTGAGATACCAACATCACGACATCAGGCTGGAAGACAGGTACCAGGATATCAGGCTGGAGGATGGGCACATCAGACCAGAAAGTAGGCTCATCAGGCTGAACAGTGGGCACCAAGACATCAGACCAGGCAGCAGGTGCTGGAACTTCAGGCTGGACAGCAAAGACAGGTGCTGGCACATCAGGCAGAACAGCAGGTACTGGCACAACAGGCTGAACAGGAACATCGGACTGGTCAGTAGACGCTGGAGCGTCAGACTGGAGCATGGACACTGGGATTTCGGGCTGAGCAGCAGGCACTGGGACCTCAAACTGGGCAGCGGACACAGGCATTGGCACAACTGGCTGAGTAGCAGACACTGGCACATCAGGCTGGAAAGTGGACTGGAAAGCCGGCACCGAGATATCAGACCAGGCAGCGGGTACTGGAACTTTAGACTGGGCAGCAGACACAGGCGCTGGCACATCGGGCAGAACAGCAGGTGCTGGCATACCAGGCTGAACAATAGGTACATCGGACTGGACAGTAGTCACTGAAGCGTCAGACTGGAACATGGGCACTGAGATGTCAGGCTGAGCAGCAGGCACTGGGACCTCAAACTGGACAGCGGCACAGGCATTGGCACAACAGGCTGAGTAGAAGACACTGGCGCATCAGGCTGGACAGCAAACAGAAGGTCATCAAACTGGGAAGCGGGCACATCAGACTGGAACACTGGTAGCAAAACTTTAGGCTGGAACATGGACACAAGGTCATCAGACCGGTCAGCAGGCACTGGACCGTCAGGCTGGGTAGCAGGCACTGGACCGTCAGGCTGGGTAGCAGGCACTGGAATGTCAGACTGGGTAGCAGGCACTAGAACATCAGACTGGGTAGCAGGCACTGGAACGTCAGACTGGGTAGCAGGCAGAGGTTTGGCAGAATCAGGTGGGTTAGTTGGTGTGGAAGCAAGTTGGGTTACTGGCAGGATCGTGTGGGTAGGAAAGAATCTTTGTTTCTTTTTTGGTTTAGCCCGTGCAGTTTTGTATGTAGGTGCAGGGCTGTAAGAAAAGAAAGTAGCTGGATCGAAGGAAGACCAAGGAACAGTGGCTGGAGGAGGGTTTTGTGGGATTGTTACAGGTGGGGGAGAAGAGGCAGGTGGATTGAAAGCATGATAGGTGCAGTGAGTAGAGACTGGGTAATAATACTTGGTGGGAAGCTGTGTATACTGGACTGTCGCTGAGGTTGCCATGAGTGATGGGGGAATAGATTCTTGGGAAGGCAGGTGATTAATGGCAGGGCTGGAATGTTGTGGTTTGGCTAAATGCAGGAGATCTGACCATGTCTGTAGCACAGGTTGAACAAACATTGATTCGCACACAGCCTGACTAACTAGGATGGTTGCAATCAGACAACACCTGCTGTGAACAAGAGGCATAACGTTCCATAAAAAAGGCTGGATCATCCTCTAATAACCACACCAGAGACTCAACCTGATTTAAACTGAAGGGGGGAGAAAAATCATCCTTGCCCTCTGGAGTACTGGACAAGGCTAGCTCTGCACACAGCTGAATCAGAGGCTGAACATTTTCAAATAGCATACCGCCCTGATCCACCAGAGAATGGGCCAGACGGATACACTCTAATAGTTGATCCCTGGCCCACTCCTTCAAAACCAGACGGCAAAAACTATTATCCTCAGTTACCAATGAGGAAAGATAAATCACTATTTCTGCCTGCATTTTCAAAAAGGCTCCTCAGTGCAGCCACCTCTGGTCAGGGATGGCCTTGGTATACTGTCAGGAGACTAGTAGACCAGACTGTGTGGACTGCACAGAGATAACCCAAAACACATGTAAGTGAATAGTGATATTTATTAAAATAGGTGATAATTAGAAAATACAAACAGTAAACAACCAACCCAACAAACCCACTACAAACAACAATATCTACAGCAAGGGGCAATACCGGAATCACAGATGTCAGCCAGGCCAGGGTCATACACAGCAGGTCAGCAAGAACAAGGGATATACCAGAGACATAAACGTTTAGCCAAGCCAAGGTCATACACAGGAATATCAGTAAATGAGGGACAGGGAACCAACAGGACAGAGAGGGGATGGATCGGGCTGAAGGGTACAGGAACACTGAAGGGATTGGGTCAGGATAAGTTCGGGCACAAGGTCAGATGCAGGTTCAGGATCGGGTAACAGGCGAACAAGGTCAGGGCTCAAGGAGAGAGATACCAAGGCAAGCATATGAGGGCTTGCCGGGTATTTATAGGACTGACTGTGATTGACTTCAAGTCACACCTGAGCGCAGGGAGTGTTGTCTGCTCCATACTGCCAGGATCCATCCGCTGGTGGATGTCAGTACTGCGGCCAAAAGATGAAATGACACCAGCAAGGAAATATTCTCCTGACAGTTTAACACTGCCAGGAGACACCTGCTGGTGGACCCCAGTACTGCATGCCAAACTATATATCAGCGGATGGATCCTTTCCTGACACCCTGGACTACACCTCACAGAAAGACATCTGCTCCAAGGAAATAACTCTGGGAGAGGCTATAAAGGGGTCAGCAGATAAGGCACAAGCTCTCTTGCTTCCCAGATCTCATCAAGTAAACATCCCCTTCGCTGCTGTGCGAGAGGACTGCGGCCTACCACATGGCAACAAAGCACTCCCAGCTCCGACCCAGGCGGATCTGACGCCGCAAGCTACACAAGGGGCACAACCGCAGCATCACTGAAACCAGCAGGACCAGACAATTCACTGTTCCAGCAGCCAGTCCGTCATCTCAGCCCATTCTGCAGAAGGAAGAATCGACTTGGATCGCTCTTCAGGAAGCTCCTACACTGTCTCCAGATTGGTGAGAGGGCACCTGCCCACAAATCCCGTACCAGTCACTATCATACTCCACAGGACACTATATACAGACATCTTATCCCTAAATTACCTGAAGGATTGCCACTGGTCAGTCTCAGCTGCTTTGCCTTGACTGCATATCACTGTGCCACATTTAGAAGTCTTGCTTCTTTGAGCCCCAACTTGACGGTGAAGATCACTGCAAGGCCTTGCATCTTTAAACTTTGCTAATTCCATCTCCATGTAAAGGAACATACCACTAGCCACTATATTACTTCATCTCTTAATAGGATTAAAGATATAATAAAGGTATAATAGGCCAGCCTGGGGCTCCCCTTTAGCAGTGGTATTATATTCAGCTACCAGTAGCCCTTCTGAAATCCATTCATTGACTGCTTTCTGTATGCATTGATATTATATTTCTGTAATATTTCTGTCAATTGTCATTGAATTGCTTTGGGGGATTTTTTTCAAGGGAGTCCCGGCTGTTTATCCAGGATTTGGCAGACTAATACCCTGTTGCAAGACTCTCCTCTTGAGTAAGTAAAACCAGAGAGAGCTTATCAATATACCTTGTGTCAGTGTGTTATTTAAAAGTTATACACAACATGTCTGAACCTAGAGTGTCCGAAGGGCTGGAAAGTTCACAGGATCAAGGTGGCACAGATGAACATGCAATTCTAAGCAACCCCCAGGGGGGCAGTGCTACATGCACTAGGGGCAACCCTACAAGAATAGGCAGGGGTAAAAGGTATATCAGGCCCCTAGAGTGAGCACACCCACAACCACTCTAGTGATCACTGGTGTGTCTAAATTGGACACATATCATCGATTTACAAATTTCATTTAACATGGGAAAATTTCAGACACATCTTTTGATGGGACATAGAACCCTTCAGGGTGTTTCCAGTTCACATAGAAGAATGTCTGAAATAGCGAGTGTAGTGGGAAGGCCTTTGCATCTACAGGAGCTCTAAAAGACCCAAAGACTAGAATAGCAAGCTGGTCCTCCAGATGCAGGGCAGCACACACTGCATCAATATAGTTTGAAAAACTACCCAGTAAATCTGAGGTAACAGCAGGAGACTGTGATGCCTCAAAAACAGTCTCTTCAGAATTACACTGCTGGGACTCCGAATCTAAGCCAGAGATAGTAACAGCCACCAGAGACCGGCCTCATCTAAGGACTCAGGAGGGTCAGGGATCAACTGTATTGGCGAACTTGCAGGAGCATGCTTATAGCCTCTGCTAGAAAGGTACCCCAGTAACTGTTCACATACAGCCAAATATGAGTAAACATGGGGAGGAATCTGTTTAACCCGATGAAGCTGAGGAGAATTCCGATGAGGACTATCCTATAACAATGCGAGTCCTAAATTCCAGAGGTCACAAGTGGCAACAGGACCCTCTGTGTCTTAACAAAGATATGTTGTGCCTGTGCAGGGATATGCAACTAGGCTCAAATGTAAGGCAGGCCTCAACTACTCACCAACCTGGTCAGCTAGTGCTAATGAGGTTTTAAGGTGGCGAGAGGTGACTAGGTCATTGTAGGTGGGCAGTGGATACAGGCTGGAGATTCATGTGCTTCACAAGCATAACTAGCAGTGGGATGTGCTTCCTCTAGGCTGAATGGCAAAAAAAGAGCCTAGGGTGTGTGTGTGTGTAGCTCCACCCAGAGGATGACATTAGTGATTGCTCCCTCAGCCTTAACTTTTACTGTGGTAAAACCAGCAGTAGTGTACACAGTGCTGGAGCTCTAAAGGCTGAAGCCAGAACGCCCTTACTTACAAAGCTGAGTCTTAAGAGACAGGGTCTTACCTGGGGCTGTGTAACAATGGTGCAACAATGAGCCCAATCACATTTCAGGTTATCCCCTGCACGTCCATTTCAGTGAGGTCTTGGTACAGTCTCAAAAGCTAGGCTGGGGAAATGTCGATCAGGATAGCTACTATACAGAGACCAGCTCAAGCAGCAGTGTGGTGCAGAATCTTGACTGAAGTCGAAGATAAAAGTATTCCATGAAGGAAAGAAGGCTGCCAAAAAATGAGATTTTGCAGCAGAGCTAAAAAAGGCATAGAACCTTCTAGTACTAGCAAAAAACTAAGGCATGCTGAGTACAGGAGGAGTAACAGGGGACTGGTTTACATTTTTTTCTGTTTTCCACTGTTCAAACCTCCTGTAGGCAACAGTATACCCAAACTGTATCTAATTTCAAGTGTCCTTCAAAGGACGAGAAACACACATTTTATGTGTATGTATGTATGTGGGGGGGCTCAATCGGTAGTCTAAATGGCAGGTTTTCTTAAAATCTGATTTATAGCCAGATTTTTTTTTTAAAAAAGGTTGCCTGAAAATCAAATAAACAAAACAGAAAATAAATCCTTGCCATGCAGGCACTAACTAAACAGTTCAGGATCCTAACTCACAGGTGAAGGGCTTCTCCCAGTCACCCACAAAACAAAGATAATGCAAACTATTTTCTGTCTGTCTCTCACAAAGCAGACATCGCATCAGTAGCTCACTCTCAGGTATAGCTTCCTGAGTCCCAGGCCAAGAGCAATTCTTTGCTCCAGTCCTGCCTTATTTATACCACCTGTTGGTGGACACAAGTGGACCGCAAAATCTGGTTCAGCAACCAACCCTGTCAATGTGGCTGGTAAAACCCAGACTGGATTCCACCTTAGTTCACTGCAAATGAACGCATACAAGGTGAAACATGGCGTCCATCAATCACCTCGCCTTTCATAATGTCACATATCCCCCCCCTGCTCAAGCCCCAGAGGCTTAGCAACTGTCCTAACCAGACAATGGACACAGAAAAGGGTATCTGCATTATTCTGGAGTTTCCCAGCTCTGTGCTTCACTGTGAACTTAAAAAATTGAAGGGCAAGGAACCACCTTGTCATCTGACTATTTTTCGTACTTGTTATTGCACATCCATTTAAGAGGGGCATGATCAGTGACTAGTTTGAATGATCTCCCCAACAGGTAATATTTCAGGGCATCTAAGGCCCATTTGATAGCTAAACATTCCTTCGCAACAATGGCATAGTTTTTCTCATGTCTGTTATGCTTTCTGCTCAGGTAGACCACTGGGTGCTCCTCCTCATCTCTGATTTGGGACAGTACAGCACCCAGTCCCACATCAGAGGCATCTGTCTGTACCAGAAACTCCTTTGTGAAATCTGGGTTCATGAGCACAGGTTGTGCACAAAGAGCCTGCTTCAGCATATGAAATGACCTCTCTGCCTCAGGATTCCACTTAATTATGACTGACCATCTACCCTTCTTCAGTGGGGCTGCAATGGTGGCAAAATTGGGTGTAAAACACCTGTAGTACCCTGTGATCCCAAGAAATGCACAAACTTGCTTTTTATTTTTATAGGTTGGGGCCAATTTTGAACCGTCTCAATCTTTTTGATCTGAGGCTTGATCAGCCCCTGACCAATAATGAACATGCTGTGGACAGACTTAACAAAATGACAGCTTTTTGGTAAAGCCCATCAATCAATCAATGAGTCCTTTAAAGAAAAGAATACAGTCCCTACAGTAAACATGGTGGAGGTTCACTGATGTTTTGGGGTTGCTTTAGTGCTTCACGCACTGGATTTCTTGACCGTGTGCATGGCATTATGAAATCTGAAGACTACCAAAGAATTCTGGAGTGCAATGTAGGGACCAGTGTCAGAAATTTGGGTTTCCGTCAGAGTTCATGGGACTTACAGCAGGACAATAACCAAAAGCACTCATCAAAAAGCACCCAGAAATGGTTTAAGTTAAAGCACTGGACAGTACTGAACTGGCCAGCAATGAGACCAGATCTAAATCCCATAGCGCACCTGTGGAGAGATCTCAAAACAGCAGTTGGGAAAAGGAACCCTTCCAATCTGAGACCCAGAGCAGTTGGAGAAAGAGTGGTCCAAAATTCCAGTGGACAGGTGTAAGAATCTCATTGATGGTTACATGAAGCGATTGATTACAGTTATTTTTTCCAAGGGGTGTGCTACCAAATATTAAATCAAGGGTGCCAATAAATTTGTCCAGTCCGCTTTTGGAGTTGTGTTTGGAATGTGTCAGATTTGGCTTTTTGTTTCTCCACTTTTTTTTGTGTCATACCAATACAAACAAAAGAAATAAACATGAGAATGCCTAAACATTTGTAATTGCAACAATTTTCTGGGTGAAGTGGTGCATTATCTGACAAAAATGCAGGGGTGCCAATACTTTTGGCCATGACTGTATAATATATATATATACACATATACTGTATATACATTTATAGTGTTTCTGTACGTTTTTCCCTTTTTACTAGCCATATCTGAAAAAAATATCTGAAAAAAGAATTTGTAACAAATATGAAAGGGAAGGGTTAATGCCGACATTACATTTGTTGAACTATAAATGCAGTGGGAAAACGCCCAACATCACATTATATGGAGATTCTCTGGAATTGTAGTTGCCATGACAACACAAGGAAACCCTTTATCACCACGGACATGTGCAGCTATTTTTAAATGCAACAGCTGGATTTGTCTGAACCGCTCTACTCCTCCCCCCCAGATATTTTTTCTAATACTATTTTCTGTGAAGCTGCCTCAACATGTTAACTAAAGAAATGTGAAGGATTCCTAAAGACAGGCCTGCGTCAGCTTCTGTTTAAGAAAAGCACACATATAGGTCTGTCGCTGGCATCTTTGAATACATTTAGACAGAATCTGGAGAAAGCCCTTTCAGCTTCTAAATAAAGTGCCATGACGTCAGCATTGTCTAGTATGAGGCTGTGAATCTTTTAATTATATAAGGACTATTGTGTCACTCCAATACCTGCTAACCAAAACAGAACATTTAAGAAGCAGGCTTTAACTAGCACAGAAATCACAAAAATTAGTTAATTATTCCATGCCAAAACATTAACACGGAGCAACATAACTGCCAATCTCAATGAAGTCTTCATTAATCTGATTACATTAACCCGCTGAAAGCCAAGACTGGATTCATCTCTTTAGACTATCCTACATTACTGTTCTCTGCATCAGATCATTAAACATACTGTAGCTGCAGTTTGGATAGTCAAGTCAAAAACAGAATTCATCTCGGCACAATAAAATGCAAATATAAAAGTTGCAATCAGCTTTGCATACCCTTAACCCTCACCTAATGAAGAAACACTTGGTACAACAACATGTATTTCACAAACCAGCTTCACCACCATACTGTATAAATTGAATCATTACTGATATTATGTTAGAAAAATATACACTAAAGCCAGAAATCACTGTCCTACAGGATAATTATGTCCAAAAACTTGTTTCACACCATAAGAAAACCCTAATTTATGATATACAGTCTTGCAACATACTTTCCTATGTTTTCAACCATTTTAGGCCAAGGAAAGAATGAGAAGTAACTTTCAATGGAAACTTTCAATTTTTCATATTTTTTCTACAAATTAAATAAAATTGGCACTTATGTGCATTCTATATAATCTACTCTCTATATATTTTGCCAGTAAAATCCTAAAGGACGACCCCTGTGTACCTACAGTGCATCGTTTTTTTTTGTTCTAACTTTCAATGGAGGTTTAAACAAAAAGGCCATTTGAATTTTATTGTATTATGGGGCTTCGCATTAAACCATTGGTAGACAGCCTTTGGCAGCCACAGCAAATTAAAAAAAAAAAGCAAAAGGGAATTACATAGTGCCTAATTAGAAATTGCCTTTATGTAAAAAGAAAAAAAATCATTGCAAAGCCATTATTAAGCTTAATGAAATCATAGAAAAAGTCTGTACGAATAAGTTGCAATAATTTAACTTAATTGTAACTTACCTTGAACGATCTTTGTAACAAGCGGTTTCTGCAGTCATTAAATGAGTGGCTTCTGCTTAGAGATTGGGGCTTTGGCTAGCAAACTGATAGCTGATTTTGGCACAAATGCACACTCAGGGAGTCACTGTAGGATGTACTACATACAGTGCCTATTAAATGTATTGAGAACATCATAGAACATTATGTGACACTGGCATAGGCGTGCGCAGGGGGTGTGCAGGTGTGCCTGGGCACACCCTTATCACTCTGTGCAGTACCAACTGCTGGCTTTCCTCCTCTTCTCTCCTTTCCCTTAGCTGCTCTGGAGGATGTTTCAGGATGGAGAGTGGGGGAAAAGGCTTTTCAATAAGTAATTTACCGACCCCTTCCTTTTCAAAATGAACACAGTGAACACACTCACTGTGTTCATTCATAACTGAAACATAGTAATCTGTTTACTATGCTTCAGTTTGTGAATGCACAGGAAGCCCCTCAGCATGGAGCACTTCCCATTCATTCACTGTCCAGTGCAGCTGAGGCTGCAGAGAAAGGTATGTGTGTTTGCGCTTTGGGGTGCACACCCTAATGCAATAGGTTGCACACACCTATGGACACTGGATTTAATATTTGTATATACTGATGTGTATATATATCTATATATATATATCTCTATATATATATATCTCTATATATATAGAGATATATATATATAGATATATATAATGAGCAAAATTATAAACGCAACACTTTTGAGTTTGCCCCTATTTATCTTGAGCTGAACGCAAAGATCTACGACTTTTTCTATGTACACAAAAAGCCTATTTCTCTCAAATATTGTTCACAAATCTGTCTAAGGCCTCTTTTACACGGCCGATCCGTTCAGGTCCGCCTGTCAGTTTTTTAGGTGGACCTGAACGGACACTCCACGGAGGTCTATGGAGCGTCGGATGTCAGCGGTGACATGTCCACTGACATAGAAAAAGTCGTAGATCTTTGCGTTCAGCTCATGATAAATAGGGGCAAACACAAAAGTGTTGTGTTTATAATTTTGCTCCGTGTGTATATATATATATATATATATATATATATATATATATATATATATATATATATATATATACACACACACGGTGTTGATGTGTTGATTTTTCTGAACTGACATGACACCATATGCCTTTTTGTGGACTGAGTCTGATCAAAAGAAATATACTCATAACAGGGAAAACTGATTTCTCTGCAAAGTAACTTAAAGCGGAGCGCCGCCGAAAGAAAAAATTTTAAAAGTCAGCAGCTACAAATACTGCAGCTGCTGACTTTTAAAACATGGACACTTACCTGTCCAGGGCGCCCGCGATGTCGGCACCCGAGGCCGAAGCGTCTCTCCGTCCTCGGGTGCTGCCGCCTCCATCTTCGGTAAGGGAATCAGGAAATGAAGCCGTGCGGCTTCACTTCCCGGTTCCCTACTGCGCATGCGCGAGTCGCGCCGCGCAATACGAATGCTCCCTGCTGCCTCTGGGACCCGTGTGTGTTTCCCAGCAGGCAGCGGGAGGGAGCAGGAAGTGGCGTAAATAACCGCAGATTCTGCGGCTATTTATGCTGGAAGTGGGTACAGATACCTGTAATATACAGGTATCTGTACCCCCCTCCCCCCTGAAAGGTGCCAACTGTGTCACCGGAGGGGGGGAGGAATCTGATTAGTGGAAGTTCCACTTTTGGGTGGAACTCCACTTTAAGAGCATTACAATGCAAAAATCATAAAATAACTGACTACATAAGCGTACACTCCTTTATTTGACACACTTAAATCATCACTGGTGCAGACAATTCTTTGTGTATAAAGACGTGTATCTGGAAGGTTAAAATTTTGTTTAAGTCAGTATTGTGGCCAGAGATGTTACTAGAACCTTCAGGGCCCCAGTGCAAGAAACCATGAAGGGCCCCCTGACCTCTAGTCCTGGGGCCCTTCCCACTGCTCCCGGGGTCCTTTTCTCCCGCCGCAGGGACCCTTACTATGGTTCTGCAGCGGGACCCCTTCCTGCTGTCTTGGGTAGGGTTGCCACCTTTTCTTCAAGCCAAACCCGAAAACTTTAGCGGCGCACAGAAAATTTATTTTTTGCAGTATACACTATACTTATATTTTGTGGTTAAATAATAATTCTAATTGTATATATTTAATCACAAGAGTTCCCCCTTATATTAGAGTCCACAGAGTCCCCTCTTTACATCTGAATCCACAGAGTATCGCTTTACATCTGAATACGCAGAGTTTCCCATTTAAATCTGAATCCACAGAGTTCCCCTTTACATCTAAACCAGCAGAGTTTCCTTACACTGTAAGGGGGACTCTGCAGACTCATATATAAGGCAGAACCCCGGGGGACTGTGATTTAAGGAAGTATAGTGTATAGTGTAAGGAAAAACACTGCAGACTCTGTTGTAAAGGGCAACTCTGATATAAGGGGATCTCTGGTAACCAGAGCCCCCACTTACATCATCATTCCCAGCATTCCCCGTTAATCAGGGTTTCTAGAGCCTGTTACTTCAGAGTCTGCAGAATTTTTACCTGCACTGTAAAGGCCCTGTCATATGGGTGGACCAGAGCACCCATTGTTCTGTATGGGGGGAGGTGGATGTAAACAAAAATGTGTGTTTATACCTGC
Source organism: Lithobates clamitans (assembly GCA_037952925.1). Lineage (NCBI taxonomy): Eukaryota > Metazoa > Chordata > Amphibia > Anura > Ranidae > Lithobates > Lithobates clamitans. The sequence goes on along the minus strand of JBBGZY010000251.1, from coordinate 9,862,907 downwards.
CGGCATCCAATCCACTGAAAACATACAGATAGGGATTCGTTCCCCATCTGCCTGGCGAATCGGATCAGATAAAAGTCCGATGTAAACAAATAGGTGGTCCGTTTCCATCTGACCGCCCCATAGAGAGCAGCATGCTGTGTCCATGTTCGATCCGCTTGACAGATCCACCCCACTGAGCCGGCAGAGTGAAAGGGCCCTAAGCGGGAGCTCTGTCACCTGTAATGTAAAGGGGAACTCTGATGTAAGGGGTGCTCTGGGAATCCTTATGTAAGGGGATCTCTGCTCACCAAAGCCCCCACTTACATCAGATTCCCCATTTACATTACAGTCCACAGAGCTCTTCTTACATTAGTGTGGTCAGAGGCTGGCGAGGGAAGGGAGGGAGGGGGTACTTCACTCACCATAGATGGAGGCTCAGGCTGGCTGCAAATTTCCTCCGCTATCTAGTTTCCGACTCTTGGGCTTTCCCATCCGCTTATCCCCTTTGTGAAGCACAGTGCTTCTGGGGATTGGAATGTGGGCGGGGCCGTGGCAGACACACACACAGGAGGAGAGGAGGAAGAGGAGCAGATCCAGCGCTCTCTCTTCTCTCCCGTCTATGTGGGGAGGAGGGGTGGAGAGGAGGGGCGGGCTGGCAGGGTGTCAGTGCTGGCTCTGGGCAGTGTGAGAGAGAGTGTAATAGTCACACTCTGCTCATAACTGCAACCAGAAACCCTGGAGCCACATTCTGGGCTTTTGCCCCCCCCCTACAGTGGCAGAACTCCAGGGTCCATTTGCAAATGCGACTATTGCGACCCTGGTAATTCTGCTACTGATACTGGCATATCCCATACCATGAAGACAAAGGAACACTCCCAGCAACTTTGTGAAAAGGTAAACAAAAAGCACAACGTATAGGGTATGAATACAAGCAAATGTCCAAATTTAATCCAGCCATACATGATTCTTTTTTTTTCTCCCGTTCTACCAGCGGGTTGAAGTAAAATAAATGAGTCAATTCCCCCATCCACATCAAATGTGGAGTCCTTCCTGCTGAGATATTGTATTCTAGCAACAAGGAAGGACTTTCCCGCCGTCAGCATACAATGATCAGTGTTACCAGCTATAGCTGGCGGCACTGATCCTTCAGCAAACACCCGCCAGGCTGGTTGCCTTGTGTACAACCAGACTGCCCATACATGGATCTAAATTCAGCCAGACCGGCCGAATTTCCATCCATGTATGGCCGGCTTTACTGAATTTTACCATTTAAAAATGATAAGAGTTTTAGACAAGTGTAAATCTGTCTAGAGCAGGCTGTCCAACAAAATTCAGTGACCCTGCAAGCAGGAAACTAGTGAGGTAGGCCACCAAGTAACCTATTACCACTCCGAAAGAGTTATATTTACCACATCTAAGGACTAGAAAGCTGCCATGTATGTTGTATTGCATTTTTGTTCTTTTGTCCTTTGGCAAATACTTTCCAAGATCCTGAAACCTGATCTATGGGAAAGTCTCAAAACTACCACTTCAGTAGGGCTCCTCTACCCTACAAAAGTTGAAAGCGTGGCAGTTTTAGGTCCCAGAAGGACTGCCCATTTCCAAGGGGACAACGCTGCTTCTGCTTAGAAAACTGCTTGGGTAGCATTGTCAAACCAAGACAGGAAATGGCAGAAGCAACCTCTTGAAAGAAGGGATAAATAGTGTAAAGTATGTATATCCAAGTCTTTTTTTCTTTTCTGATGGACAGATTAGAGAAGAGTAAGGAATGGTTAGAACTCCTCCAGGTTTTAATTGTTGTCCGGGTTGTCTATTTGTCCTTGTGACCATCACCATCTAAACAGAATAGATAAGAGATCAAACATTTTACAGTTGGTACTAAGAAACATTGAGGGGAATCTTCCAATAGGCAAACCTGATTAATGCAGGCCATAGACAGTGCGAATTTTGCACAATTCCCCCATCTTCACAGACAGCGCTGACAGGGAAATCACTCCTGCCAAGCAAATGTCTGCTCCTGGCGGGGCCGGCTGGGGGAAGCCATCCCCGCCGGGGTAAGACAGTGATTATTGCCAGCGGCTATAGCAGGTGAACGATCAATCAACTTGGTACATTAAGCATGCCCACACACGGTTCAAATCGATTCAAATCATCTATGGCCGGCCCAAGAGAGAAATCCAATTCACTTTGAAGAGATTACCTCACCTCCTGTTGTGTCTTCAGCACAGGACTGTAACAGAATTTTCCCTAAAAGGATATTAGTTTTTGCTATATACACAATTTTTAAAACAAAGATACATTTTAAGCAATTTTTAACCTGAAGGTTTACCTTTTATGCAACATTAGAGCTGTAAAAAGCAATTTAAAGTTTTGCTCAGTTAGATTTAAAAAAAAACAAAAATCAATGTTTTTTTCTAGAAAAACTTGTTTTTTGCCATTTTTTCTATCTATAGCACCCAGGTCACTGTTGAAAAAATGTGTCCTTGTTCTAAAGCTACTGAAATGCTAATAGAATCCAGCCTAGAGTAACAGTAGAGATATCATTTTGCAACTTAGAGAATAAAGCAAGTGTAGTATTTTATAGAAGTGAGCAGACTCTACAGAAGATTATTATATATTTGGGGAATACAGTTGTAGCGCCCTGCTCCTGAGGAGCAGACACTATTCTTTTCAAATTTAAGTTAGTTGAAGCTACAGTTCGGCTCAGCTTATTATTACCCAAATTTACTGGTTTCTGTACCAGTTTGGCTGGACTGTGCAAATTTCCATTCTGAACATGGGTGGTGCTGTTACCATTGGTGGATGTTGTAAATACAGTCTGGTTGGACATATTGAATACTCTTTGCTCAGAGCCAGTTCAATGGGAGTGGTTCATCCACCGTGCATTCTGGGTAGGGATATTTAAGGAGCAGGCACCATCTTACTGGGGTGGGCGCTTCTTGACCTCATGGCCCTCCTGGCCTGGGGAATTGCTGTTGCTTAAAATTCTGCCTTGGGGTCGGCGAACCCAAGGCCCAGCTACTAGAAGGCCCAAAGTTTTAGTGGCCTATTGGTCCATAGGATGGTCTCTTTGCTGTCTGGCCTGCGGGGAAAAGCAAGAGACTGTAGCGACCAGAGGAAGACTCTTCAGGAGAGGGCCGAGCATAAGGCTGGTATCTTGAGAAGAGTCTGGGAACTCAGTCGGAGACGCATCTGGGATCAAGCACAGCAATCAGTTTATTCAAGATTGTCAGGTCTGTGGCAGAGACCGTGTCAAGCACAGCAATCAGTTTATTCAAGATTGTCAGGTCTGTGGCAGAGACCGTATCAAGCACAGCAATCAGTTTATTCAAAATTGTCAGGTGTGTGGCAGAGACCATGTCCGAGCATCACATCGGCTGCTAGGTTGGTGAGAGAGACCTATCCTGTGGTTGCTAAATCCAGCTGTGGAAGTGCTGCTCGCTGGATATAGAAATTACCTCTAACCGCAAAATTCAAGGTACCTGAATCCCTTTCACCCTCTACCCTGCTATTGCATATTTTGTTTCTTTAATAAAACTTGGAAAAAGGACTAAGTGTTGGAGCCAGTGTTTTCAATCGAGTATCTACTATGGGACCCCTATGACGAACACTGTGAAGATGGTAACGGTAAGCCCAAATCAAAGTATCAGCAGCTCCTTCAGGGGTCAGTGCTACATGTGGGGGCTCGAGTCCAAGATTTACTGTTACCTATCGCAACTAAAGGAACTTTTGCCATATTTTTTTTCTTTCAACAAGGGATCGGTTACTGGTTAAGGTCCTGGCGCGTCAGCTGTGGGTGGAGTCAAGAAAGCCCAGGAGTTGCGTGACCATAGGAGCCAGTAGGAGGAGTTGTCCAAACTACTTGCTGAGTGAGACACCGCGTGGTCTGGCTAAACGGAAAGAAGGAAGGTCCTGCTTAGTCATCGCCATGTTCCGAATGCCAGGAATGCAGTCTGCTATGGGGCCCAGAATGTTCTCTGGAGGTACTACTACGAGTATCAGACTGCCTAGAACGTTGCTGACCGACACGGGGATTCACTTACAAATGCATGGGCGTTTCATCCTGTATACAACGGGAGATTCAGAGGCTCTGGGCATGCTGTGTAACGGATGCGAGGGACAGGTCGCAAGTCCTCAGCCATTTGTTCGATGCCTGCACTGCGGGGAGTATCTGTTCACTGTGGAACAACCCACCGTGTCTCCCCGGGCCTACTGGATGGATTGGGCCACGGGCATCGCCACTGAAGAGACTGTTACATTTAATATTGCAGTCAGGCCTACGCTCTCAAAGCCTGCTATGCCGAGTGTTCCTGAGAGAGATGGTGATGTAACTATCATTAAGGAACTCCCAGTGGACATTGCTGCTGCCATCACTTCTACCATTACTGACCTTGCTGTTCCTACTCAAAAGAAGGTCGGGTACATGAAAGCCTCCCGCGGCCACGTTCAAGGTTTACCTCAGAGATTGCCTGAACCGGATCCACAGAAGGAGTCCACGTCAGGAACGGGTGAGATCTCAGGGGACATTGTGCATGGGGGGCTGTTTGCTGATACACGCCTGCAGAGGAGTTGGGACTCGGAAATAGACTCTCAGATCTTTCAGGAGATGATGATCTCTTTGAAACTATGTCTCAGGAGATGCTGTGGGCGAATAGTGACGATGTCGCCACAGCATTTAACTTGTCTGACTGGGCAGCTGTGAACTCGGGGAGCTACTATGGGACCCCTATGACGAACACTGTGAAGATGGTAACGGTAAGCCCAAAATCAAAGTATCATCAGCTCCTTCGGGGGTCAGTGCTACACAGTTACACTGAAACAAGGTATTCATTAAAAGAGAAGTATGGGAATTAAAAAAATAAAAATAAACATTTAGGCTTAAAGTACACGAGACGTTTTTACAACCTCTCCTGAATGATTTAACTTGACAGATAGTAACCCACGTTTAAAACGTCCGTTTTGCCGCGTTTGGCCGCGTTTGCGCTTAAAAGCGTTTGAAAAAACAAATTTTTTTCTTTTTAAAAAAGCTAAAAATTAAAAATGTCTGTAAACAAAACGCAAGTTACCGTGTTTAGAAGCGTTTGGTGCTTGAAATGTCTCTAAACTCAGTGTATGAACTCATGTTTTTGCTTTCCAAAAAGGCCTCTAAACTCAACTGCCTAAAAATGACATTAAACGAACCTGTGTACATGTACACATAAGATAACATTGGATGAATTCGGGGGCAGCTGAAAAAAGCATCCAACTGCCTCTGAACGTCCGTTTACCAGCAGCAGTGTACATGAGGCCTTATACTCAACCACCCACACAAGGGAAGTAGAAAGAGGAATCCTCCCCACTGTGCTATTGAATTCCAAAAGTGGGGACTCCTCCACTGTCAGAATACACCAATATCACAACTGGAGCCAATTGGCTGCATGCAAAGATCAAATTAAAAATTGCCAACTTTTACGTTCAAGAGAAGCTGACATCAGCTTGACTTCTCTCAAGTGGAAATAGCAATAGTTGGATCTATGGCCAGCTTTAAGTGGGCGTAAACTGCCTTGTAGGAATGCCTGTATTCCAAGAATAAGTAAACCGAAATTTTAAAAAATTGTCGTTAAAGTTGTTCTAAAGACGGAACGTTTTTAACCTTAAAGTGTTACTAAACCCAGGACCCTGAATTCACTATATCTGGTCTACCACAGTACACAGAACATGGAAATGCAAATATTTTAGTAAATATAAACTGCTAAATACCTTTTCTCATCAGCAGTATATAGCAGTCTTCTGACTTCTATGCGTGTCTGGTTTAAGCTGGTTTTCTTTACTTTGCAACATCTCTTAATTTTTTCACCCCTTTTTTCATTTTTTTTTTTACTCCTCTTTCACATCCCTTTCTTTCCCTTCACACCACTACTCCCCATGCCTTGCAGGACACCCTTGACT